>OY720444.1:54610162-55810162 GCA_963082915.1 Dolichopus griseipennis | reverse complement strand
AAACTAATAGTTTTTGTTCGTAATAAGTTTTTGGATAAAATAAATGAAATCACCATTATTTTAAAATCGCCACAATTATTGGTTTTCCTTTTTAGAATATCTAGAAGATATTTTAGAAATTGCGATAAAAGTGAATAATTTCGCTAAATCTAGCTAAAAGATCTGAGAAGTATAAGAAGAAAATTAAAATAATAATAATAGTAAAACTACTAAGCATATAACAAACCTTTTGACCTTTTTATTCGAGTGGTCCGGGGTCTAATGAAGTGAAAGATAAAAATTGTAAATGAAACATTTATTGTTAAGTAAAACTTATTGAATTTTTTTTTTTTGTTTATGCGCCCGCTGTTTAACTGTTATCTGACCACGCCATTGGTGGTAAGGGCACCGCCTTTCATGTGGAAGGTCTCGGGCTCAAACCCTGGTCAGATCATATCTAATAAAAGAATATCGTAAAATTGTATAATTATACCGTAATAGTTTATATCGTAATATAAAATAAGATATTAATAAAAATATATAAATAATTTTTGTGTAAGATTATAGATGGCGCACAAAGTTAACATTTGTGTATTCATATTTCATAACCTTATACAATAGCTACAGCCGAGTAATCAACGGCTTAGTGAATATTATGATTAAAGAAACTGAAGCCTAGTTTAAAATAAAAACTTGGTGAATGCCCCATACTCCTTAAAGGAGTGGAAAAGGAATAAAAAAACAAAACTGTTTAACTGTTACGCTAATAAGCCCGTGAATACTATAGTTACATTTTTGAACAGGGGGTCATATTATATTTGTGTTATTAGAATTTATTTTAATGAATTTCACATACAATTTAAACATGAGATAATACTAGGTTTTATAACATGTAGTAATGTCTTAGATTTTCAATAGATAAATTCTACTTTTTTTCTATTCAATTAAATTAATTTTTTATATTTTGTATTTGTTTTTATATTATTATATAAATGTAATTTTTATTAAAGATATATAATTATTAATTTTTGATTGAGCCATTAATTTGAATTCAATGGTGAATGGTAGCTCAGTCGAGTCGAAAACTAGAAAAGTGTTTCACTTTCACTGGGATTCGAACCCGATCCTTTCGCAGAAAAGGTGCTTATGAAAATTGCCACCCAGCTGTAGTAGTGGTAAAATTATTTAGCTTTTAACTCAACTCAGTTACCATTCGATATTATGTTAAAATTTATGGCATAACCAAAAATTATTATTAATAACAAATAATTTAATTGAATAATATAACTGTAATATCCAGAAATAACTGAAAAATTATAAAACAAATAATGAAAAAGCAGTATCGACTTATGATAATACTCTACACCTTTAAAATTTAATTTAAACTTCAGTCCGTAAGTTACTCTTAATAGGGTAAAATTACAGCATAAAAGTTTTTAATTTTATTGGAAGGGACAGTTACATCAATTATAACTTCGAGTAATCTTTAAGAATTTCAAAAATTTGTTTATTTTGTATTGGGAGGCGAGTGGGACAAATCTTACACTACTGTAAATTTCAAATTACTTTCTTTATGAATTTTAAAGACAAGGTTTTAAGTCTTGGGAGGTGTGTGGAAAGACTCGAACTACCACTCCAATTTAATTCTAATTTCATGGACATAATGAAAATAGGATGGAACTAAATTGGAAGGTACTGTCATTATTGATTTAGAAGAAATACTCGTTTGGCCTTAGTTCGATTAGAAACTTCCAGGATCCCAGCCCATGATCCGAATTTCTCATTTGTGTTTCCCATTATTAGAAACCTAAGTATAAATTTCATCAAGATAGCATCATTGTTTTTTGAGTTATCCAGCTTACGACCGTATGCACGAACGGTCATCGCACAATCGACTCAGGAGATTCCCTGTTCAAAAATATGTAAACATTTCCATATCGAGGTTGTCCCTTTTCGCTGGTTACAGACACTGTACGAAAGTTAATATAGCTCTATCCATATCAGTTTTAGATGTAGAGTATAAAAACTAACTCAAGAAGGTCATTAGACTAATATTTGAACAGTTTACACTTAAGAAAGAAAAAAAAAATATAAAAATAGTATAAAAAAGATTTTTATCTAAAACAAAGTAAGAGTTATGTAACAATTTTGCAAATAAGGGCTTACATCAGAACTATGCATTTAAGAATATACATTTAATTCTGCTAATATGTGATAATAAATTATTCTTTGCGTAGAATAAATTTACTATACTAACGGTTTAAGTTACTTAAAATATTTTTAATTTGAAATACTTCAAAAATTCTGTTAAAAACTTTAAACTAAGAAATTTTAAAATTTAAACTTTTGGTTTTTTTTTTTATTTTAAGTATATTATTGCAATTATTTATACTTTGTTTTAAATATTTTTTTTTTAAGTTTTATAAAAACTTATAATATCTTTAAAAGAAAACAGTAAAGCTCAATTTTTTATTGTCGACGCCAAAATAATGTATACATGGGGTAATTAAATAATTCATTACTTCGAAGGAAGCGGGGATTTCTCAAGTCAAAGAAAAAAATATTGTGAGTGAGTTCTCGAAGCAAGAGATTTAAAATGTAGCAAATATACACGTTTCATAAACCCCTGTGAAATCAATTTAAAAAGTGCAGTCAATTATTTTAAAAGTTTATGTTTGTAAAATTATGAATTTAGTGCTGCCAATTCGGCGGCTTTACGTGACATATATAATTGTTATGTTGAGAGAAATTTAAAAAAAAAATGTGTTAAATTTTAATTCAAACTTGGTGTGCTAAAGTCTGGAAATATTACAAATATAGTGTAAATGTACGATGCCAATATAACATAAATTTAGTTCGGATAAAAATTATGATTTTCTAAAAATTTATAAAACATACAATTTTCCAAAGTTGGAGTATAATGCATATATTTGTACTGAGTTTCATAAACTGTGATAGTATATCTAGATAAAGTGCAAAATTTAACTATCCATCTTATAACTGATGCCAGTGTTACCTCATTGCTCATTCTACTTAACCATCGGTCAACCGTTTGATCGCTAACTCCCTTTTATAGATACCTCGCAACAGATGCTCATCCGTACACTGTTGAATTAGCAAGATGGCGAAACACGGCTTATGGAAATTCGTTTATTTTACGTACATCCCGATTTTGGAATCAGTTACCATGTAATGTGTTTCCCAAAATTGATAGTTTTTATATGTACGCTCCAATATAGGTTAAGAAGAACATTAACATCCATCTTCATGACTTCCCTTTAAATTATTTTTTTTATCGAACAAAATCTCAATTCCCAAATCCTAACGCAAATATCCTTCCCAATCCTGATTCTAAAAGCCAAACAATACATATATGTATTTAAGGTTCATTCCAAGTTTGGTTTTAGCAAAGGGGGTGGTTTTAGTTGGTTAAAGTGTAACACTACCTAAATGAACCCCGTACATTGATTCTGGGCGGCTTTCGATGCTTTCCATCGACCCTCGTAAAAAAAAAAAACATAGTTAGCGGTCTTTGTTATTTATTAGGCTTAACGTGCCAGAGCTTAAGCCAATTTCAATTTAATCTCAAATAATGAATTTCTTTTTCAATGTATGTGTATTTATATTTTTTTGTTTGTATTTATTGTAATTATATCTATATTGAATAATTAATTTTGGCAGTGACTATACAAAAACCCCCGTTTTTTTTAATACTAGTGCATTATGTGAATACTTAAAATGTATTAATGTGTAAAATATACTATTAAAAATAAAAATTATACAAAAAATTGTACAATGTATTATAAAAGTATAAAAGAAACTTAAAAACACAACAAAGGAATTCTTAAAAAAAAAAATAAAAACGAAAAACTTATAGTGACATATACTGCAAAAATGTTTATATGAACTGGTGAGCGGTGGGGGAGAAGAAAATAAAAGAAAAACTTGATTTTCATGTAATAAGCTGGAAAAAATTAAAAATGATTCACGCGAGCACTCAGTTGTTATTAATTTTTTTTTTATTATACATTTTTTTTCCTTTATTTTGTTGTTGTTTTTTTATATCCTTACATATCCTTTTCTCTTATATTGTATAGAAAGCCACAATCTTGGTTGAAAAAATTGGATTACATAGACACCAACACCAACAGCAAAAAAAACCTAAAACACAGAGTAAATTAATGTATTTAAGTATAATGTTACTACCGTGTGAATTAATTTTTATTTTAAGTTAAAAACTAGGATGAGTGTAGTAGAGTAGACTGTGTCAACCCTGGGATACACGTATGACCGTAATATTGGCATTATATCATCCAGTAAATTTCTTTTGGCACAATTTTAAATGCATAAGTTATTAGGCTTCCAGTTATGTACCAAAGAAAACATAAGTTGAAAGGCAGCTCGTCGAACACCAACTTTATTTTATTCAGACGTTGGCCATAAAACTAAACCATTTTTGGCAAAATTTCAAAAACCCAGCTACATACAGAGTAATGCTCATATAAAAATAAAGTTGTATGGCAGGTACTAGAACCCACTGCAGTAGACCAACCATATTTGCACGAACTTTGGCCATAAAAGCGAACTATTTTTGGCATGTACTCGAACCCGTTGGGCAAAACAGGCTGGATTTCAAAAGTGTTGATGGCTATTGCATAAAAACGAATTTGTAAAAACTTCAAAATCCTAGATCCATTATTTTTTTGAGTTATCGTGGGGATGGACGAACATACATAGCAAAATCGATTTATTTTTCGATTCTGATCCGATTCATACCTTTGAGTCTATATCTAGCCTTTCTTCTTCTCTGCGCCACAAACATAATGGCAAATTTAGTATACCCTTTTGACTAATAGTCATACGGGTATAATAATGATGGTGGTGGTGTAAAACAAAATAGAAACCCTTGCATTTTATTTGGTTCTTTAAGAACAACAACAACAATAACAGCAACAACAAAAACTACGGATGTGTTAAAAGAATAGTTAAGTAAAATTATTTTAAATACAAAAAAAAGTTTTTTTGTAAAGAATTTATCTCCTTGTTTTAGTTTTTTAAGGAATGTGATATAAATAATTAAAATAAAAATTTACTAAAATATTATTTTTTTTTATAAAAAATTTTCTTTATTACTTTAATTTTTCTATTTTTCATACAACAGAAAAAAACACACTAATGCATTTACATGGATAAGCATAATAATAAATTTTTTAAACGAACTTTGGCGTTGAAATAAATTATTAAAATAAAAGTTGGTTGGGTTTATAAATAATTTACCTAATGTTTTGTTTTTATTAATTTTATTATCTTTATTATTTATTTAGAACAAATCTTCATTAAATTTTTAATTTTTGAAAGAATCCTGTATTTAGGACATAAGATCTGTAAATAAGAGTCAATGTAAAGTTTCAAATATTTAATTGTTTTCCCATGGCCTAGATTAAAATTGGTTGTTCTGGGTTCATTGGAATCAAAAAAAGTTCTTGTAAACATTTTGCATTTTAAATAGTTTTTAAATATTTAAAATTTTTAAGTATTAGAGTGTCATGGAGAACTGTGAAATGTGTTTTCGTAATAACGCAGGACCCCTGTATGGAATTTTTGATGTGGTATAAGTGACTGTATAATCCGTCGCATTTTAACCAATGCCCCAATTTGGTAACTTAGAGAAATTGAAGATGAAAATGTTAGATAAGATAGCAGATGAACAGAATCTTGAGGAACCTTGAATAAAACAGTGTGTTTCATAAGAGTGTTTTAATTTGTTTTTTTTTTTAATTATTGGGAATTCAATTGTTTGGATTTATGAATAAGCCCGTCATGCCAAATAGAAATGATGTTTTCTTTAATATTCTTAATTTTGCAGCTCCCTACAGTTTTACTTATGCTTTGATGTAGAACTTCTCTGGCACTTTTCTGGTTTTCTAATTATGTGTCGGATTAATTTGTTTTTTTTTCATACCTGGTACTTTCCTTTTTGAATAAAATATCTAGTAGATTTTTTCGGAGATATTTGTTTATGGAGTCCGGGAGCGTTTTAATAATAAATTATAGAGATGAGCGAGGAATCTTTTCTATATATAGCAGAAATTATTAATGGGAAAGGCCTTAATTTTGTGTTTTTTAAAATCTTTAAAATCTGATAATCTTAAGGTCTATCGATTATGATGTTTGTTCTAATTGTGTCTGCAGTCACAGTTCTACTTGGTTCCTTTATTTAATTTGATGCGGTTCCAGTTAATACTATCTCTATTATTTGTTTTCCTTATAACTTTGTGACAATATTGAATAGTGTGGAGGACGGCCTCGGTGGTATAGTAGGTAAGAATTTTTGCTTTTTATTGATATATGATATTAACAAAATAAATAATATTACTTATAAAAATAATCCACCACGCCTGAAAAGGAAAGACATATTCATATTTTATGAGGTAAGGGACTGTATATAAATAAATAAATAATATTTAATAGAACACGTGGATCTTCGTGGATTATTGAAATGGAAGGGTTTTTTTTAAATTTCCTGTTGTTGAAATTGCCTTATGTTGGATGCCTTAATGCCTAAATCTTGTTTGCAAGATCAATTATTCAGATCAATAATTCCGGCAAATATTATACCCAACACTTCTTTGCAAAATAGCTGAGGGATCTTCTTTGCAGTTTGCGCACTTTGCTACTGTTGTGTGCGGTTTAGTGCATTCGGTAGTTAAATAATTACCAGTACATATAACACATGATACTTCATGGTGATATCAATTACAAAATCTTGCAGTGTGAACGAATTTTTTAAATCATTATTTGAATTTTGCATTGAGGAGAGCACTCTTATGGTGTGAATAGTGGTAATGGTATAATGTTATTCTTTCCACCTTCTGTAACTTTCTCTATTAAGTTATCAATCCGTATATAATATCAAGGTTTATGCATCTAAGTTCTTCAATGATCTCTTCGATTAAACATGATGGATGGAGACCTATTACCACAACATTGATTGACCTTGTTGATTTATATAGGTATGCCATTCAAAGCTCTTTCCATTTTAATTAATTTATAATTTTACAAGTGTGGAAGTTATCAAGAGTATTTGAAGTGATGAAGAAGGTTTTATTTTGATATCACTGGGATATATTTATAATCGATTGTGTTCAATTTCATATTTTAAATATTTAAAAAAAAAATTATTCAAATATATTCATCCATAACTGCAATGAAGTGTGGTTGATGATCTCTTTATTTTTAAAATAATTTTTAAATTCAATTCAAAGTTTAAGAATAATTGATAATTGGCAACTGACTTTTTAATGAAATACCACGTTGAAAGGTCAGTAGCCTGAAGATTTTTAAAATTACAAAAAATAATATATAATTATATACCCGGAAACACTGATTGTTTTAAAAAATAAAATAACTTAATTTTGAATTCCAATATTTTTTTGTATTGTATTCGAGTCTAAAAGGAAGTGCAACATAAAATGAATCCTGTTATTTGTAACAAAAATAAACACTTCATTTTATAAATTGATTTCCATTTTCCACTGCTTTATACAACAATTGAGTATATAAAAATGTTTTAAAAATTTTTAATATTAATAAATAAGTTCCGGTGACATTTACTTTACATGTAACATCAATTTGAGACAACACCTGTCATTAGAATTTTCATGTCCATTTAAAAATTTATAAGTTAAAAAGAACACATAATTAATGTCAAGGTGACAAATTGTTTTTTTGTGTTATGAAAATTTTAAACACGCATTTTAAGTTAATTCAAAAATTTATTTAAAATTTTACAGAATTTTATTAAAAAATAATGTTTTGTAAGATAAATCTAAAATTTAAAATTAAATTTAATTTCGAAACAAGTTTTATAAAAGAATTTAGATTCAAATTTTTGTCAAAAATTTCTCAGTTATAAATAAATCACAAAATACAATATTAAAATTTTAATAGATCTAAAAGGTTTGTGATGTTAAAATTGCTTTACGGTTAAAACACATAGATCACCTTAACATGATAAGCTTCATATCTTCAGAACGAACATATCGCACGACAAAGTTTAAATTAAAATTATGTGAAAAAAGTTTACAAATTTTGAGATTTGTCGTACCAATTCTAAGAAGAGCTGATCTAAGTGTAGCTGTCATAAAGACTAGAGCACATATATTTGAAACTACCAAGACTCGGAGGTTAAAATTTTAATTCCGTATGTAAAATAATATGGCGCAGGGACTCAGGCAAACATTTTGTTATAAAATATTTAATTGAAACAAAAATATGCACCAATTTTTACATTTTATTCGTAAATTAAGCTTTATAGAAAAAATCTTCATTAAAGAAAACGACGTGAACCCATCTCAGTTGACATGCTGTCGCATATTACTTAATAAAAATTATTTGAAAAATATTTTTTATTGAAAAATAAAAAACTATATTGTCAGAATAAAAAAATTTACAAAATTAGGTATTATTATTTTTTGTATCTATGGTTAAATAATATCAAACCATTATTCAAAATAGCTATACAATAAAATTTAAACTATTAAATATATTTTAATTCATGAAATTTGAAAACAAAACAATGCGTCAAAAAACGCTATCATGTACATTTAATTGTGGACACTCCTTTTTTGACAACGTAATGAGAGCGGAACGAAAGCATCATTGTAGATATGCTATTGCGAATTAAAAATCAGTATCGAACGGAATTTTCAGTAAAATTTAAATAAATATAGTCTACGCTATTGCCTGATATATAGCCGGCAGTGTTTAAAATATAAAATATATAATATACACAAAATAAAGAAATTAAATAATAAATTAATAGAAAGTATTGTAAGTGGGCACAACGAGCCGAAAGCCCTACGTGTTAAGATGACATATGATATATCACATAAGAAACAACAAGAAGAATATAATGTGGCACGTAATATTTTTAAGTTTTAAAATATTTAGGTCATAGTTTTGGCAAACTGCGACACAAAATTTGTAGTACGATTTTTGTGAATCTAATTTGACTACGAGCTTAAAGCGCGACACTATTAAGCGAAGTTTTGCTGTGGCTCTAATATTTTTCTTCTGTTTTTTTTTTTTATTTCAAATAAAAGCTGACAAAGGCAAATGAACTTATCCTCGTTTTCTTTTGCTCCTTGAATTTTTCTTTTATTTGAATTGGCAGTTCGATAACATTTGTTGGGGAATCGAACTTGAACTGTCTTGTTTTACAAGCCATGTGTTTGAAAATTTTGTCTCCAAAGCTGCTTATTTAAATTTACCAGAGTACTGATAATTGTAATGAAGAAATGTGAAGATGACAGAATTTCCTAAATTGATCTATGCACTTTACTAAATTGGTCTATTTGGATAGAGTTCAATTATTAATTAAAAATATCTTTATTTGTATCATAAACAAGTTCTAAAGTATATTTTGGCCTTAACCTTATCTAAGTTTACTTTTGTCCTTATACCTCCTTCTGTAAATTTATTTGTATGATGACATAATATTTTTTAAAAAGTCTGTTCCAATTATTTTATATTAATAATTTATATTTCTCTTGTTAAATCATATTATATTTTTAAAATCAATCTAAAGAACTTACACATATATATAAGTATAATATTGAAAATCAGTCGGTGATCTTTGAGGTATGATCAATCAGTTTATGAACAATAAATTTATAAATTTAAAATCAAGTTTATTTTCTTTAATTGTCATCAACACAGAGGGTTGGCCCCTTAAAACCATTATAAAGAATAGCAGATCAATTTTTTTTACCATCTGACTTGAATTATACAATTAAATAAAATTTATAAAAAAGTTATTTGGACTGACCACCCATTTAAAAAAAAGAAAAAAAAAAAAAAATTGTAAGAAAAAATAAAAGACAATATTCGCGAGTATCCCAGTATGAGTTTGGAATTTTAATGAAAAATAAATTGAAGTCAGTTTGTTTTTCTTTGTTTCCCTTTTCCTAATTAGGAAAAAGTAGAATTTTTTTTTTATTTTTCCATTTTAATTGAAACAAGAATTTCTTGGCTTTTGTAATTTTTCTTTTGGTTCCATTTTATTTATTTTTGTTTTAAGTTTCAAGATACACAAAAAAAATGTACAATTTACATTAGGTTTTATCAAATTAAAATAGTAGATGACATAAAATAGATGACTAATTTTTTTAGATTTTGTTCAAACAATTGATTGATGACATAAAACAAAAAAAAAACACAATAAAATTCTTCAGTTAAAGGGTTTTGTTTTTATAGTTTAAAATATAAGAAATATTTTATTTAACTCTTTAATTTCCGCGGTTTCAATATAAATATTTAAATTTTTTCAAACTTAAAATTTAGCAAGTATTACATTTGCCTTTTGATTGCCTTTATAACCGTTGGAACCAAAGCCACGCTTTATCTTTTGGAACCTATCGAATAATAAATTGATTTAAAAACGAGGAAGAGTGTAGTAGAGTAGACTGTGTCAACTCTGTGATACCCGTATGACCGTAACATATACATTATATCATTCGGTAAATTACTTTTGGCAAAATTTCAAACATTCAGCTTTATTAGGTGTAGAGTAATGCTCATATAAAAGAAGGAGTTGTAAGGCAGCTACTCGAACCCTTTGCAGTAGACCAACCAAATTTTGCAGTAACTTTGGTCATTACACTAAACTATTTTTGGCAAAATTTCAGACACCCAGCTTCATTTTGGTGTAGTGTAATCCTCATATAAAAGAAGAAGTTGTATGGTAGCTACTCGAACCCTCAGCAGTAGACCAACTAAATTTTGCAGTAACTTTGGCCATTACACTAAACTATTTTTTGCAAAATTTCAGACACCCAGCTTCATCAGGTGTAGTGTAAAGCTCATATAAAAGAAGGAGTTGTATGGCAGCTACTCGAAACCTCTGCAGTAGACCAACCAAATTTTGCAGTAACTTTGACCATTATACTAAACTACTTTTGGTAAAATTTCAGACACGCAGCTTTCATAGGTATAGAGTAATGCTCATATAAAATTAGAAGTTGTATGGCAGGTACTCGAATCCGTGGACCAAAATGGCTGAATTTAAAACTCGATTCCGTTTTTTGCATAAAAACGAATTTGTGAAAATTTCATAATCCTAGCTCCTTTACTTTTTGAGTTATCGTGATGACGGACGGACGGACGGACATACATAGCTAAATCGATTTATTTTTCGATTCTGATCCGATCCATACACTTGAGTCTATATCTACCCCCCCTCCTTCTCTGCGTCACAAACGTAATGGCAAATTTATTATACCCTTGGACTATATAGTCATACGGGTATAACAAGGAGGAGTGTAGTAGAGTAGACTGTGTCAACTCTGGGATACCCGCATGACCGTAACATATACATTATATCATCATGTTAATTACTTTTGGCAAAATTTCAAACATTCAGCTTTATTAGGTGTAGTGTAATGCTCATATAAAAGAAGGAGTTGTATGGCAGCTACTCGAACCCTCTGCAGTAGACCAACCAAATTTTGCTGTAATTTTGGCCATTTCACTAAACTATTATTGACAAAACTTCAGACACCCACCTTCACTTGGTGTAGAGTAATGCTCATATAAAATTAGAAGTTGTATGGCAGGTACTCGAACTCGTGGACCAAAATGGCTGGATTTAAATAGCGATTCCGGTTTTTGCAAAAAAACGAATTTGGGAAAATTTCATAATCCTAGTTCCTTTATTTTTTGAGTTACCGTGATGACGGACGGACGGACATACATAGCTAAATCGATTTATTTTTCGATTCTGATCCCATCCATACACTTGAGTCTACATCTACCCCCCTCCTTCTCTGCGTCACAAACGTAATGGCAAATTTATTATACCCTTTGACTATATAGTCATACGGGTATAAAAATTTCCAAATCGGGATTATACCCCTTTTACAGAATATAAATATATAGACGAGTGGAAACGCGATGTTTAAATCCGAGATTTTGAGGCAGGAGATCTATTCTGGATTTAAAATTAAAAAAATAAGTTTCAAACTCAATTTACTTTTGAAACAAGTACCTAAAACCTTTTCGCTATATCTAACCGTTTTGAGATATAAAGCATAGAAAAGTGTGTTATGAAGAGAAAAATGCTCCGCACCACCTTCTACTTTATGTGCAAGTTAACTCGGGAAACCCTGTATATTGCAATGGTTTTATACATGAGTTGTCATATATATTCAGTATCTGTGAGGTATATTATTCAATTTAATTATTTGTTTATATTTTGTATTTGTTTTTATTGTAGTTTTTTATTAAAAATATAAAGTTATTAATTGTTGTTGGTTAAGCCATTAAAAAGAATCCGATGTTGAATAGTAGTGGAGTCGAGTTGAAAACCAGATAAAAATTGTTCACTTTTACAAATGTTCGTAACGGGACAAAATGGAAGTTTGGTAGTGTAACGAATGAGCCAATAATTGTGTTTACCTGATAAAACATTAATTAGTATTTGAAATGAAATTCTTTTTTGTTGTAGAATTTAGAGTTTAGAATTTTATTACAGATTCAATTATGGCTACATGAAAAAAGTCCCCAAAATTTATAGGAAAATTTTTTTTTTAAATTTGAGGCTATAATGAATGAAAAAAGTCCCCAAAGAAACAAGTTCCTAAAAGTATTTTTATAGGATATATGATATATTAGATTCAGTTGGTTATGAGAAAATTTTAAATTTTTCTATGGCAAGTATAGTTTTCGATGTAAAATTGCATTTTTGAGGCTGCCGCCCCCAAACCTCTGCTAAACAATTTATAGAAACCTTGATTAAGTATCCAAATCCTAATTTGTATCTAACTTTAAACTTAAATATGACAGCAAAGCTTTTAATAAATTGCCTTGCATTTAATATTTGTGGAAAAAGGGGCAACTTTAATTTTGGGTTTTCCGAATACATGATCTCACCTATAAATATAAATAAATATCCCGGAAATCGGGAAAACCTTTATTTTCTAAAAAATACTTAATTTTGCTTGCTAATAAAACTTAAAATGAAAAAAGTCCCAGTAGAAATGGAAATCGATTCCTTCTCCTGGAATAAAAGTAGTAGAATATATACCGAAACAATTAATACAGTATAATAACTAAAAAAGGAGGAAAAAGGAAATGGAAATAAAAAAGAAATTCTCCTAGTAGAATTGAAGGATTATTTTAAGTTTGAACACACTTTCTATGTTTAATCTTACATTCAGGGCCATTTGAAAGGGTTGCAGCGTTCTCAAATTTGAATTTGACGAAATTTTCTAAAGGTCTTGAAGCAAATAACTGTTTGTAGTTCAATTTAAAATTCTTGTTCTCTTAAAAAAATTTCTATAAATTTATTTGATAGAAATAAACAAGAACAATTAATGTTTCTTAATAAAATGACAAAATTTACAAATTTTTAATATTTAATTCATTTTATTTTTTAAATCCAAATTGCTCTCTACCATTTCATAGCAGGCACATGAAAATTTCACATGAAAATAAAAAAACACAAAAACAAAAGATGACTTTATTACAATTTTTATTATTTTGTACAATAAACAATATAAAATATTATGTTTTTATTAAAATTTAAGCATTCTTGCAGACAAAACATTGGATAATTCAAATTTTATTTTGAATTTTACGAGTTTTTTAAGAAAATTGAAAAATTTTTACATTGTAAAAACAATTTTAGAAGCGATTTTTGTTTTTATTTTTAAAATATAAAATTTTTAAGAATGATCTTTCTTCATTGCTGTCATAAAATGGTTTTATTTAATGAATTGTTTGGTTAAAAATTCATTGAAGCTTAAGAATAGGTTTTCTAATCTGGTGAATGATCATAAATTTATTTTAAAGTAATTTATGCAATGAATTTATATTCAAATAAATTTGGTAACATTGTAGAAAATCTAATAGAAAAATTTATTATAATAAAATTTTGAAATTTTTATTAACTGGTTACTACGTTAGAAGCCCCAAAACTAAAATTGTTCAGCCAAGTAGCTGGTGTAACTGTTACCAGTAACTTGATCCATTTTTGGCTTTAAGAATTTGCATTTTGTCAGAACACAAAACAATTAAAAGCATGGCATCGTCGTCTTCAGATAAAAAGATTACTAATTGTCTAGTGATTTTATAATTATTATAAATCACCTTTTGAGGAAAAGAGCTTAATGCTACTCTGAAAAGATTTAACAAAACAGAAGTTCATGCACAACAATCTCTAGATTAAAGAAAGAGCAATTTGGGACCAAACATATATGAGGATAATAAAAATAAATCCTAAGTTTTATTTTTAATTGGTGATTAAGGGGTTTAAACATCGAACGACTTCCAAGCGTAGTTTTCCACCGACTTTCGCCATATTTATTTTAATAATATGCATATGCAGTATAAGTTAAATACCCAGGCTTTATTAAGTATACAGTTGTTTTCATATTTAGTTTTAAGAAGTTGTATGGCATAGCTTTACGAATCCGCTAAGCAAACTGGCTGGATTTCAATAGCGCTGACAGCTCTTATATAATAACGAATTTGAAAAAATATTGTTGTCCTAGCTCCCTTATTTCTTACGTAACTTTAAGATTGGGATCTGATCCCTAGCCAATCTTGTATTTTTTAAAACTGCAATTTTTAACTTAAAAGTTAAATAAGTTTTACTAAGTACAATGGTTTCCTCATTCTACTTGATAAAATTTATTAGGTTGCATTGTAAATGTGGTTTCTATTAGTAGTGTTTCCAGTAATTAATTTTCATGAATTAATAAGAATTGAAAATGTTATAATTTCGCTACCTTATTTTCACGTGATTCAAGCTAGTAACATTCAGTTTCATAATAATAATAATAATAATAATAATATTTTTGCTTTTTATACTATACTTAACAATTTTTTTTTTATTATTGTTTTTGTCCAATTTTACGCTTAGTTTAGATTGACAACATTCTGCAATTACTAGATTGTAAAAAATGAAAAGAGCGATCAGTAAAATCAAAATTAATTTTGTGGCTTACAAAATTATGTGAATTTAGAAATTAGAGTCGATTTTACCGACTGTTCAAAGTAAATTTGAATCATTCACACACAAAAATAAAACGAAGGTTAGACAAAATTGTAAGCTTAATTTGTTAAAATGTAAGTAAAATGTAAGTTGGGTGGTACATTGGTTAGAGTGACAACTTTTCGTACGATTTTCCCGGGTTTGAGCCCAAATGAAAATATATCTGGTTTTCGACTCAAGTCAGTTACCATTCGCCTTTGGGTTCAATTTAATAACTTAATCAATAATTAATAATTATACATCTTTAATAAAAAATACACTAATACAATAATATAAACAAATAATTTAATTAAATATAATATAACTCACAGATATAGACTACTATATAACTCAAATACAAAATTATTACTATATAAAGAAAATGAAACTGTATCTATTGAAAATCTAAGACATTTCTACATGTTATAATTATCTCATGTTTAAACTGTATGTGGAACTCATTTGGTCAGTTCTAATAAGAATATAATATTTTCCACTGTTTTGATATGTAGATATATAGTAAGGCTGTTTAGTAAGGCTGTTTTGAACAGTTAGCACTAGCACCTAAAGTGCCAATTAAAAAAAAAAAAAACACAAAAAGTTTTCTACTTGCAAAAAATTTAGGACCCTGTAATATGATATCGGAAAGCACCTGTTACTTTAAGAACTCCTTGTAAGTTCTTTGTATGTTCTGCATCGAATATATTCCAATAGAATGCAAACATACGAGAGGCTTCACTGAGAGATTATTGAAGGAACTTTAAGGTTAACAATCATTCATTCAGATCCGATTTATAGTTCATAAAGTACATGATAGATACAACTATACATGGTAGATACATCAATAGCTGACACAATTTCTGTTTCCACTCAATATTTATAAGACTTCAGTCATTTTTAAATGCAACAAATATTTGCCATAAATATTTTTATAACCTACATTAAAACACAAAATATTCAATTTAATGCATTTTTTGCAATTCTTATATTTGAAATAATAGGAGTTGTAACAATTGGCTTAATACTTGTTGATATACCACACCCAACACTAACTGTCACTTGAACGTACATTTTGTTTGGTAGTATTAGTATAGTGAATTTTTACAATTATTTTTTTTTTTGTTTTATTTCCAAACGCATTTTTTCGCGAAAAATTATTAAAAAACTAATTCAGAAATTTAAAAAATAAACTTTAGTTCTGAAAAAATTTTTATTGATATGATTTTAAATAAAATCGACAGGTTCAGATACATTTATTTATGTCTGTATACATAACATATCAACAAACTTATTGACAGATGGAAAATGTATAGATTAATTTTAAAGATAAATAAGTATCAAATAAAAGTAGTGATTTAAAAAAGCACATTACTTAAATTAAACAATGAATATCTATGTTTTCGTTTACAGTTTTTGAGTTGAATGAAAAATTCAATTTCTATAATTTTAGAGCTTTTGGAAAAAGATATGCAGGTTCTAACTTACTGATCTTTAAAAAAGATGAATTTTAAATTGTCCTATTACGCTAAAATAGGGGGACCTCCGAAATTTTTTCTGCGGGAATATATGGTGAGTTTTAAAAGTTGTCGTTTCCAAAACGTTCAGCTTCTAGGAACATAAATTGTGATATGTATACAATTTAAAACTTTTCTTAGAATTTTATTGTACAAAATCGTAAAAAATCAAGAGACTCTTACTGTTTATAGTGAAGGAAGAAAGCAAGCTCTTTATAATTAAATTTTTTTTTGTATTTTGGATATTCATTGAACTGGTGCTTGAAAATAACCAGTGTTCAGTTTTTGACCATTTACAGATCTTAAAAGAAAGTTGGCGAAAATTTTTACGTATATGACTCTAATTATCGTATAAGCTACTTTGAAATATATTTTCAAGCATCTAACTCTTCTTAAAATTTCAAGTTTCTAATCTCAACATGATATAAATTATTTTACACGTCGACATTGATATAATACCTGGGTAGACAAACAGATGGAAAGAGTGAACTATATAAATAATTTTGGAAAATTTGATAAAAAATTTAAATTTAATAATTGCAAGTATTCTAAGCAAGTTTCGAAAAGTCTAGGCTATACATATAGATTTGTAATTAAAATTTTTCAATAGAATATTTTGGTGTTCTAATTTTAAAAAAATTTTGTTTGTTTATATAATTCTATATCTTGAGCTAGAAATAAAATGTTGTTCTAGTTTAAAATAAAATGATTTGATGACGCGATAGAATGTTATTTTGAACACACCTTATTCAATTTTGAACCGTCATTCAATATTGTCAGCCAAAATATCCAATCGAAGATTAAACAACATAATTATATTTATAATTTTGCCGAAAATCAAGAGTTACCTATTCAATTTTTGGTTTAGTTAATATATGTATATAATGTTTTGATAATTAGGTATAGAATATATAAAATATTTAAATAGTTATTATATAATTTTTAGTTCTGCATTTTATACTTATCTCATGTTTTTTATTGAAGAGAGATAGAAAGAGAGAAGAAGAAAGCAAGTCATGTTGAAATCAGAACAGAGTAAACGAGGGCAATAATGCACCAGGCGATAAACTCGGATCCTATGCAGATATAACACAAAAAACTTAACTTCTGAAAATTCGACCTTGTTTCCATTTTGAAAAATATATAAAATCGAATGCCTTTCACATTGAAAATATGTAAGAAATTACACTAGGAATATGTAAACAAAATAATAAATAGAAAATTACAGAAAAGGTTTTGGATATGCTGAAGTTTTCTGAAACTAGGAAAAATTAACAAAGCTGATTCAACATTTTGCCAGGAGAATAATTTTCGATCATCGTAATTGTCAATACAATAACTGGTTTCAATATATAAACTTTATCGGAGTTACTATAGATTACTTAAAACCTTTAAGTAATCTTAAGAAACTCCTAATATTCTGCTTGGTGGCAAAGTGGTTAGAGTTCCAACCTTTCATTCAAACTTTCGGATGAAATCGACGTAACAAATAACTAATAAAACATAATAAATATAAAAATATAAACAAATACAAAATATAAACAAATAATTTAATTTCAATAATATAGCTCACAGATACAGAAATATCTTATAATTCAAGTACAAAATTATTACAATATATTTTTTCTATTGAAAATCTAAGACGTTTCTACATATTATAAGACAGAGCACTATCTCATGTTTAAATTGTATGTGGAATTCATTAAGATCAATTCTAATAACACAAATATAATATAACCCCCGTTCCAACATGTACCTTTGGAATAGACAGGTCACTTGGCCTACAGCAGTTGAACAGTTCAAGGTGCAAGTTCATAGTTGCAGTACCTGCGCAACAATTTTTTTTTTATTTATAGTATTCTATTTTTAAAGAATATGTTAAATTAAAAGGTTCCACTGGGTGGGAATTGTAATTGTAAACCCTATGTACAGTTTTTAAACTTAAGGGATATTTTGAACATTAATAACATTAATAATTATACTTTCAAATGAATTTACTCATAAAAATCAATTTAAACTTTTAAGTATTTTTATATTCAAAATTCTATTATAAACGTTTATTCCATTAACGTAAAAGCAATCGATTCATACAAAAATTTACATAATATTTATACAATATTTATAATATGAGATATAATTTATTAATATTAACATTTTCAATTAATATAATCATTCATTTTTTAAATATAAAAATTATATTTGACATACAGAAGTTGCTCTTGATTAACATTCATGTCATTCAAAGGGCTCATTTGCATTTGTAAGCCACAATAATAATATTTTCATTTTTGTCTGAGAAATAAAAATGGTATTTAACCACATTAAAGTGGATATTATGGCGTTATAATTAACTGAATATTCTGTTATTAAAATGTTAATGCAGTTTTCTCATTCAAACTCATTAAATGTTGTAAAAATAAAAAATTACAAAAAGACACACAAGACTGTTTTGGGAAAATGGGGGTTTTAAACTTATACATTTAATGCATATTGTATTGATGAGATTGAAATAAATTTAGATTCATGTGTCAATATTCAAATTATTTTCAGCATAAAATTTTAAAACCAAGACAAACTGGCATTTTTTTTTGTTTTTAAGCGCTAACTGTTCAACCTTTAGGCAAGCTTGGCCATACCATAGGTACATGTTGGAACAGGGGGTTATATTATATTCGACTTATTAGAATTGGTCTAATTGAATTCCATATACAATTTAAACATGAAATAGTACTAGGCCTTATAACATGTAGAAACCTTTTAGATTTTCAATATTTACAATTCTATTTTTTGTTTATATTGTAATATTTTGAATTTGAGTTATATGGCATTCTATATCTGCGAGTTATATTATTCAATTAAATTATTTGTTTATATTTTGAATTTGTTTATATTGTTATATTAATGTATTTTTTATTAAAGATATATAATTATTAATTATTGATTACGCCATTAATTTGGCGAATGGTAGCTGAGTCGAGTCGAAAACCAGAAAAGTTTTTTCACTTTCACTAGAATTCGAACCCGGGCCTTTCCGCATGAAAGGTTGGCACTTAACCACTGTGCCACCCAGCCGCTAAATCTTTATTTATTTATCTTTTTACAATCACAATGCTAAGAGCAAATTACAAGCGTTTAGAGCATATTCGAAAACTCTTAACTGACTTTCGATGACTTGAGGTAAAAAAGACATGCCAAGAACTAATACTAGATGTTTTTATTTTAGGGCATGAAAGAAATCTGTGTCTCTCCTTTTTTAGTTCAGACAACTCAGAGATAGGTTTTTTTTTTTTTTTTAATCAGAGAATGCGCAGAGCGCACTCTATGTTCTTAGCGCAAATATGTCGAGCACGAATTACCATAATAAATTAATAACTGTATTTTAACATTTTAGAGCACCAAATGACCTAAATGTAAAATGTGAAAAAGCAATTCTTAAATTAATGGAAATTAAATAAAATTTTAATATTGAAATGTCAATTATGTCAAGTAATAAAAATTACAGTTTACTATCAATCGCGTGCTTTTATAAAGTCTAAACGCTTTGAATTTATTCAGAACTTAGCTCTGAGTCAAAAAATTCGGCTTTTTTCAATTATTTTAAAAAACTATAAGCACAATATTTCCTAATGTCTATTTATTGAAGGCAATGAAATTCGAAATTAAATTTTTTTATACATATTTAGTAATTAATAGAATTTTTACATTAAAAATAAATAGCCATTACCTATTTTTCCGAAATTTTCTAATTTGTATTCATAATTTTTAAATTTTCATATTTAGCCATGTAAAAATCTATACATAACAATATTTATCCTGATTCCTTGAATTTCGAGGTGCAGGCAAATACTAGTTACCCTTTAATATTTGAATATATAATTAATTTTATTTTATATTTTATAATATTTTAATTCTTAAATAAATTGTATGTATTAAATTCAAGCGTAATTATTTTATGCATAAATAAACATGAGAAACAGGATAAAAACAGGATAATTATTATGATATTAATAAAATTTTTTTTCACAA
Source organism: Dolichopus griseipennis (assembly GCA_963082915.1). NCBI lineage: Eukaryota > Metazoa > Arthropoda > Insecta > Diptera > Dolichopodidae > Dolichopus > Dolichopus griseipennis. Next base: position 55,789,609 of record OY720444.1, on the reverse strand, counting down.
ATTCAAGTTGAAGTAAAAAAAATCAATTTACAATTTTTTTTTTAATTTTTAAATTTGCATCAATTTAATTTTAAATGATTTTGTGCTTGGTTCTGGATTGTAACTGAAGTTGCAAAGTATTTAAACTTGCCAATGACAATGCATAATTATATCTCTAGGAGATGAGGTAGATATAGATTATAGGTATGGACCGGATCCGAGTCGAAAAATAAGTCGGTCTAGCAATGTATGAACGTCTGTCCGTGTGTTCGTCCGCACAATAACAAAAAAATTAAAGAAACTACGATTATGAAATTTTTAACAATTCGATTTTATGCAAAAGCCTAAATCACTATTCAAATCCAGTCATTTTGCGCAACGGGTTCGGGATGTTGCCAAAAACTTTTTTTTTATATAAGTATTACTCTATATCTAATGAAGCTGGTTTTTTGAAATTTTGCCAAAAATAGTTTAGTTTTATAACCAAAGTTTATGGAAAATTTGGCTGGTCTAGTGCAGTGGGATCAAGTAGCTACCATAAAGCTTCTATTTTTCAACAAGCATAAGTCTGGAACTAACAAAAGTGATTATGAGTGAAAGGAATCAAGTCTTATGGCCAACGTCTGTACACTATTCGTACGGGTATCCCAGAGTTGCCAGAGTCTACTCTACTTTCTTCCTCGTTTTATTATAAAAATATAATTGGAGTTAATTTAATTACCCAAATTAAATAAAATATTGCTTTATGTTATTGTTGTCATTATTGAGTTACAGTATATGCTGTCCTAACGCCTACGTCTTGCCAACGTTGTGCCCATCGTTGTAATTTTTTTTACATTAAATACTTATGACCCTCGTCATTTGTACTCAGTTAATATTTATGATAATTAAAATGACATTTCACATAAACAATAGATAATTTTATTTCAACTATCTCACATTATGAAACACTGCAATAGGAATGAATTCTATAGCAGTGTTGTTCAAACTTTTTTTATTTATTTTATTTATTTTTTTAGTTCAGGCAAATATTGAGTTATTCAAATTGCCATCAATAGTACGGTAAATACATTTACAAAATAAATGTAATTTATTACTTTAAATCAAAATAAATTTAAAACAATAGTAAGCCGATGCAATCGACTTTTTATAACACCTGAAAATTCCCCCTTAATTTCATTGTAAATTTTTCAAGACATTTCACAAGACTGGACAAATTTACGTTTAAAAAAAATTTAAATTTTCTTACTTTATTAATTTTGAAGATATGCTTGTTAGATGTTAGGAGCTGCGTGGGAGGTACCCAAAGTGGCACCGCAATTCACCCTAAATTTCAGGGATATAATTAAAATATCACAGATCACCCCTTGACCAAACTTCAATTATCTAATTTTATTAGTTTCCAAGATATGCTTGTTAGATCTAGGGAGGTGTATGTGAAGTATCTGAAACACCACTTCAATTTATCCTAAATCTTAAGGAAATCTATTTTTATTTGCCTCCGAGATGGCCCTTGGTTCGATCAGAAATCTTTCAGAATCCAAATCTATGGCCGGATATTGCCCATATTTTAATCTGACTTTTCTTACTTACTTTATATTGAGTACCGATTTTATATTCTGATGTAATTTCTAGATATCATCTAAAGAATATAATGGTTTGTCATTTTCAAAAAAAAAACAATTATATTTCAAGATCATCCTGAATTTGTCTGAAGGGTTAATTTTAAAATAATATTGCATATGTAACATACAAAATTTGGCTATGACCTAATAATGGTTTCACTTTTGTCAATAAAATTATTCAAAGTTGTAGTTTGTCAAAAAATTAATTATTTTTTTATTAAACTTTTAAGAAAGAGCAGCGCTTCTTATTTTTATTTGAAACAATTAAAAATTTTTATGGATGACCAAATGTTAAAGCTAACGTTTTTGATTTAATTTTTTTTTTTTTGTTATTATTATTATAATGTTTAAATTTATTTTTAGTATCAGAAATTGAAATATTTTATTACTATATTAAATGACTTTATAAAATCCAGAAATACGAAAATATCATATAGAGCGTGACAATTAAAATAAAAAGCGGGAAAAAGATGGTATAAAAGTATAAAAATTTTTTTTAACATCATGTCCTTGGCACAAAAAAATTTTTAAACTTCAAAAGTACTTTAAATTGACAAAAAGTTATTCTTTAAAGGATTCTTCTTGCATATGCTGATTAATTACATTAAAAATTTTCAGTCCATAATTTTAAAAATATTTATATTTACACAACAATTTTTTTATTTTTACACGTAATAAATTAAAATTTTTTTAATAGTAAAAATAGTTTTTTTTTTTTAAAAACGCGGAATAGAGTAGTGGAATAGACTGTGTCAACTCTGGGATACCTTTATGACCGTAATATATATAATCCCATTAATTACTTTTGCAAAATTTGCAATACACAACTTATTAGGTTTTCAGGGGTGACGGTCTAAATCCCGACTTTCAAAATCCCGATGTTCTTTAAAAAATTTAATTTTTTTTTATTGTCGGTATTTTGAAAGTCAGGATTTTGATATGTCTCAAGTATGAATGTCAGGATTTTTAACGTTGGGATTTTGAAAGTCTGGATTTCGTTACGCACCCGGCTTTCAGTTATGAACAAAAGAAAACATAATTTGTCTTCGAATCTCTTCCACTACACCAACTAAATTTTATTAAGACATTTGAGACACCCAGCTTTATTAGGTATACATTAATGCTCATATATAAATAAAAAAGTTGCATGGCAACTACTCGAATCCACTGCACAGCCCGAACTAAATTTTGCAAAACTTTAACCATAAAACTATTCTATCCTTCTCTGCCTCACAAACGTAATGGCAAATTTATTATACCCTTTTGACTTATAGTCATACGGATGTAAAAAAAAAACAAATTTACTTTAGAAAAGGGACAAAATTCTAGGAAAAATTAAATGTAATTGAATATATTCCAGTTTTTACATATATAAATTAAGAAATTATTTAAATCTGTGAAGTTGAACAAGGTCTAATTAATTAAACCAAATAAAATAAATAAATTATTAAATGCATTAATGAATATTATAAACACATAAAAAAGTGGTCAAATTAGGTCAAGGAACTGCAAAATATAAAGTTAGATTTACAAAATATATATATTAACACTGTTAACGGAATGATTCGTTATTGACATGGTAGTTAGTTTCAATTATAGGAATATTTCGTAATGATAAAGTAAATTATATACGGAGTGATTCATTTGGCGAATCAAGTCAAAGGGAATAATGTAAACGCAGAACTGTGATGGAACTACATTGTGAAGGTAATAGTTTTATTTTTATTTTTTTAAGTGCTAACTGTTTAACTGTTAGACTAATAAGCCTGTCTATACCATAGGTACATCTTGGAACTGTGGATCAATTTATTTTTGTATTATTAGAATTAATTTTATTGAATTCTAGACCTCAATAGATACAACTATATTTGTATTTCTGTATCTGTGAGCTATATTATTCAAATTAAATTATTTTTTTAAAGATATATAATTATTAATTATTGAGTAAGTCATTAATTTCAACCAAATGGCGAATAACAGTTGAGTCGAGTCGAAACCTAAATAAAAGTTTTTCACTTTCCCAGGGATTCGATCTAGGGCCTTTATAATAAAAGGTCGGCATTCTAGCCACTGTGCCAGCAGTTTTGCATGATTGAAGAACATTGCCAGTTTACTTTTAACTCAATATGATTCAACCTTCATTAATGCGCTGTTACCCAAGCATAATGTCATCTGTTAAAATTATCTTTTACTTCTCGGGTTAATCTAATGCAAGAAAATAACCTCCATAAAATTTAAAATCACTTTTCAATTTTTATTATTACTGCAAGTGCCATTTAATGACCATAGAAATGGTAGTAGTCATCATATTAATAGAAAATCTCTTGCTCATAGCCGAAGTAATGTCTATTTGAATAAAAGCAAATAAACTAGCATTAATTTTTTTTTATGCCCCACAACATCCATATTATTCTCTTTAAATGCCTAGGTATATGTGACACTTATCAATGAATCACCCTGTGTAAAGTATAATTAATTAATAATTACATTTGAAGGACATTGAAGAGAAATTTGTTTAATCAATCGATTAAAGACTTTAATTTGAATTTTCAAATTTTATGATTTCGAATATTTTAGACCAATTTTAAAAGTATATGTATATATTTACATAAATTCAATATCTGTTTCAATATTAAGTCATTATTCGTTTTCTTATAATAAGAACATTTAATTTAATTAATTTGATTTAAAAGTTTTTGATTTAAATTTTACTGGTTATACAAACTTTCAAAATGTTTGCATAATTAATTAATTTAAATAATTTAATTATAATTAAATTAATTAAATTTTTTTTGGTTTTTAAATCCCGCTGTTACGATATTTTTGTGGTTTTTAATTTTTCAAATACTTTAAGTTAGTAAATAGGCCAAATCAGGCCACTGGATTGGGGGGTTCCCATAAAAAAACACCAGACTTTTTGAGAAATCTGAAGTTCTAATCGTTGGAATGAATTCAAATTTGGAGGAATAGACTATTGGTGGATTGAATATCCATGAAGAGTTAGTTTCAAAAAATGATTCAAGTGTCATATGGTATTTTTAAAAGCCGGAGTAAATATAGACTCAAAGGTATGAGTGGGTTAAGAATCGATCAATGTAAAAATGTCCATATGTCCGTCCGTCCTTCCGCATGATAATTCAAAAAATTTAGTAGCTAGGATTTTAAAAAGTTTACAAATTTATTTCTATACTATAGCCGTCATTGCTATTGAAACTTAGCCAGTTTGCTCTACAGGTTCGAGTAGCTGCCATATATCTTCTTTTTTTATATGAAAATAACGATTTCGCTATTGAATGTGAAATAAAGCCATATCGTAAATTTGTTCGGGTATGGTTCTTTTTCGCATATAATTGCAAAAAACGGAAATCCTAGTTTTGAATCCTACTTCAAAAACCCTTCTAATTGAGAATCTGACACATACACATATACAAAATCTCATATATCACGTATATATAAATATTCTGTAAAATGCGTATTTCCCTACTTTTGAATCTAACTCTAAAATCCCTCTTAAATTACAATCGTATAAACATATATATATAAATATTATTCTGGACAAATGGAATTCCCTGATTTTGAAACCAACTTTAAAACCTCTTCTATTTATTATTCTTATATAAATATTTTTGCTACAAAAAGCTTTTTTTAAGATAGCGGGGGTTGCCGCCGCTAAGCCCCGTTAAACAAATTATTGAAACCCAGATTTTGAAACCAACGGATTACGCTTAAAATCCAAAAAAAAATCCAAATTCATTACTTTATTTTTAGATATACATTATATAGAAAAATTGAACATTTAGGGGTTGTTTTAACAATATTGCAGTGTTTCAGTATTAGTGTTATATGTTGAGCGAGAGTTGAGAAGCGGCAGCTTCCACTAATTTAATCACTTTGTTATTGAAATAGTTAGGAAGGAGTTTAAGAATTGGATTCAAAGTAAATGTTATACGCTTTTTCCACAATATTTATGTATTGTATATTTAGAATCTGTATTAGGAGGGATTTAGAGTAGGATTCAAAATTGGGATTGCTCTCTTTTACAGAATATTTATTAGATGTGCGTGTGTGAGATACTGATTGGTATTATTTTTCGAAAAAAATTGGTATGAATGCAAAATCTAACTTCAATAATTGAGTTAGCGGGGTATTGTAATAAAAATATAATATTTTTCAACATATTTTATTTTAGTTTGTTAAAAAAAATAGAAACTTGCTAATTACACTTATTTATCAATTCTTATTTTTTTTCACTTTCTTTACTATAAAACTAGAATGGGTATCAATTTTAATATATGGTTTTATTTCGTAAAATTTTATAAAATGATACGGTTTTATTTCGCATTTGAATTGGAAATAAAACCATTAGCGGAAAAATGTGCGATATGGCTTTATTTCTCATTCAATAGCGAAATAAAGCCATTATGGCTTTGTTTCGTATGGCGTTTTTTCACGGCGCCGAAAATAACACTATACTTGGTAAAACTGGATATTTAAAAATTCACCGACAGGAGTTTATTTTTATGGCCAAAGTTTGTGGAAAATTTAGTTGGGGTAGTGCAGTGGGTTCAAGTAGTTTTCATGCAACTTCATCTTTTATATGAGCATTACTATATACCTAATAAAGTTAGGTGTCTGAAATGTTGTCAATAATAAATAACTTTAATGGCCAACGTTTAAATAAAATATAGTCGGTTTAGTGGAAGACGTTCGAAGAGCTGTCTTCCAACTTATTCCAACAAATGTACATAACTGAAAGTCTAATAATTTGGCCATTTGAAATTTTGCCAAAAGTAATTAGCGTTACATCACACAATGTCTATATTACGGACATACAGGTATCCCAAAATTGACATAGTCTACTCTACTACACTCTTCCTCATTTATTTATTAATTCAAAAAAAACCATTCCTAGATTATTTCTTTGTTTTGCATTTGGTTTTTTAAATAAAAAAATTATTTGCAAATAAAAGGTACGAGTATGTACAGGAAAATAAAAAATATTCTGTGGTTTTATACAAATTCGAAATGAATATGAAAAAAATAATAAAAACCTGCAACAAAAACCAACAATCAAAATCATTTCATATCCAGTAGTAACTGGGCTAAAGTGGAGAGTTTCGTGAGAGACCGGTAGCAATTACTCATAATAATTTTTTTATTCAGATGGTAAATGTGATAGACACTTCAACATTCACCAGCAGCATTCAACAATACCAGTAATTTAAAACCGCAATTATATACATACAAATAACGGTGTTCAACTTAATGAAAATATAAAAATGAACTTATGCCTGAAATATGTGTAGATTTAATACCACTTTGTACTTTTTTGCAATGAGATTTGTATATATGAATCTTTGTATAAATATTAGATTTATCTCTAATAATTGAAATTGTTTAATTTTCGGTAACATTCATTATATTCTTATGAGTACGTAGATAAATTTCAATTAAGATTTTCTTTAGTACATCCTGATAATTAAATCAATTTTTGTAATTGGAGTGTCGTATTGGTAAGAAGGTGGGCGAACTTGTTGCGAGTAAATTGCCATTTAGCTTTTCGCGTGCTTGTCTATATGGCCACCTGCTTTAATAATCAATATGTTGCAGCCGGTTTCTGGGTTGCCAAGGCCTCAAGATTTGTTTTATTATAACGGTAAGATTAAGATGATTAATTGGCTTTGATCGAGCCCTACGGTGTTTAGAATAAAAACGATGTATTTAAGAAAAAATCGTTTTCCGACTTTCTTGCTAAAATAACTATTTTTGACTGCGATTGGTCGTTTTGTTACAGTTGACGTTTTGAGCATGCAAGCAAAGGAATTTTTTCTTTGGAGAATATTTTGTGCCAATCGGGTGTAAATGACGGTGTTAACAGAAATCAACGTATTGTTGCACAATGTATTAATGTCGTTAACATATAATAAAATAATCTGAAATTTTACTAAAATAAAACCATTCAAAATTTCTTAATTAAAGACGACAAGACGAAAGATTGTGTTTTTTAATTTTAATTTTGATATTTCATTTTTTTCAACATTTAGTTATTTACTAAAGATTTTTTAATTTAAAAAGCGCTAAAAAAAATTAAACTTTTCAAGTACGAGCATGAGATCATTACAGCTATTTGCTATTTGCAATTGTCATTAAACATTGTGCACATAATTGCAGACACAACTGAATATGGGTCACAATTTGAAGCAGGTCGTCTATCTTCCAAATAACCTTTACCATTGGCTTCAACTGGTGCTGGTATGCGTAAGCTGGCACCACGATTTCCTACACCTGCTGAGAATTCATAAATACTTGAAGTTTCATTTTTGCCTGTTAAACGACGCATGTTATCAAGACCACCTTTTGGATCATATGCAATTATATGTTCATTATGTTTTTTTGATAATTTTTCTATAGCTTTTTTGATTTCTTCTATTCCACCATCTTCACGCATAGCCTTTGACGAAAAATTTGTGTGACAACCGGATCCATTCCAATTGCCTTCAATAGGTTTAGGATCAAACGTTATATGAAGTCCACAATTTTCTGCTAATCGTTCTAAAATGTAACGTGAAACCCATAGATCGTCAGCTGCTTTTATACAATTTGATGGACCAGTTTGATATTCTAATTGCGACAGCATAACCTCAGCATTGGTTCCAAACATTTCTACACCAGCATACATACATGCAATCGTATGAGCTTCCATTAATTGTCGTGCATAAATATTAGCACCTCCAACACCACAATAATATGACCCTTGAGGTTTTGGAAAACCACCATTTGGCCATCCAAAGGGTCGTCCGTCTGAACCTAAAACAGTGTACTCTTGCTCGAAACCAAACCAGACATCATTGTCCTTATAAAGTTCACAAATTGAACTACATATGTTTCTTTTATTTGATTCAAGTGGTACATCCTTTTCTTTAAATGTTTCACATAAAACAAGTAAATCATTTTTACCAGGTTTGAATGGATCTTTATAAATTGTTTTTGGTATTAAGACAACATCTGATTTGTCAATAGTAGCTTGATATGTTGATCCGCCATCATATGACCAAGATGGTAAATCTTCTGGTTTTGCTGGTTTGATTTTTAATGTACGGTCTTTTAAACGCAAATTTGCGATGCCATCAATCCAAAGATATGTTGCTTGTATAATATCTTCAGAAGTCGGAAGTTTTATATATTTTTCAAATACTTGATTGTTAAGAGTGCCTCCAGGGTAAGTAGAAAAATTGTCACAATTGTTTTGTATTGTATTGGGTTCCGAAAATTTTAAAAATATTTTTGTACACGTAGTATTTTTACTTAAACTGGATATTTTTGAAAAAAAGGTTCTCTGAAATAGCATAATAAATTCAAACTCGTACTTAAAATTTTTAAATTAAAACACAAAATTTTGCCTCTTTAACTTTTAACGAAATATTACTGAATGAAAATTCATTAATAAAATTTTGTTTTGAATAATTTTTATTTACAGGTCAACTCATTATTAAAAAAAAAATTTAAACAAGTAAAAATTATCAAAAATTTTAAATTTTTGGAACACTAAAACAAATGAAGTGTGAAGTTTGACTCTGTCCGTCCGGTGTTTACAAAATTTGTACATTTTTTAACATGAAAACTACAAAACATTTAGTTTCATGGAATACTCTATAGTCTTATTCATCCGTTACAGAGATATAGTCGAAAAGCTACTCAAAAATTCGAAAAATTACTACATTTAAATTGCTATAACACAACTTCTGTATATCTTCAACCTGGGAACGTCGAACGACAGCTTTTTTCATTGGCATTATAAATATTTTTTATCGCTATGCTAAGCTGTTTTTCTCAAAATTTAGACAGGAAATAGATAATAAAGATTAGAATAAAGATCAATTAAGACAATATTTTTGTATGACCCTCTGTTGAGGAGCTGTAAGAATTCAAAAGCTTAGAATCGTTATTTATTATATAGGTGGGCTATTCGAACCTCTTGTACTAGAAAAACAATAATAGATATCTGATCAATAATGGTGTAGTGGTTAAGATGCCGATGCGGAGCAAAATGGCTGGATTTCATTTAGCGATGACAGCTATTGTATAAAAACGAATTTGTGAAAATTTCAAAATCCTAGCTCCTTTATATTTTGAGTTATCGTGCGGACGAACAGACAAATATAGTTAGATCGATCGATATCTTTGAGTCTATATAGACTATAGGTCATATTTATATAATATATTTTACATATGTAAATGTCCATATGTAAAATAAATTATATAAATAATAATAACATAATAATATTAATACTGATTATTTGATATCCTATGATTGCCTGTCATGACGCTGTATATTTATTTATTACTATTTAAAGTTAAGTTTGTAGCTTGATTCAATGTTTGCAAACAATTATTAATGTCATTAACAGTGATTTGTAAATAAAAGGAACAAAAATACAATGGAAAGATACAAAATGACAACAATAACAACAAAAAGAAAGAGAAAAAAACAATGTAACAGTAAAACGGAAAAAGATAAAAGAATAAACAGAGAGAAAATTAAAGGAAGAAGATAAAAAAAAAAGTTGAACAGATTTAAGGTGGATTTCTTTTGTATTTATTTTTTTATTTTTTTATTTCTTTGAATTGTTTGTTTAATTCAATCGGAATACAAAGGTAAAAGAGTCATCATTATGTCAATAATGATAGAAAAAAAGAATTATAATTTATAACTGACATAATATGGATATATTTAAATATTTTTTTTTAATAAAAAGATCTTAAGATCGATTTTTGTAACGATTTCTATGTGACTTTGATACATTTTTATACAAAACTATGAATTTATTATTTTTAATAAATTTCATTTGTAATTTAAGCTATTTGTTTAAGTTAAGATTTAATTAATATTATTTGTATAAATTTAACTAGATCTATTGAACTAATCACATATCACTAATCAAATAATCAATTTATTTTTTTGTTGCATCAAACTCTGTTCGACAATTACTGGAAATGTATAGGACTCCGGCTTGTTTGCAAACAATTTTTACTTAAACACAAACTTTATTACAGTTCAGACCTCTAATTCGAAGGATTTGATTCCGATTTCCAATATGATTGTATTTATTAATCTATTGACAGCTTAAGACATTTTACAAATTAGGAGATCTAGTACTGTCTCAAGTAGAATTTGCACGTTTAATTCTCTAAAATCAATCAAAATCAAAAACCGAATATATTGATGATAGCCTAAGAGTTGAACAGTTATGGGACTTTAAAAAACAAAACTTAATTCAGCTTTAAGAAATAGTTAAAAATATATTTTTAATATAAATATTAATAAATTTATTTAGCACATAATATAATTAATTTAGAAATATTATTTTATCATTTTTTTCTCTTATTTTACAGGTATGGACTTATGGATTAAACATCAACCCAAAATTAAATTGTATTTTAGATTAGTTTTTAAGGCAAGGTAATTTTAATTAAATAAATTATTTTTATAGGTTCTGTTTACATTTTAGTGTTATTTAAAAATGAAGAAGAGTGTGGTAGAGTAAGTAGACTGTGTAAACTGTGGGATACCCGTATGACCATAATATATTATTATCTATAAAGTAATGTTTATGTGAAATATGAAGTTGTATGGCAGCTACCCGAACCCACTTCACTACCCCAACTAAGTTTTGCAGGAAAGTTGGCCATAAAACTAAATTATTTTTGGCAAAATTTAAGACACCCTGCTTTAATAGGTATAGAGTAATGCTCATACAAAAAAAAAAAAAAGTTGTATGGCAGGTCCTCGAACTCTAAGAACCAAAATGGCTGGATTTCAATAGCGATGACGACTATTGCATAAAACCAAATTTGTAAAAATTTCCAAATCCTAGCTCTTTATTTTTCGATTATTAAAAACACAGCTAAATCGATTTATTTTTCGATTCTGATCCGATCCATACCCTTGAGTCTATATCTACCCCCCTCTTTCTCTGCGTCAAAAAAGTAATTGTAAATTTAGTATACCTTTTGGACTTATAGTTGTACGGGTATAGATTTTAAATTGTAACTCTTTAATAATTCCTTTTTACTTATACCTTATAAAATATCACTCATATGAGTGATTGTAATTAATTAATTAAGTTAAATACATATATATTTATTACTCATGTATCTTTACACGGCATTTCAATACATTACTAATAACTGTATAATAATCGTACATTATTATTAAGTTATATAATATCGTATAATCACTTATAGTTTGTTATTATATTTCATTATGTTAATTAAAGTATATTAAAACATTTGTAATTAAATATACCGAAAAGTATTAAATTAATTTAAAATATTTTAACTATAATTAAGTATATATTTACTAAGTCTATTTGAAATATTTAGACAAAACTAGTTAAGATTCATATACTTGTAGTTAATCACTTAATAATGAATATGATATGATTTACATATTTTAAACAAATGATTTTTTATTGATGTCATTAATTTGATATTTGTAAAGTTATATTTTTACTTATACAGGGTGTTTTTATTAGAATTTTGGATTTTTGTATAGGTTGTGCTTAATGAGTCAAACAAAATTTTCTTGATAACTAAAAAAAATTTACTCGCCAATGGAATAATGTGTTAATTGTTTTGAACACCTAAATACACTATAAAAAATTTAAAACTTGAGAGAACGCCACTCTGTATATCTTTGGTTTCTTTAGGCACTTCTAAAAAAATATTCCCCCATATTCATAGAATTTCCTGATACTAAATATATTCTCAGAAATTGATCAACTACACTATGCCTTACTTAAAATTTATATAAGAAAACCTAAGATAATTGGGTAGATAAGATTAGTTATTTTTAAAAATGCATTCTGATTTCAGATTTGTATTTATTTCTGGTGTAAACAGTCCGTAAACAAGATTTGAAGCCAATGCAGAGTATAAAAGTTCAAATGTATCTTTCAAGTACCATTGTATATTTCATATGTATATTTCAAGTACCATTGTACAATTACCAGATAATTTTCATTACTTTGTCAATTACAAGTATTACTTAAATTTCGATACTTAAAAAATTTAAGTATAAGTAAAATAATCAAGTAAAAATACTTGTAACTCCCAGAAAGTAGTTAAATTTTGAGTTTAATTATTTTTGTAGAAACTAGAAATTTGAAATGTTGTATTATAGAAGAATACTAAAAATTATGAGTAACAAACCTTGAAGTACTTAGCAATTTAAATATAAATAGGGAACTCCTTCTAATTGTTAAACGCAGAAAGCTTAGTTACTTTTTTCACATCATATGAGGCTCCAAATATGAAAGACTGCAATTAATTATCGAAGAAAGAATCGAGGGCAAGAGGGCATGGGAGGAAACAAATGTCGTGGCTGACAAATACTCGCAACTGAACGAGTATTAGAACCATAGGAGAATTGGTTCATAGTGCAAGAAGTAGAGACGAATATTCCAATATCATCGCAGACCTACAATAAAACGTGTTTAAAGTGACCGCTTAACATCCAGTAGTGGATTGGCAGTAGAAGAAGAAGAAGAAGAATTATTTTTTAATATTTACCTCCTTTAAACTACTTAAGTACCAAGAAACACTTAAGTATCAAGAACTTTATTATTTTTCAAATATTCAAGTATTTCGCAAATATTTTCATTCATAAAGTCCAAAACACTATAATAAGTATTTTTAATAGAGTTAATTAAAGATTATTTAATATATTGGTTTGGATTGAAATTTGTATAGGATTTTCCATTCCAGTAGTATGGGATTTTAAATTGAAATATAAGTTTTGATTAAACTTTTAAATTTGATTAAATTACCGTTATACCTTAACATTAGGTTCGTTTCATTAAAACAAATTACAATGTACATAAATATTGCTTATTTCAAAATTTGCTATACTAACTAGATACTAATTTTAAATTATCTTTAAATAATAAAACAATTGAATAACTAAATATATATATTATGACATTAACTGAATGCAATTTTGTACATAATATGTAGGTTAGTATATAAAGTCATTTAATTTTTCTTTTCTTAATGTACATTATAATTTACCTGTTATTTACCTGTAATCAACCTGGATGAAGTTAAAAAAAAAATTATATGTGTATTATATACGTATAACATTAATTACATCATCAAAGAAGAAAATGTTGACCAGTATAAACTGGTTCATTTTGAAAAAGATCCAACGGTAATGTGACTGAAAAATAAATAAAAAGAATGAGACAAAAAATCTAGAACATGTTAAAAAAATTGACATAATGTACGTGTAGAAAACTTGTATATTTTTATAAAAGTAATAAAAAGCATTGCATTAAATTAGATTAAGAAAACTAACCAATTTTTATTTTATTTTTTTTTTTGTTTTTTTATTTTTAGTTATGGTTAACCTTAAAGTGTGCAGCTAAATTCAATTCTATCACCCATGAACAGTTTGATATACAAATCGTTTTATTTTCTGTTATAATAAAAAGTATTATACATATGTGTATAACAAAATTACATCATATAAGTATAATATATTTCAATTTTCATAGAAATCCTTCGTAATTCTTTTAATTCTGGCAACAACAAATCCCATAAATAGAAATTACATAAATTTTGCAGGCTACTTGATATAACTCCTTAAATTTAAAATGAAATAATTCCCTAAATAAAAAAAATGAAATATGTCCCCAATTTTGTATGACCTATACATGTGCGCTACCAATAGTGAAGCAAATCACCAGAAGGAAATGGAGGTGGATTGGCCACAATAAGGCCACACGAATTTGGAATACTTGGAAAAAAAAGAATGACGCTGACTTAGAATACTTAGGGCAGATTTAGGTCAAGAGATAAACTCAGAAGAGTATTGAGAAGAATGGGGATGGATGAACTAAGTAGACGCGAAATATCTTGGAATGAAATATAAGAAAATCCTATGAATAGAAATCAATAGAGACTTTAAGTTGAAGCCCAATGAGAGCATAGGTAAACTAATAGTAAAAAAATATACCTACCTAAGGTACATGCAACTGAATTTGTGGAACTCATAGTAATTAGTCCCATTTTTAATTCAAAGTTATCGGTAATAACTCCCTTAGAGAAATAAGGTACATTAGGAAAAATTTAAGAGTCTTCATAATTTGAGGTTTTTTTTTTTTTTTTTTTTTTGTCCTTATTACTCCTCTTGGGAGCATAGGATATCTACTAGGCATCTCCATCTGCTTTTTTTCTTATCGAGGCTCTGCCTTGTGTTTCGAATCGTTTTTTCCTTTTTCAATTAAGTAAATGATTGATCTACTGTAATCTATCTACAAGATGTCGCTTCTTAATTTCTTCCCTAGTGTCATCTATCGGTCAAGTAGAGAAACCGTGTCATGTTGTTAGGTGCGTACTGCCATTGTAATTGCATATGACAGTTGCAATTACATTGTCGTTCAATTACATATAGGTTATTGTTTATTCAGTATTAATTATTAGATTATAGAGTATAGCTGGAAACACGATTATAGGTATATTTTTATATTATTTGTTACTAATTATTTATTATTATATTTTTTGGTATAGAATTATTATATTATAATTTATTATATATTAATTTATTATAATTATTAATTTTACTGGATATGGTACCTCCCACCAGGATTCGAACCCGGGACTGCCACAGTGTTTAGATTGCAAGGTTGCGCTTTAACCACCTAGGCTACGGACCTAGGTATACCCTAGGTATACCCTACGAAAAACCAACTATAAAATCCTGTCTGATTCAGAATAGAAGTTATTTTACGAACTTATTCATCGAATATTTTGTGGAGCTATTTCATGATGAAATATATTCCCAATTGTAAATAAAATAACTGCCAAAATTTGGGGTATAATTTCATCTAATTGTGGAATTATTTCTTTTGCAAACTTTTGGGGAGTTATTTCATGTATCTGAATTCTGCAGTTTTATTTCAAATTTATATTATCTTATTATAAACGAGAATCATAATTTTTGATTACAGTACAACTGAAATTAATTTTTGAATACAAACTAGATTCATTAATGACAGAAATTAAAACTTAAAATTAATTTAGTTTTTTGTTGTAATGGTTTTTCACCAATTTAAATTTTAAATACACATCACACAAATTTTTAATAGGTACATCAATTTAGATTTACAATATAATATTTTCTATCAATGAATTTTTATTTACTTTTTTATGACTTTAAACATTTTTTTTATTAAAATATCTGGCAACATTGTAGTTAAATTGTTGAGTATATAAGTTATCAAGCTGTATTTGATTTTATTGCATTGATTGTATTTTGATATTGCTGATCAATTCGAATATACACTATTTTTTTAAATAACTCAGAATGAATCGTTGGTTGATAAAATGTGGGTCGCGTGTTTTTTTCTATAATTTTTATTTTTTATAATTTATTTTTATTTTAAAATAATGATTACAATTTGTATGATTAATTTTTGCTTTCATGTTCTCCATTCAAATGAAATGCACAAAATCTCTGCAATTAATAGTTGTAAAGAGTTGATAGAAGTCGGAATGTATTGAAAAAAAAAAATTTTAATAATGTTTGTTTGGAATTAAATATTTCTTGCAATTAAAAAATTCTAGTGAGCAGTGCTGTAAATAAATTCGCATTCTCTTAGTTAATGAGTTATGTCCACTTTACTAGAGGCCCTTGTATTATTTAAGTAATGTTATTATTACTACATAATAATTATCTTAATCCCTGATATGTTCAGTTTTCTTAATAAACTATGAATGATGAACTTAATTTGTCGATGATATATATTTTATATTTGGTCATAAGGAGGACATTTTAAGCAATTAAATTTGTTTGCATTCGTTTGCATTCAGTTAATTAGTCATGTGCTGCAACACTCTAACCAAGATTCATCGGCGTTGCCCGGTAGCGTGCAATTTCTCAAAATTTTAATTTAAATTTTAATCTGTATATATATATATATATATATATTATATTTATATAAAAGCTAACGTTTGTTTATTTTTAATAGCGTATAAACTCCAAAATTGCTCAGCCATGCAATTATTATTAAAATTTATGTATAAAGTTTTTTGGGTATGGAGAGTTGGGTGTAAAGTTGGAGCAGTTTTCAAACTTCATAAAAAGGTGTGTCCGGTTGCCTGCAAATTTTGTATACGTTTTGCGTTATGACAATGCACTTCACTCTATTAATAGATTTGAAATTTGTTGGCATTATGATTTGATGCCGCTCAGTTAAAAAATAATCAGATTATTACAGGAAGGCTTAAAAGAAAAAGACCTTCAGATAATATAGTATGAAGTACAGATTTCCTAAGGGAGAGAACACAAAAACCTATACTGAAACCAAAGATAGCAAGAAATTAATGGTTCGACTAGTTTTAATAAGGGTAGGGTGGGGTTATATCGGTAAGAATCCACTTCTGCTAAAGGACAGCTAAAAAAAAAAAAAAAAATTATGATTTCCGTTAACTTATACAAAGTGTAATTTTTGTGTTTTGTATTTTTTTCAATAGCATCGAGTTCAATTAAAACCCTTTAATTAAAAGAATTTTTGTTTTTTTCTGGACATAATTTGCAATAATATTGTTAAAACAAGTTCATATAAAAGTATATAATATATACGAAATGGAGCCTATTGATTTTTAGAAAAAAAAATCAAACCTGCGAGAGATGGAAAAATTAAAATTAAAACATTTTATTATAGGTATTAGCTATATTTTTATTATTATTAATATTTGAAATTTAAATTGAAAATTTTGTATGAAAAAACGACTATTCAAAAGTTAAGAGTTTAAAAATATTGTTATACAAAAAAAAAATTTAAAAATATCGTTATAAAACTTAAAAAAAATGTCATTAGGCTTCGCGCTGAAACAGGTTAATATATCACAACCAAAGTATCTAATTTAGCCTTTGCACTATATTTAAAAAATTTCTATACCTAAAATCTTCGCACGAGTGTGCTCAAAAACGTCTTGAAACTTTTTGGCAATCGGAAGAACAGTGTAGTAATGCATTGAGAACAGACAGACATACAGACAAACATACTTTAATTATACCCGTGCATACATATATGAACATCGGGTATATTAAAATTACTCCTCCGTTTGTAACGCATCGAAATATAAGAGCTAGATATAGTGTCAAGGGTACGTATCGAATCAGTATCGAAAAGTGAATCGATCTAGCTATGTGTGTCCGTCCGTCCGTCCGTCCGTCAGCACGATAACTCAAAAACTATAAGAGCTAGAGTTCTGAAACTTTCACAAAGTAATTTTTAGACAATTTGTAGGTTCCCTATTGTTTTTGGTTAAAATCGGAGAAAGGCTTCGGGTAGCTGCCATACAAATTTTTCGATATTTTATGAGTATTTTTTTAAAATTAATAACGAAAAATAGAAACCAAATATAAAAACAAACAAATTGTTGTTTAATTATTAATCGATTCATGGTGTAGTGGTTAGGACATGTTACTTGTAGCAAAAATGTTTCGGTTCGAATTAAGGCTACGGAAATTTTTTTTTTTTTTTTAAATTCATTTTTTTTATCTATTTTTTTTTTAATAAAATATATGTATTTATTTTATGTTTGAAAAAATTTTATTTTATAGAAAATTAGACAGAAGATTCATTTATATTAAAAATTATTAATTTTTTTTAATATTTCTATAAAAAAATTCAAAACTGTTATTTAAAACAAACAATTGATACTATAGCAACTACGATTATTTAAAACTGTTATTTAAAACAAACAATTATTGATACCATAGTAACTAGAATTATTTAAAAAAAAAAAAAATGAGATAAATAAAAACTCGTTTTGTAAACAAATTATTAATTGTTCTATGGTATAGTGTGTAGGACATGGGACTGGTAGTCAAAACGTTTCGGTTCGATTCCTGGCTGGGGCAAAATTTTTTTTTTTTAAATTCATCTTAAAATTCTCATTTATAAATTATTTATTTTTTTTAAAACATTTTTAAAAAAATTCAAAACAGTTATTCAAAACAAACAATTGATACCATCGCAACTATAATAATTTAAAAAAAAAATTGAGATGAACATAAGGTCGATGGCTTAGTGGTTAAGACGTCGACGTTTTAATAGGAAAGTGTGGGTTCGAATCTCGTTGAGAGCATATTTTTTTTTTAAATTCATCTTATTTTTTTAATTCATTTTTTTTTTATTAATTTTTTTTTAATTAAATATAAAAAAACAAATATTTTGAATTTTCTGTCAAACAGTTCAATTGAAATATAAGATTTTGTTATATATTTAATACACGCACGGGTATCTAAAAGTTGACAAGGGCAACTATAATCTTCCTCGTTTTTAGCACATTTTCAAAAAATTTTGTAAAAATGTGCCTATATAGCTTCACTCTGTCCGTCCGTCCGTCCGTCCGTCCGTCCCTTTTTACCTACGATTGACAAAAAAATATCAGAAATGGGTAGGTATTGCAATAAAAATAATTTAATGTTAAAACTTTTTTTTGTAGCCCCCCCCCCGTTACGGAGCTACAGCCCCACAAAGTCAAAAAAAGCCCCATTTTTAAACAGTTATAATTAGAGTTCTATAAGGTATATTTCCAACCTGAAAACGGTAACAGACAGCTATTCTTATAAGCTTTACAAATTTTTAAAAACCAATTGTATAGGGTTACCATACGGTACTAAAATTTACCGTTATTCAAAACTAAGTTTTACAAAATTTTTGGTCCCTCATAACTTCGGAACGGCTAAATCTAGAAACTTGAAATTTTGGGAGAAGTTAGATCCTTAGAAATAAGTAAGAGTCAGTTAACAAAATTTTTTTGTCACGCCCCCTCTTTAGGAGCTGTAAGGGGGCGAAAATTGAAATTTTGCTAAAAATTTTGCCTTTAAACACCTATAACTTGAATACCTGTCAAAATTTTTTTTTATTTGTATACAAAATTGAAAGCTCCAAAACGAAAGTTTCAATAAGTGTCAAAGGTTTTTCTTAATTTTGACTTTGTCCGTCCGTCCGTCCGTCCGTATGTTTACAAAAACTTTTACACCGTTTGAAATAGAGTAAAGAAATTTTAACCACGCGTAGATATTACAAAAAAATTAATTTCGTAGAAAAATTTTTTTCTGTAGCCCCATCCGTTACGGAGCTACAGCCCCCCAAAGTTGGAAAAAGTTTTATTTTTAAATTGTTATAAAAAGAGTTTTGTTAAGTGTATTTTCAATCTGAAAACGGCAAAACATTGCTGGTTGTATAGGCTTTACAAAAATATAAAGCTAAAATGTATAGGGTTACCATACGGTACTAAAATTTACCATTTAGCTAAACTCAACTTTTGCAAAATTTTTGGCCCCATATATCTTCTAAACGGTTCAAGCTAGAGTCTTGAAATTTTAGGAGAAGTTAGGTCCTCCAAAATTAGTAGGAGTCGGTTAACAAAATTTTTTTGTCACGCCCCCTGTTTAGGAGCTATAAGGTCTCAAAAATTAAAATTTTGCTATTTTCAACCACCTGTAACTTTAACACCTGTTCAAATTTTTTTTTACAAATATGCAAAATTTACAGCTGCAGCATTATATTTCAACATACGTTAAAGGTTTTTCTTAAATTTTAAAGGGTCTCTTTAAATTGAAGAAATTGTTTCTTAGTCTTAACCATTTTTGGTTAGATAATAATATTCTAGGTAAAATTCCAAATTTTGTTGGAGCTCAAAATTGATTTCCTAGAACCGAAAAAAATGGAAGGGTGAAGACAGGAGGGGGGTGAGCAGATCCATCATAAGTTTGCTAAGCAAAAATTTGGGAACCTTCCCCATTGAAGGGCTACTAGGTCTTCAAAATTAAAACTTTTATGTTCTTATAAAACAGTAACTTATTTACCAGTGTAAGTTTTTCCAAAATTAAACGTTAACATTAAAGCTCCAACATTATATTTTGCACTTATTAACAGGTTTTCTTGAGTGCATTGGGGTTATATTCTAAGTATTTCACTATTAGTCATATAATTAATTATTAATGAAATAACAAAATTATAATATTATCATAATATATATTTTTATAAAAATAAATGATAAAATACTCAGTAAGAAACCGTATATAATTTTGAAAATGTGCTTTTTAAAAACCCTTGGTTTTTTTCCCTCACTTGTTATATATAAAGAAAAAATATTAACAATTAACATTGCAGTAAATTAACTTTGTATTTGCCAATTAGCAATACCTACTTAATGTGAACGTGGACTTCGATTTCAGCTGTCAAGCGATCAAGTTATAGTATTCTTTGTGAAAATTAAAAATAAAAATTATTATAAAAATCAAAAATTCAATAATATTTAAGATTAAAAATCTGATTAAAAAATCTAACGAAAAAAAAAACTTTAATAAAAAAATAAATTTTTTAAAATAAATAAGTGGTGTAATTACAGATTGCATCCTATCAAGGATAGCAATCATGCCATCAAAAAAAAAAAAAAACATATTAAAAGAGACAATAAATGTCAGATTTAAAGAAATTTTAGACAAAAGTGAAACTAAAGACCAACAAAAAGTTAAAAGCGGTGCAAGCCGAATAGAAAATTTAGTTGAACATTTAATAAAAGAAAATAACGAATTACGAAAAGCCTTAAAAAAGTTTGATCCTTCAACATCATCTAGTTCACCAAGAAACGAGTCGAACTATTACAGTTCATTAATGGATCTTACCGATGAATACAGCGAAACAGAAGAAGATAACAACGACCAAGCAGAGCCAAAAATTGTTGAAATTGACGAGGAGGATACATTTGACGTCCTTAACCTCAAAAAAACATCAACAAAAAAAAATGAAAAAGAAAAAAGACCATCAACTATTAATTTCCTGCGCGGAAAAGGTGAAAAAATGCCACCAATAAATATGTTTGATACAAGGGTTGACAGGCTAAAATGTCTTATAAAGAATAAACTAGGAATAAAAAATTTTGCCATAAAAGAGCACAATGAAAAGCATTCATCATTGTATACATATGATATCGATGATTTTAAAAAAGCTCGTGCATTGCTAGAAGAAGGTAAAATTGATCACTTTACATTTACACCTAAAACGGAAAAAAAGAAAACCTTAATCCTAAAAGGTTTAAATAGTATGTACTCACCAGAGGAAGTTCTTCATTTTCTAAAAGAACAAGAAACAACAAACATAAAATTCGAAAAGGTTACACGATTAACCACTAAATATTCAATTAACAACGGAATAACTCTTCCACATTATATCGTTCAAGCTTCAGCTGATAGCTTGACAAATGATATCATGAAAATTAATGTGCTGGACTACCAAATAGTAAGATGGGAAAAACTAATAAAATCACACAACTTACAATGCACAAAATGTCAACGCTTCTCGCATTCAGCTGCTAATTGTTATATGCAGCTGAGATGTGTAAAATGTGGCAATAATCACAGGCCGGAACAATGTTCAATATCTGCAGAAGATCCAAAAGATAAATTATTCTGCACCTTGTGTGGGAACCACGGGCATCCGGCATCATACACCAAATGCCCAGTTTATATTAAAAAAATGGAGCTTCGCCAAAAAATTAAAGATAATTCAAAACAAAAAATTGTAAGTAAGCACTTTAATTCAAATTTTATTGATAAAAATATTTCATTCTCAAATATTGTAAAAAATAGCACAAAACAAAATAATTCTAACCTTAAAAATAACAATAATAATTCTAATAATACAAATTCAAATTTAAACACCAATAATAGTAATGATAGCATTTTAATTGAAATTAAAAATATTTTAATTAATATGCAAAATGAAGCTATTACACTAAAAAAACAAATTAATCAAAATTCTAACAATATTAAAATTTGTATGGAATCATTAAAAATTAAACACTAATTTATAAATGAATTTTAACAATACTAAATTAAAAATAATATCCATAAACGTCAATTCACTAATCTCCAACAATAAAAAGCTTTCTCTTATGCACTTTGTAGAGTTCAATAAACCTGACATAATTTGCATGAGCGAGACAAAATTAAAACCAAATAACCATATGGCATTGGATAATTATGACATAATTAGAAATGATAGAAATATCGATATTGATGGTGGCGGTGTTGCCATATGCATTAAAAAATGTTTCCAATTTGATATTGTAAATAATCGCATTTTCGATAGTTTTCAATGTATCGAACCATGCATTATATCATTACAATTAAAACAAAGAAAAAAATTATTTATAATTTCTATTTATGCATCAAATAGGAATTCAAATAGTTTTTTAACAGAATTAGAAAAAATATTCGAAATTTTAAATCTTTCGAATCTCAATAATTTCTATATATTAACTGGCGACTTTAATGCCAAACATACTTCTTGGTTAAACTGTGTTAACAATACTCGAGGCAATCAATTATACAAATGGTTACAAGACAACAAAATTTTATACAAGAGTAACTTACTCTTAACCGATGCACCAACACTACCACGTGCAAATTCTTATATTGATTTAGTGATAACAGATATTAGAATAAAAATTTGTTTTGAAACAAATCAAAACAAACTCACCACTCTCCCATACGATAGTGACCATAATGCCATTCAAATTCCAATGTCACTAAAAAATGAAGAGCTTTTATTGCAAGAGTTACCAAGTCATAGTAATAAATTCATATTTTCAAAAGTAAACTGGGGCAAATTTCAAACTAAATTAAATTCAAACTATTTTTCCAAATACAACTCCAACAATTGCAATAAAATTTTCGATAACTGCAATTTGTCTAACCAAAATGTAGATTATCATCTTTTACAGCTGAACGAAATAATTCTTAAAACTATGGATGAAGTTATACCAAAAATTAAAAATCAAAATAATTTAAAAAAATTCTACTCAGTTAAGCTAAAAATTCTTTTAAACAAAAAACACAGCCTCATGAACGATATACATAAGATCAAAAAACAAAGATTAAACTTTTCTAATCAACAAATTCAACTGCTCAAAAGCCTCCTAAATAACATCAATACATTAATTAAACAACAAATTAAAATAGAAATTAATAAATACTGGCAACTTCGTCTCCAAAAAATAACTCCAACAAATAGTTCAAACATGTTCCCCGAAATAAATAAAATATTCCGCAAAAACAAATACAATCAGATTTCAAAATTACACATAGACCAAAACGATATAACTTTACTCTCTCAAAATAACATAGACTTCAACAAATTAAATAAAACCACCACAAATAAATTTATAGTAGAAGATCAATCACAAATTTACAATGTACTTGGCACATACATTGAAAACACTCACAAAATCAACATACCTACAAATAATAGAATACATAACCAAATCATAAATAAAATAACACAATTCAATAACTCTCAAACATTAAATTTCAACTCAACTCTGAGTAATTTCTCCAACACAAACAAATCATCTGAGCAAAGTGGTGAAAATAGCGAATTCACGAACCAGTCAGAGCTTTCTTTAAAGTTTAAAGCTTTAAAAAATAAAGTTTCTTCTAGTATCGATAAAATCCCAAACATAGTTTTAAAAAATTTAAGTGGTGTAATTATTTCGAAATATGTTATCCTATTCAATAATGCAATAAATAATTCGTATTTTCCGCATATTTGGAAAACATCGAAAACGATATTGCTAAAAAAACCTGGCAAAGATCCAACCAATCCCAGCAATTATCGACCGATAAGTTTACTGCCAAACATTAGTAAAGTATTTGAAACCTTAATAAACGATAAAATTTCAAATTATGCAAAGTCAATCAATCTTATTCCAGAAAATCAGTTTGGGTTTAGGCACAAACATGGTACTGTTAATACTATAACCAAATTAACCTCAGATATCTGCTGGTTCATAAACAAGAAATACGGCATTGGTGCCTGTCTGATTGACTTTGAAAAGGCTTTTAATTCAGTTTGGTTGGATGGATTAATGTATAAACTAATAAAATATAAGTTCCCGCCACGCTTAATTATACTGATTAAAAATATGTTATATAACAACAAATTTTTAGTATATAGCAAAAATAACGAGTCTGACAAATCATTCCTAATTGAAAACGGTCTTCAGCAAGGTATTGTTAATGCACCTATCCTTTTTACTATATATACAGCAGATCTTTTATTCTTGCTAGAACGAGTAAAAGGAAATAACTACGCCCTGGCATTCGCAGATGATATTATAATATACTCTGCGAATGACACTGTAAATAGCATTCAATATAATGTACAAAAAATGTTTAATATTGTGCAGGATTATTGCAAGATATGGATATTAAAATTGAACTACAACAAATGTGAAACCATATTATTCCGTAATACGGTTGACAAAACTAGTTCAGACATTAGAAAAAATTGGAAACATTTTAAAATTAAATCGCCTATGTCAACTCTCGCAAACAAAAAATTCGTTAAATATCTTGGAGTTCAGTTACATCGAAACTTAAACTTCATAGATCATGTAAAATACTCAATAGATAAAGGCAATAAATCCTTTATGGCAGCTAAAAAACTCTTTTACAACAAAAATATTAGCAATAGAGTTAAAATAATATGCTACCAGACATTAATTAGGCCAAATCTTGTCTATGGGGTACCAATATGGTACAACATTAGTGCAAGCTTAATGGAAAAAATACGTAAATTCGAAAGAAAGTGCATAAGAGTTTGTATTAATAAACATAGAAAGCCTGAGTCCGAATACAAGCATTTTTATTCTAATAAATATTTGTACAAGGAAGCCAAAATCATGAGAATAGATAATTTTATGATAAAATTAATCAGAAATCATTTTGATAGAGCATTAAAAACTCCAGAAAATGGTTTAATATCACATATATTTTACCACAATGAGGAGTACATTAAGAAGACCTTGCTCACGGGTTTTATAGCTCCTGAGCACTTCATCTTCTTAGACAAATATAGATACACTCAAAACCAAGATCATGTCCCTATACTATTTCATTATAGTAGACGGGCTACATGCAAAAAAATCGAGTATATCCCAGGCAATATTAACGGAGATAATTTAAGATACGAAATGTCCATACCAGAAAAAGATAAAATTATAAATAAAGATTATTGGTGGTTAAATACATCTTAATATAATTTTTAAAAGCATTTGTGCTATTTTTAGTCAATAAGTTAGTTTATTTAAATTTAAGTTTAGGTTAAGTTAGGTTAGGTTAGTTAAGTTTTATAAAAAAAAAAAAATTATTAAACATTGGTTTTTTAAAATTTTTCAATGATGTATGAATAAGATTGTACTACAATAGTTTTGTACTTCAAAACAGAAATAATTTTACTTATTATTTATTAAATTTAACATAAAAAAATTCAAATATTTTTAAATGTTAAAAATAAAAGAGTTATACCTTGTTTGTTAACTTTGTTTTGTAGGTTAAGATACTCATATGTAAGATTATAACAAAATAAAAGTTTATTTAAAAAAAAAAAAAAAAAAAACTTAATGTGAACGTAATGAGCATTTTCTCCATAACTTTTTTTGCAGCTTCATTTTATAATTTCAATTCCAATTCATTGTGAACACTGTCAATCATTTTATTTTAGATTATGCTAGTTAGTAAAAAAAATTTAAACATGTTTACATAATCTTAAACAGCTATAACGTGTATAGTGCAAGCGGATTTTTTGCGTTTTCTTCTGTATAATTTTTTGTATGAAAAATAATTTTGTAAAATATATGTGGTGAGAGAAAGGTAGTCTTGAAAATTGGCCTGGAAAATAAAGCCCCCAGATCTTATTATTCTTGTAATAAGAAATAACACTCTAGATTTTATTTCTTATATATAATTGAGAAATAAGACAACAAAATAGGAGAAATGAATCACTGTGATCTTATTTCTAACTAATTTAATTTTAATATTATATTGCTTACAACTAAAATAAGCTATTTAGTTTTTTAGAAAATATGCCTATATAGTTTCACTCTGTCCGTCCGTCTGTCCGCATGTTTACAAAAACTTTAAATCGTTTAAGATAGGGAGAAGAAATTTTAGCTACCTAACTATTTAACTAAAAATAATTTCATGGAAAAACTTTTTCTGTAACCCCATCTATTACAGAGTTACAGCACGCCAAAGCAGAAAAAAGCCCTACATTTAAATTGTTATAACAAAAGTTCTATTAGGTATATTTTCAATCTGCAAACAGTAACAGACAGGTGCTTTTATAAGCTTTATTATTTTTTGAAGGTTAATGTAAAGGTTTGCCATACGGTACTAAAATTTACCATTATGCAAAACTCAATTTTTTTGGCCACACATATCTTCTAAACGGGCCAAGCTGGGGTTTTGAAATTTTGGGAGTAGTTAGATCCTCTGAAATAAGTAGAAGTCAGTTAAAAAAATTTTTCACGTCCCCTGTTTTGCAGCTATAAGGGCTCGAAAATTGAAATTTAAACCTATAACTTGAATATCTGTCCAAATTTTTTTTTAGTAATATACAAAATTCAAAGCTGATAATTATATTTCAACATGTGTCAAAGGTTTCACTTAATTTTGAAGAGTGACGAAACTACAGCCCCTGCAAACTCTTAAAAAGCCCTATATTTAAATTGATATAACAAGAGTTCTGATAGGTTTATTTTCAATCGAAAAACGGTTGAAGAGAGCTGCTTTTATAGACTTTACTTCGCTTAAAATACTTCGCTTAAATGTTTAGGGTTGCCATACGGTACTAAAATTTACCACTGTGCAAAACTAAATTTTTGCAAAATTTTTGGCCCCACATATCTTTTAAACGGTTCAAGCTAGGGTCTAGGGGATATTTTGGGAGAAGTTAGATCCTCAGAAATTAGTAGGAGTCGGTTAACAAAATTTTTTTGTCAAGCCCCATGTTCAGGAGCTATAAGGGCTCGAAAATTGAAATTTTGCTATTTTTAAACACCTGTAACTTGAATACCTGTTTAAATTTTTTTTTCTTAATATACAAAATTTAAAGGTCTAACATTATATTTTAACATATGTTAAAGGTTTTTCTTAAATTAGAAAGGGGTTCTTTAAATTGAAGAAAGTGTCTCTCAGTTTTAACCATATTTGCCTAAATAGTAAAATTCTAAGAAAAATTCCAAATTTTAGTGGAATTCACAATTTAATTCCTAGAACCTAAAAAAGTTTGGGGGAAGGGGAGCAGTGAGCATTATATCCTTGAGAAATTTGGCAACCTTCCCTATAGAGGGTCTACTAGGACTTAAAAATTTACTGTTTTTATTGGTAAGCAGTAACTTAGTCACCAAGGTATATATTTCCTAAATTAAACGTTAATATTGAAGCATCAACATTATATTCAGATAAAATATTTAGTATGAAACACTATATTATTTTGAAAATGTGCTTTTTTAAAAACCCTTGGTTTTTTTTCATCACTTGTTTAAAATAACGGTTAAGGTAAAAAACATATGCATTTAATTCAGTGGAAAATATACACTAAAATTAACTGCTAGTGAGGGTTAATAGTTTAGAAGAACTTGTAAAAAGCGATTGCGATCTATTTGGGTTAAATATATATGATTTGAATATTCTTTAATAAAAAATTTTTCAGGAGATATTTAAGTGCAATATTACCGTTACTTCGATGTAATAAATTTCAATTCAACAGATTTAAATTAAAATGGATTTTGTTATTGTCTAAAATTAATCAATTAAAAAGTTGGATAAATTAATTATATTGAATTGGTTTTTTTGCTTCAACCAATTAATTTAAATTGACATTTACCGTTTTTTTTTTACATTTATTTATACTTATATGAAAAAAAAATAATTTAAAAAAATGTTAAAGAAAACTATTCATCCTTCAAATTTTTAATTAATTTTAACTTTTTACAGTTTTTCAACTAGATTTTTTTATGGGACAAAACACTTAAAGTAAATGGGTATTCTTAGAGACATTATTAGAGCTCAAATCAATTTATAAGTTAGATTATAAAATAATATGAAAGTTTTTTTTATATTTTACATGTAAATAGTTATAGTCTAGAGGTCAATTTAACGATGCCCGTCCGTCCGTTCATTTACTCCCACAATACGGTTAAGAATAATAGAGCTCTCTCGCTAAAATTTATAAAGTAGGTTGTTACTGAAGAAAAAAAAAACGGAAATTAAAAAGTCGTACAATAATTTTGGATCCTAGAAAACTTCGAACAATGAAAGGGCTAACTAATAAAATTAGAATCTTTAAATTTGGTACAGGGTGAGTTTTTTCAGATTCCTTTATGATGCTGAAACTGGAGATACATGTAGGGTTAGTTAAAGGGATAATTGTAGGGTTAATGAATGAATTTTCAGTTTAGAGTACCAACTTTTTATAACTTGAATATGAGTTGAATTTTAGCTTGGTATGAAATGTTTGAAGCCTTTGATTGGATGGGGAAACGTTTGCTCTTCTAGTTTTGTTTCTACCTCTAGCTCTTATTTTGAAGCTTAATAAATAATGATAAAATCTTCATTACGTGGCTTAATTTTTAAATTTTAATATGTAGCTTATATAGAATAGGATAACGGTGACATGTCAGAAATCCCAATGGACAAAAGTTCCATGGCGCTTCTGTTTCATTGAAGTGAGATTAATATTAAAGGTTTGAAAATAGACTAAACTTTATTACTACTGCCGGCTACAAAATCATCATAAGATACATATACATATATATACAAGTATATTATATATACCATATGAAATGAATGAAAGTTTATATACACATATTATGGAGAAAAAGCGTATAATCCTGTGGTTTTGTAACCAATTATACAATCTATCTTAATTCAAAATCTCTCATATACAAATACTGTATAGAATATTCCATAAAAGTTGTATAAAACCCAGATTCTGAAAATTAAATTCTAAAGTCCCTCTAATTCAGAATTTCGGATATAATATAAATAACATTCTAGATAAAATATAAATATTCTTTTGCTGCAATAGAGTAGCGGCCGGCTGCAGCCACTTACGCGAGGACTCAACCGCATCAAGCAGGGTGTTGACCGTATGACCTATTGAAGCGTCTGGTAGTTTCAGGTAGACATGCGGAAAAGACTTGATTTCATAACGCTAAAACTTGCATTCCCGAATAGCGAATGAGATGGCGCCCGAGCCACGTCAGGAATATTGATATATTGTCATATTAGTGACATAAAAGTTATATTAAAAATATGCCATAAGTTTCATGGGAAGGCTTTCTTATTTTAGTGAGGTAAAAGTCCCATAAAACTTCTGACTGAATGACGTGAGT
Organism: Dolichopus griseipennis; assembly: GCA_963082915.1. Lineage (NCBI taxonomy): Eukaryota > Metazoa > Arthropoda > Insecta > Diptera > Dolichopodidae > Dolichopus > Dolichopus griseipennis. Next base: position 55,759,742 of record OY720444.1, on the reverse strand, counting down.
CAAAAGTCCCAATTGGACTTCTGGCCATGAGACTGCTGACAAGGGACTTCTGACATTTCACCTTTTTTTTACTAATTTCTTTAAAAGCAAGCCATTTGTAAGTTCATTGACTTTTATTTTCTATTATTTTTTTTTTTTTTTATAAATTTTTAATTTATTTGTTTAGAATTAATTTTCTAATAGTGTACAATGTAAATTAATAAACAGAGCGTTTAATTGCATTCGTTTTTTTATATAAAGTTTTTTGTTTTGCTTAAATAATTTCTTTAATTATATTTAATTACGATTGAATATCGAGTCCAAATATTATTGTATTTACTTTATAATACCATGTTTTCATTCTTAAGAAGTTTAAATATAAATATTGACTGTTTTTTTAATGTAAAAAGCTATTAAGAAAATATTTGGAATGAGGTTGTGTTTATAAAGAGAAATCTGTAATTTTTCATAATAAAAAGTTTTAATTTAGTTGCTTTTTGGTGAATCAGGCAGGCAGGCATAAAAAACTTTGATTAATAAGATTTAATTGAAATTTCATACTTTATGGTTGGATTCATTCATATCATATTCGGTATAATTAAGTTGGACTGTATGTACGTTAGTACAATAAAAGATAAATAAAAGACTTGAAATATACAGTTTAAAAAGTTAAATAGACATTTTAAAAAAAAAGCTTAAAAAGAGTAAATAATCTTTAAAACCACTTTTAAGCACAATGTTTATACTTATTTATTGTTTTGGTGTATTTTAAATACTTTTATTGATAAACTAATACAGTTCAAGTTCATTAAAAACGATTTCGCCTCGTTCAAATGTAGATGTAGATTTTGTATTTACATTCGTTTAACACGAGTTAGTAGATTGTAACTGTATAGAAGTATAGTTTGAAGGTCTAAGGTCTAATAGTTAGAGATATTTAAATGAAATAAAATTTATACAGATTGAGGAATCGTTACTTACTTCTTTGCGTGTACGTAATTCTTAATTTATACATAAATCGTATGTAAAACTTTAATCAACTTTTGGAACTGGTAACTGATCTAAATTGAACCAAAGATAAGTAAATCTGAAGACATGCGGTTAATTGAAAAATTGGTGAAAAACCTGGATAATCTGAACTCTATTACACCAAATACATAACAATAATCAAATAATTAAATAACAATTTTTTTGATTAAAAAAGGCTATATTTAAATATGTAGGCTTCGGCTCCATTAAAATTTTTAAGCTTTTTCGTTTTTTTGTTGTTTTTGCACAAGTGTTCGTCTTGATAAAAAAAATTTATTGTATAAAGTTGGATGGAAAATATTAACCCATTTAGGCCCAGTGGGCTGCCAAAAAACTTTTCTTTCCTATTTGTGTCTAATTTGACAATGATAATTTTGTAGTTCGAAAGCAAAGCTAAGCCAATTTTTTGCTAAGTTCGGTTACCCTGTTTGGGCATGAGGTCCCTATGAACTTTTTGAAATGTTTTTGTTGTTTTGCTTGCATGGTTTCATCAATTGGCTTCAAAATTTGCCTAAGCATTAATCCTTATCGCAAAAATTCACTTAGTTAATTTAGTTTTGACCTAATAATCAGCATCGGCAAAAGAGATCCAAAATTTGTTTTTTATTTTGACTGTGCTGTTTAAAAACGATTTGAACAATTGAGTTAAAAAACGAGGAAGAGTGTAGTAGAGTAGACTGTGTCAACTCTGGGATACCCGTATGACCGTAACATATACATTATATCATCCGGTTAATTACTTATGGCTTTATTAAGTGTAGTGGAATACTCATATAAAATAAAGAGTTGTATGGCAGCTACTCGAACCCACTCCACTAGACCAACCAAATTTTGCAGAAACTTTGGCCATAAAACTAAACTACTTTTGGCAAAATTTCAGACACGCAGCTGTAATAGGTACAGAGTAATGCTCATATAAAAAATGAAGTTGTTGGCAGCTACCCAAACCCATTTAAATAGCGATGACGGCTATTGCAAAAAAACGAATTTGCGAAAATTTCAAGATCCTAGCTCCTTTAGTTTTTGAGTTATCGTGCGGGCGGACAGACGGATGGACGGACGGACATACATAGCTAAATCGATTTATTTTTCGATTCTGATCCGATCCATACACTTGAGTCTATATCTACCCCCCCTCCTTCTCTGCGTCACAAACGTAATGGCAAATTTATTATACCCTTTGACTATATAGTCATACGGGTATAAACACACACACATGTATTACTCTTTATTACAAAATATCATCAAAGTTTTTTAACTTTTTTGTTAAGTTTGGAAAATTGAATTGAAAATTTGTACAAGTGTTATTCTCTTGTCTAAAATTTCACTTAGCTAATTTTATGGCGATGTATTAAACCATTTGGGCGCGACCAAATTATCTAAGTATTAAACCATTTGGGAACTTTTTGTTGCCCTGCGTAAATGGTAAAAATTATTTAAATTTTTGATACGAACGCTTACATCTATCTATATATATAACGAATGATTGTTGCTAATTAAGAGACTTAGGAATGTGTGCCGGCTATTACAAGTAAACAAATGATGATAAAAACCAAGGATTTTTAAAAAAGCACATTTTCAAAATTACATAGTGTTTCATACTGAGTAATGTTAACATTTAAATTAGAAAATATATATATACACCGGTTCTAGGGTTACAGGTTACATATAGAAACAGTAAATTTTGAATTACTAAGTTCTAACAGCCCCTCAAAATTTTTCGGGGATCTAATCTCACTTAAATTTCTTTTCTTTTAACAAACGATGTAAAAGTTTTTGTAAACATACGGACAGACGGACGGACATAGTGAAACTATATAGGCAAACTTTTACAAAATCTTTTGAAAATGTGCTAAAAAGGAGTGGTTTTCATTTGTAAGGGTCAACGATAAACAATATATAATTTTCCAGGCTATGTTCTTATCAACGCTCTTATTACTTATGGCAACTCCAATATAAACGAACCCTTTGAAAAAGCATTTGGGCGCTTTTTAAACTAATGAACATAAACTAATTTTATAAACTGATTTAAGTTATACAACTTGTAGTTTATATTTTGGTTTTTTAATAGCAAAAATCATTTAAATGCAGAGACATAAGTTAAATAACCAAGACATTAGACAATAGTTTTTCTATTAAAAAATGTGTAATTATAAAATTTAAATATTTTAATTTCTAACATAAAATACAACATTTAAAATAACACAAAACGTACTATTCAAAACATTTTCTTGAATTTATTCAACAAATTTAATAATACCCAGACCTGTGTTCAATTAGATGAACCGGGGGAAAGAGTATATAAATCTAACAAAATACCACATAATAATATAGCATTAGATGATTAACTAATAAAAATTCCAACACGAAATTATTATTATTAAAAAGAAATGAAAAGATGGTCTTCCAAGAAATTTTTACCTTTTATAATTCACCTCACCTCATGATGTAATTAAAAACAAAAGAAATAATTTTCTTTTACTATTTTCAATATTATTGTGGTGGTGGTGGTGGATATTAAAATTTATTTTCTACTTTTCCTCGTTCCAAATTTTTAGATTTAATTACAGGTAAAAATGAATGCATTTATAACATTCATTTTTTTTTATAATTTTTTTTTTCGGAAAAAAAATCATTTTGTCTGGTTTGTCGTCCGCCAATTTAAATAATGAATTAAATTAAAACTATAAAAATTGTGTTTTTAATTCAGGTGAGATGAGGTGAGCGTGACAATTTTTTCATTAGTTACTTAATGAAAACTTATAAAAACGTGCGATTGGTTATTTTGAATTTGGTTTATTTTTTTTTTCATTAAATTAAAAATATTTTTAATAATTTTTTAATATATTTTTTTTTTTAATTAATATTTAATTAAAATTTGAAATTCTGTTTTATAAAAAGCGCACTTGACTGTATTTTTAATATCTGATATTTTTAGAATTTTAATATTGATAAGATTTGGCTGTTTCTAAGCAATAAAATTGGTCTAAAAATTTTTTTATTACTTTAGGAAATTAAATTGAATTCTAATTAAATTAAAATACTCAAATTGATGTTTTTTATTAAATACTTAAACGGATGTGTAATTATTTTGATAGCGTATCATAATATCGCGAAACAAAATCTCGTGTATCAAAATCTCGTGTGTCAAAATCTCGCGTTTATATAAATATTCTGGAAAAAGCGTTTAACCCTGCCTATGAATTCAACCCTAAAATCCCTGCTAGTTAACAATCTTCAATATACATATATAACAGTAAATACACATAATTTCTATCCCTCCTAATTATGTTCTTGCATACTTTTTCAATATTAAAACACTAAAAAATATTTTAAAAGAGTGGGGGCTGTCGCGTTCAAATCTATTATATTGAAACCATAATTAGTGGGGATCGCTTCTAATTATATTTCTTACATTAATATTCCAACTACAAAACTTTTAAAATAGTAATGGTTGCCACCCCAAGCTCCCTCTAAATTGCTTCTACTTATATTTCCTATATATATGAAGTATTTCAACTACAAAATTATGAAACGCGAGATTTATAAAATTACGAAATTTTGATACACGAGATTTTGATACGATCCTTATTTTATATATTGGTTTAGCAAACTATTTTGAATTTTAATCTAAATCATGTGAAATTAAGGTCTTGCACATAGATCGTTTTTTAGCACATTTTCAAAAAATTTTGTAAAAATGTGCCTATATAGCTTCACTCTGTCCGTCCGTCCGTTCGTCCGTATGCTTACAAAAACTTTTACACCGTTTGAAATAGAGTAAAAAAATTTTAACCATGGGTGGTTTTTGCAAAAAAAATAATTTCGTAGAAGAATTTTTTTCTGTAGCCCCACCTGCTACGGAGCTACAGCCCCCCAAAGTTGGAAAAAGCCCTATATTTAAATTGTTATAACAAGAGTTCTGCTAGATATATCTTCAATCTGAAAACGGCAAACGATAGCTGGATTCATAAACTTTATAAATTTTTAAAAGGAAAATGTTTAAGGTTGCCATACGGTACTAAAATTTAACATTACGCAAAACTCAATTTTTGCAAAATTTTTGGCCACACATATCTTTTGAACGGTTCAAGCTAGGGTCTTGAAATTTTGGGACAAGATACTCAGATACTCAGAAATTAGTAGAAGTCGGTTAACAAAATTTTTTTTTCAAGCTCCATATTTAGGAGCTATAAGGGCTCGAAAATCGAAATTTTGCTATTTTTAAACACCTGTAACTTGAATACCTGTCCAAATTTTTTTTTATTAATATACAAAATTTAAAGGTCCAACATTATATTTTAAGATACGTTAAAGGTTTTCCTAAAATTTAAAAGCGATTCCTTAAATTGAAGAAAGTGTCTCTCAGTTTTACCCATTTTTGCTTAGATAGAATAATTCTAAATAAAATTTTAAATTTTTGTGGAATTCACAATTTAATTCATAGAACCTAAAAAAATAGAGGGGTAGGGGGGGGTGGGGGGAGTTAGATGAAGTTATATCCTTGAGAAGTTTGGCAACCTTCCCAAATGAAGGGCTATAACAACTTTAAAATTAAAAATTTACTGTTAGCAGTAAATTTTATAAGTCAGCAGTAACTATTTCCAAGTAAATATTTCCAAAGTAAATATTTTCGAACTCAGTATGTAATACAATATAAATTTGAAAATGTGCTTTTTTAAAAACCCTTGGTTTTTTTCATCACTTGTTAATTTTGGTATTTTGCAATTTAAATTGTCTTATGTAAAATCTTTATTTACAGTTCAATAACTTTTGAGTAGAAAATAGGAATGCCTAATTAACAAGCTTAATTTTTTCAAGCTTCAATATTAAGTTGAAAATCTTTTCGCAAAGTGTAATGGTTTGCATGGACATCTTTTAAGCCAGCTGTTTGGATCGGTGCTTAATAAGATAATTTCAAAAATACATATTTCGAATACTTGACTTAGTTTTCCAATATTTTTCTTTTACTATTTCATCATAATCCAAAATCCTTCCATATCCCCATCCCTGTCGCCAAACTTTACATTTATATCACAGATTCCCTCCAAAATTTTTTGGCTCGAAAAGGGTGTGGTGTTGGTGTGTTAGAGTCGCACACTACCCAAAGAAACACCGCAGGGCTTCTATGGGTGGATTTTGAGCTTGCCATTCCCTCGAAAAAAAAAACAAAAACTACATACTTTCAAACTTTCAAATATATTTACAAAACATATGCTTTCAATGTTTTTACCGTTTGTATAGTGAATATAACGACCAAAGAAACTGATGCCTAGTGTTAATAGACTTTAAGAATGCCCTTTACTTTTTAAAAGAGTCGAAAAGAAAAAAAAAACCTGGAGCCATAGCCCATAACTGTATCATCTGTAACATTTTAATATCATATTTTAATATCTGTTTATTTTAATTATTTGCATTTTGTGTAAAGTCCTACATTCTCTCTTAGTTTGGAGATTACTCCAAAAGAATATTTGCGACTAATCGTTGAAATACAGATTTAAATTTGAATATTGTTGTAATTAGGAAACTTAACAAAGGTTTTCTGTCTTGTTAAATTTCATAACCAATTTTAAAAATATTTTTTTGGTTATTGTTCAATAATATTAAAAGTGGTCAAGTTATTTCCTATGAAATTCCTATTTAATTTAAATTTATTATTATTTAAGTGAAAAAGAAATTGAAAAGATATAATTAAAAACTTGGAGTTAGAGGATAAATAAATAGTCTAAATGTCTACGATTGGTTCAATGGAAAAAACTTAAAATATTTTTACAATTGGATTTTATATTTTCATGACAGATGTAAAAAGGATCTAGAACAGTGGCAAAGCGCATTTAATTACATGAAACATTCCCGAAGCTTCAGATCTAATATATATTGATTATAGTAATTAATATTGAATTGAATATATCAAATCATTCATTTATTCAAACCAAATAATAATTATATACATAAAATAATATAAATAAAATTAACAAAATTAAATTGTTAGAAATTTAAAATTATAATCTTATGTAACTTATTCGCATGTGATATTTGACCTTGACGAGTTTTTTTATTTCGCCAATATTAAATCTAAAATGAGATAGGGCTACGATTTTCTCTGCTAAATCTTACTGTATTTCTCTTTTTAAGTTTTTTGTATTATTTGATATTGAAAATGCCAAAGACCTCAAATATAGCAAATTGTAAAAAAAACTAGAGAGCTTTTTTATTTGTATTTAGGTACGTAGTAAAATTGGAGTTAAAATAACGACGTCCAACTCGATAACAACAGCTTACTTGATTAGAAATTTTAATAAAATTCAAAATACAATGAAAATGAGCTAAATCGAAACGAAAATGTTAAATAAAATAAATTTTGAGCCATTATATTTATTTTTAACGATATTGTTAATAATTTGAACAACTTTGTAAATAATTTTAACAATATTGTAAATAATTTTAACAATATTATAAATAACTTAAATAATATTGTGAAAAGCTTTTGGAAGCTTTTCTGGCTTCCAAAAGTCGCATGGAACTGATGTAGCAATCTGTGAAATCTATTATTGGACATCTTGATAAAGGAAACTATGTATGCTCTGTTTTTGTAGATCTGAGTAAGGCATTTGACACAGTGGACCATCAAATATTGTTGGACAGATTATATGAAATTGGAATAAGAGGACTACCACATGAACTACTAAGAACGTATTTGAGAAACAGATTTATCAAAACGAAAGTTAATGGTGTTTGTAGCAATGAACGTGCCATAAATATAGGTGTGCCACAAGGGTCAGTTCTTGGACCTACCTTGTATCTATTGTATGTGCATAATATGCAATTTTCTAACATTAAAGCTGATTATAAAATATTTGCTGATGATACATTGCTTATCTATACTGCAAAAAATGCGGAAACATTAGAAAGATTGGTCAATAATGATTTGAAATTATATATGAGATGGTTAAATGGAAATAAATTAACAATGAACATTGAAAAAACAAAGTACATGATTTTTAAACGTCTAAATAAGCCTGATATCAATCCAAAAATTTGGGTTGATAGTAGAGAAATTAAAAGAGAACAAACTTATAAATATCTCGGTATTATAATAGATGACAAATTATCATGGAATGATCATGTTAATTACATTATAGAAAAGATAATTCCATTGCTAGGCTCTATTAGAAGAAGTGGAATAATATTAGATGACAAATCAGCTAAACTTTTATTTCATGCACACATCATGTCTCATATAAGATACAATGTGGCGACATGGTCGTGTTGTTCAAATACATTAAAAATGAAAATGAAAATATTAATAAACAAAGCAATCAAGATACTATACAAACTAAATTGGCGTACTCCAACTGATGATCTATACAAAAATACGGGATTCCTTAACTTAGACGAATTAATAATATTGGAAAAGGCTAAAATTATACATAAAATAGAAAATGGTGTTACTAAAAGTAAAACTTTATTACCAAAAAGAAGGAATATTCACAATTATAACACAAGAAACATGGGAAAGCTATGTCATGAAAAAACTCGAACTGAATTGGCTAGAAGCAGTAATTTTTGCTCATCAATAAGAATTTACAACTATCTTCCGGAGAATTTAAAGAATTGCAGTAATATAAGTCGCTTCACATTCAAATTGAAAATATTATTAAAAAAAGATCAGGCTTTATTAAAAAAATTGTTAGAATTATAACTAAATTAATATTTTATTGTTAAATATACATTAGGTTATAATAAAAATATATATTTAATTTTAGTATTTATACTCCATAACTGTATATATATATATTATAATTGCTAAGACTCTTATACCAATTTTAAGTTATTGTCTAAGTCTAGTATATTGTAATTTTATAACTGTAATATCATGAATTTATAATAAATAAATAAATAAAATAAATAAAATAAATAAAAATAAAATATTCTAAAATTTTATCAATAGCACCTACTTTTAATAACTATAGGTTTTATATTCCTGAAAATTAATGTATTATAGCTTTAATAAAATATTATAATTATTTGAAGGTGTACTATATTCAGGGTTGCAGAACACAAATGGTCCGCGAAGCACCTAAACTTTTTGAGCTTTTTGGAAAATTAAATTTCTATAAGAACTACTTAAAGTTAATTGTAGAAACCCTCTCAATGTAAATGCCAATTTTCTATTTTTCCTTTAATTGTTAAATGATTTGAGAGATTGAATTTTTTGACATATAGATGATGGGAGTGTCAGAAAAACAGAGAATCTGTTCACTTGAAATATTTTAAAAATTTTATTAATCCATAAATTTTTTTTCAATTTTAATAGTAAAATAATTCATTTTATTTATTTTAAAAAAAATTTAATATTTTTTTTTAAATTTTCATATTTCAAATTTTTATACATATATTAAAGTAATAAAATATGAAGGATTTTAAACTGACATTTATGAAATGTTTGCTTTCATTTTAAAAAAATTTTTCGCATCAATTAAGTTAATATTCATTTTTTATGCACTTTTTGTGACATTTAATTTTTGATGGCTTAAAAAAAAATTTTTTTTTTTCTATCACGTAAATCACCATTCATAAAAAAATTTAAAAAAAAAAAATCATCCGATATCCAAAAATTTAGTTTAAATTTTGTATTTATGATATAAATATGTCAACTTTTTTTATAAATTTTATTAGTTTTTAAAAATTTTTTTATACCCTACACCTATAGAATAGGTAAAGGGGTATATTAACTTTGGTATGGTGTTTGTAACCACCTAAAGGAAGCGAGCTAGATATGGAAAAGTATATATATTTGTGATCAGCGTGACCGCCTGAGTCGATATAGCCATGTCCGTCCGTCCGTAGGCACGATAACTCAAAAAATAATGGAGCTATCTTGATGAAATTTTAACTGTAGGTTACTAGGACTGAAAGTACGGCGGGGATTGCAAATGGGCGAAATCGGCCCATGGGTTCGGATTCTGGACCTTTTAATCGGTTTCAGGGCTAACGAACAAATATAAAAAATCACGATAACTCAACAACTAATGACGCTATCTTCATCAAATTTGTGCTGTAAGTTACTAGTAATGAAACTACTTCGGGAATTGCGTAAGGTCGGGATTGGACCATGGGTTCGGAACCTAGAACTTTTTGATCGAATTTAGGCCAAACGAGCATAATTCCGAAACCAATGAAGATAGAACCTCCAAATTTAGTATCAGGGTGTCCCTTCCTCTTTCCTAAGTGTCTTGTGAATTTGGGTCCCATTGGAGTAGTGGGTCGGGGACCAGCCACACATTTCCGAAGACCTTAAAGCATATCTTTAAAATTAATAAAGATAACAACTTGAAAAAATGTAGAAGCTTCCAATTTGCCACAAGGGTGTACTTTACTATCTCTTCTGTGTTCCCCTAATTTGGGATCAATTGGAGCGGTGGTTCTGTACCCCTCGCAGACCTCCCAAGTTTAAAAGGCTTATAATCGAAATTACTAAAAATAGTTACTTAGAATTAGGATAGACCGTTGAAATTGTGTACAAGGGTAAACTAGTACTATAAGTACAGCGCGGACTATATAAGGGCGAAATCAGCCCAACGGTTCGGATTCCGGACCTTTTAATCGATGTCAGGGCTAACGAACATATATAAAAAGTCACGATAACTCAACAACTAATGAGGCTATCTTCATGAAATTTGTTCTGTAGGTTATTGGTAATGAAACTACGGCGGTGATTACGTACGGTGAGGATTCGACAATGGGTTCGGAACTTAGAACTTTTTGATCGAATTTAGGCCAAACGAGCATAATTCCGAAACCAATGAAGATAGAACCTCCAAATTTGGAATCAGGGTGTCCCTTCCTATTTCGTAAGTGTCTTTGAAATTTGGGCCCCATTGGAGTAGTGGGTCGGGGACCAGCCACTCAGTTCCGAGGACCTTAAAGCATATTTTCGAAATTAATAAATATAGTAACTTGAAACAAATGTAGAAGCTTCAAATTTGGCACAGGGTGTTCTTTACTATTTCTTGCGTGCTCCCCTAATTTGGGATCAATTGGAGTGGTGGTTCAGAACCTCTCTTAGACCCCCCAATGTGTAAAAGCTTATCATCGAAATTAATAAAACTAGTAACTTAAAATTAAGATAGAACGTTCCGATTGTGTACAAGGGTTAACTAGTATTGAAAGTATGACGGGACTGCATATGGGCGAAATCGTACCATAATTTCGGGTTCTGGAACCCTTGAAAAGTTCAAGGACTAACAAACATATATCTTAAAAACACCATAACTCAAAAAATAATACCGGTATTTTGATGAAATTTAACACTAGGTTACTAGTAATGAAAGTACCATGGGAATTGGTTGTGGTCGAGTTTAATTTCGAAACCAAAGAATATATTTCCTATGTCCTATATGTCTCCGAAATCTAGACTTAATTGTAGTGGTTCAGCTATGTTCAAAGGAACTTCCTGCATTTATTTAAAATTTATTTTTATATTTAAATGAATTATATGAAAAGGTCTAAATTTGTAATTGTATTTTAGAAATACATTTATTGCATATTTTGCGTTTATAAGCTTTTCTATTAGGTATATAAACTAACTATTTAAAATAATTTCAATTTTTAAAAATTTGGATTATTAAATATATTATGCTTTGATTATCTTTTTATCACAAAATTTAATAATTAGAATTTTTTCATTTTGTAATTGAATTGGAAAAAATATATTTTCATTTATTTCAAGTTTGTTTGTTTTTTAATATTTTTAAATAGATAAATTAGGAAGAATTTGTAGTATTTTTTAATAGATAGTGTAATTAGAAAATGTTTTTAGTATTATAAAGTTGATTTGGTTAGCTATGTCTTACGATCAAATTAATAACAGCTTTTATGGTGTTAAAATGAGTTATGGATATGTCCTTAAATTTGAACCAAATAGGTGTAGGGTATTTCTAAGTCGGTTGCACCGACTGACTGTTTCTTTACTTGTTTTTTAAATATTTTGGTTGCATATTTTTTTTTCGTAGTCTAACACGTGCAATAGAATGGTATTAAATAAAAGTTATGATATAAGTATATTATTTAGATGAATTCTTCAACTCATCTTTCTGATGGAATGTTATAGGGAATTATATAAAACGTAAAAAAATTGATATGGATATTATTTGCTTTTCAAAAACAAACATTTGTAAATGTTTTATTTATTTTAAAATTTTTATTTTTCATCCAATTTGTGATATCGTCATTCCTCTTTGTGACTTTTATGACCTTTATTGGATAATGGTTAATCTTTTTGAATAATTGTTTAGAAAATCGCGTTAGAAATGTGAAAACCCTTTTGGTTACACACTTAGGTTATACAAAAATAAAAAATAGTTAATACATTTAGATCCTAAGAATTTTTAAAGACTTTGGGTTGGAAATAATTAAATATTTGAAGATTAAATGAAAACATAGTATACCTATTTTTAATATATATTATGAACTCTAAATTGGTTAATTAATCAAGATGAGATTTAAATTGTTAAAAATCGATTAAAAACTTTTCAAAATTAACTGTTTTTGTATTTAACTTTTTTTTAACCATATTGACTAATACATGCTACAAAGCTTTGTTCTGGTCTGAATTCTAGAATAACTAGATAGAATGTTGCATTATAAATTATAAATGTTTATAGGTATAGCACATTTAAAAATATATTGTAAAAAATTTGAAGCCACATGCCTATATATTTTTACTCTGTCTGCGTGCCAGTCTGTGAGGGTATTTACTAAACTTTTTACCCCGTTTGAAATTTTCAGTACAAATAGATATTGTAAAAAACAATGTTTAACCCAAAATTCAAAACTTCCTCCATTTAAATCATTATACAAGTTCTATAACAATTATTTTCAATAAGGCAACGCCAAACGACAGGGACCGTTCACCATATTACGTATAGCACTTTATTTTGAAACTTTTGAATTCTCTGAATATGTGTTTGTTTGGCACAGCTCCAAAGTTATATAGCGTACAACTAGATAGGCTTAATTATTTAATTAAATTTGGTACTCTATTGGGTACCTAAATTTTCGACCAAAAATCCAATAGATGGGTAATTTAAGAAAAATATTTAATCTCCGCAATGAATAAATTCAGTATGAAAACGAGGAAGAGTGTAGTAGAGTAGACTGTGCCAACTCTGGGATACCCGTATGACCGTAACATACACATTATATCATCCGGTTAATTACTTTTGGCAAAATTTCAAACATACAGCTTTATTAAGTGTAGTGGAATACTCATATAAAAGAAGGAGTTGTATGGCAGCTACTCGAACACTCTGCAGTAGACCAACCAAATTTAGCTGTAACTTTGGCCATTACACTAAACTATTTTTGGCAAAATTTCAGACACCCAGCTTCATTAGGTGGAGGGTAATGCTCATATAAAATAAGAAGTTGTATGGCAGCTACACGAACCCACTGTAGGAGACCAACCAAATTTTGCAGAAACTTTGGCCATAAAACTAAACTAATTTTGACAAAATTTCAGACACGCAGCTGTAATAGGTACAGAGAAATAATCATATAAAAAAAGAAGTTGTATGGCAGCTACCCGAACCCATGGACCAAAATGGCTGGATTTAAATAGCGATGACGGCTATTACAAAAAAACGAATTTGCGAAAATTTCAAGATTCTAGCTCCTTTAGTTTTTGAGTTATCGTGCGGATGGACGGACAGACGGACGGACATACATAGCTAAATCGATTTATTTTTCGATTCTGATCCGATCCATACTCTTGAGTCTATATCTACCCCCTCTCCTTCTCTGCGTCACAAACGTAATGGCAAATTTATTATACCCTTTGACTATATAGTCATACGGGTATAATAATAACCAAAAATAGGATGAAACAAATGTCAAAATTGTTTGTTTTAAGTTTCGTAAGTTCAAAAAAAAATATAAATTACAAAAACAAATAAAAATCTACATAAGTTTTTAATGAAACTAAATGTCCTAAATCAAATATGTTGATATAAATCCTTTTCTGAAAAAATTCTAAAAAATGTGGCCTTATAGTTTTACTTTTTCCGTCTGTCGACCCAGGTGTTTACAAAACTTCCTCATAACTTGAAATTAAAAATAAAATATTAGCTTAACAAAAAAATTAATTTCTAGGAACATCTTTTTTCTCCCATCCGTTACGGAGCTACATCCCTCAAAAGTCTGAAAAAGCCTTATATTTAAATTGTTATAAAAATACGGTTTTATATAAGGGTTTTTTAAATATGTATATAACAAAATTTTAAAGAGTTGCAATATAGCGTTATGCAAAACTAATTTTTTGAAAATATAAAGAGCTGTTTGGCAACTTTATATTGTCAGAAACTGCAAATTTGTGTGGTGATTTTTCTTATGATTGTTTTTTTTACCGGTCGCCCTCGAACCTCCGCTTATTTAATTATTGAAGCAAGATTTTGTATCCAAAACTAAAATAAAATATAAATAAAAAAGTGGAGAACCTTCAGCTCTTCGGTAAACTCATAAAATGATTAAATGTCAGTCAGACATTGTTTCATATGGAAAAATGTTGATTTTGAAGGTAAAGCTTTATAATTACAATATAAATTTGCAATTTTATGGAAAAAAGAAGGAATTGGTGAAACAATAACTGTAAATTTTATTCCATTTGGGGATAATTAGAGAGTCTCGCCCACGTGACATTAATTGTATCAAACGTACCAGGTGTATTAACTGTATTTGGAACGTATTTTAATATAAAAAATGTTCTTTCTTAAAACCCTTGGTTTTTTCAATTACTTGTTTATCATAATATTAATCTTTGAAAAATGTTGGAAAAACTTTTACATTTTATTTAAAAGAATTTTCAAAATATTCTCAAATTAAAAAAAAATGTAAAAGAAAAAATTTTTCTTAAAAAATATGATAACATTAATGACAGTTTGCTTTTGACACATGTAAATTTCATTAAAAAAAACTTTATGCAGTGTAATTTTTAGTTAAAATAATAAAAAAAAAATAGTTTTTTTTCAAATGCTAACTTTAAGTAGATTTATGTTTGTTTCTTTTATGACAACATTAATTTATATTAGAATTTTCGGAATAATTTGTACATAATGTATACAGTATTATATAATGTATAATTCATTGAAGTTTAAAAAGAAAATTTCATTTCAAAATGAAGTGTCTAATAATGAAGTGCAAACAAAATTTAATATTCGTTATATGAATTTCATAATCAGATAAAAAGTTTTTAAAACAATTTTTTTATTTAAAAAAAATCACACATTTTTTTAATTAAGCTGCCATCTAGACGTTTATTTATGAAAAACTTGGAAATGTCAAAAAGCAAATTAATTTTGGAAAGTTTTTAGAGGATTTTTATGTGAAAGAAAAATTTAAAAATTTTAATTAATGCATTATGCAGTTTTAGTTTTAGAGGAAAGTTCAAAAAGTTCAATGGATTTGTAATTTGAAAAGGGGTGAACACACATTTTATTTGATAAAAGGGTTTTAATTTTAATTTTTTAAATATATCTTCTCTTTTCACGTGAATTGTGTCTTTTATCAAATAAAATTTCTCCTTTTACAAATAAATAGTTTCATATTCATTCATTTGAAAAGCGCTCCCATATCTTGGGATCCTTAAGTCAAACTGTCATGATTTAAGAAACCTAATTCTCAATTCTGCAATAGAATCTAAAGGAAAAAAATTAAAATCATTTTCAAAAAGTAACACCTAAAATTTTTAGAGCTATTAAAAAGTTAAACATTTTTAATTTTTAAAATCTTTTTGCTTGAAGTACTGGGTCTCAAGAAAGAGGGTTTTAATCGGCCCCAATTTAATATGGAAAAAGATCAATTCAATATGAAATTTAAGGACTATTTCAATTTAAAACTGCACTCACCTGAAAAAATTGTAAATTTTGAAATAATTTTAAATAAATGTTTTTAGTGAATGTTTCAAACATTTTAAAAGTCAAAAATCTACCAGGAGACCCTCAACAACCTCAAAAATCGAGCTTTGTTGTTAAAATATGAGAAGTGCTAAATTGGGAGTGATTCTATAATTGCTTGCAAAATCATCCAGAATACTCCACTTAGCCATCGGTACACAATCGGGTCACTTATCCTGTTTTATAGATACAAAGTAGGAAGAAACATCTACCTTAAAGAAATAAATCACTTAACGCCCCCACTCAAAGACATTCCAATGTGAAAAAAGAAGACCGACCGCGACTCATCCCTAAATGGATTGAATAGTTAAGATGGAGTAACTAGGTTTATGGAAAATTGTTAGTAATTCGCATGTCGATATTATGGAGCCATATTCGGTCCCATGTGCACTCAACAGTCGGTAATTCAAATGCCTACGACTTATATTAAATATAATTAAATTTAAGAAGAATATTAACATATTTCTCCTAAATATCCCCCTAAATTTTCTTACTTATTCTACATGACCATTTATCTCAATCCCAACTCCTCAAGCTTCCTTTTTCAATTTGCACCCTTGAAACCAAACTGTAGATTTACAAACATTCCATCCTAAATTTTGGTTATTAAAAATTTAGGATAGAATGTTTATAAATTATCCATTTTCAACTTTTAAATACATAAGTAAATGTTAATATGGCCGATAGATAGCTCAGTGGTAAAAGTCTCGGGCTCAAATCCTGGTCGGATCATATCTAATAAAAAATTGAGTGTATATTTTAATAATTTAATAAGAAGTCCGAATGTCATATAGGCAATTATCAGGTAATATTTACTATTGTCTGGTACTACAAATAAATAAATAAATATATAAGTAATTTTATTTAATAAATAAATTAAGTGTTAAGTATACACAACTAAACATTTTCATAAGTTGATATTATTTTAAGTAATTTTGATAAATCCGTTAGTTGAAGAAATAGGTATAATAGCAAAATATGATTTTACTAAGTTCAATTTTAATTTAAAAACGAGGAAGAGTGTAGTAGAGTAGACTGTGTCAACTCTGGGATACCCGTATGACCGTTATATAAACATTATATCATTATTATTATAAACATTAATTACTTTTGGCAAAATTTCAAACATATCAGATTTATTAGGTGTAGTGTAATGCTCTTATAAAAGAAGGAGTTGTATGGCAGCTACTCGAACTCTTGGCAGTAGAGCCACCAAATTTTGCAGTAACTTTGGCCATTACACTAAACTATTTTTGGCAAAATTTCACACATCCAACTTCAATAGGTATAGAGTAATGCTCATATAAAATAAGAAGTTGTATGGCAGCTACTCGAACCCTTTGCAGTAGACCAACCAAATTTTGCAGAAACTTTGCCCATAAAACTAAACTACTTTTGCCAAAATTTCAGACACGTAGCTGTAATAGGTACAGAGAAATACTCATATAAAAAAGGAATTTGTATGGCAGCTACCCGAACCCATGGACCAAAATGGCTGGATTTAAATAGCGATGACGGCTATTGCAAAAAAACGAATTTGCGAAAATTTCAAGATCCTAGCTCCTTTAGTTTTTGAGTTATCGTGCGGACGGACGGACAGACGGACGGACATACATAGCTAAATCGATTTTTTTTTCGATTCTGATCCGATCCATACACTTGAGTCTATATCTACCCCCCCTCCTTCTCTGCGTCACAAACGTAATGGCAAATTTATTATACCCTTTGACTATATAGTCATACGGGTATAATGACTATATAGTCATACGGGTATAAAAAGTTTAATTTTTGTAATAAAGAGCAGTTTTTCATTTTTATAATATTAAAATTTTACCTATCTTGAAAGTATAGTAATTCATTTCAATGTGAAAATTCATCTTAAAGTTCAATTACGTCAATTTCATTATGTTGACTTAAAATTTACTGTTAAAAAATCATAAAAAAAGCAACAAAAAAAAATGTATAATAAACAATGTTCTAATTATTTCCCAGAATGAAAATACTGTAAATTTCTAATATGCATTGACTGTTTTCCTTTTGTTTTCAATTTTCCTAAGTACTTACTCCCTTATTAACTTCATGTCATGTATATCTAACTTCAAATAACAATAACCAATTCAAATTGAAAAAATAAAACTATTCATCTTGGGTTTTTCTAATTAATTTCACAGTTTAATTAAGTGGTGCTTCGTTAACTTAATTTTCTGCATTTAAAAGAGCCGCCATAATAAAAAAAAAATAGAAACAAATAAATTGCTTCAATGCTAAAGAAATATTGTACTATGAATATTAACTAGTGTCTGCATAACAAAAAATATTTATGCATATATTAATATATGTAAGTATATAAACATAGTATATATATTACGAGTATATGCATTAAAAATATATTTGAAAATGTTGTTTAACATTACATAAATCTTATCTTTAACATTTTTATTTTGCGTTCTACTGTTTGGTTTTTTATTTGTTTTTGTTTTTTCTAGTTTAATGCATTTTTTTGTTGTTTTTTTTTGTGTTTTTTGTTTTTTTTGTATGGTGTGGTGAGTTGTCTAACTGGTATTTTAATGACGTGAATAACCTTTTTAGAATTTTTGCAATTTCTTTTTTTGAAAATCTTTGTATTTATTTATAAATGCAAGTTTTATATTAACATTATATGTAATTTAAAGTAAATATAGATACACTTGTATCCAAAATAATAGATACACTAATCTGTTGTATCCTAATTCTAATCAATTCCGAAATAAAGGATCTGCTGTATTTAACTCTTATCTATTCCTAATCAAAGAACCTGCTGTACTGTCATCAGTCAAAAACTGCATTCATTAACAAATGTCTACGCATCATATGCAGAATATTCTGGCCTGTCAGAATAAGCAACGAAGATCTATGGAAACTTAAGCATACGCTAAGTATTAAGTATTCCATACGATAAGAAAAAATTACAACAATATAAGTCACATGGCCTTGAAATTGAAACCCCAAGAACCTAAAAGACGCGAGCGTCAAAATAATATCTAGGGACGCAAACTACTACATAAACTTAACCAATGCAACCTCACTTGGAAGAGTGTAAAAACAGTAGTATGAAACCGTGTGGAATGAAGAAGCGAAAATAAAAGTCCCATGCTCCCTGTCGAGGTGACATGGAAAAAATTAATTCAATCGCGTTATGAGTTAATTAAATATTTACTTTGGGGAATGTTGCAAAATGTATAGCTATACCTTAATATAATTAAGAAATATCAAACAATTTCTGACTTAGTTTCTTATTTGTGATATAAATACCATTTAAACTAATGATTCAATTCATTATAATTCTTATTTATCATTAGCTCTTATAAATCGGCATTGTAAGCTTTAAGAAGTGAATCAAAAGTTTTAAATAATGTTTTCGTTTTTATTGGGGGATGGGATATGCTATTTTAACAACTAGTACGCCTTGCAATCCCTTGTGCATTCCATTGCTATTACATTTTTTATAAGTATATTATATTTTTATGTTTGTTCACTGAATTTTGTGAAGAACAGTTACTATTTATACCCGTATGACTATATAATAAATTATAATAAATTATAATAAAGTATAATAAATTTGCCATTCCGTTTGTGACGTAGAGAAGAAGGGGGGTAGATAAAGACTCAATGGTATGGATCGGATAAGAATCCAAAAATAAATCGATTTAGCTATGCATGTCCGTGCATACCCACAATAACTAAAAAATTAAAAGAGCTAGGATTTTGAAATTTTAAAAAATTCGTTTTTATGCAATAGCCGTTATCGCTATAAAAATCCAGCCATTTTGGTCACTGTGTTCGAGTTCCTGCCATACAACTTCTTTTTTTATATGAGCATTATTCTATACCTATTGAAGCTGGGTGTCTGAAATTTTGCGAAAAGTAGGTTAGTTTTATAGCCAAAGTTTTTGCAGTGGGTTCGAGTAGCTGCCATACAACCCCTGCTTTTATATGAGCGTTACACCTAATAAAGCTGTATGTTTGAAATTTTGCCAAAGGCAGTTAACTGGATGATATAATGTTTATATTACGGTCATACGGGTATTGGTCAGAGTTGGTCAGTCAGCATCAACTTTTTATATTTTTTCAAAAATTTTTATATTATAAGTCAATGGTTAAAAGTAAAATTTAACTTATTCTAATTAAAATCTAATCTACATTTTTAGTCTTAAACATTTTATGGAAAAGGTCGGTACTTGATTCTTCAACATAAGTTAACTAATTGATCAAAGTAATTATAATTATAAACCTAAGTTTACTTTTGTACATAATTCATTCACAATTTTCTTCCTATATTAATTGTGTTTGCAAAAGATTATGTAATTGGTCTGATTGTAAATAGAATATGATGAAAATCGTTATATGTTTTATGTTTTGGCATAGTGTTGTGGTGAATATTTTTAATATTTAACAATTTTCTTTATTTATTTAGCATTTCTTTTTTTTCAGTGGTTTTTGTTTTTGCATTTTGATTTTTTATTATGCATTTGATTGCGTTATGCTGACCGCAACCATTCAAATCGTATTAAATTCAAACTCGATTTAAAAAGAACCGAATTCGACCAGAACATAAAAAAAGAAAAGAAATATGAAAATTTTCATTTTTTACTGTAAAAATTTTTAACACATACTTACATATGTGTAAACATAATATTACTAAACTTTAAAACATACAATACAATTTTATAACTAGCTAAGTATACAAAAATTTTTTTTTATCTTTATACCCGTATGACTATATAGGCAAAGGGTATAATAAATTTGCCATTACGTTTGTAACGCAGAGAAGGAGGGGGGGTAGATATAGACTCAAGTGTATGGATCGGATCAGAATCGAAAAAAAAATCGATTTAGCTATGTATGTCCGTCCGTCCGTCTGTCCGTCCGTCCGTCCGTCCGTCCGTCCGTCCGTCCGTCCGCACGATAACTCAAAAACTAAAGGAGCTAGGATCTCTAAATTTTCGCAAATTCGTTTTTTTGCAATAGCCGTCATCGCTATTTAAATCCAGCCATTTTGGTCAATGGGTTCGGGTGGCTGCCATACAACTTCTTTTTTTATATGAGTATTTCTCTGTACCTATAACAGCTAAGTGTCTGAAATTTTGGCAAAAGTAGTTTAGCTTTATGGCCAAAGTTTCTGCAAAATTTGGTTGGTCTGTTGCAGTGAGTTCGAGTAGCTGCCATACAACTCCTTCTTTTATATGAGCATTACTCTATACCTATTGAAGTTGGGTGTCTGAAATTTTGCCAAAAATAGTTTAGTGTAATGGCCAAAGTTACTGCAAAATTTGGTTGGTCTACTGCAGAGGGTTCGAGTAGCTGCCATACAACTCCTTCTTTTATAAGAGCATTATACTACACCTAATAAATCTGATATGTTTGAAATTTTGCCAAAAGTAATTAATGTTTATAATAATAATGATATAATGTTTATATAACGGTCATACGGGTATCCCAGAGTTGACACAGTCTACTCTACTACACTCTTCCTCGTTTTATGTATGTATTAGTGTATTCGTGAGTTGTTATAGATTTTTTTCTATTTTATGACATGATTTAGTGCAACATAGTCGAAAATGACACTTGCTTGATATTATGATGAGTTCGACATTTTCTTGAATTTTATTTATAATATATGTGTATGAAAAACAAACACAAACATATATATAACTATAAACAATTTTAAATTTATTGGGAAATAACGGAACTTATTTCCCGAAGAAAATCTTGATGAATAGTGGAATGATTTATTATTACACATTTGTATATTAGTATCAACTATGTAATATATGTATATAAATATTCAATACTTATATATTATATTATATATAAATATAATGTCCAAGTTTTAAGATTCTTTGTGTTGTAATAAAACTTTATTTTATCTTTGACATATTTAAAGAACAAATTCTCTTTGTTTTTTATGTAATTCATTAAGATGTTAATAATGTAAAATTTTTAAGATTACCAGCAGTTACTTATGAAATAGAATTAGGCTTAAGTTTATTTTTATACCCGTATGACTATATAGGCAAAGGGTATAATAAATTTGCCATTACGTTTGTAACGCAGAGAAGGAGGGGGGGGGGGGGGGGGGGGGGGTAGATATAGACTCAAGTGTATGGATCGGATCAGAATCGAAAAATAAATTGATTTAGCTATGTATGTCCGTCCGTCCGTCCGTCCGCACGATAACTCAAAAACTAAAGGAGTTAGGATCTTGAAATTTTCGCATATCCGTTTTTGTGCAATAGCCGTCATCGCTATTTAAATCCAGCCATTTTGGTCTATGGGTTCGGGTAGCTGCCATACAACTTCTTTTTTTATATGAGAATTACTCTGTACCTATTACAGCTGCGTGTCTGAAATTTTGCGAAAAGTAGTTTAGTTTTATGGCCAAAGTTTTTGCAAAATTTGGTTGGTCTACTGCAGTGGGTTCGAGTAGCTGCCATACAATTTCTTATTTTATATGAGCATTACTCTATACCTATTGAAGCTGGGTGTCTGAAATTTTGCTAAAAATAGTTTTGTATAATGGCCAAAGTTTCTGCAAAATTTGGTTGGTCTACTGCAGTGGGTTCGAGTAGCTGCCATACAACTTCTTATTTTATATGAGCATTACTCTCCACCTAATGAAGCTGGGTGTCTGAAATTTTGCCAAAAATAGTTTAGTGTAATGGCCAAAGTTACAGCAAAATTTGATTGGTCTATTGCAGAGGGTTCGAGTAGCTGCCATACAACTCCTTCTTTTATATGAGTATTCCATTAAACTTAAAAAAGCTGTATGTTTGAAATTTTGCCAAAAGTAATTAACCGGATGATATAATGTATATGTTACGGTCATACGGGTATCCCAGAGTTGACACAGTCTACTCTACTACACTCTTCCTCGTTTTTTATAACAAAAGAAGTATTTCAGTTATCTTTTATGCCTAATGGTTTTTGAAGTTTCCCAATTGATAATTATGAGTAGACGTATATGAGTACCTGATAATTCTTGAGACTTAGGTAATTAAAGGAGTAATATACAAATCTCTTAAACGGAAAATCCATCGAATTTTAAATAAGTCACCATTGTTTTTAGTTCATTAGATAAAATTGACAATTTATTATGAAGCAAATACTTTGAAAAATCATTGTGGGAATAATAAAGTTATCTTTACATTTGTTATGCATTAAATTAGGCATGATATTTATGGGAAAGTATAAATCTTCCTTCTCGGTCCGTCTGTCCGTCCATCCATCCATAACTGATAATTTAATACAGTTAGAGTAATTCAAGCAAAATATATCTGAAACTATTTGTAGGTTTTCTATTTTTTTGGTTGAGATTCGGCTATTGGGCTGCTCCCGAACGACAAACGTTTTCATGTCGAAGTTTTCAATATAAAAATAATTTAGAAACAATATTTCGAGAACTATTAAAGCTGGAGTAATGAAATTTATACAAAATATAGTGCTAAGTACAGTTGAATCGAGTCCAAGCACCCAAGTAGTCTGCATGTCGTAGAAGAAGTAATATTTGTAAAAATAAATTTGGTGAAATTAAAGGGAAACTATATTTGGTTTTCCATTTTTTTTCATATTTTAATGTTAAAAGCTTCAGAATGCTGAATTCAATTTTCCTTAAACTTAGACTAAAATGTAAAACTGGATAAAAATTTATAAAATAGTTTAAAAAATTTCCCTCAGTTGGTAACCCTAAAACATAGATATCATTCTATTCTTTAGTAAAACTTAACTTTTTGAGAAAAATTGAATTAATTAATTTCAAAAAAAATCTATACCAATTGTTAATATTATATTTTTATACTATTATTTTCATTTTCTATTTTCCTTACCCATCAGAGAGAGAGAAAAACTCACGCTTTGAACTTGAACTTTTCATGATCATTCGCTTATAATTAAAAAAGAATAAAAAAACTTGAAACCAAAATAAACGAGGAAGATTATAGTTGCCCTTGTCAACTTTTAGATACCCGTGCATACCCACTATGGTGTATAAAATAAACCGTAATTTACTTCCCTTATACATTTAACTCATTACCCCATAATTTTGACGTAAAAAAAAAAAAAAAAATTAACAAAAAAAAAAAAAAATCACAAAACAAAAAACAAAATTTTCATTCATTGTCCCATAACTTTAGCTTAAAAAAAAAAAAAAAAAATTAACAAAAAAAAAAAAAATCACAAAAAAAAAAAATCACAAAAAAAAAAAAAAAAAGTTTTCATTCATTGTCCCTGGTCCCATAACTTTAGCTTAAAAAAAAAAAAAAAATAAATAAAAAAAAAACACAAAAAAGAAAAAAAACAAAAAAAAAAAAAATTGGCCCACCCTAAAAGTCCGATGGTCCGAGTGATGTCCAACTTTGCCAAGTAACTTGCCCTATTAATTTACCTGCCCAATTTTAATTTTAACCTTGTAGCTTTATTAGATTCACAGTTATTGAATCGAAAACTTTGTATGGCAGCCCCCCGAAAATGGGGCCCTAACATTTTGAAACTTCATATAAGTGCTCGATTCATTATATAACTAACCGTGTGTAATTTTCAGCCTCGTAGTATAAATAGTTTTGAAGAAATTCATATTGGTGCAAAAAAGTTGTATGGCAGCTCCCCGAAGCCTTGGTCCGATTTTAACCAAAAACAATAGGGAACCTAGAAATTGTCTAAAAATGACTTTGTGTGAATTTCAAGACTCTAGCCCTTTTAGTTTTTGAGTTATCGTGCTGACACACGGACGGACGGACGGACGGACGGACAGACACACATAGCTAGATCGACTAATTTTTCGATTCTGAGCCGATACGTACCCTTGACACTATATCTAGCTCGTCTAGATCGATGCGTTACAAACGGAGGAGCAAATCTAATATACCCGATGTCATATATGTATGCACGGGTATAAAAAGAAAAAATAAAGAAGAAATAACTTGAAATTCAACAAAAGAATTGTTTGTAGTTTTTCTCAGTTTTTTTTTTAATTTGCTTGTATATCCATCTCTTTCACACCTTGAATTGTACCTTAAAATAAACAAATAAAGAAAAGGTAAAATAAAAAAAAAAAATGATAATAAAACTATAAAGAGCGTAAAATTTTCTTCAACTTTATATTAATCAACGCCTAGAATCATTTGTTTTCCAGCTATTATTGTGTGTAGGTCTTAATGTGAAGAATACCTACAAAACTTACAATAGAATTGGAATTTAACGGCTATTATTATTAACTCCAACCCAATCACGTTTAAAGTTATTTAGATGTAATAAATGTACAAAATCTATTCGTATATGCTCTAGTAAATGATGATCATTTGTTGTAAAGCATATTAAAGTTAAAAATTGTATTTTAAATGGTACATGGCAAATGTAATTGAAGATTTAA
Source organism: Dolichopus griseipennis (assembly GCA_963082915.1). Classification (NCBI taxonomy): domain Eukaryota; kingdom Metazoa; phylum Arthropoda; class Insecta; order Diptera; family Dolichopodidae; genus Dolichopus; species Dolichopus griseipennis. The sequence continues at coordinate 55,734,380 of OY720444.1, read as the reverse complement.
AGAACTATAGAATTTTTTCAAATCTTAAGGTAACAATGTAAAAGTAAACAATTAATTTTGTAAAAGAAAGTTTGTTCAGATTCAATTTTTTTTCAACAGCAATTTATAACGTTTTGTAATGAAATGAAGTAAAAAATCGCGTGATTTTTAATATAAAGACGAATTATTCTTAGAAATACAATAAATACTATAAATAACAATAGTATAATAAAATTTGACTCCTCTGTGAAAATTGATCTTTTCCGGTTTTCTGGTTTGTAATTAATTTTTTTTGTAATAAAAGCCTGTGGTTTGAAAAAAATAAATTTAAAAAATAAAAGTCAAAAAACTTTATGTTATAAAGCGTCAAAAGTGAGTGTTCAGAACATTCTAACACATAGGTAATTGAAAAATAATTAAGAAAAATTCAAGATATGATTCAAAGAAGTTTATTATGAAAATTTAAAAGAATATGCCTTTAGAAAATAGTTTTAATTCAAAACAACGAATTTGACATTTTCTTTAATGAAGAAAGAGTTATGACAGAGTAGCTTAAATTGTGCATATAGATTGGATTAAATATTAATATCATATTCAATTGTGTATAACAATTTCTCGAGCAACAAATTCTGCGGATTTAAAAATTCAGATTTTATTAGGACCCAAACAAGAACAAATCTTGGAAGGAACAGTGACTGAAAATTTAACTTTTAAAGAAGTTCTTTTGTAACACTTTTATATTCATCAATTAGGTTTTTAATAAAACATAGAGGAGAAGCCTTACTGAAGAAACCTTTTCTTTAAAAAAAAAACGCGCCGGTGATTTTACTTATAAAAACTTATAAATTGATAGAAAGTACTGAAAGTGAGATGCACAACGAGCCGCAAACTCCTACATGTTGGGATGGCCCCCAAAACAACAACAATATGAGGAGGCAAGTTCTTATGCAAGTTCTACTATTACGATAGTAGATACATTAAAACAATCACTGTACTAAATTAAATACTAAAATATGCTAAATAAAAAATATTGTAAACTGTTAATTATTTAGCGTGTCTTAGATCTACGGCTAGGATTACTAATGCAGAAAAGCTGCACTTAAAATTAATTTCAAATAATTACTGAAAATTATTACTTGTTTATTCAGATTATTTTGAAATCCAATTTCGGACTATTTTTCAAGTTTTGCCTATTGTTTTTCTTCGTAGCTTTGTCTCTTTATTCAATGTTTCGAATCTATTTTGATGTTCAACCTACTTTTCAGTTATCATTACTACGTCTTCTTGTCGCGTATTTCAACTAAATTGAATATTTTAAATATGTAATTTAACAAAATGTTATCCAAAGACCAGAAGTTGTGTCAGTTATCTTAATGATATTGGAGAATTGAAATAATTAAATAATTAAAATTAAAGCAAACTATGTCAACCAGAACATAATATAACCCTTGGGTCAAATAGATAACCTAATTAGACCCTAAGCATATGCATATAAAAACGAGGAACAGTGTATTAGGGATCCCCGTATGACCGTTATATCGACGTTATATCACCCGGTTAGAAATTCATATATCATCCAAAATAAAATATATGTTGAAAGGCAGCTCTTCGAACTTCTTCCATAAAACCAACTTTATTTGATTTAGACGTTGGCCATAAAACTAAACTATTTTTGGCAAAATTTCATACACCCAGCTTTAATAGGAACAGAGTGATGTTCATATAAAATAAAAGTTGTATAGCAGGTACTCGAACCTGTAAAACAAACTGGCTGGATTTCAATAGCGATGACGTTTTTTGCATAAAAACGAATTTCTGAAAATTTTAAAATACTAGCTTCTTTATTTTTTGAATTATCGTGCCGAAGGACGAATGGGCATACATAGCTAGATCGATTTACTGTTCGATTCGGGTGCGATCAATACCTTTAAGTCTACATCTCCTTCTATGGTATATTCACCTATTGTCATACGGGTACCTTAACCTATATTCATACATATATAAATAAATATAAAGAAGAAATTGTATGGTGGATCTTTTTTCTAAAAGGGTCAATAAACTAAAGTACTTCTAGAAAAGTGTCAGATACACAACTAATTTAGGTCATGAATAATGTGTTAAGCTAAAAAAAGTTGCATCACATGTTTTAGAACAACATAAATTAGGCAAATCATTTTTTTTTACCAAAGTTGGCTAAAAAATTTCACTCCTTTTAAAGGCTTTTCAAACATCCAGCTTTATTTAATATTAGTTCTTCTCATATATGACAAGTACTCGAACCAAAAACAAATCTTGTATATAACTGAATAGAATTTGTAAAATTTGAGAAATCCTAGTTATTTTATAGTTTTTAGAAGCAAAAAGTACGAACACACATATAGCTTAATCGAATTGCTTTTTAAATATGAACTGATCCATTCACTTTAGCCTTCACTTATCTCGTCGTCTTGTCGGCGTCATTGATGTAATAGCAAATTCAGTTGCAAAGTCTGTATCCCTACAATTATAATTGACGTTTAATAGTTGTAATTTATAACAGTCAATTCAAATAGATAAGTAAATAATTTAATTATCTTCTTTTAAATTTAATAATTATGAAATAATTTTTAATAATTAATTATATTTTTCGATTTCATTTTTAGCACATTTTCAAAAAATTTTGTAAAAATGTGCCTATATAGCTTCAGTCTGTCCGTCCGTCCGTCCGTATGTTTACAAAAACTTTTACACCGTTAGAAATAGAGCAAAACAATTTTAACCATGGGTAGTTTTTGCAAAAAAAATAATTTCGTAGAAGAATTTTTTTCTGTAGCCCCACCTGTTACGGGGCTACAGCCCCCCAAAGTTGGAAAAAGTCCTATATTTAAATTGTTATAACAAGAGTTTTGTTAGACATATTTTCAATCTGATAACGGCAATCAATAGCTGGTTTCATAAGCTTTATAAATATATAAAACAAAAATTTTTAGGGTTGCCATACGGTACTAAAATTTAACATTACACAAAACTTAATTTTTGCAAAAATTTTGACCACACATATCTTCTGAACGGTTCAAGCTAGGGTCTTGAAATTTTGGGAGAAGTTAGATACTCAAAAAATAGTAGGAATCGGTTAACAAAATTTTTTTGTCCAGGCCCATGTTTTGGAGCTATAAGGGCTCGAAAATTGAAATTTTGCTATTTTTAAACACCTGTAACTTGAATACCTGTCCAAATTTTTTTTTAGTGATATGCAAAATTTAAAGGCATAACATTATATTTTAACATATGTTAAAGGTTTTTCTTAAATTTAAAAGTGGTTCCTTAAATTGAAGAAAGTGTCTCTCAGTTTTACCCATTTTTACTTAGATTGTATAATTCTAAGTAAAATTCCAAATTTTTGTGGAATTCCCAATTTAATTCCTTGAACCTAAAAACATGGAGGGGGACGGAGGGTGGGGGGAGGTAGGTGAAGTTAGATCCTTGAGAAACTTGGCAACCTTCCCCATTGAAGGACTATAACAACTTTAAAATAAAAACTTTACTGTTAGCAGTAAATTTTATAAGTAAGCAGTAACTATTTCCAAGTAAATATTTCCAAAGTTAAACTCAGTATATAATACAATATAATTTTGAAAATGTGCTTTTTTAAAAACCCTTGGTTTTTTTCATCACTTGTTTATATATAAAATCTATTAATAAATTTTATTTTATTTAATAATGGTTTTCATTATAAATAGAAAATATCAAATTATAAACACTTCAATTTTGAATGATTAATTATTTAAAACAATTTTTTTTTTTATTAATAGCCGCCGCCCCAGTCAATCATTTTTTAAAATAGAAATTCAATAAAAAAAATAAAAAAGTTTTGAAATTAAAATTAAAATTTAAATAAAAGAACTTATTAAATAAATTGAAAAATTTTTAGTTTTATTTTTATAATTTTACTTTTTTCTCCAATTTATTATATTGGAACCAATTAAAATTAATTGGAAATCATTTGAATTAATTTTTAAAAGTTACTACGAATAGTTGAAAAGAAATTGTGGTTTCGAAAACTAAATTAAGAATAACAACAACAACAACAACAAAAAATTAAAATAAATATGTAAATAATATAATGATGGCAAAAACTTTTTTTTGCCTCTAGGGAAAAACTTCAAAATTAACAAAATAAAAGAAATTCTAAATAAAATTTATTTAAAATTAAAATAATTATTTATTATTATGCAAGGAAAATGTTAATGATTTGAAAGAATTTAATTAATTGAATATAATTGGAAAGCTTGAAGAGTTTGAGACAAAATGAATTGCATTCATTAATTGAATTCAATAAAAAGGATTGCATGAATGATTTTAAAAAAAAATATTATCTTAGAATAATTACATTAAGTATTCTTGGAATAATTACTTTCATTCTCCAATAAATATTGTTTAATTTTAAATTTAATGAACTTTGTGAACTATAAATTATCCGCACGGATATACAGATGCAGTTCTAAGGGCATACTGAATTGGACATGACATTTAGGACGAATTATAATCAAGTAATTAATTGACTCATTCATTTGTGTGCGTTAATCCGTTCTTCTGTCTGTATAGCAAAAATCAATTCTAATAACAAAAAAATATATATGGATACAAGGCATCGAAAGCCGCCCAGAATAACTGTGCTGGGCTCATCCGGGGTGTGTTGGACTTTAATCCACTAAAACCAAACCTCTTTTTTAAAACCAAACTTGAAATTGAATTTGAATATTGTGTATTGTTTTGTTTTTAGGGTCGGGATTGTGAAAGAAAACTAGGGATATTATTTGGGAGTGATGAATTAAGTTGGATGGAGAGCGATTTAGATATAGATTTTGAAGAATATCATGAAAATGGATTTTAATAATCTTCTTAAATTTTTTAGGGTCGAACACATAAAAATCACAAACTTAAGAAAACACATTGAATGGTAACTAATTCCATAACCTCGGCGTACGCATAACAAACGAATTTCCATAACCCATTACGCCATCAATTTCTACGGTGAAGGGATGAGTATCTGTCGCACTTCTTATTTCAAGTTGGAAAACTTTGAAACGAGGCATTAATTGTTTAATTTCTTTGAAACATGTGTTCGTCCCTACTAAGTATTTATAAAACATGGTTAGCGATCAGACGGTGCGTTGATAACTAAGTGGCTTTATTTTGAATTTAATCCAATCCATTTTGAATTCAATAAATACTTTAAAACTACACATCTTATGCTTAACCTTGATTTCTGTAATGTAAAAAGCTGATCATATTTTCTCGATCAGCTTAAAACTTCTATAAAATTTGATATGAATGGTCTAGTAGAAAGAGAATGGTATAACAAAGTTTTAATTATTCATTTTAATTTAATTATTAATTGATTTTTTCAAAATAAACAATAATGAAAATATCAGTAAAACTTTTAAAATAAGTTACATTATTATGTATTAATAATTTTAATGATTGCAGAAATACATACTACGTTTCCCTGAATTTTTTAATGGACGTCAAATCTAGGGGTCGTGTTGACTACGCAAAATAACCATTTTTTTAAATTATTCGATCATTTCCAGCTGGTACTAAATGACATGATTATTGAGAACTACTAGTCGTAACAATTTTTAAGCATGATCCAGTATACTGCTTCAGAGACGGTTTCTGGAACCTGATGGTTATGAATTTCTCATACGGTTCTCTGTACACCAAATTCAAGTCTACTGTTTATTGACTTAACCATTTAAATGAAAATGTTGTTCATCGTTTATTGTTCAAAAATTGGGGTTTTCTGTCGACGCAAGAATTCAATAATTTTTACACATTCTTTAAAACCGTTATCACATATTCCTTCACTTGTACTTAACATTTTAATTAAAAATTTAGTAAGTTTTTAAGAGGCACTAAAATACCCTTGCCAGATTTTTTTAATCTGTAAGTTTTTTAATATTTTTTTAAAAAACAAAATTTAAATTTTTTCAAAGGAACACCAGAATTATCACGAACAAGAGTTTTTTTTTTAATTACTAATTTTTGTTTTAAATTTGTTTTTGTTGCCTCTTAGCAGATTATTTTACAGTTCTAAAAGAATTTTTTAACTTAATTAAATTATAAAACAACAACAATAACAACAACAATGTCAACAATGACGACAATCACAACCACTTTTAAAAAAACCTTTATTATAAAATTGATCTGTAAAAATTCTCATAAATCTTATTCTACCACCACCATTTTCCACAATTTCACATCGTTCCACTCCCATGTTCGTAACATTTAGTTTAATGAAAAGTAACTGTTCAAAAAAAAAGAAGAAGCATTAAAATGGAAAGAAGGGGGAAAAAATTTGTTAAAAGTTTAGTAAAGAAATAATTTCATTACTCCCTCCTGACCCTCAAATAATAATAACAATTTCTTTTCATCACAATATAAATCTGTTTGCTCGGAGGGTATGAAAGGAAGGAGTTTTCTTGAGACAACAAATTAAATTTTTAAATCATTTTTTTTTTGTATTTTTATTGTTTTGTTGTTTTTTTTTTTTATTGAAAATCAATGAAGCAAATTAGTCTTGGATTCTTTTTAAATATTTTTTAATATAAAATTCTCATTCCCAGATAGATTCTAAACTCCGGCAAAAGTCTTTAAACCGCAACATAATTTTTATCAGCATAATAATCATCTTTATAGACCTATTATAGTAACATTGTCATCATTATTCCAATCATCACTATCATTTTTACCTTAGGAATATATTTCGTTTTTTCTTTCAGTTTTTTTCCTGACTAATTTGTTACTGCTCTTGTCATCTTCCTTAACACGGTGCCTAACAGAGCTCTGTATTTTTTATTCGATAAATTTTTAATTTCAGTAAATTGTTAATCTTTTTTAATTAGAGTTGCCGTTGAGTTCGATTAAAATTTATCTTTAAGTTATCTATACTTGATAAATGTATGTTTAATCAATGGATCAACTAGACCTAACCGCTGGTTCAAATTCTAGGACTTTATTACTATCTGATTAGGATCATCTGATGTTAAAAATGGTGTATTGGTAACATTTAGAAGAGTTGTTGACGCTCTATTGTTATGAAAGGTTGTCGAACTATAATAATATTGAATTTGTCGGTTACTAGGTATTAATTGATTCTCAAAAATAAACATGTTAATTGTGAAGGTCGTGAAGGTCGAAACATTGGGAACATCATATTCACATTATTAGAACTGATCAAATAAATTCCACATAAAATTTAAACATGAAATGGTACTACGCCTTATAACATGAAAAAATGTCTTAGATTTCGATAGATATAATTTCATTTTGTTTATTTTGTAATTATTTCGTACTGTACTCTATTTCTGTGAGTTATATTATTCAATTAAATTATTTATTTATATAGTTTTATTAATGTATTTTTTTTTAATGATATTTAATTATTAATTATTGAATAAGCCATTCATTTGAAACCAATGGCGAATGGTACCTGAGTCGAGTCGAATACCAGATAAAAGTTTCATTGTGATTTGAGTCCGGGACTTTCGCGTGAAAATTTCTACACTCCAACCACTGTGCCACTCAGCCGACTTTTTTTTGAAATTAATAAGTTATTAATCTACAGTCATTGATCTGAGAACAACCAATAACTTTCCTCTGAATATGTTTTTGATCTGAACACTTTTAACACTTATTTAAGGTTCAATCCGATGAATTCCAATGAATTTATCTGTTCTTTCAATTCTGTAAGTCTTAGTAAATTATTAATGTTGGCTTGAAATAAAACTAATAATTAATACAATATTAGACTCCACAATCGTTATTAATATTTACATATACCTCTTCTTTTTAATAATATTACACACAAAAAGACGCATGAAAAATGATCAGTGTTACCAATAGAAATCAATGAGTTAAGAATGTAAACTTTTAAATAACTGCTCTTGTATGCCAAGACAAATTGGTTGTAGAGGCAAAAAACAAAATGAAATTACTGTCCCGGGTAAAATTATATAACCACAACAGAAACACATATAATCAAAAAAAAAAAAAAAAAATTTAAACAATAATATGAACTAGTATCGCCCTGTGCTCGAAATTCGAGCTTTTTTTGCTTTTAAGTTAACATATAAATTTCGTTTTGTGTAAATATATATATTTGTAAGTTATGCCAACATTGTTGTCAACAATTCTTGCGCTTGGAATTTGCTTAAAAAAAATTTATAATTTTTTTTAATTATTAAAACGTTGTTAAGTACCGATTTTTGAGTTTTATTTCTATAGCTTAAGCCGCTTTAAAGAGAGGATAAATTGGTACAGTTAAATTAAATTAAAATTCTAAATACATATAAATATTATTCTAATAAATACATAATTCTAAACATATACATATATTTATTGAAGTCAAGAACCCAAAATTCGAGTTAATGCTGTCCTTCATATAGCAAACTGTACTTTTTTCTAAACATTTTAGTACGATATGAACAATGTTGTACGTATTCTGTATCCTAATTAAAAAACTCTATGAATACATAATATGTGCAACAAAATTTAAATCATAATTCATAAGTTTAGTATTTAGTATTATATTATATTGAAGCTGCCAGAAGTACAAAAAATAGTCAAGTTGACCGAAGTCTTTTTTTAAATCTCAATCTTAAGATTTATAGCAAAAAAAAAAGTTTTTCAATAAATCACAGAATAAATTTTTCCTACCCTTTTTTCATTTTTAAATTTAATTTTTACTACAAATGTATGCCTATTTAAAGTTCTGAAAACATGCGAAAAATGATTCTGAATTTCTAGTTTCCTTTATACCTTTTTGTCTAGTTTATTTATTTAATATTTCCTAAGTTTTTTATTGACAAAAATATATTTCTATACATGGTCATGAGCCATGACTCATAAGTTTCTTAAAACAAATAAATATTATTGCTTTTATTCCTTTATGAGGAGTAAACTCTTTTCTACTCTCAACTATTGTCAGCTACTTCAGCCCTTGTAAAAGAGTATTTGACAGAGTAGATAAATAATTTCCGGCAGATGGCGTTAATTAAAATTCTCTTGAATAGGTTATGTTAAATCATATTTTTTATTTGATAACCAATAAGCACTTACCCCCTTCCATTTTAAAAAAATATTCTTTATATTTATATCAGCAATAAGCCTTAATTTTTTCACTTTATTAATATTTAAATACTATTAAATATAATTAACTTCTCAAATGACAGGTAGTTTTAAGATGTCAAATATATATATGACGATTAATCTAACAATTATGTACTCCTGAAACAAAAATTAGCGTTCCATTTACAAACTACGCCTATCTAATCTTCATGTACACTTTTTGATATATAAAATTTGTTCGTTTTGTCAAAGTAAAACTAAAAATAGTTTTTTTTATTATAAAAAAACATTCGATGTTGAAAGTGTGAAATAAACTTTTCAATTATTAGAATGAAATCAAAACATACGACGTACAATTTTTATACGGCAGTACGTCAATACGTCTGTCTACATATCCATACATACATATTAGAAATATAAGAAAAACCAATAATAATATTTTTATACATTTTGTCAATATTTGTAAATTTTAAAAATCCGAGATACAGTACATTGCGTTACGCATATTTTCGCTGCTCTAATGTAAATTTATGTACCTATTTATTTCTCAATTTTTTGACAGAAATTATACGCTGTACGCTTTTATTTAGGTTGGGACCTAAGGAACAAATAACCTTTTTTTGAGAAAGATAATTTTTTTAGTTTTGCAAACATATTGTCCTACTGTAGGTATTTTCAATTTATTTGAATATTTGAATGTTTTAAACTAAATAATTAAAAAAAAAAATGTTATTTTAAAATATTTTATTTTTAAAATTTAATCGCAGCAGCATAAGAAAAAACAATTGCAATATGTATTTTTATGCACTTTGTCAATTTTTAAATTTTAAAACTCTGAGGTACAGTACGTCGCGTATGCTTTCATGTAAATTTTTTTACATAACTAATTATTTCAAAATTTTTAGACAGAAACTGAATGCCGTACATGCGGATTTTGGCTAATTAATAAGAAACAAATCATTTTTCTTAAGAAATATTATTTTTTTTTTTAGTTTCTGCATATTTCAGAAGTAGGTTTTTAATTTTACAAAAAACTTAACAAAAAGCAACAACAATTTACGATTTACAAAAAATTTTTTTTTAGTACCTACTGTATTATAATAAATTGCAAACAAAAACAAAATACAGTACTTTTTGGTTATAACGACCATGATGAGACGGAAAATATTCGTCGTAATAAACGAATGTCGTTTTAAAAGAATGCTGTGAATTGTGAAAAATTAGTATAAGACTTGGACATTGTAGAATGTGCTGATTCTAGAATGGACACTTCGAACTCATTTGCTAAAATTTATTTGAATGTTTTAATTTAGAACAAAAAATTTTATTAATTTCATATAATAGGTATATTTTGAATTTTTTTCAATATAAGATATTTTTTAAAACATAATTTTAGAAATATAAGAAAAACCAAAAACCATTTGTCAATTTGTAAAATTTAAAAATTCGATTACAGTACATCGCGTTACGCGTATTTTGGTTGCTCTCATGAAAATTCATGTACCTATTTATTTGTAAATTTTTTGACAGAAATTATACGTCAACTTTTATTTAAGTTTAAGATTATTTTTTAGTTTTTTTTTGCGAACATATTATAGGTATTTTCAATTATTTTGAATGCATGTTTTTTTAAAAAAAAAATATTATTTTAAAATATTTTATTTTGAAAACTTAATCGTAGCAACATCAGAAAAAACAATTACAATATTTTTATACGCTTTGTCAAATTTTAAAATTTTAAATTCCGAAGTACAGTATATAACATACCTACTTATTTAAAAATTTTTTGACAGAAACTGCATGCCGTACGCGTTTATTCTGGTTGATCTGAACATAATTTTTCTTAAGAAAGGTTATTTTTTTGTTTCTGCAAACATACTATAGGTATTTCAATTATTTTGAATATATGTAAAGTATTTTTTAAAAAAATATAGGTATTTTTAAAAACAATATAATTTTAAAATATTTTATTTTTAGAACAATAACAACATAAGAAAAAACAATAACTTTTTTATATGCTTTGTCAATGTTTAAATTTTAAAAATTCGAGGTACAGTAAGTTATTCTCATGTAATATCATGTACTTAACTACTAATTTAAAACACCATAAGCGTTGATTTTGGTTAGGCCCAAATGGAACAAATTATTTTAAATTACAAATTATTTTTTTAAGAAAGATTTTTCGATTTTAATTTTTTGCAAACATATTTCAATTATTTTGAATATATGTTTTAAAAAAAATTATTTTAAAAAAATATTATTTTAAAATATTTTATTTTTAAAATTTAATCGTAGCAACATAAGAAAAAAACAATTACAATATTTTTATACGCTTTGTCAATTTTTAAATTTTAAAACTCCGAGGTACAGTACGTCGCGTATGCTTTCATGTAAATTTATTTACATAACAACTTATTTCAAAATTTTTTGACAGAAACTGAACGCCGTACACGCTGAATTTGGTTGATCCATAAGTAACAAATCATTTTTCTTAAGAAATATTATTTATCAGAAGTCGGTTTCTTATTTTACAAAAAACTTAACAAAAACCAACAACAATATACGATTTAAAAAAAAAAATTTTTTAAGCAAACGAAAACAAAGTACAGTACTTTTCGTAATAAACGAATGTCGTTTTAAAAGAATGCTGTGAATTTTGAAAAATTAGTAAAAAAATTGAACATTGTAGAATGTGCTGATTCTAGAATGGACACTTCGAACTCATTTGCTAAAATTTTATTTGATGTGTCAGTCTCAAGCCTCAAGCTTTTTCTTCTAATGAAATTTTTTTTGTATTTTTGATGCGTTATTATGATTTTTTTTATATTCAAAAATAAATAAAAAAATACTAAATTAATCACCAAGCAACATAATTAGAAATAAGAATTTTAAATAAAAGAAATATCAATGTAATAAAAAACTTTCATTTTTAGGTAAAATTTAATTCTTTATCAAAAAGTGTTAAGTTTATTATAATTAAAATTGCACCGAGTTCGCTATAAATGAAAACTACTGTATAAACCAAATGTATTGCTTTCATTCAACTCATTTTTTTCGTTCACTTTTTAAGATAAAGAAAAAACAAAAACAAAAAAAAAATTTAAATCTCCTTGTTCATTGAAAATTTTAACTAAAAAAAAAGAAAGACATAAGTCGGCGCATATGTATAATAGTTTGATTGAGCTGCGAGTTACAACCGAAAATGAATTACTTTTACCCAGAAAGTCGGCGCATAATATTAGAGTCATAAGCCTTAACTTTTAACAGCGTGACCGTTAAATTCAAATTTACGTTAAATTCAAGACGGGTTTTCACCTGAAAAAACGCAATATTCTAAAAAAAAAATATCATTGTCCTATGAAAACAATAAAAACCTTTCTTTTGGTTTTTGTTTCATTAAAATTGGTCTTATAGTTTATCCGGAAAAAGGATGTTTATATTTGTATGGGAAAAAATAAGCCGATTAAATATTATGATGATGATGATGATATATAAAAGACCAAGTGTTGTCATAATATCTTGTATATATATGTATACATATTAAAACTGGTGTAAATTTATTCTTGGAGAGATAGAAGATTGGTTATAAAATTGCTTAAAACCACCAGACATCGGAATAAAATACTCTAACACGTCATATGTATTAATACAAATATACACACTTACAAATATATAAAAATGTCCTTTAAAGTTATGTCCTGGCAATTGGTTTTTTCCGTCAACCTCACTTAATATTGAAATTGAAACATTTAATGAACTAGAAAAATAGAATATTTTTTTGTTTTTATAACAGCACTATAGTGAAAGAGAGAGTTAGAACCAGAAGAGGATAGAATAAAATAGACAAATATATATATATATATATTGTATTTAAATGAAAAAAAAAAAAACCAAATAAACAAGTGAGGGGAAAAAACCAAGGGTTTTTAAAAAGCACATTTTCAAAATTATATACGGTTTCTTACTGAGTATTTTATCATTTATTTTTATAAAAATATATATTATGATAATATTATAATTTTGTTATTTCATTAATAATTAATTATATGACTAATAGTGAAATACTTAGAATACAACCCCAATGCATTCAAGAAAACCTGTTAATAAGTGCAAAATATAATGTTGGAGCTTCAATGTTAACGTTTAATTTTGAAAAAACTTACACTGGTGAATAAGTTACTGTTTTATAAGAACATAAAAGTTTTAATTTTGAAGACCTAGTAGCCCTTCAATGGGGAAGGTTCCCAAATTTTTGCTTAGAAAACTTATGATGGATCTGCTCACCCTCCTCCTGTGTTCACCCTTCCATTTTTTTCCGGTTCTAGGAAATCAATTTGGAACTCCAACAAAATTTGGAATTTTACCTAGAATATTATTATCTAACCAAAAATGATTAAGACTAAGAAACAATTTCTTCAATTTAAAGAGACCCTTTCAAATTTAAGAAAAACCTTTAACGGATGTTGAAATATAATACTGCAGCTGTAAATTTTGCATATTTGTAAAAAAAAATTTGAACAGGTGTTAAAGTTACAGGTGGTTGAAAATAGCAAAATTTCAATTTTCGAGCCCTTATAGCTCCTAAACAGGGGACGTGACAAAAAAATTTTGTTAACCGCCTCCAATTAATTTTGGAGGACCTAACTTCTCCCAAAATATCAAGAGCTTAGGTTGAACCGTTTAGAAGATATATGAAGCCAAAAATTTTACAAAAGTTGAGTTAAGCTTAATGGTAAATTTTAGTACCGTATGGTAACTCTATACATTTTAGCCTTATATTTTTGTAAAGCTTATAAAACCAGCTATCTTTTGCCGTTTTCAGATTGAAAATACACTTAACAAAACTCTTGTTATAATAATTTAAAAATAGGGCTTTTTCCAAATTTGGGGGGCTGTAGCTCCGTAACGGGTGGGGCTATAGAAAAAAATTCTTCTACGAAATTAATTTTTTTGTAATATCTACCCGTGGTTAAAATTTCTTTACTCTATTTCAAACGGTGTAAAAGTTTTTGTAAACATACGGACGGACGGACAAAGTCAAAATTAAGAAAAACCTTTGACACTAATTGAAACTTTCGTTTTTGAGCTTTCAATTTTGTATACAAATAAAAAAAAATTTTGACAGGTATTCAAGTTATAGGTGTTTAAAAGCTAAATTTTTAGCAAAATTTGAAATTTCGACCCCTTACAGCTCCTAAAGAGGGGCCGTGACAAAAAAATTTTGTTAACTGACTCTTACTTATTTCTAAGGATCTAACTTCTCCCAAAATTTGAAGTTTCTAGATTTAGCCGTTCCGAAGTTATGAGGGATCAAAAATTTTGTAAAACTTAGTTTTGAATAACGGTAAATTTTAGTACCGTATGGTAACCCTATACAATTGGCTTTTAAAAACTTGTAAAGCTTATAAAAGCAGCTGTCTGTTACCGTTTTCAGGTTGGAGATATACCTTATAGGACTCTAATTATAAATGTTTAAATATGAGGCTTTTTTCAACTTTGTGGGGCTGTAGCTCCGTAACGGGGGGGGCTACAAAAAAAAGTTTGAACATTAAATTATTTTTATTGCAATACCTATCCATTCCTGATATTTTTTTGTCAATCGTAGGTAAAAAGGGACGAACGGACGGACGGACGGACAGAGTGAAGCTATATAGGCACATTTTTACAAAATTTTTTGAAAATGTGCTAAAAAGTGATAGTAACAGATGGTAAAATTATGTTATAGAATTTTTATTTAAACTTTTATATTCAAAGGCAAAAGAAAACATTGTATGGGTCAAAACTTTTATGATAGAATTTTTTATCTTTCCACTTCTGTTTCTTTCCAGAGAGTATTCAATTTTACAACAACAACAAAAAAAAAACCCAGAAACCAGATAATATAGAAAGTTAAAGTTCAATGTGTACAACAGTAACTTTTATTCATTAGAAAAAGTTTTTAAAAGTACAGAAAAAGAAATGAAACAAAAAAATTTATTAAAAAAAAGAAAAAAAAAAAAAGTTTTTAATAAAGAAATAGAGTCACATATTTTTGTCACATATGTGCGAAGAAGAGAGTAGAAATGATTGCAAAAATCCTAGGTGATATAAAATTAGTAAAAAAAAAAATTTTCATTATCTTCAGATGCTATTCAGAAAATTGATCTAATTTATTAGAAACACTAAAGGATTCCTTGAAATTGACACAGAATCAAAAAAAAATGTGAAATGTGAAAAATGTGATTTTATAAGTTTGTTAATAATTTACAATTATCACATAGTTTTGAAGTGTGAACCTGTAGAAAAGGAAATGATTTGTTTAGATATATTTATATTTCTAAGAATTTGAATTATTTCGAAAACATTGAGATTTTATTAAATTTGGTACTAGAATTTCTCTAAAGGTTCTCAAATTGTTTCTGCAAAAATCTTATCGTTGATCCGAAAAGTTAAGAAATTTTGAAAAGGGATAAAAATTTTGTTAGATTTTCTACAGAGTTTTCTCAGATATAATAGTTATAGTAATTCAACTACTAGTCCTTATTATTTCTAAATATTGCTGTTTCTTCAGTTTAATTCAACTTATTTTATGTCCTACACCTAAAAAAAAAATATATAGGGCTATATTAACTTTGCTACGCTTTCGTATATCACTTTAGCTTTACCCATAAAGAAAACAAGCCAACTTTGCTAAAGTATACTATAATGATCCTGTTTCGATAAAATTTATAACTGACGTTGGTTAATACTGACGAAATAACAACAAATGGCTGAAATCAAATCATTAGTTTGGATTCCGATCAGATTGATACCGGATTTGTTCTCCCTTTTTCTATTACATCTCAGAGTTTTGTCATGAATTAGAGATGTGATTCTATTACGTCTTATACATTTCTCAAGATTTAACAAATATATCTTCGAAACTAATAAATAAAGTAACTTCAAATTTTGTAAAATAGTACTATAGTCTTTTTTGTTTAAGTTTTTGAAATTTGAGAGGAATTAAAGAAGTGGTTCGGATAGTTGTCATACGACTTCCTAGACCTAACAAGCATATCTTTGAAATTTATTAAGGCAAAATACTTGGTACAAGGTAGTTCTGTCCTGAGTCCTTAATGGTGAGTCCTTAGTTATGGTTCGTGTAACTGTTAAGCTGCTTCCAAAACTAACTGAGATGTATTCTAAATTAAAAAATTATATGTTATAAAGCTTATAAAAATTTGTATGCTTTATTTATATCAAATTCCTTTATTTTTCAGCTGAAGGGTATTACTGAGTTGGTTGCGTCGACTTACAGTTCTGTCATTTATAGTTGTCATTAGAATAGTTTATGTTCTTTGATTTCGCTTGCTCCAGACTATAAGTGTTGTATTTTTTTTTTTTTTTTTTTTACGCGCTTTAGGGGTTGGTTGTTTGAGGGGTCGCTTTTGTCACCTGAAAACATGGGCAATCTTCCATTGGCTGGGATATTTCCCATTTGAAAATGATAATGAAAAAATATTGCGCAGAGTTTTTGAAATGGGAAAGGCAAGGTGTTTAAGAATCCTAGCTGGATTTCCGTCAGGACCTGTGGACTTATTAAAATTCAGATTCTTTAGAAATTTTACTACCGTACGAGTCCTAAAGTAAACCTTTTGAAGAATTTTAACTCTTGAGGGATCAACTGAAGGGAATACTTTAGGTGTTTGTGCAGTATGACTTCTACAGTCTTATAATTTTCTGCTGTATTGGCAAAATGTGTAGCCATTAATCAAATAAAAGTACTGCAAGAAGTGTTCCGTTTCATTATCTAATGCAAGTCAAGTGCTTGTCGAGTTTTTTGAGTGCAAATGCATTAGAAATACAAAAACTAAAATTAGTTAATGCCTAATATCATTAGAATCAAATAAATTAAGCACCTGTTTTAAAACTTTGCAAATTTAAACTTCATTTTGATTTCATTTAATAAAAAATTCAAAAAGTTTAAATCCATTTGGGAATTCTGATTGAGTAGCTAATCATCCCTAAGAGAAGTTCTGTTGGATTATTTTATATTCTTTGAAGTCAATTAAATTTTTCAAAAAATATTTTAATAAACTTCAAGTAAGTAGATAAAATATTTAAATGATTTTACCATTATATTATGAAATTAAAATAAAAGTAATTTTTGCAAATTCTTACTGTTTGTAAGTATAAGTGAATTATAGATGTAGTTGTATTTTAAAAGAATAAATAGCATTTTTAATGCACAAAGGATCATGATAATTGTATTCTTTTGTTAAACTTTTTATCATTTTAATATTAAATTTGTAACTCAGTCCCTTACAACCGAATGACAATATTAATCAGAAGTGTATAGGATACAGATACATTTTTTTGGGGTGAATGAAGGTATATATACATATATATATATTCAGAATTATAATTTGTGATTTGTGAAAGAGAGCTGATGTTGAAGTTTGTGAATTTTAGCACTTTTCACGTAGAGATAGCGAAAGAAGCCAGCGGGATATTTAAAAGGAGTTGAACTTGTGTCGTGGATGGCTAGAAAAAATTAAGTATTAGTATATCTATAAATGTTAAAGCTTGGGAAAGCTCAATGTTACACTGCATTTAACTAATATTTGTGAGATTTTGATTAACTATAGATATTAAAATTTATGGTATGCTGGTAGAACATATATGAAGATAATTAGTTTGGAAATGTATTAAATATTGAAAACCTTTCACTGCTAATTTTGCCATAATTGATGTAACAAACAAATCTAAAACAGAAGTTGCATAATCTTTATAAATTAATGGAGCTCAATTAATATTTATTACGTGGCTCATGGGTTGTTGAATATGGTTTGATGATTAAGTACTTGATATATTATACTCTTATAACTAGACTTGATCTAAGTAAATTCCACGGTGATGTGTAAGAACTCCCTTAAATCTTTTTTAATTTAAAATTCTGCATATTATATAAATATCCTTTGTTGCAAAAGAACGCTAAGCTAAAATCGCTTATGCGAAGACTCAACCGTGATTACTACGTGATGGTATCCAGATTGCACGGGCCCACATTGCAATGGAGAGTCTGGTTATTACAGGTCAAGTGAGGATTTATGAGATTTCGAGTTTCATGAGATTTCTACCTCGTTACCAAACTCCACAATTATTTAAAATAAGAGATGGAACTAAGCTTACATGTTAAAATTATTAGATATTATCTACAGACAATTCTATTTGAAAATATCAGAATAATCAAATTGTCAATTACTTTGGTGTGGACGTTATAAATAACACATTTTCAATTATTTTGTTGTATTGGTATTTGGTAACCTTTGGCGCTGCACTGTCGTCCGAAAACTTTTGTGGCCTTAATTTTTAGTTTTGAATTAAATTTAGTTTTAAAGTTTTACATTCCAAAGTAGTTTTGGTTTAATACTTATCGAAATATATACTCTAAATAGTTTTCTGAGAAATGAATAAAAGAATAACTGAATGAAAAGTTTAAAAAAAAAAAAACTATGAAGGAGTTCATAAGAAAGGTTCATTTTAAAATTTTTCTTTTAATTATTTTGAAACCTCAAATCATTGAATTTCGTTATATACGTTAATACATATGTTATATAAAATTTGTATGATATTTACTAAAGTTAAAGGATCCTTAATAAATTCCTTTTTAAGGATGACCTATCTCTTAAAAGAGTTGAAAATACAAGTCATCTAATATGATATTCTTCTGACCATGAAAACAAAGAAGTGTGAAACCAAATATGTGAAAAATCTCAGTGATTTTTAAAAAAAAGAAAAGTTTGCAAAAATTGAAAAAGTATGGAATGACGTGGAAAAAAAGACTTTCATTAAAATACTATTTTATAGTAACCTATATAAATTAGGTCAAACTTCTAAGTACGTTAAAAATGAGTTTGAAGTTTTGAAAGACAAAAATTTGGTTTTAATGAAAATTATGAAAGTGATCACGAATCAAAGCTAGAATTGCTCTAACTTGTTTCTAAGTACGTTAAAAATGAATTTAAAGTTTTCAAAGACAAAAATTTAGTTTGATTGAAAATTATGAAATTTAAGTAGTGATCACGAATTAAAGCTAGAATTGCTTTAACTCCTTTCTAAGTACGTTAAAAATGAATTTAAAGTTTTCAAAGACAAAAATTTGGTTTGAATGAAAATTATGAAATTTAAGTAGTGATCACGAATTAAAGCTAGAATTGCTTTAACTCCTTTCTAAGTACGTTAAAAATGAGTTTAAAGTTTTGAAAGACAAAAATTTGGTTTTAATGAAAATTATGAAAGTGATCACGAATCAAAGCTAGAATTGCTCTAACTTGTTTCTAAGTACGTTAAAAATGAATTTAAAGTTTTCAAAGACAAAAATTTAGTTTGATTGAAAATTATGAAATTTAAGTAGTGATCACGAATTAAAGCTAGAATTGCTTTAACTCCTTTCTAAGTACGTTAAAAATGAATTTAAAGTTTTCAAAGACAAAAATTTGGTTTGAATGAAAATTATGAAATTTAAGTAGTGATCACGAATTAAAGCTAGAATTGCTTTAACTCCTTTCTAAGTACGTTAAAAATGAGTTTAAAGTTTTCAAAGACAAAAATTTGGTTTGATTAAATTATGAAATTTAAGTAGTGATCACGAATTAATTAAATTAATTCGTGAAAGCGAATTAAAGCTAGAATTGCTTTAGCTCGCTTCTAAGTACGTTAAGGAGTATCAATGAGATAAAAAGGTCCATTAATGATTTATGGTAAACTCAGAACCAATAAGTTGACTTGTTTCTTCAGTTATTCTAAATTATAAGTACTGGAAAGCACAATAAGGGTTTAGGTGTACCACAATTTGGAGGTGGGACTTATAAAAGAGTTCTAGTTCGAAAAAGCTTTACATCAGTATATAATTTAGATTGAGATGTTAAGAGTGCCAATGCCATAATGAAACAGACAAACAGTTCCTACATTTCAGCGGTGTCGTCTTAAGATGAAGTCTTTTGTGACGTTATTATTATTGATAATAGGAAAAGCTCTTTTTGTATCTCATACGATTACACTCAAATCTTTGCCGATTAGAGATTTTATATGTTTGAAGTAGTTTTGAAAATGTAGACTATTTTCTACTCCTGTGGGTGCTCCAGCAAAAATGCAAAAATTATACTAGCAAACCCCGGCCGAATATATTTCTTATATAATGGATATGCAATGAATTGTCTACTCCTGCATAATAGTCATAGTTATATTAAAATAACTAACTATTACCTAATTTTTAAGAATTACAAGATCCGGAACATACAAAACGAACTCAAATAAATTGCAAGTAAATTTTTTAAAAAATTATTTTACTTTATTTTTACATAAGTAAACATTTTAATAATTTCCTTAAATTTAATAATATTATTTATATTATTTAAAAAATGAAGAAAATTTCTTCAAGTTGAAGGAAATTTAAAAATAAATTTCAAATTTCCTGTAAAACTTTATTTTATATGTATGTATGGCTTGATAATATAAAATGTTCATAAGTGGAAAGGAAGCAAATGAATTTATTAATAATTCTTTAGTTTTATTATTTTCTATTTTATTTTAGATTTAAGTGATTAACTTTTAAACTTTAAACTTTTTAAATATTTTTAACATAATATTGTACATGTTCATTTATATAAGAAGAGTAGCAAAATGTTAATGTATCTGTTGTATGAAAATATTATGTGTTATAATAAAAGGATGTGATACCAACAGGAAAATATCTTATTTTATAATATTATATGATAGTTTGTATATATGTATATAACTTGTAAGGTTTCTTTTTCTCGTATTAATTTTGTAGAATTTATAACTTATAAATAAAGTTTTCTTATTCAAAGTTGATTGCTTCACTTTTAAATTTTCTAAATATTATTTTCAAAAATCTTAAATTAGAAGCTTATATTATATTTTTTTTTATTAAATAGATTTCTATACTATTATGTATCAGTCATATTAGTTTCCAAATGAAGATGCAATTTAAAAATCGAGGACAGGTTCTTTGTTGTTTTCTCAAGAAAGATGACATAGAATGTTTAAAGGTGCGTTTATATTGTGGCTGCAATAAGTGATAAGAGGGTCTATAAGAATAGAGCGTAAACTTTATTTACATGACTTTAATAGAGGTGTTTCTATTGGATAGTGCTCTAATTGATGCTCTCATCGACGCTCTTATAGCTTATCAGTGCTCCAACATATTAGAATTGGAAAGCACATTAGGGTTTTAGGTGTATGACTCTAAGACAATCAGGTGCAACTACTACTTAATCGATGAAGCACCTATTAATAAATTTTTATTTTTATTTTATTTTATTTTTTTTTTATGCGCTAACTGTTCAACTGTTAGGCTAATAAGCCTATCTATACCATAGGCACATGTTGGAACAGGGGGTCATATTATGTTCGTGTTATTAGAATTGGTCTTACTGAATTTCACATATTCATATTTTAATTTAAACATGAGATAGTACTAGGCCTTATAACATATAGAAACGTCTTAGATATTCAATTATTTACAATTCTATTTTTTGTTTATATTACAATATTTTGTATTTGAGTTATATGGTATTCTATATCTGCGAGTTATATTATTCAATTAAATTATTTGTTTATATTTTGTATTTGTTTATATTGTCATAACAAAGTATTTTTTATTAAAGATATATAATTATTAATAATTGATTATGCCATTAATTTGAACCCAATGGCGAATGGTAGCTGAGTCGAAAACCAGAAAAGTTTCACTTTCACTTTCACTAGTATTCGAACCCGGGCTCTTCCGCATGAAAGATAGGCACTCAACCACTGTGCCACCCAGCCATTAAGCAATTTATTTTTAATGTGCATTAAAGACACTGACACTTTAATTAGAAATAAACCCAGTTTCAATTAAAAAAAGTTATTTGTGAAATATAAGGAATTATTTTATATTCTAAGTTATTAAGTACTAACTAGTAATAACTGGAATAGGATTGCAGCCGTAATTCATTGTCCTTTAATTTCTTTTAATCTTATATCCCATTTTCCATAAAAGTTGTTTAATCTTTAACGATAACATGATCTTCTGATTCACTGATTGATTAGCTAAAGACATGGTTGGTTAACCGAAGCATTCAAGGTTTGAAATCCACAAGTTTTGGGTTCTGCAAGTGCCCCAAACTAGTTTTGATGAGTTTCTACAGATTTAAAGATCTACTAACCCCACATTTAAGCGTTTAGTTTCCTTAAAATTAATTCTTAACCGTCCTGTATACAAAGTTGCTCATGGTCTGTTGTTGCATTGTCTCTTGAGTTTTAATTATTAATTCTTAATTTGAGTTTTGATCATCTGAGGACGAATTTGATACCTTCGAAAACAAGAAAATTTTGTATACAAAACTAGATCTAATCTACACGTGCATCATCAGAAATGTAACCAACATAAATATAAAATGAAATTAAATATTTTGAATTTCTTAAAAAAAAAATCTTATAAGAAAAATTCATTAATTTTCGATTAAAAAAACTTTTAATTAAATTTTTGTTTTTTAAGAAGAATTTTAAATTGAAATTTGAAATGGAATTGAATAAAGATGATAGTTTCTAATATTTTTTCTTATTTGGTACTTTTTATGGTATGATTTTGGTAATTGTTTTTTTTTTAATTGAATTTTTTAAGGTTAGGTATAAGTGTATCTAAAAATTTTTAATAAAATAAGAAAATTGAATATATGTATAATAATTAACAGGTGTTAAAATTTCTGATTAAGTAGATTAGAGAACTTTATTTAAATTAGTTCAAATTTTGAAGAAGTTAAAGTTTAAAAGTTTTCAAAAATTAGAAAACTAATTTTTCAATTACCTAGAATATGTAATGATATTATTATAATTGCGATTAAAAGTAGTCTTATATATAATGTCATGTTATGTCAAGTATTTTAACTTTTAGTTTAATTCATTATTATTTTTTTTGTCAATTTGATAAAATATAAAATCTGTTTTTAAATTCTACAGATTTTAGTTTTTCATTAAATTTCATTGAATTGGAAATAATTTTTGGAATAATTTAAATAGTAAAGCAAACAGTTGCAGTTTGAAGTGTTGAAGATTTGCAGTTGAATAATTTGTTACAAATTTTATGCTTTTCATTAATTTTCTAGTATTTCCCATTTTTGCTTCAAAGCTTATGATGAATCTGCTTAGATCAATGGCCTCTTTAAATCGCCAAATGAACAATTTTTGGTAATACATCAGATGATAATAGATTTCATATTTTTGTATTAACTTCAAACGAAACGAGGAAGAATGTAGTAGAGTAGACTGTGTCAACTCTGGGATACCCGTATGACCGTTATATATCCATTATATCATCCGGTTAATTACTTTTGGCAAAATTTCAAACATACAGCTTTATAAAGTGTAGTGGAATACTCATATAAAAGAAGGAGTTGTATGGCAGCTACTCGAACCCTCTGCAGTAGGCCAACCAAATTTTGTGGTAACTTTGGCCATTACACTAAACAATTTTTAGCAAAATATCAGACATTCAGCTTCATTAGGTGGTGAGTAATGCTCATATAATATAAGAAGTTGTATGGCAGCTACTCGAACCAACTGTAGAATAACCAAATTTTGCAGAAACTTTGGCCATAAAACTAAACTACTTTTGGCAAAATTTCAGACACGCAGCTGTAATAGGTACATAGTAATACTCATATAAAAAAAGAATTTGTATGGCAGCTACCCGAACCCATGGGCCAAAATGGCTGGATTTAAATAGCGATGACGGCTATTGCAAAAAATGAATTTGCGAAAATTTCAAGATCGTAGCTCCTTTAATTTTTGAGTTATCGTGCGGACGGACGTACGGACGGACTGACATAAATAGCTAAATAGATTTATTTTTCGATTCTGATCCGATCCATATACTTGAGTCTATATCTACCCCCCTCCTTATCTGCGTCACAAACATAATGGAAAATTTATTATACCCTTTGACTATATAGTCAAACGGGTATAAAAATTGCTCGTCTGGCGCTTGATTGGACTCTGCAGGGAAAGTAAGGTTTGCGTAGACCAAAAATTACTTGGAGAAGATCAGCTGCAAAGGAAATCAGAAATCAAGCAACCGGTCCACAATAGAGTATGATGCATGCGCATTGTGGAATCCCTATGCTGCTCCAGGGAGTGAAATATATTTTCACTCAAAGGAGAGTATAAAAAGTTGATTTATGAGAAATATATGCTATAAATAGATTTCTCTACTTTACATTACATTCTAAGTCAACAACCAGTTTTTTTATATTTACAGAACTGTTTAAGATTTAAATACTGTATGTCCAGGCTCGCTTAGTACCAAATTGAGGTTGTTATTCATAAGCCATAAGTAATTTATATTATAAAATTTGCTACGTGTATTCAATTTAATTTCTTCAAAATTTTTTGCTCCATGTAAATTGCTTTTGTGTCTGATTAGGATATATATGGAGATTATATATTCTTTCTTAATCTAATAACAAATTGTTAATTTTATTTTGTAAAAATTGGAATTAACAATGGAACAATTATATTGAAAATAATTTTTTAAATATAATATCTAAAGTTTTTTTGAACTTTGCATATTTTATCCAATCAATATCAATTTTAAAAATTTTGAAATTCAAATAAAAATATATGATATGTGACTAGCTAGTGAATGAAATAAAGTATTTCTCTGTCATAGCAGTTCGTAATTCGTATTTCTTAGAATTTTCAAAAAAATATCATTGTACAAGAATAAAAGGAAACTATTACAAAGAAAAAAAATAATACTTGCTTTAAAAATTGTCAAACATCACACTATTTATATTTTCCAGGATAATTTCCTTTTATAGAAGCGCATTAACTGTAATGACTGTGTCATCTACGATCTGTACATAAATGTATCTGTAATATATTTACGAGTATATATCTATATACCGAAACAACTTCTACCAATAGTTTGAGAATGAATAGTATAAGAAAAAATCTATTTCTTTTTTATCCGAACTGTTCAACATTCAAATAAATGAAAAAATAGGGTTTCTGGTTAAAAAACCCACGTTTAATATTGAAGCTTTTAAATAAACTTAAAATAAAAAAAAATTAAATTGAAAAATTCAGGAACGGTTTAAAAAAGGGGAAGAAATGGTAATTTAAAGGATTATAAATGTAACGAAGTCAATGGCTTCGTCGTCAGTTTAGTAAACCTAGTCTTAATCCGAGTTTTTTTTTTTTTAATTATTAAATATTAATATTTTTGAAATATTTGTTAATACGCTTATTATCTACCAAATACTTTATTCTAAAAATTCAGTTTAATATGTGTGGCATAGTGGTTAGAGTGCCGACCTTTCATCCGAGAGGCTCGGAGATTTAAATCCTATTAAAAGCGGAATAAACTTTTATGAGGTTTTCGATCCGTCTCGGCAACCATTCGCCATTGGGTTTAAATTAACGGCAAAACCAAGAATTAATAATTTGATACGTTTCGTAGTACTACCTCATGATTAAATGTGGAATTTATTAAGATCAATTTTAATAATAAGAATATAATATGAACCACTGTTCCAACATGCACTAATGGTAAAGAAACACTCATGAGCCAACTTATTAGTTGAACAATTAGCACTTAAAACAAATTCTATTTTATAATGCAAAAACTCGCACAAAATTAAATGAATTATATCTTAAGCAAAACCTTTCAGAATTCACCCCTCCATTTTGTCAAAACGGTTTACGCTTTTCCATTAAAATAATTTTTACGAAAAAGAAAATGCAAACTAACCACACGTAGACATGCAGACGTGTTTTCATTTTTAAAAAGATGCTAAAATTTCTTAAAAGAGTACATGTATACATCTAGCATAGTTATATAATGTATCTCTTCTCTATTATACAATAAAACTTACAAAACCAGAAAAAAAATGTTACTTTAGAAAAACTAATAAATGGAAAAACAGTTATTTATTATAAAATAAAAAAAAAACAAAAAAAAAACCAACATGAATTTTGGTTACTATTATCGATTACTTAACATTAACCAGCCATCATCACTGAATCCTTCTTTAAAAATGAAATTTATATGCGTTTGAGTATATATATATATATATACATAAAATACTAAACCAAATATACAACATATTATAAATTTGTTAAGCTAATTTTTATACAGCACAAAATGTTGTACATATATACCGTATTTCGAAATACAAACTGTCATTTTTGCAAAATGTAACTGTTATTTTTTATGGTATTAATTGTCATTGAATTAGACTCGCGAAATAAATTTGGTATGCATTGCTTTTCTGCAATTTTATAAATGACCTTCAAGTTGTGGATGATGACATTTGGTTTTTCTTTTTGACAATGAAAAATTGTTCTGGAAGTTGTCTACCTGTCTAGCATTTTTATCATAATTTTTATTCAAATAGTTTGAATTTTTTTTTATTAAGACTTAAAATTATATTTAAAATTTTATAGATTGGTTTCAGTGTCAATATCTGACCAATGGCGTTAGTGGTTCAGACGCCTACGTTTTGACCCAGACGAGTTTGACGCTTTCAAAAGATATTACACGGCACACAAAAATTAGCCCTATTCTTATACAATAACTACAGCTTATACCATGTTCACACTATGAACTAGAATCAGGTTCCTTGAAGAAACATGGTTTGTAACAATGTTTTTCATATTTAAAACTAGCTAATACCCGGTGCGCGTTGCTGCGCCTCTTAATAGTTTAATTGAAGTTGATAATACAGCAAAAAGCTAACACAAAAAGTACACACGGTTTACACATGTAAATTTTAATATGTATGAAAGCAATCTTTTTAAAAAGATTTTTCTAGGATTATTCTAGTAATTTTTGAAACTTTCTGTAATTCAAAGCAGTACAAACTACTTTCCAAAATTTAACGTAATTTACTTCCAAAAAAATTTTTTTGACTAACCGTAGGACCGACTGTTAACAGGCTTAACTCCATTTTCAAGTTGCTTCACACATATAAAATTTGAGGTCACCGGTCAAATCGTTTCTAATTTAGAGTAAAATAACCAAAAACTTTATAAAAAGCTGTTGGGCCGCAATGGGTTAATGGAACTTAACAAAATTTATTTTGGGGCTTTCTTGAAAGCCAAAGCAGAATTTCGTACAGTCGGACAAAATTTGGACACAAAATTTTTTTTTGACCAACCGTCGGCCCGACATGGGTTAACAAATTCCAAAACTGTTAATAGTGTCAACTCAATTCTTAAGGAGCATCACGTATACAAAATTTGAAGTCAATTGGTCAAACAGTTTCGAACTTAGAGTAAAGTATTGAAAAAACCTATAAAAAGCTGTTGGGCCGCAATGGGTTAATGGAACTTACCAAAATTTTTTTTGGGGCTTTCTTTTAAGCCAAAGCAGAATTTCGTAAAATCGGACAAAATTTGGACCAAAATTTTTTTTGACCACCCGTCGGCCCGACATGGGTTAACAAATTCCAAAAATTTTAATAGTGTCAACTCAATTCTCAAGGAGCATCACGTATGCAAAATTTGAAGTCAATTGGTCAAACAGTTTCGAATTTAGAGTAAAGTATTGAAAAAACCTATAAAAAGCTGTTGGGCCGCAATGGGTTAATGAAACTCAACAAAATTTTTTTTGGGGCTTTCTTTTAAGCCAAAGCAGAATTTCGTAAAATCGGACAAAATTTGGACCCAAAATTTTTTTTGACCACCCGTCGGCCCGACATGGGTTAACAAATTCCAAAATTCTTAATAGTGTCTACTCAATTCTCAAAGAGCATCACGTATACAAAATTTGAAGTCAATCGGTCAAACCGTTTTCATTTTAGAACAAAGAAGTTTAAATACTTGCACCACAGCCCCAACTTGGCGGTCCGTTAGAGCAAAATTTTTGGGCCACGATTTCCTTCCGAACCCAAAAACCTCTATATACAAATTTTCATGAAAATCGGCTGGGCAGTTTAGGAGTCTATTCGCTACAAACAAACAAACAAACAAACAAACAAACAAACAAACTTTCATTTTTATATATATAGATTGCTGTCAAAATAGACCAGAATTTTGAAAGTCCTAGTTAAGTTTAAGGGTTATAACTAGCTTTTTGATTAAAATTTTTTGATATATTCGATTATTGTTTGAATTTTTTTAACTTCCCTACGTGATTTTGTTGTAAACTTTCATTGCTTTTTATTTTTGAAAATAAACAAATAGCTATGTAGCCTTGGTTTTTTTTTTTTGAATTTTAAAAGAAAAATTTTATTTATTATTTAATAAAATGTCGTCGAAAATTATAATTAAAAAAATAACTTCTCCTTGTTCTTACTTAAATTATTTTATTTACAGTCAATTTTGTTTATTTACAGTAAAATAATTGTTGCAATGGAAACGTCAAACAATACTAGGTTCGTGCATAACGATAGTCTGAACGGTTGATTTTAAAACTAGGCTGTTTAGTAGGTTTTTTGCGTAGTGTGAACATGATATTAGTGAATCTAATTCTGAAGAGCAATCTTAATGAATATAATGATGACCGAAACTTGAACTAATTAGTCTAAATGACATGGTGAGTTCTTTACTATAAAATATGAAACTTTCTTAAAGCTTTTTGAGAAGTTCATCTGATATCAAATCAACCGTTTAGTCAAGTTCATCTAACGACCAGGCTTATTTGTCTTCTAATCAACAGTTCGCATAAGCGTAATTATTTCGTGTGAAAGGAACTTTTTTCTTGTAACATTTTGGTTACGGAGCAAAAATGCATATAAAATTTCTAATTTTATTGAATAAAATGGTTGGAAAATATATACAAAATCCAAGAGATTCATGAGACAGTTTAAAACTTCTTTCAAATGCTAATAAAGATAAGATGAATATATTTAATACATTCTTTAAATACAGTTTAAGAAAGAGATAAATAAGTAACTGTTATCATGAGGTGTTACCCGCTGGTAGACAAATAATATTTAAAATTTTAAAATTAATTGAATTGAAAATTTTTACTCGATTCTTTAAGTATGATCTTTTCATTAAATTTTTTAGCCGTAAAACGTTTTTATTATTTAAAAACGAGAAAGAGTTTGGTAGAGTAGACTGTGTCAACTCTGGGATACCCGTATGACCATTATATAAACATTATATCATTATTATTATAAACATTAATTAGTTTTTGCAAAATTTCAAATTTACCAGCTTTATTAGGTGTAGTGGAATGCTCATATAAAAAAAGGTTTTGTATGGCAGCTACTCGAACCATCTGCAGTAGACCAACCAAATTTTGCAGTAACTTTGGCCATTACATCAAAAATGGCTGGATTTAAATAGCGATGACGGCTATTGCAAAAAAACGAATTTCAAGATCCTAGCTACTTTAGTTTTTGAGTTATCGTAGTGACGAACGGACAGACGGACGGACATTCATAACTAAATCGATTTATTTTTCGATTCTGATCCGATCCATACACTTGAGTCTATATCTACCCCCCTCCTTCTCTGCATCACAAACGTAATGGCAAATTTATTATACCCTTTGACTATATAGTCATACGGGTATAAAAATTATTTGACTATATGTCAACTTCTTTTTTTAACTTTATGACATATCGTGTAATTTCATAATGAATTGATCATATAAATAATATTTAAAAATTTATATGTATATACAAACTTTAAAATAATGATCCATCCAAGTTTTCATTAATATTTTGTTAAATTAAAAATATTTAATGATGGTCTTAAAAAATTTTAAGATATTGAATATAATTTAGTCATAATTATTATTATTATGCACTTATTATAATTAAATGCAATATTTAGTGTTACCATCGTAATATTAAAAAAAAAACCCCATAAACCATAACTGTTATTGCTGCAACGGTATAAGTACTAGTTATATAGAAGTAATTTTTATATATTTATTTTTATACATATATTTATTATTTACAAACATTTAAAATTGATTACTTAAATATTTTTTAAGATCTTTTTAAAAATTTATATTTTCAATAAAATTTTTGATGATATGAATTTTGTTTTTTTTTCGCTAGGTAAAATTTAATAGAAGTTAAAAAATTTTTTTTTTAAATTATATTCAAGTAAAAATTTTTACAACATTTAAAATGGAGTTTTTAAAGTACTTGAAGATTATATGAAAACCCTTTAACTTTCTAAAAGTTAGATTAAAAATTAATATTTATTTTGTAATATAAATATGTAAATACATATAAATATATAATATATAAAAATAAATATATATCTATAAGTATGTATTTAAAAAAAAATTACATTTCATAAGACCTCATGTTTATAGGAAAATATTTAAAAGATACACTATTTAAGTGCATTGAATTTTTATAAGTATTATAAAATGTATTGAAGTAATTATTGGAGTGCAGCTAAATGGAAAGGTAAAGCTTCATTAAACTGTGAATAAATAAACTATTCTCGAGACTAACTGTTTGTTTCCATAGGATTTGTTTTTATAGTACACATTAGTAAAAGCTTGCCTGCCAACTTTTTAATAATTGCATATCTTAAGTGAGGTATACAATAAATTTGAAACAGTATTAAGGAATCGGGAATCTAAACTCCTGGTTTAAACTTCGACTCTGACACCTATAGTTTTTTACCACACTTTCAAAAGATTTATTTGCCTATATAATTTCACTTTGTCCGTCCGTCTGTCCGTATATTTACAAAAACTTTTAAACCGTATTTCAAACAGTATTTCATGGAAATTATTTCTGTAGCCCTACCCGCTACAGAGCTGCATTTATATATATATATATAGTAAGCATATATATACTAAAAGAAGGTTCAGTTTAAATTTATATAATTTAATTAAATACTAAGTTCTGATTTAAAATACTCAAAAAGATATAACCAAGGATGGATGACATGTCAGAAGTCCCATGGCCAGAATCCCATGGGACTTTTGAACCACTTCAATGAGACAGAAGTCCCATGGGACTTTTGATCTTTTTTTATGGGACTGCTGACTCATTTAAAAGACTTTTGACAATGGTACTTCTGACATGTCTCCCGATACTTTTTCTGTAACCCCACAGCCCCGAAATTGCAGAAAAAGCTTTATGTTTAAATTGTTATAGCAAAAGTTCTATAAGGTATATTTTCAATCTACAAACACATCAAGCGATGAATGGTTTGTATTTTATTTTATAAATATATGTAATAGAAATGAATTGAATTTCTATACATGGTGCTAACCTTTATGCGAAAATCAATTTTTGCAAAATTCTTGACTCCATATATCTTCCATATCTGATAAATATCTTCGGCTTGAAATTATGTAAAGAGGTAAATTCTTAAATCTAAATATGAATATTTTAAGAAAACTGTTTTGGTATAGCCTTCACTTTGGGATTTGCAATGGTTCAACAATTAAAAATTTAGTCTGTAGTACTCATCAATTATTTTTGAACATCCAGAATTTAAGGAAATGTGTCTTGTTAAAACCCCTTGGTTTTTTAATTATTTATTTAATATATGTATCTAAAAATAACTTTATTATTCAAAAAAATTTTTATTATTTAACTAATTATATACATATTTATTAATATAAAATATTGTTGTCATTTTATAAATAAAACCAAAATATGCAAAATTTTAAAATATAAAATTATCTACAAAATTTTTTTTTTAAAAAAAATATTTAATGTCACATAGTACATTAAATTTACAAATTTACCCACAGGGAATTTTTTATGACAACGAAAAAAAAGAACAACAAAAAAAGAGACAGGGATATAAAAAATATAAACATAGAATGAGAAAAAAAATATTTTCGCTTAAATATTTATTAAAATTTTACGGTTTATCTGACATTTAATAATGATAAATTATCCAAAATATATACATAACCTTTTTTTCATTATATTATTATTATAAATATATTTCTTCCTGTGCTTTTTTTTAATTTATTCATTTTATGTTCCATCTCTTTCTAATCAATTTTATATACATATATAATATTTATATATATATATATAAATATATGGAAATAATGCAGGATATTATGCAATTCACTAAAATATTTTCTATGGTTTAAACACTAAACCTATATTTATATATACAAACATATATTATATACTAATTTTAGAGTTTATAATTTTCTAATTTTTCCAATTTTATGGCGGAAATCATTTTTGAAAAAAATATAAAAAATTATTTTTGAAAATTTTTTAATACCTATGGTATTATAAAGTTGTTTTTTGATTTTATATTGGTTTTAAAATTTATCAATTAAAAGTTTTTGTTGGATTTATTATACGTCAGTTGTCACAAGGGCCTAGGGAAATTAAATACTCTATTTGGGATTTAGTAGTACATTCATCTTTTACAATTTGCTGCAGATACTTTTGTTTCTTCTGAGATGATGTGATGTGATTTGTTGAATTACTCTTATATTTGTGGGTCGGGCTGTGGGATGACCTTTCTATTTACACTTTCTTTTCCTAAAAGGTTTGATTATAGATTCTTCATTGGTTAAGGTCGCAAGTTTCTAATTGGTTATTGAACTTTGACAAAATATGCGGCTATTCTTTATATTTCGTAGACTGCGTATATGGATATCAAATTTTAAATTTTTTGATTCTTCGAATATAACGTTAGTATTAAAAAGTCTTACATTTGGTTTTACTGTCCGAAAAATATGTCACGTACTAGATAGACTAGATGAATAGATGTGGAAATGGAGGAAATTTTTTGATTTGTGGAAGCGGTTTCAAATTAAAGGTTCTTGCTTTAAATGCTTACAGTGCGATCAACTTTAAGTTCACTAAAAATACTTATTCTTGACTAATCTTCTTCTTCTTCACCTGTTAATCAACTACTGGCTGTAGATTTACAATGACTCATTTCTGCATCTTACACTTTCTACTAATTCTACTATTGTATTAATACCTGTCCAATTTCGGATGTTTCTAAGTCAAGACATTTGTTTTCTACCTATGTTTCTCTTACGTTCTATTTTACCTTGTATTATTAGCTGGTATAGTTCATATTTAGCTTTACATCGTATTATGTGACCAAGGTAACTTAGTTTTCTGCGTTTGATAATTAGAAGCAGTTATCTATTTATATTTAGCCTTCCGAGAACTTCTTGGTTTGTAACTCTGTCTGTGTACGAAATTTTCAAAATTCTTCTATAACACCACATTTCAAACGCCCTTAATTTGTTTAACGTCGTCACTTTAAGTGTCCACGCTTCTACTTCATATAAGAGCATAGGCCGGACATAAAATTTTAGGTACCTTAATCAGAGTTTGATATTTATTTCACGATTATATAGTACGTTTATTTAACAATGGAACTTCTTGCTATTTCAATTTTACATCTTACTTCCTTATCTGAGGTCCAATATTAATCAAGTTGGCAATCCAAATATTTAAAACTGACAACGCATTCGATATATTCGTTATTAATTGCACCGTCATTGACTTAGTTGTTGCGTCTGCTAACTTTCATAAATTTTGTCTTTTTGATGTTCATATAAAGACCGTAGTTATTGCTATGCACATTGACTTTGTCAACTGAATACTGCAGATCACCCAAGTTGTCAGATATAAGAGTCGTGTCATCTGCATATCGAATGTTGTTGATGAAGATTCCGTTTAGTTAAATTCCTTTATTAATTGAGCTGAATCTGTTGACTAATGTATTTTAGAATTTCAATGTGTTTTTTTTAACTCTTGATGGTAGCTTAAACTTATCACTTTACCAGAGCTTCATTAAACAGTTGTTGCATGTTTTACTTTTAAGGAAAGCTTAAATCAGAAACGATAATCTCTAAAAAGTAGAGGACCGATGTTTCAAGGATGTCTTTTGTAAGTAAACATCTATGTGGAAAATATCATCGCTTAGAAAATATAGATAACATTCTATTAATTGATGATGACTTATAATTGACAATATCAACTATATTGTAATTTTATAAATTCATTATATGATAATAATTTTTGCGTTTACAAATTTCCTAATAATTACGAAAATTTTTTGATGTTTTCATATTGATTTTATAAATTTTGAAAATTTTCCACAAATTTATCACTTTTATTAACTAATTGCATTTTGCGTTCTATTTTAAGTGTCAAGATAAAAATTGTGTAAAAAGATGTCAATAAAATTATATCGAAAATGTAATTATGTATGTAAAAAGTTTGATTATAAAATTTTAGTACTTTGGATTTATAGCGTTCCATTAAAGATCGAAAGAGGATTTTTAATTTAAATGGGTTCATTTCTTTTAATGATTCTATTTTTCAATATGATGTAGGAGAGTCAGAAATGATTTTAGAGTATTGGCTAAGATGAAGATTGCACCAAAATTCGGAATTAAATAATTTGGATATTTTAAAGACTTATATTCAATTCTAAAAAATTCTATTTAAAATATTAAATTAATTTTTACCATGGGGTTGTATACCTATTGTTAAAAGTGATTTATTACAATAATCATTTACAGAATATTAAATCATTTAATACGATTGGTTTATTATAACAAATAATAATTATTGAACTTTAAATTATAAATTTTACAGGAATAAATTTATTTTATATGTGAATTAAATCAATTTTACAATTTGTGGATTTGGAATTTTATATTTAAGCTAATTTTTAATGCAGAAATCATTTAGATCCTTGCAATTTTGAGATGTTGGATCAAATATTAAATCATATATTAATTGTATTCTACAAAATTAGGCTCTTAAAAATTTAATTGAATTATTTGGTTTTATTTAAAATAAAGTCAATAATAGCCTTGCTTTGTTATTGTTCAGCTATGTCCTGTTTGAATCTTAAGTACTGGTTACAACAAGAGGAAAGTTACCAAAATTCTTTCAATATTAGATTGATTTTAATGAATTTTACACACAATGAATACAAAAGCCCTATACTGTGGCTCGATCACATGTAGAATGTTCTAAAATTTTATTGATTTGATACAATTATTAATAAACTGTGAATTATAGTATAAAATTGTAATAACTTTATTTCTGAGTCATACGTTATGAGAAATATGAGATGTATTTTGATTTATATTTATGTGTCTGTGAGTTATATTTGTAAATCCAATTACCTTCTTGTATAAATTTAAATTTTATTAAAAAACGAGGAAGAGTGTAGTAGAGTAGACTGTGTCAACTCTGGGATACCCGTATGACCGTAACATATACATTATATCATCCGGTTAATTACTTTTGGCTTTACTAAGTGTGGTGGAATACTCGTATAAAATAAAGAGTTGTATGGCAACTACTCGAACCCTCTGTCATAGACCAACCAAATTTTGCAGAAACTTTGGCCATTACACTAAACAATTTTTGCAAAAATTCAGACACCCAGCTTCATTAGGTGGAGAATAATGCTCATATAAAATAAGGAGTTGTATGGCTCGAACTACTCGAACCCTCTGCAGCAGACCAACCAAATTTTGCAGAAACTTTGGCCATTGCACTAAACAATTGTTGGCAAAAATTCAGACACCCAGCTTCATTAGGTGGAGAGTAATGCTCATATAAAATAAGAAGTTGTATGGCAGCTACTCGAACCCACTCCACTAGACCAACCAAATTTTGCAGAAACTTTGGCCATAAAACTAAACTACTTTTGGCAAAATTTCAGACACGCAGCTGTAATAGGTACAGAGTAATGCTCATATAAAAAAAGAAGTTGTATGGCAGCTACCCGAACACATGGACCAAAATGGCTGGATTTAAATAGCGATGACGGCTATTGCAAAAAAATTAATTTGCGAAAATTTCAAGATTCTAACTCCTTTAGTTTTTGAGTTATCGTGCGGACGGACGGACAGACGGACAGACGGACAGACGGACGGACATACATAGCTAAATCGATTTATTTTTCGATTCTGATCCGATCCATACACTTGAGTCTATATTACAAACGTAATGGCAAATTTATTATACCCTTTGACTATATAGTCATACGGGTATAAAAATTAACCGAATGACGAATATTTACTGGATTAAATAACAAAACAAATACAAATTTTTATGCAGTGATTCAAACCGGGGTCTCTTGATTTATTTAGAGAGCATTCTAACTACTGTGAGTCGATGTTGATTTGATTGTAATTACTATTTTTGGGAAATCGTTGACTCAAAAATAGTAAAAGTTAGTAAATATAAAAAGTTAGTTTGCAGGAATTATTATTTTTGACATAAACTACTACAATTCGATACGACGATAACTAGGGGATGTACCCAACATCTTTCAATTGTAAAGTCTGCGTTTAACTAATGTGTCTATGATAAAAAATACTAATTACCAATTTGTTGCTATATTTTGAGTACTGCAGTGGTTCACTAATTTTATCTTAGTTATAAAAATGTCAAAAATTTTCAAAGCATAAATGATTTATAATTTAATTAAAAAATAAAAATTAAATTAAAATAATGTGTTAAAATTGGTTTTTTGAATTTATTCAATTGTAAAAAAAATCTATTATTTATGAATTTGTTTAAATTGCAATCGGATATTCTAATATTAATTTAATTTTAATGTCCTTATAATTTATTGTACAAATTATTTAGAAATATTTATAGTAGGTTTTTTTTTTTAGTCTAAACAGCCTGTATATATATGTGTATGTCGGAACAGTGGGAAATATTATATTCATATTATTAGAACTGATCAAAATAAATTCTACATACAATTTAAAGATGCCATACAATTCCGATAGTACAATTCTGTTTTGTTTATATTGTAATAATTTTGTATTTTGAGTTAAATGGTATTCTATACTTTTGTTGAAAAGTCTAAAACTAGGAATCAACATATACAACTTGTAAATTTAGTTTAAAGATCACATGCAACAAAATATAAGAAGTTCCGACACTAGAGCTTTAACGGAGAGATTGTATTAGTATAGCTAAAAATTTTGGAAACATAAAATTTTTCTCATAATTTTCAATAATTTTCTAATAAAAACGATTCTAGAGGAATTTTAAAGTGTTAAAAAAAATGCATTGTTCGGCTAGGTGACATAACCCCCGGAGAAGTCAAAGGTCTCTTGAGGAGTTCTGACTTTAAAAGTAAGACAATATCCTTTGGGAAATTATGATTGCGATGAGTGAACTTAATGTTCCCGGGTACTTTCATAACCTGAAATATTTATATTCTGTTTTAAGACAAAAATGTATTTCTAGTTTCCTGGGGTCATTTAACTCCAGTCCTTTTGTCGAGTCGCCGAATGGTTCTGCAAATGCTTTTTTTTGCCTTTTTTTGAAACCGTATGTGATTTAGGTTTGGTTTTTATATTCATTCTAAATGTTTAAGAATATCTTCATTAGTACTTTTAATAGTTAAAATAGTTTTTCTTTTTTCACAATTTCTACACCAGTAAATATGTATTTATGATTGTGTTATTATTAGATTATTATATTAAAAAGATTCTAACTTAACCTATACTCTCGATTAGCGTCGTGCAAAACTCAGTCGACGCTGTAGAAATATCCGAAGTTGCAACACTGGAATTATAAATACTGATATTAAGCGTCTTTAGGTACTTGTATGATTTATGATTGGATTGGACGTCAGATTCTGAACTTGTATTGCTTCAAGCAAAGCCGTATAATCTAGATATTTTGAATGTTTCTGGTTAATTATTATTTCCTACGAGTAAATTATTAAAAATACTTTGAATATAAAATTATTAAGGTTGGATTAAACAATTATATTTTTGAATAATTTACACTTAACTGAATTCAAAATTAACTTCTATTAAAAACAATAACCCTTAATACATATATTCTATGTATATATATAATAAATATATCATTTATCAATTCTATCACAAATCATTTATTTCCTTTTATTTAAAATTAATTGACTTAATTTCCTTTTATATATATGTAATCATCAAAAATAATTAATTTTACATTAAATCTATGTTTTACGCTTTATTTTTATTCGAAATCTTTAAATGTTTACGTAAAATTTCATCCCTATTTCTTGTTTTGTTAAAAGTTCTATAATGATTATATATATATATACATAAGTATATAAATATGAATTTATATATACCTGTTGTAAACATTTTATATATAAATTTATATTCTATAAAAATATATATATAAAGATTCGCAACATTAAATCACAAAGTTATTTTTGAATCATTTTTAATGTTTTATGTTTATGTTTTGTAATGTTTTCCTTTTTCTCTTGGTAATTAAATAATAAAAACTGCTATATAGAAACAGTGAAGGACAAAAGAGCTTCATAAGAGCTTCATATATAAGTTTGATTTATGCAGACAAAATTATGGGAGAAAATATCATCAAATTAAGAAGTGATTTCTTCTTGCTTTCCTTTTCTCTATGACTCTTCAGCTCGTTGATCTCCCGGTCCTCCGGCGTTGTTTTTCAATTCCTCACTTGTAATTTTGTGGTATCGTTTTCAATATTATCTTCCTATCTTGTTCTCGACCTTTTCCTATCTCGATTTAATGTAGGACTTTAATGCAGCATCTTATATGGATTTGGCTTTCTTTCCACTCCATTCTCACGGTGAGCCTTACCCATCTTAAGTGTTGTGATTTACTAAAACGAACAATTTTTAAATTTTTTATAAGTCCGTTTATTTCGGCACTACTTCTTTTCATGTATTCTTGATTTTATAAACTTCATTCATCACTCATATTTAGCGTCCATACTTCACAACCGTATGTTCAAATACAGAGCGTATTATTGTTTTGGAAATCAATTATTTCGTTTGCCTTGTCAAGATTTATGATTTCATTAGTTTCTTGTTTACAAATAGGCATCTTTTTCCTGCTTTAATACGTTATTGGATACAGTATTTTATACTAAGGTGTAATTTTTTAGGTAACTAAAGCCTGTTACTCCTTGGAATTTATATCCATCAATCGATATATCTTGCGGTTGTCCTCTTTATTCTTAACTTTGCATGCATTTCGTTTCATTTATTCGAAGACCTATTCGTCTGGATTCTTTCTGGATCATTGAAAAGGTAACTACGATATCATTTACTTTTCGAAACAATTGCAATATTATTTGCATATGCAATTATTTGATATGCTTTTGAGAATATATGTCCTCCACTTTTCAGTTTGCCGATCGCTTGTTGGAGTATTATAATACATATAATTGCGAATAACGCGTCACGTTGCCTAACCTCACTTGTTATTTTAAATTCTTTCGATATAATTTCCTGCATTTACACTTTACCTATTCATGTTCATATTTATTTAATCGATTAGTTTCTGGGGTACCCCATTTCTGTTAGCGCTTTGGGCATTTCTTTATATTTTATACTGTCAAAGGCCTGTTTAAAATCTATGAACATAAAATGCAGGTCAACGTTGTACACGTAGCATTTTTTCATTACCTATTTAAATACAAACATTTTTTTGTAGTAGATCGTTCTTTTCGGAACCCACCCTGGCATTCTTCAACACTTTCTTCGTAAAAAGGCTTTATTCTATCACAGATGATTTTTGATAAAATCTTATGTACATTGTTTAGTAGAGTTATTTCACTATAGTTATTGCATTGCCACTTGTCACTCTTCTTATGAATAGGACATAACTTAGTTATTGCATTGCCACTCGTCACTCTTCTTGTCACTATAATTGTTCTGAATTAGAAAACATTATAACATTTTTAGAAATATTATTTAAGCTTTTAATTCTCCAGTTAATTTCTTTTCATTTCATTACCATTCCTCTTGTTCCAACTTGTACTTATGATACCTAAAGACTTTTCAGTTTAATTTTTAAATGTATGAGAGTATGAGAATATTAGCTTTCATTAAATAGGGACAAAATATCTCTATTATTCATGAAAATGGTTTAGTTCAGTTATTCTGGTATCAAATTTATCTCTTTTTATCTTTTTCACTCTTTTTTTTACTTTACTCGATAGTCTCTAGATAATATCTCTTTTTTGAACGACCTTTGGGTCCGCTCATTGATCATAAAAGTTTCCATAAATTTCTGTTTACCACAAAAGTTACGTACAGAGACGATCTTTGGAATCTTTTGATTACAAAAATATTTCAAGTCACTAAATATTTACTATAGTGTCAGCTTTTTTTACACAATAATTATTTCTCTCTGTTGCTCTATCCCTTAGTTCCTTAGTCGTTCTTATTGTATAAAAATTTTAATTTTATTTAATTTATTTTAGCCGATACTGTGGATTTTATTTGACGAGCAAATTCCCATTTCAAGGGACCTAAATAGAGTTTCTTTATTTATTATAAAAGGTGAAAAAAAAATGAAAAGATAAACAAATATTTAATAGGGGACAAAAATTTATCTTTTTTTTTCCTGTGAATTGTGCCATTCCTTACAACACGTTGAGGGAAGGTTTTTCCGTATCTAATAGAATAGCTATGTGAAAAAGACCATTACCAAAGGCTGTTACAATATTAATGATAATGATATTGATGGTGATTTTTAAATAAAATGATTTCAATATTATAATTAAAATAATAAGGTAAAATTGGAATAATATTATTAAGCAATTTTAAGGTTATTAAATATTTACAATATTCTAGAGAAGGGAAAGATCTGCTTGCAATGATGTTATAACAAATTGTGGTAAAATTATTTGGGCTATAAATTTGCCAAGATAAAAATATTAAAAAAAGGCAAATGTCAGTTTATTTTGTTTCTTCCGATAAAAATTAAATGAATTTATATTGTAAATAAATTTAATATACTTCATGTCTAATAATTTTATGAAATTAGGCTTTTTTTTGGAAAATCGTATCTATGTTTAAGGTGGAATCAGAGAATGTATTTTAAATAGATTTTTATACACACTAAAATTTAAAGATTGTGTGTTTTGTATTTGAAGTAGAAAACATATAGACAGATTCAAAATTAATTTTTTTTTCGGACGACTGCAGTCGTAGTGAAGATATTTCTAGATATTCAGATACCCAGAGAGACGAAATGTGGTATATATGTCCTGACATATGCCATCGAAGCTTAATTTGAAACGAGTAGCTTAAACCTAAACCATAACCCATTACTATCATATAAGGAATCAAATAAGGAATCTGGGTACTCATTGGTAAAGAGCCTATAAACAAATCAGGCGCAGAAAAAAAAGATCAATACATCACATGCTGAGAAGACAAAACACAAGCATAACATGAATCGCCTTAGAGTGGAACACTTAGATTAAAGAAGAGAAAACCGCACTAACATTACATTGCTTAGAACAAGCTACCAAGAATTGGCTAAATGCAACATCTTCTGAAATCACATTAAAGTTTCCGTGTGAAATCGCGTGAAATAAAGGTGCCAATGGGAATGTGTCAATGGAAACTTTTTCACTTCCGAGAGGAGTAAAAAAAAAGAAATTTTGTATACAATGTCCAATGGAATGAAATTAATGAAACCGGAAAGAGTTATCAACATAGCCTCTACTTACCAAACGAAAGAAAATTCAAATCAATGCATAATATAAATAGTGAAAAGTTATTGTAATTTTATGGACATAAATGAATTGAAGGGTCAGGGAATGAATAATTTTCAATTCCAGGAAAATATTACAACTACTACTCTTAAAATTTTGGAGTTTTAACTTCCTTTTGGGAGTTATTTCATTTCCTACCAATTAATGTTATTAATAATGCTTCATAATTTTATGAAAAAGATTTTAATTGAACTTCCATCAAATACGTGAGGATTAAAAATGCTCAATAATTTAAAATAATCAATAGTATTTATTAATAGCTATTAATCAATGAAATTTTAAAAAAATAAAAATAATCCACAATAAATTAATTAAAAATTGAGAATATACGTTGATTTGACACGTTTTTGAGTTTGATTTAATGAATTATAAAGTTAATTAATAAAAAAATAAAATTTATTATTATTAAATAGAATTAAGAATTGATTTTGAT
Source organism: Dolichopus griseipennis (assembly GCA_963082915.1). Lineage (NCBI taxonomy): Eukaryota > Metazoa > Arthropoda > Insecta > Diptera > Dolichopodidae > Dolichopus > Dolichopus griseipennis. The sequence goes on along the minus strand of OY720444.1, from coordinate 55,692,371 downwards.
ATACACATATATAATAGATTCCTTAAGATTTATGATTGGATTAAATGTAAATGAAATTTAATGTTCGATTAATGATTCAAAAAAAGTAAAACAAGCAAAATAAAGTGCAGAAAGAAAATATATATGCAGTGCTATTATGGTTGCATTATTTGAAAGGAAATTCATAATGAATCTGTATGATATTTCAACGCTAATAACAAAAAAAATCGTAAATGCGTTTTCTTTCATTTTATTGAATTTTGATAAACTAAAAGAACTCCATTTTCAAATCGTACCAAAGTTCAGGGATACTAATACGGGCTATATTATTCACTTCAGATAACTAAAATTTAAAATAAAATAAGGAATAGAAAAAAAACCTCCTAATTGGAGGAGCACAGGTAATAAACATATAAAAACAAATCTAAATTTTTCATTTCACCTTAAATTTAAGTAATTTTAATGGTTAGTTAATACTGATCCAATTAGTAATTAAGTTCGAATATTGTAAAATTAATAATAAGATTTTATTTTCAACATATTTAGACTTCTCTTTCATTATCATACTCTGGTACTCTTAATACAGACAAGCTTACAAGCTTACAGACAATCTGAACAATTACCATAAGAAAAAGATCTACGGCTGGGTCGCTGTGCCGTTTATAATGATAATAACCTTTCATTTAAGAGGCCCAGGTTCGAATTCTAGTAAAAGGAAAAAACTTTATATAATTTTTGACTCGACTCAACAACCATTCACCATTGTGTTCAAATTAAATACATAACCAATAATTAATAATAATATCCTTTCAATAAAAAGTACATTAATATGAATATATAAACAAATACAAAATAAAAAACAAATTATTTAATTAAATAATATAACTCACAGATACAGAAATACCAAATAGTTCAAATTTAAAATTATTACAATATATATGAAAAATAGAATTTCATCTATTTAATACCTAAGGCATTGTACTACCTCATTAAACTGCGGTGGCACATTGGATAGGGTGCCGACCTATCATGTGGTCAAAACCAACATTATCTGGTTTTCGTCTCGACTACGCCACCATTCGCAATTGGGTTCAAATTAATGGCTTAATCAATAATTAATGATTATATATCTTTAATAAAAATACATTAATATAACAATATAAACAAATGCAAAATGTAAATAAATAATTTAATTGAATAATATAAGTCACAGATATAGAATACCATATAACTCAAATACCAAATTATTACAATATAAACCAAAATAGAATTGTATGTATTAAAAATCTAAGACGTTTCTATATGTTATAAGACCTAGAACTATCTCTTGTTGATATTGTACGTGGAATTCATTCATTACGATTAATTTGAATAATACCAGTATAATATGTCCCCCCTGTTCCAACATGTACCTATGGTATAGCTGGCTTTCTTAGCCTAACAGCTGAACAGTTAGTTCGTTTTAATTTACAATTTTAATCTTAATTAAACATATTAATTTTACAAATCGTTCACCTTTACTAATTTATGATTTTATTAAATTCAATCTAATCAAAATTTTGTCAATTTCAAACTCAGGTAATTATTATTATAATTTTTTAATCCAGAAATCTGTAAAAAAGCACTTTAAAAAGTTTTTTTGAATATATCAAATTTCCCAAAAAAACCAAACTTTTCCAATAGTAAAATAAGTTTTAAATTTATGAAATTTACACTTCTCCCATTACATAACTTTGTATGTATGTATTTATATTTTGATATATATATAATAACTAATATTATTCTAAGGGTGTAAAAAGTTTTCATTTTTTTTTTTTTTTTTGGAAAATTATTATCACCATATGGAAAATATTAGAAAAATAATGTTTTTCCCTTATACGTATGACAAAAAGTAATGATGTCACATCATATTATTTGATTGTTGATTTCTTTAAGTTTAAGTTTGTCAACATGTTGTTATTGTTGTTATTATACTGTTGTAAAACTTTCATCATCAGTATAAAATGTCAAATTTTTCATTTAATATAATAAAGATTGAATATAGTTATGATGAAGTACCTACTGAATGTTTAACTGACATTAGAAGCACCTCGTCTTTCTCTTCTCTTCATGCATCTGTACATGATTATATTGACATGGTCTATTTGATTTTTGGTTTTTTATAAGGGAAAATATGGAGGGCAATAAATTTTGCTTATGTTCTAAGGGACTCTGCTTAGATTTTCTTAAAAAAAAACACACACAAAAAAAAAATTAAAGATGAATGATATGAAAAGCAATCAAAATGCAAATGAAAATACGCTCCCATTGGAAACTTTAAAAAAATGAAGGAATAAAATTATTTTATAGCCATATAAAAATTTGTCAAAAATTTTCAAAACATTTATGCATGAAATTTAGATGAGTTCCAGAATTGGATATATTTGTTCTAACATATATATTGTACAAGCTTTTAATTAATACTTTTTTAATAAAACAATTTAAATAAATTAAAAAATAAGTAAAAAAATTTAAAAAAAAATGCCAATTTATATTCATAGATTTTTAAAACTTTATGAGAAATCATTTTTAGGACCAATTTATATCTGATTCATATATTTATATAGGATAACTATATATTAAATATATTTAAAAATATATTATATCTTATTTATTTGTATAACTCGTGACCGGTCGATTCCACTAGAACAATTTCACCAGGGACAATTCCACTATACACAATTCAACTTGCGCATTTCCACTTGGTATAATTCCACTTGTTAATGCGCAAGTTACAACTTTACAACTTTTTTTTGGTCCAAACATTTGGCAACTGTTAAAAGTGTTACAAAAACGAGGAAGATTATAGTTGCCCTTGTCAACTTTTGGATACCCGTGCATACCCACTATGGTGTATAAAATAAACCGTAATTTACTTCGCTTATACATTTAACTCATTACCCCATAATTTTGAAGTAAAAAAAAAAAAAAAAAATTAACAAAAAAAAAAAAAAAATCACAAAACAAAAAACAAAATTTTCATTCATTGTCCCATAACTTTAGCTTAAAAAAAAAATAAAAAACAAAAAAAAAAACAAAAAAAAAAAAAAATGGCCCACCCTAAAAGTCCGATGGTCCGAGTGATGTCCAACTTTGCCAAGTAACTTGCCCTATTAATTTACCTGCCCAATTTTAATTTTAACCTTGTAGCTTCATTAGATTCACATTTATTGAATCGAAAACTTTGTATAGCAGCCCCCCGAAAATGGAGCCCTAACATTTTGAAACTCCATATAAGTGCTCGATTCATTATATAACTAACCGTATGTAATTTTCAGCCTCGTAGTATAATTAGTTTTGAAGAAATTCATATTGGTGCAAAGAAGTTGTATGGCAGCCCCCCGTAAATGGGGCCCTAATATTTTGAAACTTCATATAAGTGCTCGATTCATTATATAACTAACCGTGTGTAATTTTCATCCGCGTAGTATAATTAGTTTTGAAGAAATTCATATTGGTGCAAGGAAGTTGTATGGCAGCCCCCCGAAAATGGGGCCCTAACATTTTGAAACTTCATATAAGTGCCGGAGTCATTATAAAACTAACCGTGTGTAATTTTCATCCCCGTAGTATAAATAGTTTTGAAGAAATTCATATTGGTGCAAAAAAGTTGTATGGCAGCTCCCCGAAGCCTTGGTCCGATTTTAACCAAAAACAATAGGGAACCTAGAAATTGTCTAAAAATGACTTTGTGTGAATTTCAAGACTCTAGCCCTTTTAGTTTTTGAGTTATCGTGCTGACACACGGACGGACGGACGGACGGACGGACGGACGGACGGACAGACACACATAGCTGGATCGACTAATTTTTCGATTCTGAGCCGATACGTACCCTTGACACTATATCTAGCTCGTCTAGATCGATGCGTTACAAACGGAGGAGCAAATCTTATATACCCGATGTCATATATGTATGCACGGGTATAAAAAACAGACGAAATGGAATTTAGAAGGGAGCAGGTTCGAAATCAAAGAGAAACGGGAGTCCCGCAAAAGAAAAAATACAAAGATGTTTCAAAACATATATCTCGTGTAGCGAATAAATTTAATAATTATGATCCATTTGATTACATGAAGACTATTGCAGCAATAACGAAAATTGATATATAGAATTTATATCTGTGTTTCATTAAGTTTAATTTATTTTGTTTCTTTTCTAGTAATAGCTCTTGTTTTTTTGACAATATTATATAATTTAATGAATATAATATCAATTCCACTTTTTATTTGTCAATTGTATTTATAGTTGTATCATTGATATCTGACAGTTTATATTGATATTTATTATCATTTCCACTTTTTATTAGTCCGACGCATTTAGTGTTGAATTCCAACATGCGTCGGACTAATAAAAAGTGGAAATGCGCAAGTTGAAATGTGTACAGTGAAATTGTTCCTAGTGAAATTTTGCTAGTGGAATCATCCTAAAATCGTATAACTTAATGAAAACTTAAATTTTCTAAGAATTGTAATTTTCATATTTATAATTCAGAAAAATGAAAACTATAAAAATTAATGACTTATAATTCTTACACCTATGATAGTATAATTATAATGCAATGACATAAAAGATATTATTATTTGTATTAAGTAAATTTTATACGAATCCCTTATTATTAAAGAGGAACACTTTGGAGCATTCCGACCTTGAAATATATTGAATTTTTTAAAGTGACTTCGGTGGCAATATTTGGCAAATTGGGTGAGATTTAGTGATAATTTTATCTATGTTTATGAATTCTTTGCTATGACTGATTGAGGCTAGTTCTTGACACTACATAGCCCTTTTGTGTTTTTGTCATGTACATGGAGACAATAACTTTCATCTGCAGTATGTTTCATTATGAGGCCTACAAAGCAGATTCACAAAGTACAATAAAAAAAGTATTATAAAAGTGCATATTGAAATGAAATTTTGATTTTGACCCTGGAAATATTTTATACGCACATTATAAGAAAAAGTTATGTTAGTTAAGGAATTCTTCCTCAACAATATGTTCATGTCGACACATAAATTATTAAAAAAACGGGGAAGAAAGAAGGAGGAAGAAACTACAGTATACTGGGTATATAAAAAATATAAACATAAAAAAAAATTTAACTTAACTTCTAAATTTCAAAGTATGTATACAAAATAAATTATATGACGGCCTCTTCAACTATAGGTGATTCAAATCTCATAAAACTAAAATACGTTTGATATAGAACTTAGAAAGAGTTCCGAGTTTTGCGTGGAAAAATTAAAAAATTATTGAAACGTAATTACTTTTAAAAAAATTTTAGATAGCCATCTTTTATAATTAAATATAGAGTTTAGAGAAAGAGGCTAGTTCTATTTAAATAGTAAAAGATGACTGTTGTTTAGAAATAAATTCGTAAAAAATTCGGAATCCTATCTCTGTCCTAATATTAGATATTAATCAGACAGACAGACAGAGATACATAGTTAAAACGATTTATTTTTTGATTCTATTCCGATTCATACACTTGAGTCTATATCTATCCCTTCTCCTTTACAGTGTTACAAACGTTAAAATATGACTGAATGGGTATAAAAAATTTTATCGAATATACTCTCTCATAGTTGTTATAATATAAAGGGTTAAAAAAGCTTTCTATGCCGTGGCAGTAGAGCTGGAACCATAACTTCTCAGGAAGATTTGAATACAAAGGTCTTAATAAAAATTGTAGATCTTGCCAAGAGCTTTTCAGTAGAACTGGAGTACATAATATTGGTCATATAAGAAAATGTTTTCAAATGCATAACTAATACAGGGCTCTGCGAACTCTTCTCACCAAGATTTAAATCAAATGATAGATATTTGAATGATGCATCTCAACTAGACGAAAGCGCCATTCATAAAAAAAAGAGAGAGACTAACCTTAAAATTTTTATTAAACCCTTAAATTCTTTCGTGTGATAATTGTGATTGCTAAAACCTTAAGTTAACGGAAAAATTGATCATATATATATAAAAGAGCTTGAGAATTAAAAAGATAAATTCATTACTATCTCAAATGATATTTTTTTTTTAGCCTGGGCTTCAGATTCCTTGATTATTATATTCACTAAGCCGTTGATTACTCGAGTGTACCTATTGTATAAGATTATGAATACACAAATGTTAATTTTATGCGCCATCTATCTTAAATAAGAGTTATTTATATATTTTTTTATGAATCTTATTTTATATTACGATATAAATTATTACAATATAATTATACAATTTTACGATATTTTTAATTAGATATGATCTGACCTGGGTTTGAACCCAAAATCTTCCGCATGAAAGTTTGCGTTTTTACCACTACACCATTGGTCAGATTCTCAGTTGATATAGTAAAATTAATAAATTTCTAATAATTTATATTAATAATCAGTTTCTTGGCAGTAATCTCTATCTTTAGGAGTAAAATTCAAAAACATGTTGAATGATTTTCATAGATTGAATATTCCAATTATTGAATATGTATAATAATAACAGTTAATTATAAAGCCATTTTAAATGACTTTCATTCAATATTGAGTACGTGATTAACCTTATTTAATAAATAATTTTATAAACCACAGTTTTTCCAATCTGACATTATTTGAAAAAAATAATAATGTCTGCAGTTATATTAGATAACTATCAAATTTTATCAATAACTAACATTTTCTTAGTTATTTATTAGGAATTAAATTTTAATGTAATTTAAACACAGTTATTCCTATATCTATTAGATCCCTTCATTATGACTTCATTTAATGTCTTATTTTGTAATTTAAAAGAAAGTATTTTTAATGCAAATCCAAGGAAAATGTATGACAGTTAATTACATGAAAGGGAGAGGAGGGAACTAAAGAGTATACTTGTTTAATTTAAAAGATGCAGACGAAAAGGGGTATGTGACAGTTTATTATATTAATGTTGTATATCATATAGAGTCGTTTTAAAACTTTATATATTTAACCTAATTATTTTATGATTGCTTTAAATGAGCAGTCATTAATCATCTATTAATTTTTATTATATATAAGTATCTATGTGTACCGGGAAAATATTTATTACCAAATCTTTTCAAAAGTTTTCTATTAATTATCTATGGTCAGAAATTACGTGATGTTGTTAAATATATATATACATATATATAACAAGTACACAATAATTGATTACAAATGTAATTAAAAGCAATCAGAAATCATAAAATGTTAAATGTTACAATTAATGTGTCTGATAATATACATATATGTATACATATAATATATATACATATATACATATATATATATATATATATATATATATATATAATATTTGGGCTATTCTACGGTTTAACTAGTATCCGCGTAGGACCAAATGACTATATATAAAAGATAGCTGGTGTTGCCAGCTTTCAAAAAATATATAGCTTTAATGGCGCATATTATCCTTTAAGGACGAAAAGGACATTTAAAAGTATCCTTGTTATTTTAGTATATTTTACAAAAACCGTTATAACTAGCGATCTGTTCAATATATATATATTCATCAAAGGTAATAATTAAGATGACGGTCTGGAGAATATTTTAACGTTTATTTGATGACGATAGGTGCTGCCGTTTTGGAGATATTGCAATTTCAAGTGAAAATTTAAAACAAAAAAAAAAAAAATTTTGAACTTTCAAAAAAACCACTATAACTATGAAATTTTCAAAAACACCCTGTATTTTTTATTATACTGTTAGAAAGGTCTTTTGACACTCTTTCCAACGGTATATAATAAGTATGGTGTATGTTGACAAATAGCCCCACCAGAGAACATGAATGAAAAACTGACACAACAATTTTTTTTAAAAATACATTTTCATACTTTATTTGTCATAAATTTATTTTGCCTTTTTGTTGGATGGTATCATAATTCCAGGATTATACGCTTTTTCCAGAATATTTATACATATGTATACGTGAGATTCTGAATTAGGAGGGATTTTAGAGTTGGATTCAAAATCAGGGTTTCAATAATTTGTTTAGCGGGGGTTTGGGGGCGGCAGCCCCCAATATTTATAAATTTTTTTTGTTGAAATATGCATGTAAAAAATAATTAGGAGAGATTTTATAGTTGGCTAAAATTACAGGATTATACGCTTTTTCCAGAATATTTATATATTTGTATAAGTGGGATTCTGAATTAGGAGGGACTTTAGAGTTGGATTCAAAATCAGGGTTTCAATAATTTGTTTAGCGGGGGTTTGGGGGCGGCAGCCCCCACTATATATAAATTTTTTTTTGTTAAATATGCATGTAAAAAATAATTAGGAGAGATTTTATAGTTGGCTAAAATTATAGGATTATACGCTTTTTCCAGAATATTTATATATTTGTATAAGTGGGATTCTTAATTAGGAGGGACTTTAGAGTTGGATTCAAAATCAAGGTTTCAATAATTTGTTTAGCGGGGGTTTGGGGGCGGCAGCCCCCACTATTTATAAATTTTTTTTTGTTGAAATATGCATGTAAAAAATTACTGTTTTTAAAAAATAGTTTGTCATTAAATTTTGATTTTTGGAATTTTTTTTTTTTGGAATTTTGAAAATGGAATTTCAGAAATGAAATTTTTTTTTTGGAATTTCGTACCCAACCCTTTGTATTTTTTTATTTATACCTGGAAACATATTTATAACATATTAAAAATTGTTTTTTCAATAATAAAATTATTTAATTCATTTAAAAAGTACGGCTGAAAAAATTGTAATACTTATCAACATTTTTTTTTATACAAAAAAAATTACAAAACAAAAAATTTTTTATATCATAAATGCTTGTATCTTCTAAACGCTTTAATATAGACATACCTTATGTACGCCCAAATTATAGAAAAAACTAAGAGCTTTCCAACGATGTAAAAATATTTAGGGAGTTTCTTTGCAAAATTTTGAAAAATATGAGTTTTAGAGAAAGGATGTTAAAAATTTTTTTTTTTGCAAAAATTTTCAACTTTGAACTACAATATCTCAAAAACGGCAGCACCTATCGTCATCAAATAAACGGTAAAATATTCTCCAGACTAACGACTTAATTATTAGCTTGAACTGAATACATATATATTGAACAGATCGCTAATTATAACGGTTTTTGTAAAATAGACTAAAATAACAAGGATACTTTTAAATGTCCTTTTCGTCCTTAAAGGATAATATGCGCCATTAAAGCTGTATATTTTTTGAAAGCTGGCAACACCAGCTATATTTTATATATAGTCATTTGGTCCTTCGCGGATACTAGTTAAACCTTAGAATCCCCAATATTTGTATTTTATGTGTGTATATATATATATATATATATAATATTTGTATTTTATGTTATTTGTATATATAAATATATATATATATATTTATATATACACATAACAATTTTCAATATGCAAGTACATATTGAAATTGTTTTAATGAGTACATAAAATTCGTATGTATATTGCATGAATCATTGGAATAAATTAATTTAATTATAAATTAATTCAATTAATGAGACAATATATTGACATAACTAAATATTACATACAATAAATAATTAAAATTATAAGAAAATTAATGAAGTTAACTGTATTTAAAATATATTAAAATTTTATTGAGTAATAAATTTAAAGAAAATTCAGCTAATTGAATGGTTATTGAAGAAGTTTTTGAAAATAATACGAAAAATGTTGAAGAAATTCCGGATTTAATGTTATAATTATATATTGCCACTCTTGAGAGCACAGAATTCTCCATATTTTACGGCTTGGTGCTGAAAATCTTATTTCTTTATAGACAGTATTGCATTTTTCCACTTTTTAATGGACCTTTGTGTGCCATATGTTGACCAACTGTATCTTCTTATTTTTTGAGTTATTAAGTCTAAGACTCTAAGACTACATCACTTCCACTCACTATGTGTATTTCAAATTTTTATTGTATTGTTATATATTCAACAAGTTTAACGATATTTTGAAACTATGCCTAGAACTTTCTAGAACTATTATTAGCTTTTTGAAAACTAAATTTATTACAGAACTTAGTAAATCAAAGCTAAAAAAAAACGAGGAAGAGTGTAGTAGAGTAGACTGTGTCAACTCTGGGATACCAGTATGACCGTAACATATACATTATATCATCCGGTTAATTACTTTTGGCTTTATTAAGTGTAGTGGAATACTCATATAAAATAAAGAGTTGTATGGCAGCTACTCGAACCCTCTGTCGTAGACCAACCAAATTTTGCAAAAACTTTGGCCATTACACTAAACAATTTTTGGCAAAAATTCAGACACCCAGCTTCATTAAGTGGAGAGTAATGCTCATATAAAATAAGGAGTTGTATGGCAGCTACTCGAACCCTCTGCAGCAGACCAACCAAATTTTGCAGAAACTTTGGCCATTACACTAAACAATTGTTGGCAAAAATTCAGACACCCAGCTTCATTAGGTGGAGAGTAATGCTCATATAAAATAAGAAGTTGTATGGCAGCTACTCGAACCCACTCCACTAGACCAACCAAATTTTGCAGAAACTTTGGCCATAAAACTAAACTACTTTTGGCAAAATTTCAGGCACGCAGCTGTAATAGGTACAGAGTAATGCTCATATAAAAAAAGAAGTTGTAGCAAGATCCTAGATACCCGAACCCATGGACCAAAATGGCTGGATTAAAATAGCGATGACGGCTATTGCAAAAAAACAAATTTGCGAAAATTTCAAGATCCTAGCTCCTTTAGTTTTTGAGTTATCGCGCGGACGGACAGACGGACAGACGGACGGACGGACGGACATACATAGCTAAATCGATTTATTTTTCGATTCTGATCCGATCCATACACTTGAGTCTATATCTACCCCCCCTCCTTCTCTGCGTCACAAACGTAATGGCAAATTTATTATACCCTTTGACTATATAGTCATACGGGTACAACGAGGAAGAGTGCAGTAGAATAGACTGTGTCAACTCAAGGATACCAGCATAAACGTAATATAAACATTAAATCAATGGATCAATTATTTTTGGCAAAATTTTAAACACACAACATATTAGACTCTGAGCTATGAAAATATCAGTTGTATGACAGCTCTTCAATTCGTATGCACTTCAGCAATAATATTGGCGATAATATTGGCAATAAAATTAAACTACTTCTTCTTTAGGTGTAATTTTATCATATCAAAAAAGAAGTTGTAAGACAGCCACCTAAAACTGTTGAGAAACTGGCTTTTGAACGAATTTGTGAAATTTTAAAACCCTAGCTCCCCTAGTTTTCGAATAAAAATTCCTAAAATTATGCAAAGAGTTTAAATATTTTGGAAAATAAAAAAAACTTCATCCTAAAATTTTGCAAAAATTGTTAATTGAAAACAGCGTTTTAAAACCCAACAAAGAGTCAAAAACATTAATAAACGAGGAAGAGTGTAGTAGAGTAGACTGTGTCAACTCTGGGATACCCGTATGACCGTTATATAAACATTATATCATTATTATTATAAACATTAATAACTTTTGGCAAAATTTCAAACATACCAGCTTTATTAGGTGTAGTGTAATGCTCTTATAAAAGAAGGAGTTGTATGGCAGCTACTCGAACCCTTTGCAGTAGACCAACCAAATTTTGCAGTAACTTTGGCCATTAAACTAAACTATTTTTGGCAACATTTCAGATACCCAACTTCAATAGGTATAGAGTAATGCTCATATAAAATAAGAAGTTGTATGGCAGCTAGTCGAACCCTTTGCAGTAGACCAACCAAACTTTGCAGAAACTTTGGCCATTACACTAAACTACTTTTGCCAAAATTTCAGACATGTAGCTGTAATAGGTACAGAGAAATACTCATATAAAAAAGGAAGTTGTATGGCAGCTACCCGAACCCATGGACCAAAATGGCTGGATTTAAATAGCGATGACGGCTATTGCAAAAAAACGAATTTGCGAAAATTTCAAGATCCTAGCTCCTTTAGTTTTTGAGTTATCGTGCGGACGGACGGACGGACAGACGGACGGACAGACGGACGGACGGACATACATAGCTAAATCGATTTTTTTTTCGATTCTGATCCGATCCATACACTTGAGTCTATATCTACCCCCCCCTCCTTCTCTGCGTCACAAACGTAATGGCAAATTTATTATACCCTTTGACTATATAGTCATACGGGTATAAAAAGTTAATTAGTTAGAGTTATCGTGCTGACGGACACACATAGCTTATCGACTTTTTTTCTGATCTGATGCAATTCTTTGAGTCTATATATCTATCTCCGATTCTTAACTAACGGTATTGCAATTTTAATATACCCTATGAATTAAAGTTCATACAGTAGAAGTTTTAAACCAGTTGCAATACTTTGAAAAGTTCTTTGCACAATAAATAGAATTAGAATCCCGAATCAATTTTTTATAGGCATGTGTATGTCAAATTGGTTTAAAATCTTGTGTTTAAATAAAATGTTTCAGACTTATGATTTACTTTTGATTTTTCTCATAAAATTTCTTCAAAGTTTTTCCCCATTTTTAATTTAAATTAACTGTTTTTCTTTTTCCTTTGATAAATTTTCCAAAATAAAACAAAAACTTTTCTAATAAAAAAAAAATAGATAATATTTCTATTATTTATTTATTATACCCTACACCTATAGAATAGGTAAAGGGGTATATTAACTTTGGTATGGTGTTTGTAACCACCTAAAGGAAGCGAGCTAGATATGGAAAAGTATATATATTTGTGATCAGCGTGACCGCCTTAGTCGATATAGCCATGTCCGTCCGTCCGTCCGTCCGTCTGTCCGTCCGTCCGTAGGCACGATAACTCAAAAAATAATGGAGCTATCTTGATGAAATTTTAACTGTAGGTTACTAGGACTGAAAGTACGGCGGGGATTGCATATTGGCGAAATCGGCCCATGGGTTCGGATTCTGGACCTTTTAATCGGTTTCAGGGCTAACGAACAAATATAAAAAATCACGATAACTCAACAACTAATGACGCTATCTTCATCAAATTTGTGCTGTAGGTTACTAGTAATGAAACTACTTCGGGAATTGCGTAAGGTCGGGATTGGACCATGGGTTCGGAACCTAGAACTTTTTGATCGAATTTAGGCCAAACTAGCATAATTCCGAAACCAATGAAGATAGAACCTCCAAATTTAGTATCAGGGTGTCCCTTCCTATTTCCTAAGTGTCTTGTGAATTTGGGTCCCATTGGAGTAGTGGGTCGGGGACCAGCCACACATTTCCGAAGACCTTAAAGCATATCTTTAAAATTAATAAAGATAACAACTTGAAAAAATGTAGAAGCTTCCAATTTGCCACAAGGGTGTTCTTTACTATCTCTTGCGTGTTCCCCTAATTTGGGATCAACTGGAGTGGTGGTTCTGTACCCTCTCAGACCTCCCAAGTTTTAAAGGCTTATAATCGAAATTACTAAAAATAGTTACTTAAAATTAGGATAGACCGTTCAAATTGTGTACAAGGGTTAACTAGTACTATAAGTACAGCGCGGACTATATAAGGGCGAAATCAGCCCAACCGTTCGGATTCCGGACCTTTTAATCGATGTCAGGGCTAAGGAACATATATAAAAAATCACGATAACTCAACAACTAATGAGGCTATCTTCATGAAATTTGTACTGTAGGTTATTGGCAGCAAAACTACGGCGGTGATTACGTACGGTGAGGATTGGACAATGGGTTCGGAACTTAGAACTTTTTGATCGAATTTAGGCCAAACGAGCATAATTCCAAAACCAATGAAGATAGAACCTCCAAATTTGGTATCAGGGTGTCCCTTCCTATTTCGTAAGTGTCTTTGAAATTTGGGCCACATTGGATTAGTGGATCGGGGACCAGCCACTCAGTTCTTAGGCCCTTAAAGCATATTTTCGAAATTAATAAAGATAGTAACTTGAAACAAATGTAGAAGCTTCCAATTTGCCACAAGGGTGTTCTTTACTATTTCTTGCGTGCCCCCCTAATTTGGGATCAATTAGAGTGGTGGTTCAGAACCTCTCTTAGACCCCCCAATGTGTAAAAGCTTATCATCGAAATTAATAAAACTAGTAACTTAAAATTAAGATAGAGCGTTCCAATTGTGTACAAGGGTTAACTAGTATTGAAAGTATGACGGGACTGCATATGGGCGAAATCGTATCATAATTTCGGGTCCTGGAACTCTTGAAAAGTTCAAGGACTAACAAACATATATCTTACAAACACCATAACTCAAAAAATAATGCCGGTATTTTGATGAAATTTAACAGTAGGTTATTAGTAATGAAAGTACCATGGGAATTGGTTGTGGTCGAGTTTAATTTCGAAGCCAAAGAATATATTTCCTATGTCCTATGTTGCTCCGAAATCTAGACTTAATTGTAGTGGTTCAGTTATGTTCAAAGGTACTTGCTGCATTTATGTAAAATTTATTTTTATATTTAAATGAATTATATGAAAAGGTGTAAATTTTTAATTGTATTTTAGAAATACATTTATTGCATATTTTGCGTTTATAAGCTTTTCTATTAGGTATATAAACTAACCATTTAAAATAATTGCAATTTTTAAAAATTTGGATTATTAAATATATTATGCTTTGATTATCTTTTTATCACAAAATTTAATAATTAGAATTTTTTCATTTTGTAATTGAATTGGAATAAATATATTTTCATTTATTTCAAGTTTGTTTGTTTTTTAATATTTTTAAATAGATAAATTAGTAAGAATTTGTAGTATTTTTTAATAGATAGGGTAATTAGAAAATGTTTTTAGTATTATACAGTTAATTTGGTTAGCTATGTCTTACGATCAAATTAATAACAGCTTCTATGGTGTTAAAATGACTTATGGATATGTCCTTAAATTTGAACCAAATAGGTGTAGGGTATTTCTAAGTCGGTTGCACCGACTGACTGTTTCTTTACTTGTTTTTTTATTGGCTTGGCTTATTTATTTATTTTTATTTTATTTTTTGACGTCACATCTATATGATTTCCTATTTTGTTTTCCTTTTTTATTTTAAATAATAAAAAACAATCAATTTTTTTTTCACTTACTGGTAAATTATTTTTATACTTTAAAAGAATCACGTCTTACTTTAAAAACAAAGAATGGGCAAATAAAAAGTTGAATTTTGTTTAACGTAATTACTAAAACAGTAGCGAAAATATCGAGAAATAAAAATTTCCCTAAAAATATGCAGTATTTCAAATAATTTTCGACCATTATGATGGAGCCTTAAAAACTCTAGAAAAGGAAAATTATCCTTTATATTTTACCAGAAAGTTTATTTAAGTAATAGAATATAAAACTTTATTCTCTGGCCATGTAGCCATGTAAAGTAATTACAGTAGAATATCAAAGTAGTCTTATTCTAAGCCATTATTCTCTTCATTTTCATTGCAACAGATGGCTCATTGTAAAATATTATATTTAATTATTTTATATAACATCATTGAAGATGATTTAAAATATGATATGTCCATACCAGATCTCAAAATATCGCTAAAAAAAGCATTTAGGGGTTGGCAAATGCGCTATAGTGTTATTACATTCGAGAGATTTAGCAGCGACAGGCGTTTTTTAAATAAAATATAAATAATAGATATATTTGTAATTATAATTTCTAATAAAAATCGTTTTGTAAATTTTTCTAAAATTTTTAATTATATCGAAATTGAGTTTGATGTGAAATACTTTTTTGTTATCAGAAATTTGGAATTTCAAGGTATCAATTAAAAATTTCATTAAAACTACGAGTATTGTATATTGTACAGAAATATTTTAAATTTAAAAAAAAGTTAACAATCTTGTGAGACTTATTTTATAATAACCGGGATTAGAAAAATGCATGTGGCTAAAGGGATACTTAATATTCCATTCGACATCTTCATTTCGAAATGTATCAAAAACTAAATGTCTAAAAAAACAACTTTTTAGAAAAAAGATCATCCTAAAATTATGCAAAAATTGTAAATAATTTGAAAATAAAATGAAACTTCATCCCCAGGCCTCGGTGGCGCAGTGGTTAAAAACCTGGCTTAACAATCAAGAAAGTACATGCTCGATCCCTGCTCAGATCGCAAGTTTTTTTAAGGCAAATTACTGAAATAAAATTTCATTACAATTATTATTAATATATTTGTCTAGGAAATGAGGTGTAACAAACGCATTAAATTAAATGTGCTTTGTTGGATGTGTTCAATTATATAAAAAATAAAATACTAATGTTTTGTTGGATGTGTTTTATTTTATAAAATAAAATATTAAAATTATCATAAGCAGACCAAAAAATATTTTATAATTTATGAAATTAGAAGTAGGTTTTAATTAGAAAAAGTTCTTCTTTCAATTGACCTACCGTCATTCTGTGACAGGCCAACAGCTAGTTTATTAATAATTATTTAATAATATAATTAAATTAATATAATGAATATAGTTCTTACTAAATCTAATAATAGTATCCGATCGTTTTAAAATATTGCGGTATTATTTATGATATATAATTTTAACAAATAAATAAAATTTCATCCTAAAATTATGCAAAAATCGTATATTTAAAAAAAATCTTTTTAAAACGGGAGAAAGAGACAAGCAAGCTAAAAAATATTGCATTGTTGCCCTTTTATCAAATTTGTTACAAATTTTCATTTACGAGCTCATTGGGACGTGAAATTAAAATCGGTTACAATATCTGAACTGTACAGACAGACAATATACCAAAGTCAAACCAAAGCAAAAAATCAAAAATCATTTAAAAAATATCCTTCAAGCCATTTTTTTCATATTATCCTAGAAAACTTCTTTATTTGACTCCTGTCGTATAAATTTGTAAATATATAAATATTATCTAAATACATATAAGTAATACTAACATATAAGATTCATACCTATAGATTTACATATAAATATGTATATGATGAAAACAAAATTTATGTTATATTAGAAACGTTTTGGAACATCAAAATTTATGGTAGACTTTTGATGAAATATTACCATCAAAATCCTTGATGTAATTTTATCTTATATATGCATACATATAAATTCATATATAATATATGTAATATATATAATATACATATATGAATATAAATATTCTAAAAAAATTTTAATATATAAAAAAGAAATCCATTAGAATATTCCAAACTCCAAAGTATTACTGTGTTTTTCAGTATAGTAAGTAAATGTGAAACACATGTGTTTGGAAGTGAAACGGAACTATTTGTAAATGAAGAGATAAGAAAGGCAATTTAAAATTTAAAAAATTCCCAATAAATTTAATTGGTATTTTAAATAAACATTTAAAATAATTGTTTTTTCATTGGTTTTTGGTATTTTCAACTCAGATTTTGTTTAGATTAATGACTTTGTATGGAGTCAATTAATGAAACAATGAAAATTTATTTATAAAACTCTATAAAAAGATAGAATTTAGACCGTCATTGTTATCGTTTTATGTTTTAAAAATTTTATTTCTAAAAAAAGTAAAACTTTAAAAATAATTGACGCACTGTTTAATTCTCGCTTAAAAATCTGTTTAATAACAATTTTGGAATATTTTTGCATACACGTTAGACTTGGTTGTACATCTTGGTATGCGAGCTTGTTTGCAAGCCATAACACAAACTTATCCATCCTATAATCAAACCTATCATTAACTACCTAGTTTTTTTGTTTTGAAAAATATGTCAAATGTCAAAAGTGTCTCAAAATTTCAATTTCAATTTTTAACAGCTTTTATTTAAGTATAGTTCTGTCTTTTTAATTTTGTTCTTCTGGGACTATGTTATTTAATATTTATTTAAATGTTAAAGTGCTTTTCTCACTTAATTTTATAATTATTTCAAATTATTTACTTATTTTTCTTTGTAATTTTATACTATATAATTTTTCAAATCAAAATATTTTAATGTAATATAAATATCTTGACAATTGAAGTTCAAATCAAAATTTTTTGTTTGTCATCCAACCAAATTTCCTACCCTTAAAATTGTTATTCAACTTGCCCATATACGATACAACTTCTGAAGTCCGCTGGCCGACGCTTATGGAAAGCATAAGATACGGCTCCGAAGAAACCCAAATTGATTTGACATTAATTTAAACAAAAGGCAACTGGTATCCAAAGTCGAAAAGTATATTTAAAGTTTCTTTCACTTTTACTGAGCTTTGAATTCGGCCTTCTCAAATAAAAGGTTAGCACCATCCGGTCCATCCATCCAAGGTCCATCCATTTTTAGATCTATAACAACTCTTAAAGTTGCAAGAACTTGAAAAGCCGCAAGAATGCAGAGAATGGGAAGCACGGGAATAGAAGCCACAAGGAATCCGAAGACGAGGTCTCCCCAATAGACGGAGACGTACGATATTAGAAGATCTGACCTCAACTAGAAAAACATGGGAGAAGGCGTAAATAACTGCTCCGAATAGAGTTAGATAGAAATGCTTATGCTCCCAAGGGAAGCAATAAGAAAAAACAAAATATAACCCCTAAGCAATCCAGCCTTTTAAAGAGTAAATAAAAATTTACCAATTAATGCTTGCCAAAGTTTATAGAAGCTTTATAAACAATTACAATCTGCCTGAATAATTCGGATTGCTAAGTTATCCTCATTATTGAACTAATCAGGTGTATCAATTAAATATAACAGAGTGTTTAATTTTCTAAACACAGTATCATTTCAAAAAAAAATACTGAATTACCTACTATATCTCCATGTTTTTTTACATACTCTTAGAAGACATCAAAGGTTTTTAAAAAATCAGAAATGAAACTTAGTTCGGAGTTTTCTAGTTTAACCATTTCATTTATCCTAGGTGCATTTTAAAATTTAGTTATATTTTAATTTAAAAAAAAAAAAAATTAAAGACGGAAACTGATACCAATTCCTACCACTTACCTAATAACAGTAAATTTAGAAAATGTTTAATAAAGTATGAAAGTATGAGTTATTACAGCTTAAGCTTAGAGGTTTTACGTTTTGGGAAACCTTTTAAAGTTAAATTCAATATCTCATCTCCTTCTTATGCAACGTAACTGTAGCTGATATTTCTTAACTTATCTTAGATATTTTTAATACTTATGACACATTTCGATTAAAAAATTATTTTTTAGATAAATTTTATTTCTTGTACCTAAGAACCATTCCCTACAATTTTATAATCCCATTAATTTTAAAATTAGTATTGTACCAAATTTCTTAGAACCAATTGACATTTATACCGCCAATATTCTGCATATAGCAATAAAATAAAACGCTTAAGTACCCAATCATTGAAGAAATTTTGAATATAAAATACATATTAATTTTATTTTGACAGCAAAACCGCTACAAAGAAGTTAAAGAGGGTATTTTAAATGTGCCATTACTTTTTGAATACCAAAGTTAAATGTTTTATTAAATATAATTTAAATTTTGAACTTGAAAATCCTTTAAAAGACCCTCAATATCAGATCGGTATATAAAATTTATTAAAAAAATCTATAAGATATACACGAGTACTAATTTTACTTTTAAGTTTTAATTACAAATTTCCAAAATCATATGGGAACTATCCAATTAATGAAAATATAAGACCAACTCTCAACATAACATCTTTGTTTACATCCCAAATAAAGGAAACGTTTTTTAAGGGTATTCTTTTCAAAATAAAATTTTTTTTTTTTTTTTTTTATTAATGACGCTAATAAAAGTTTTTTTTATCCATTTAATGTTGTTCCCTCACGTACCACCAAAATGTATTTACATTTTAATTTTTTATTTTTCAAAATATATAATGGGATCCCGGCCTGGTGTGATTCGCATTATATATTGATTGTCTTTCAATCATTTTATGAAAAATTTGTTTATCCCAAACTTCTGAAATCATTTACCATAAACATTTTTGATACACTCCTACTCAATTGACTAAATAATACGTTTTGCGTATATGTTCCGAATAATTCGAATTACAAAGAAAGTTAGAAAATGGAAAAGGAAATTCAATAAAAATCAATATAAAAGACATATGGTGCGTACACACATATATTTTGTATTATGCATGTGTTAAAAAAAAAAAAAATAAAAATGAAAAGAAAATTTAATATGTACTATAGAAGAAAAATTAGGTACATATTATTATCCCTTGGGAGTTTTTAATATTATCCTTTATTTATGTGCCCTGTTTGTTTTTCTTTCCTTTTCATCATCAATAACTGGATAATAATAGGCTTTTATGTGAAAATTTGCTAAAAATAAATAAAAGAAAAACAAAAACAAAAAAAAAAAATAAGTAAATATATAAAAAAAAACATATTGAAAATATTATTTCATAAATGCCCCAATATCACAATGGAACTGATTCCGAAACCCTTTCATTATTGAGAGACATTCTTAATCAGTTTTCCCCCTCCTGGCTTTCCAAAGGATCGGAAAATAAATGATCTTAATTAATTCTTTGGTTGCTCCTCATTGGTTATTTCGCTGTCCCATATCTGATTTAATTACTTCCAATACTTCCTGTATCCCGCCGGATATTATGTAACCAAAGAAGTTTTACCTTTTAAACGAACACATTCGCTGGTTTTTTCATTTATGAAGCTTTAAGGAATCGGTTATATTTTTTCCACAACAGGGGTCTATTCAGCAAAATTTACAATTCTATACAACTCTTACAAAAAATGTGTCAGTTGGTTTCATTTGGCAACTGGGTACTTTTCAACTTGGAGACGCAGTTAGGGTAATGCGCCTTTTACAAAATGTATATTAGATAATGAATTTGGAGGAACCTTAGAGTTAAATTCAAAAGCAGGGTTGCCGCTTTTTTTAGAATATTTATTATGTATGTATATGTGAGATGCCAAATGAACTGTTCATTTTGATAAATATTTTTTTAATTACGTGTCCCTTTCGCAGATTGTCTACAGATCAAAAGTCCATTTGCCAAGGGTAAGTGTTGCCAGGTCTACCGTACTTCTCTTAATATTTTTATTAATACATGTAAATAATAAAAAAATTTACAAATTTGTGAAATTTTTTTGTAAAATTGTAAATTTTGTGAAATAGGGCTCAGAAAACCAAAGTTCTCATACAGTAAAATACAATAACTAACAGACTAAAATATTTAATTGATGTGAAATTTTATACTTATTATAAACTATTATTTTAACTCGTATACTCACTTTATATAAACATTTTTATAAGTTTAAATTAAAATACGATTTTTTTTTTTATTACAGGTAAGAGTTGGTGTTTTGTACAATTCTATTATAGAGCAAATCCTTGTAAGTATAATTAATTTTATTTCTAATCACATTGAAGTGCACCTGAAGTTGTCGAGAACTTTAAACTGAAAATTACTTTAATACTGAAAATTTTTCTGATTATATAAGTCACTTTAAGTTTTCTCCAAAGTCTTTTAAAATAATTTGGCAAAAGCATTAAATGTTATCAGCAGAGAGAGAGAATAATCTAATTCCATGGCTACGCAGAATGATTGACGATTTGTTTGCTGGTAATTTTGGGGGTTAGAGATGTGAAAAATGAAAAATTCAGGAGGAAAATTTAACTGAAGTCAACATAAGAGTTTAAAGTTCAAATGTTAATGAACTTTTCCAGTCTTTCAGAAGTCTAAATTTAATGTGGAAGGAACCTTTAGTAAAAAGTTTCGATTAAATTTTATTGCAAAGTTTTATTTTCCAGACAATGTAAGCAATCCTTTTATAATATTTTTTAAGGTAATAATTCGAAATTTACTTTCACTTACCTAAAATTCTAATATAAGTGTTGTGGAATACATGTGTTCTCTGTGAATTTTTGTCGTCCAATTTTTTGATACAAAGTTAAAATATTAACAATATTTTCTTTTTAAATTTTCCTTATTGTTTATTTTCTTGACTTAAACTTTTTACCCTTAGGCATATTTAAACACATTCGTACAACCATTTATATATTATATGTGAAATATATATACATAAAATGAATATGTAGAGTATAAGTTTACTAGAAGATAAATTTTCTAACAGTAAAGGATAACTAAAACTTTTTTGATGATGATTGCCTTCATAACAAACAGGTGGTTTCTCTTTACATTACATATAAATATATTGGGATTTTCTTTTGTTTTAATTTTTCTTTTTTTTTTAGCAATGAAATTTTTCCATTTTCAATGTGAAAATTGTTTTGAAAATTTCTGAAATGCACAGAATTATTTATTGGAAAAAGTAACCGATGTAATTTATAATGTAACGGATAAGTTTTTTATTTAAAATGTTGAAGATTTTTTTTAACAAATTATAATAGGGGGCACAATATGTTGAATCGAACAGGATTAGCTTCATTGAAAATTGTTTATTGGCAGAGCAATAGAATATTGTACTTAAATCGGAAATTTGAAGGAATATTATTTTCTAAAACATAAGGTTTCAAAAGATTTTGTTTATAAGTTAGGTCATTCTTTTCCAACTTTTGTGCCTATGTTATTGAAATTTTAAAGTTAGGCTTTGCGGTCCGTTGGGCATCCACCTTCCAATACTTTTTTTATTATTTTATAAGTAATATAATTTATTTTGTTTATTTTATATATTTGTGTATTTTAAATCATATTTGGTTACCAAGGTGATTTGTAAGGAAAAGTTATTTTGCAATATTTTTTTTTTTTATTAAAAATTTCATGACCTGTGTTGAAAGAGTCGTATCCCGAAGGTTATTAAACCAAATGCTTACTCACAAACCCTCGAAGCTCTGTAAATAGTTGTATTTGCCGGACAATTTATTAAAAGTAAACACAAAATTTGAAGTTTTCAAAATATTATTATGTAGGATTATTGTTTTAAAGGTTTTTTCAATGCTCGTATTACTATGAAATCCATGCAGGTTAAAAAAGATCACATTAGTATAACTCTGTAGAAGGGAAAAATACTTCAAAATACTATGGGATAAATTTCGAGTTTTCCCATATATTATATAGTTCTTTATCTTTAAGGCAAGATCAGTGCTGATTCCATCTAATAATGTAGATGGAATTATAATTTTGAAATTATGTGTTGTCTTTTTGTTTTACTTTTGTGGGTTTCATAGAGTTTCCACAAAGATTCTATATGTAAATCTATTTTGTGCCAACACTTTCATTTCTATTTAAGCTTTCCTGCTTCTTTCTTTTATTTTTCCTTAAAGATTCCAACCAAGCGCTTCTTTCTTTTCCTTTTCATAACGCTCACTTTTATTTTCCTGATGACTTGCTTCATGGGTTCTTGATTTGTCATATTCCACAGATTCCTGGTCAGAATATCCTACGCATTTAATGCTTTTGAATTATATTTTTTCTAATCAAATTTGTTTCAATACCACATAAGAATGCAGTGATAGGCTCAGAATGTTATATTGTTGCAGTATATAAATCGCATTACATCATCATTATAATTAAAAATTGAAATAAAATAATTCTTTAAAAATTCGCCGGATGTAAACATATTTTCGGATGAAATATATATCTGTGGCGTGCTGTTCATATATCCCTGAATTTCATTCGTCCATAATGAACGTATTCCTTGCAGTTTGTCTGAACTTTCAATATTTCATTTAACTGGATTATATTTGAATCAATTTCACTAATATGTTAAACGGAACTTTGGAGGCAAAAACTTTTATGACTTTAAATGCTTTTCTGCTCACATGTGTAATAAAAGTGAGAATGATTAGATTTGAGTTGAGTGTAATGTTAGATGTACCACTTCACTCTACAGTATTAATATATTTTTGTATGATATAGACTAAATCCTTTTTTCTCAAAAAGATTTTGGATTTCAAGATTTTGACTTTAAGATTTTGGCTTTCAATGTATTCTTTTTTAAAATATCGAGTATGTCCCAATGCATTGAATTATCAATTTATTTAGTCTTAGCTAATACTAATGAAAATATTATAAGACGGGGAAGTCTTGAATTAAGTCTTGTGATATACTTAATAATCCAACAGTTACTAAATTAATATTAAGAATTCTCCCCTTTTCTTTCGAATCGAAAAAAAAATCCCGAATGATATAAAATCTTCAAAAAAAAAATTCTGAAAATATCAAAATCGCGAATTATGAAACCTTATTCAGGTTGGGTACGAAGTTCCAAAACAAACTTTCACATAAATATACAAACATATTTAGTAAAAGGCAAATATAAATTCCTTGGAAAAGCATCGTTCCTGATTTTGTATATAACTGAAAAAAATCTTCCTAACTCTTTTTTATAAATAATAAGTTAATAACAAAGCTACCGCTCCCAAACCTCCGCTAAACAAGTTATTGGAACCCTGATTTTGTATCCATCTCTGAAATCCTTCTTAACCTCTTCTAATAATAAGTTAACAACAAAAAATTTAATATAATGTCGGCTAATTTTTGGTTTTCAGCATTTGGTTTTCGGGATCTTGGAACATTCGGATTTTGTTTGCAGAATTAAAATTCTGGGTTTTTTCAAAGTACTTATTCAAAAAATTTCAAAATGTACTCATTTTTCTTACAATGTGTGAATGACTACAGAATAAAGTTTATAGAAAAAATTGATTTGTCATTCATTTTTTTTTTATTTCACTTTATTTCTTTAAAAAATTTTCTTAAAAGTTTTTCCACAGACATTTTACAAAATTTTTAATGAAAAATTGTAAAAAAAAACTTTTTTTAAAAGAAAAATTGAAGGTTTGCAGTTTAAGTGAAATTTGAACAACTTTATCGAATTAAGGGTTCTTAAAAAATAAACAAACTTCTTTAAGTGATTAAGAGTATATACATTTATATATTATATATATATTTCTTAATTTATTTTTACTTTTATTAAAATATTTTATACTGATGAAAATTTAAGAGGAGTTTTCCTTTTTTTTTTAAATGAAAGGAAAATCTTTTGGTGTTTATGAAAAATAAAAGTTCTTTAAATTTTTTTAATGAATTTTTTTTTTAATCGAAATAACAAGGAATAAAGGTTAACTACTTTATATTGAAGTAAAATAAGTTTATTTGAAGTTTTTGATATTTATTAAGAAAATTGAAATCAAGAAAGTTCAATAATATTTACGAAAAAATTTCCCTTGTAAATTCTTATGTATTAAAGATTCTTTCAAGGAAAGTTTAATGATTTTTCTTTTTTATAATCAATTATCAATTGATTGGTAATTCTTTTAATTCAGTTAAATTTTTACTTATTTTTTATTTTTAAATTTCACTTTTACTATTAAAAATAAACTTTAATTTTTTATAGTTTATTTTTAATTTCAATGTTGAATTTTTTGATTATTGAAAAAATAATATTTCAAAGAAAAGCTGAGGCTAGTAGTAAAAGAGATTATTTTGGAAATAAATATTTGATATTATGAAAAAAGCTAATTTTACAATAATAATTAAAGAAAGTTCCCTTATCTTTCATGAGTTCGGAATCAGTTTATTTCAATCGGCTGGATCTGAAAGCTTCTTTTTTTTTTAAACAATTCTGAAATGTTTCAATACTCCTCTTGTTAAATATTGCCATAATGAGGAACTCAGAACAACAATGACCTAACTTTCTAAAAAAAAATATTTTCATTTATTGCATAAATCGCATAAGGGAGAGGTATAAATTTATAATGTCAAAGTGGACTAACTCTTGTGGCTTTATTAAATTTTTTTTGTGGACTAAAGTCACTTAGTTCTAAAGCCCTATTATAGCGTTTATTAACCACTTGAAAAAGTATTAAAGCCTTTAAAAAGAAATGAGAAGAATTCGGCCAGTCAAGTCTGAATTATAATTTATTACTTGATTTTGAATTTACGAACTGTATTTAAAATTACTGGATTTTGAATGTAAATTACTGGAATTTTAATGTAAATTACTGAATTTTAATTCACTTAACCTTATTCTAGAACCAGAAATTTAAAAAAAAAATTATTTCGAAAATATAAGTGGCAAGTATATGGGTTTTGGAAATAAATAAACCAGAAATTTAGAAAAGGTTTGGGAAAAAAAACTGTTTAATATACTATACGATAAAAATTCTAGACTAATGTCTAAATAATTATGCGGAGCATTGTCCAAATTTTTTTGAACATTAGTGCAGTGTGATGCAAGTATTTAAACTTCTTGTTCCGATCCGGCCAGACCGATTGGCTTAAATTTTTGTATTCGAGATGCTTCTTGAGAATTGAGTTGACACTATTGACCGATTTGGAATTTTTTAACCCATGCCGGCCCAACAGTTTTGTACAGTTTTTTTCGTTACTTTACTCTAAATTGGAAACACTTTGATCGATTGACTTGAAATTTTGTTGAGAACCTTGAAAATGCTGTTGACTCTGTTAAAAGGTTTAGTGTTTGGTAACACATGTTGGTCCTACGATTCGTCTTAAAAAAAAAAAATTTTGAAAGTCAATTACGTCCAATTTTGGGAAGTAGGTAATACTTCTTTGAACTAGGGAAAGATTAAAACAATTGTTTGTTGAAGGCCTTTAATCAATTGCGAAACAAAAACTTTAAAAATTTTTTTCTAAAACAGTTGAACGATTATCTTGAATTTTCCTATACGTGATGCTTGACGATTGAGTTGGGTTTCTGGCGAATAGTTTCAAGTTAATTTATATTACTGCGCATTATTAATAATTATGAAAAGCCTCAAGCGAAACTAGATGAATTTACCGAAAAATTGCTAGAGTAAACCTAGAAAAATCGTTTAAAAAAAATGCTTTAATACATTTTTGGATTAACATTTACACTATGTATAATTTTTGTGTTCACTTTTTTCAATAACATCAACTTAAATTATAACTTCATTGATAGGCGCAGCAACGCGCACCGGGTATTAGCAAGTATTTTATAAAATTGAATTAAAATTTAAAAGCTATCTCATAATTACGTATAAATAAAATATAAATAAATAAAAAAAATAAAAGCTATCTTCAGATACCATCATTACATCATCATCATCTACTTATTACTAAAATACATTTTTTTTCTATTTATAATATTCTATTTAATACCGTTTTTTTTTATAATTAAAATCTTTCTACTTGACTCAATTTAAATGAATTCTTTCAAATTTTCTCTATTATATTAAAATACATATTACGTAATTGGTATATTGTATAACTTTTTTTCCCAAACAAATTTCTTTGGATTATAAACAAAAACAAAGATTACGAATTAAATGCAGATTATTTTATTAAATTATTAAAAAAACTAGATAGAGTGTAGAGTAGACTATATCAACTCTAGGATACCCGCATGAACGTTATATAAACATTACATCATTCAGTTAAATATTATTGGAAAAATTTCAAATACTCATCATTAGATATTGAGCTTTGTTCATGTTAAAAAAGAAGTTTTAAGGCAGCTACTCGAATCCGTTGAGCAAACTCGTTGGATATCAATATAAAACATGGCTCTTGTATAAAAACGAAATTGTGAAAATGAATCCGAACTATTGAGTTACAGTGCAGGCAGCCGGCCGTAATCGACTTGCTCTTCAATTGAGACCCGATCCTTACACTTGAATATATATCTACCCCACTACCTTACAATGTAACAAACTTAATGGCAAATTTAGTATACCTTTTAAATTACATTTGTATGGCATATGGGTATAAAAACTCTTTTTCCTATGGCAATTAAAATTTTTTTATAATTATTATTTGTTTTAATAATATTACTACCCGGTTCACTGTTAAAGGTCGCACACGAAAAAACTATAAAGTTATTTGAAGGGTGAGAAATTAGTTGACGAGGAAAAAAAAACACGCATAATTTGTGAACATATTATATGAACAATGAATGGTATTTTATACAATACAATTTGAAAAAACTAAACATGGTAAAAGAAAAACACAATCCGGAAACTATTAAATATATTGTATTCTTCAATTTTCTAATTTTGTTTTTAATTCTTCAATTAGTTCTATAATTAACAATTTAAAACAAATTTTCTCAGACATCTTTAAAATAAAAAGTTAACAAATATAACTAATTATTTACATACATAAAATTTGATATGAAATTTTAATATTAAATATTAGCCTAAGCTAAGTTCAATTAGCTAACTTTTGCGAATGAATTTGCTGAATGCTTTAAAGTAAGTCCTAAAAAATAACAAAATTGTTAATGTTCCATGCGTTTCATACGTTTACACTGCAAACATATATCTAAGGTTTTGTTAAACTAAAGTTCTTTTTCTAGTAAGTAATAATATTACATTATAAACCAAAATTAACATATGTTGACTATATGTTATTGAAATAGCCAATAAAACACAAGATTATGTGTAACGCTAACGCTTTTCGCTCTTTGTGATATGGTCTTGTATGTTATACGTCATAGATCGATATATCCACAAAAACGTTAGAGCATAATAAAGGATACAAAAATGACATGGGTGTGAAAGAGATAAATATAAAATAATATCCCCAAATAACAACTAAAATCTATGATAAAGTGCAAAATAGAGCTAGAGTCGAACAAATGATCCAAGTGTTATCACAACGCTCAATCCACTCAGCCGTCGTGGTTGCTGTTTTATAGATATCTTATAGGAACTTACACTTGTTCTAAAGAAATTAAACAACTTATGCCTCCATTCAAGATTTTCAAACGTAAGACACGGAGGGCAGCAGATTCCATCTCTACACAGTTTATCTAGCCAGATGGCGTAACGCGACTTAAAGAAATTCGTTTGTCATGCAATCAACTCGTTTATATTCCACAAAAGTGTTCCCCAAAGTTGATAATGTATATATTTACGATTTAGCCAAATTTAAGAAGAACATTAACATCTTTCTTCTAAATGTCCCATCCAATTTTCCCCATCCCCCATTCCCCATGATTCAGAAATCCCAAATAGCTTCCACCATAGTCCCAATACCTTCTATATCCTCATTCCTGTTTCAATGGGTGACTTTAGAACTTTCCATTCCATTGTACAAAAAAAAAGTTAAAGTTCGATATAAATAAAATTTTGCTATAATTGTACTGAGATAAAATTCAACTTATAACGATTATATCTTACCTCTCTAACCTAACTAAGAACGTATGACTTCAAAACGCAATAAGTTGAATGTTGTCAATTTCGTATTTATTTATTACTTTTCAGTAATTTTTTATTAATTTAAATTTTGTGATCTGGAGTGTGAAGGAAACGAACTAATACTACCTGTGCTAATAAACCATGTATACAACCGAGACCTCGGATTTTTTAAGTTTTGTTGAAGGCAATGAAATTTAAAAAACGGAAAAACAAAAGAAATGGATCATTACATAATTATTCGTGATAATTGCATTTAGTGCTCTTTAAAAAAAAAGGAGTCATCTCTATTGATTTACTTCTAATCAATTTGATATTCGAAATAAACATATGATTTTATGTTTTAACTGTAAAATACCGAAAAGTTGAAACCCAATGTTACTTACGTTTTTCAGTTGATTCCAATAGAAGAATTAATTTTATTTTATTAGTTGATTGTAATTTTTTTTTAAATAGTTGCAAAATGAAAAAATTTAAAACTTTTCGCTTAATAATAAGAAAAACTTTTCACATTTTCCGTTAATTTCTTTTTTTAACTTTTTTTTTAATGTTCCTTAATCTTAAGAAAAGTTTTATAATAACAGAAAATTAATTTTCTGTTCGTACATTAGAGCGTAGCGAATATTAAAAAAATTTTTAATTACCATTAAAGGAAATAAAACACTGCAAAGAATTGTAGGTTTTTTAAATTTAAAATATAAATTTTATTTACCTATTAAATGGTAAGTTTATAATTTTCCCAAATATTGAAATTAAAAAAAACGGGGATGATATAGTTGCCCCTGTCAACTTTTACTAACCTGTGCCAACCTTATATTTTTAATTTTCAAAAAATTTTACGCAGTATTATATGGTGATATGTCAGAAGTCCCATGGTCAAAAGTATTAAATGAATACGGATTTTAATTTTCAACATTTTGTATGTACTTTGGTTCAAGCGACAGCTACATTCAGCTTTTCGCTGGTGAATCTCAATCTTAAAATAAGCGAACAAGTTTGCCGTATTAACTTTTTTGTCACTTATAATTTCAACTTTTTGTGTAATTAATTTTGAAAATCAGGAAGGTTCAAAAATTTGTAGCTAACCGTTAATGAATCCCTAACATTTTAAGACATTAAAAATGTGCTAAAACTGTAATGTAAAACTTATACAGTTTAATTTTCAACTTTCCAGTATTAGTAGTCAACTTTCATATCAACTTTCCAGTATTGGTAAAAATATGTATGCGGTTACCCAAAATCGTCGATCGACTTTAACTACTGACAGAGTACTGACAGACAGTTTAATTTACCAACACACATACTGTACAATCCCTTCAATACTGATCGGAACAGTTATAGACATATGTAACTTTACAAAATATGAAAGTGAGAATTTTTGGAACTAAACTTTCTGAAAAATGGCGTAAAATAACTCTCATTCAATAATTATGAATTATCGTAAGAAATACAATAACTTTCACAAAAAACCAATGTTAGGATTTATTTAAATATCCAATAACTCCCAACTTTGTATTTAATGTAATTATGTCGTATAGATTTTTCAAATAAGTTGTGCAAGGCTATTTTAAGATGTTAATATTCAATCTATGTATAAAAGATCACTTTCCCAACAAGATAAGCTTGTTATTGTAATTTCCTTATTGCCATAACTGATAACTTATTTAGTAGCAAATTGTTATAAGTAGTATTTGTGCATAAAAGAAATAAGTTTCCTGATATTTAAATATATGTAATTTAATTCAAAATTATTTTTGCTACTATTATTATTTATCACGTTAAGTTTTAGTTAACGCATGAGCTTCTTAAATTTTATTAACAGCTATTAACATAGTATTGAATTATATTTTTTATCATTTAAATCGTAACACTTCAAAATAACGAGATACTTTATCTATTGTATTCATCAAACTTGTTAAAAAAAAACCATAAATCTTTAACTAAAAGTTAAATAAACTGATTTTTTTGAAAATAGAAAACTCAAAAACACAATGATCCAGAATATTTTAAATTATTCGCCAATAAGATTATGTAATATAATTGTAGAGACAAAGAAGTCCTCATCAGAAATTCATATATAAAGGCAAGGGAAGATATTCACATAAAGTGGGGATAATGAAGTGCAGCCCTATAATAGCTGTTTAGGATAAAACTAATAGATTTGATCTTAATATTTAAAAACTCAAAACCTTAGTATTCCAAGGTTTGCATCTAAATCAAAAGATATTGTCGCTGGAGAATATTTTTGAAATAGCTCGAAATTCTGGCAAATGCTTGTCTTCTATTCCTTTCTAAAACATATTTCTCTCTTAAAGGATCTGCCAAATATCTATAAAGCCTATATTCGACGTAAGAAGGAGTGAAAGTCTTACACAAGGAATCCCGAAATTCTTTAAGTTGCCTCAACAACATTCAAAACCACGATGGGACGTAAATGTCTAACAACAGGTAAATGGAAAAGCCAAAAAGTCTAAGTTAACTTTTCTCTCGAATTTTTCTAAATCATAAGTTATTGGACTCATAAGGTGGTAATACTTTTTTAATTGAACTAAATTCGATTATGCCTGTTCTTCATCAACCCCAACGTAACACCAAAGAAATAGCCTTTGGTCTCTTGTACATTGTGGAAACTCTGAAATCGTTGTAGTCTGGTAAGATGTGGAACAAGCTTTCATCTAATGTGTTCCCCTCTACAATTTGAAAATTCAAAGGGAATCTTTTCAGATTCATTTTTTACCTTTCTATAATTTCTACTATTTTAAACCTATTAAGCCTACATTCGTCTCTCCAGGAATCTCTCCATAACGTTTAGTTACCGTTTAAAAACAAAACAAAACAAAAGAAGCTTCACTATTCGTTTGACTTCATTGAATATTTTTTACTTGGATTATGATGAATCCCGTAACTCAGCTTTCGCAATTTTACTTATTTTTGATAAAATTAAACATATCATTTGCCGAAAATTTTTAAATTTAAATTAAAAATCGTCTATTTGGCGAGCAGCTTCTTTTAATCTAAACATATTATCTGTTGTCTCCAACAAAAATTTCGTTCAAAATCTACTTTAAAGCGGGCCGGCCGTCCTCATATAATGTAAGAAAATATTACGGTACTTCGTTATTCATAAAATGTGAGTTTAAACTCTTTAATAAAATCCCATTATAGAAGTATAATAAAAGTTATCAACAATATTTTTAAATTTAATTCAAATTTTTAATGTAATTACAACCTTTTCACTTTTATTAGAAAATACTTTCATTTTGCTTTCAAGTTATTTCTTTTCAAACCAGTTAAATAACGAAATAAATTTCGAAATTGTATTATCGCATCCCAAAATTAACTTTACTATTAATATACAAACAAAAATCTCATAAATTAGATTTAAATGCATGCGTTAAAAGGCAAATTTATGTCTGTAGATCCTCTGAAATAAGTAGAAGTCGGTTAACAAATTTTTTTTGTCACGTCCCCTGTTTTGCAGCTATAAGGGCTCGAAAATTGAAATTTTGCTATTTTTAAACACCTGTAACTTGAATACCTGTCCAAATTTGTTTTTAGTAATATACAAAATTCAAAGCATTATAATTATATTTCAACATGAGTCAAAGGCTTTTCTTAATTTTGAAGGGTGACGAAGCTACAGCCCCTGCAAATTCCAAAAAAGCCCTATATTTAAATTGATATAACAAGAGTTCTGATAGGTTTATTTTCAATTGAAAAACGGTTGAAGTGAGCTGCTTTTATAGACTTTACAAAAATACTTCGTTATGTTTGTTGGTTGCTTAAATGTTTAGGGTTGCCATACGGTACTAAAATTTACCACTGTGCAAAACTCAATTTTTGCAAAATTTTTGGCCCCACATATCTTTTAAACGGTTCAAGCTAGGGTCTTGAAATTTTGGGAGAAGTTAGATCCTCAGAAATTAGTCGGAGTCGGTTAACAAAATTTTTTTGTCAAGCATCTGAAATTTTGCTATTTTTAAACACCTGTAACTTGAATACCTGTTTAAATATTTTTTTCTTAATATACAAAATTTAAAGGTCTAACATTATATTTTAACATATGTTAAAGGTTTTTCTTAAATTTAAAAGGGGTTCTTTAAATTGAAGAAAGTGTCTCTCAGTTTTAACCCTTTTTGCCTAAATAGTAAAGTTCTAAGAAAAAATCCAAATTTTGGTGGAATTCACAATTTAATTCCTAGAACCTAAAAAAGTTTTGGGGAAGGGGAGTAGTGAGCATTATATCCTTGAGAAATTTGGCAACCTTCCCCATACAGGGGCTACTAGGACTTAAAAATTTACTGTTATTATAGGTAAGCAGTAACTTAGTCACCAACGTATATATTTCCTAAATTAAACGTTAATATTGAAGCTTCAACATTATATTCCGATAAAATACTTAGTATGAAACACTATATTATCTTGAAAATGTGCTTTTTTAAAAACCCTTTGTTTTTTTTCATCACTTGTTGTTTATAATATAATAGTAAAGCTCGAACTCTTTTAGCAAACTTGGTTAGTTAAACAAAAAATATTACATATGCAAATGGAAGAGTGCTTTATCTCTTTGTCTTAAATTACCATGAGTACGGGCGGTCGAGAAACACATAACTAAGTCAATCTACCTTTTAATTTTGATCCAATCCATTTGAGTCTATATCTCAACTCCCTCTCTTTTAAAGCGTTATTAAGGCAATGCCAAATAATTTCTTTACTATTATTCACACAGTTATAATGTAGAAGTATGTATAACTTTTGGAAATTGCATAAGTTTTAAATTGGCATCCAATTTTTGAAATTAATTTTTTACCATTTTTATCACATTTTTTTTATTATTTCAATAAACATAAACCATTATTTAATCTTCCATTACAATATTGCATATAGGATCTAAATGGATTTTATGAAATGAAGCTATTATGGAATTAATTAAAATCTCTGATGATTTGAATTGTCCCGAATTGGGCTAGTATTTTAACATAGGTGACATTTTTACATATTCAAGGCTTTTAATACTACAAGATTATATATATTTTTTTAAACATTAAAGCTTTTAATACAGTTTTTATATAACAGTTGTATAAAATCTGTCAAATAATGAAAAAAAAACTTTTAAGTAAAAAGCTATTAAGTAAAGTAAAAAAAAGGTGGCGCGAAATAAAGCCATACGAAATAAAGCCATGTCATTTTCTAAAATTTTACGAAATAAAGCCATATAGTAAAATTGATACAAATTCTAGTTTAATAGTAAACAAAGTAAAAAAAAATAGAAATTGATAATTAAGTGCAGTTATAAATGATAAATACAGGCTAATAACCTGCCATAGAACTAGGGGTTATTCTAGGGTTCAAAACAAACAAAAAATGCTTCTAGAGGTAGGGTCTATTCTCATCCGTTTGGGAGATATGGGGCTTAGAAAAATTGCTGGGGGCCTAAATAATTTAATTTTATAAAATTAGAACCCTATTGATAAAATAAATCCAAGTATCAAATTAAAAAGCCTAATAAATTTTCTTTCTAAAAATTTATCAACGAGATTTCTGGACCCCTCAGGACAGAATTAATAAGTTCCTAATCTTTTTTAATACACTGTAATAAAACATGTTAAATAATATTATATTTTCATTACGGGGGCTGCCGCCCCCGAACCCCCGCTAACTCAATTATTGAAGCTAGATTTTGAATCCAACACTAAAATGAAAAGAATGGTATAAGAATTCGGATACCTAATTCATTAAAAAAATTAATAAGTTTCTAATTTTTTTAATACACTGTAATAAAACATGTTAAATAATATTATATTTTCATTACGGGGGCTGCCGCCCCCGAACCCCCGCTAACTCAATTATTGAAACTAGACTTTGAATACAACACTATAATGAAAAGAATGGTATGAGCATTCGGCATAGCTATTTCATACAAAAAATAATCAACCCTAATTAATAAATATAAATATTCTGGAAAAGGGGGCAATCCTGCTTTTGAATCCAACTCCAAAATCCCTCCTAATTGAGAATCCCACATATACACATATATATAAATATTCTGGAAAAAGCGTAAAGCCCTGCTTTTGAATCGAACTAACAATCCCACATATACACATATATAAATATGTATTCTGGAAAAAGCAGCAATCCTGCTTTTGAATCCAACTCTAAAATCCCTCCTAATTGAGAATCTCACATATACACATATATAAATATTCTGGAAAAAGCATTTAAATGCGAAATAAAGCCATAATGTCATTTTATGGCTTTATTTCACGGCGCCAAAAAAAATAAATTTCTTGACCATAAGTGACTTTTAGCTTTTATGCGCTTATGGATCATTCTGTAAAGTGTTTATAGGTCGTTTAATTAGGTTTTTGTTTTATTTTACAATATACTGTTTGTAATTAAAATTAGGTCAGTGGGTAATTAGATTAAGTATATTAAATTTTACCACTTTTTCAAAAAAATTTGAAAAGCTGTGCGTATATAGTTTTACTCTGTCCGTCCATGCGTATATATGTTTACATAAATTTTACGCCGTTTGAAATAAAGCAATTAAATTTCAATTGTAGATATTACAAAGATATTTTTTCTGTAGCCCCATCCGTTACAAAGCTACAGCACCCTAAAATCGGGAAAAAACATGCATTTAAGATGTTTAACAAAAGTTCTATCTGGCATATTTAAAATCCAAAAACGGTTTTTTGCATGCGCTTATTAAAGACATGTAACATAAATGTATGGGGTTGCCAAAGGTGATTAACTGAAACTTAATCTTTGCAAAATTATTATAGGAGTTAATATATTTGGACGAAGCGGATTGAGTCAGGAAATTAAAATTTGAAGAGGAGTAACATCTAAAGTAAGAGTCTATTAAAAAAAAATTTTATATTATATTACGTCCCGTTTAGGAGTAAATTTGCAAATTCTAAATACCTGTTACTCGAATAACTGTCTAAATTATTTTGAGGTAATATACAAAAATTAAATGTTAGATATTTTGGTTTTTAATTAACTAGTAAAAGTTCTAAAAAACTATTTTAATTAATTTTATTGAACATGGAACATTGTTAATTTTGAAAATTAGATTTTTTGAAAACCCTTGGTTTGTTTTTCATTACCTACTTGTTTTTAAATGGTATGGAAGTTTATTGTTTTTAGTTATTACACGTGTGATTTAATAAATACTGCATTTTTATTGTAGTTTTTAATTTATTTGCTTAAAATTTTGCGCACATTAATAATTAATCATAAAATTCAGAAATCCATTAAAAGATGTTTCTCTCGTCCAATAAAAGTAATAACCTGTTTCAGCTATAACCAATTTATGAATGAATTTGATGCGAAACTAGCAAGTGCGCTTTAGAAGGCAAAAAGTTGAATACAAAGGATATTTTTCATGGGAAAATTATTTCCCATTACACATATTTTGTGCCCATATACACGAGTCTACACACGTTTTTTACAAACTTGCTTTGGGTCTTTACCAGCATTGTTTTACCAACATGGTGTTTGACTAATGTCACTATAGGCATCTTAGTATGTAACCAATTCACTTTAACTCTTGCTATTTTTGAACCGATATCGGCTCTTGCTTCGTTTTTACTTCTAACCAATTAAGAATTATCATCACTAAAGAATTCATTACATCATTACTAAAATCTTAAATTATTCAAGCTTCACTTACATTTAATATTCTCTTATGCACCATTCAAGCAAGTTCAAAATTAAGTAAAACAATTAATATTTTAATGAAACTATCTATCGAAGAGTTTAACGTATCGATTTCATTATATGAATCACAAACTTATCAATGTTTATAAATTTATCAATATTTATACCCTACACCTTAAATATGTATTCAGTGGTATAGAGTAGTATACGCAGTTATGTGGTTTTTCTAAGCACCAAGAATAAGCAAGTAAGACTTGGAAAAGTAAATTATATTCATGATCACCTTCACCTTCTGAGTGGGTTTTATAACCTCTGTCTATTCGAAAGATAATTCAAAAATTATCGAAGTCATCTTGATGAAATTTATGTAGTTTTCTATACTGCAGATGGACAGGCGGAGATTACATATGGGCGAAATCAGACCACCGTTCGTCCGACCGTTCGAATTCTTGAAGTACTCCTAACGAGCCTACGCCAAATAAGCACATTTCTGAACCTATTAGAGATAGATAAATTTAAAATGACTTTGAGTCCTGGTTCGGATAGTAGCCACTTGCTTCCTTGTACTCAACAGAAATATCTCTACAAATAGTAAAGATAGAAACTTAAAATTTAGTATAAGAGTGTTCCCAAAACTAAACAGTTGCGTCCTAAATTACAAAATTATGAGTTATAAAGCTAATAAAAACTATTATGTTGTTATTTTATATTAAATACTTTTTCAAAATAATCTTTGGATTTTTCACATAAATAGAGTTTCTAAAGTGTAGGGTATTACTACATCAATTGCGGTTTACAGTTGTTTCATTACTTGTTTATTTAAAGTATAAGCTCAACCTAAAGATAACATCAACTATAAGCATTTAACGCATAGAACATCATTAAACTTTTGTTTTTTATAATTTTTGTATCGCAAGTGTTGCTGAGCGCAATCGTGAAGCATACAAGTGCATATTCTCAGATTTTACTCGGAAATAAACACAACTTTTTTTTCTGATCGTTATTTTAACACTTTTATTACCTTAAGCATTCGCAGTTGGGTTCCTATTCTTTTTGTAAAGTTTTCTGTTTTTTTTTATGTAAAAAAAAAACCGTGGGAGCTTTTAGAGGACGTATAGAACAGCTTCTTTTTAGATTTTGATTAACAATTATTATGCGTGGGAATTTAATTTATTACGTTCATTGTTGATTTGATATAGAAACTTTAGATGTGCATCATTGTGATTTTAAGTTTAAAGTGTTATTTTAATTTATTACCATGATACCTAATTTATTAGAATTGATTAAATTAATTAATGGTTAAAATATTCTGACGGCTTTGAGGTTTTTAAAAATTGTTAATAATCTATTTAAACGAAATTTTAGTAACTGAAGTTTTTTTTTAAGCTTAAATGATCTTGAATTGTTATTATTGTTTTTAATTGAATAATTTTCAATTTAAATATATAAAATTAATTTCTTTTCTACATTTGAGTGAAAAAAGTTTGTTGCAGCAGAGTTCGTATAGTTAGAGCAGACTTAACTTTAAAGTAATAATTTAAAATTCAATTCTGTTACAAGGCAGAGATGATGTTATATTTACCACTTTGCATTAGAAATATTTATTTACACAAGACCTTTTTTAGTTTTTTAAAAAATAAGTGATGAAAAAACCGAGGGTTTTTAAAAAAGCACATTTTCAAAATTATATAATGTTTCATCAATTGGTAATGTTATATAATTCAGTTATTTCATTAATTCATTAAAAAATACTTATAATCCCATAGTGAAGAAAACCTGTTAACAAGTGTCGAAATATAATGTTGGAGCTTCAACGTTAACCTTTCATTTAAGAAATATATGCACTGGTGACTGATTTATAAAAAGAGGAAATTTTTTAATTTTTAAGTCCTAATAGACCTTGAATGGACAAGGTTCCGATATTTTTACTGAGAAAACTAATGGTATTGTGACTCCCACCATAACTTTGAATTGTTATTAAATTTTTATTATCTAAGCAAAAATGGTTAAAACTAAGAGACACTTTGTTCAATTTTAAGGATCCTCTTCAAAATTAAAAAAAACTGTAACAAATGACTCATACTAGTTTCTAAGTATCTAATTGCTCCCCAAGTTTCTAGATTGAGCCATTTAGAAAATATGAGGAGCTAATCATTTTAAAAAAATTGATTCTTGTATAATTGTAAATTAAAGTACCGTATGGAAACCCTAAACACCTAAACCCTAAACCCTAAACAATGTATTTTTGTGAAGCTAATAAAAGCAGTTCCCTTTTATTTTTTGCAGATTGAAGTTTTAAAACTTCATAAAACTCTTATTATAACAATTAAATAAAGAGCTTTTTTGGTCTTCCGTTTAGGAACTGCAGCTCCGTAACGGAAAAAAAAGTTCTTTTATGAATTGAATTTTTTTGCAATACCATTTCATGTTGTTGTTTTGACCATTTCATGTTGCAAGTCTCCCTTACACCTAGGCCTTGCGGCCCGTTGTAAACCATTTCATAGTTAAAATTTATTATCTCTATTTAAAACGGCGCAAAAACATACCAGTGGATTGCAATAATTGGATTGACAAAGTCAAAATACAGGCACATTTTTCTAAAATTTTTTGACACTTTAATGTCAAGTTACTTGGCCATTAAGATTGTTGAGTGTCGGCTACGTTTACGACACTTGACGTAACGAGGTTGTTAACTTAATATGCGCACATTTATTTTCAAAGTTACGGACAAATTAAAATGTTTGAATTTTTGAAAATGCTTTTTTTGAATTTTTTCTATTGTCTATTGGCCCTTTTCCATTTGAAGGCGACTCAATTCAAAAAAATGGTTTCATTTCTCTTTCACACTTATCTATGTTATATATTAAAGTAAATAACTTTTTCCATTTTAAACAACAACATAACATTTCAATTGTCAAAAAAATTTTTAATAGAATCCTTGTATACCAATGTGAAATTTTATCTTGCAGAATGATGGTATTTACAAAATGTTGGTTTAATGTAGCTGCAGTGCCAAATAAATTATTATGTTATTTGTTGCATGATTAATTTTTGATTACATAACCTACATCATAATTCCAATAATCTTGCAGTATTTAATTTTTGATTCCACCCTTTGTTATATTTATTAATTGATTTATTAAATAAAAGTTCAAAATCTAACCTCTAAATTGATGCGCCTCAAACAGTCATTTTACTTCCGCGCAGATTTGTAATTCTTAATTAATTGTCTTTTAGAGTCTTCTGCAGATTTTTTTTAAAATTGCATTATCATTTTCTCATTTAAAATCAATTGCTTACCAAGAAATTTCTTCAAGGTGATGATTCCAAATTAGTCAAAATAAATAACAAAAAATTAAATTAATTTACAAATATTTTTAACAAAGGGTATAAGACAAGGCAAGAAATCAATTCAATTACCCAGTACTCAGTACTCACTAAAAAAATTAACAAATTGATTTTAAAATAAGTGTGAGAATAATTTTAAAAAAAGATATTTTTTTACACCTGACCTGACCATTAAAGCAATGAATTTAAAAATAATTTCAGTCCTTCGATACGCTCTTATTTACTAAAGATCAATAATAAATAATTGCGGTTTTTTTTTTGTTTCTTTTGTTTTCAAATTAATTTCATCTTTAACGCTTCCCTTTATTTGATAAAAATTAAAAATTAACGGAAGATTTATTAAATCATTAATTTGTAAAAAAATTTATACAGCAAGGGCATTTATTTGTTTTTTTTTTAACGAATTTTCAGAAAATTGTGTTTATATTTTTCAAAATTTCTTAGTTATCCTAGGTTGAACCAAAGCCTGTACGTTTTCCTTAACAGCTTTCAGAAATTAGAAATCGACGTATTTCCAGTTATCGCCCAAAATTAAAGCACTATCGTCGCTTAAGTGAACGTGCATACTATTTTTTAAAAATGCTGATGGCAATGTTAATTAGCAATCAAAATAAAATGTCTGACGACACAGTTACTTACAAATCCGTTAAAACCGTCAAAAATAAAGACAAAGTAGTGAATTTTGCTATTGCATTTTTTAATTTCCTAGTTTTGACAGGAATACCATCAAACAATCTGCAATGGAAGATGTAATCAGATTTTTAGTAGAGAAGACGATGATTAAATCCCAATAAAGCAACTATTAGCCATAATAAAATCAATAAAAAAGAAAGAACTTCGTCTAAAATCGGAATTTGGATTAGAGAATCCATATGATTTTCTCATCAACGTTTATGCACCAGATAGACAAACTAAAAATGCTGTAAAGAATGATATCACAACATTTATTTCATCCAATAAATAGGTATAATATCATCAATAAATTAAAATAAAAAATGAAATCAATCTTTTTTTGATTATAATAGAAAAGTGAAAGCAACTTATGAACAGGCAATTGTAGAGCTGATGATCTAGTTAGGAGTAGCACCCATCTCCAAATTCTTGCAAGGAAGGAGAATATTGGGGTTCCCCTAGCAACTGTTAAGTTGGGGTTTCAGCAACGAGGCTATGCACTTATGAACTGTAGATGGTTTTGAGCTATCACTTATGCCTAAATTGGATATTAAAAAATCACAAGACTCTTATCCATACATTTCCAGAGTATCGGTAAGTAATGGGGGTACTAATCGGGCACTGTGCTATCGAAAAACACGCCATAAGACTCGGACGCCCCTCAAATGATTTTTGAAATCTTTTTGATCTGTGGGTCAATAATATAACCGACATACTCTGTTTTTTAAAAAGCTCCAACTGGTTTAATTTAGGAGAATGAGATCCAGGGGTATCACAACGAGCCTAGCCTGGCCTAAGTGTGCTCGTTGCAGCTCTGTCTACCTACTTAATATAGTAAAGGTGTTTTAATTTGCAAGTTCTTTAACAGTTTCAGTTAGCAAGTGAATCTTGCTTCAATTTTTTTAAGTTTCCATAAATAAGTCAATGTTCCTTCCCCATTAGAAAATGACCAGGCCCTGACAATTTTATTACAATAAATTATATATTTAAGTTTTGTGTGTATCTTATCAATCTATGAAAACCAAATACCATATTAATTTCAATTTACCGTAATGCGAAACTTAATTTTTACAAAAATTTTTGGCTCCTCATATCATCCAAATGGTTTAAGTTAGAAATTTAAAATTTGAGAAATTATTAGTTCTTTGAAAATAAGTGTAAGTCACTATAGTCACTAAAGATCCAACATTTTATTTTACCATCAGGTGCTAGAAGCTCTTCTTAATTTCAAAGGGCTTCCCTAAAAATGATAAAAGTGTCTTTTAATTATTCAAAATCTTTTTTAAAATTCTAAAAATGAAAAGCTTTATTTAAGGTTTTGTCTTATTCTTATATGTATGTAATTTTATATACATGTACATATGTATGTATTTAAAAAGCCGTTATTTGCTTGTTATTCTCATTATCAGCATTTAATTCAATTATAGCTTGCATCTGATAATTACACCGCTAAACATTAATGAAAAAAAACCAGAACGTTTTTTTACTTTGGATTTTTTCACTAAAGTTCATAAAAACTCTAAAAATTACTTTAAATTTAAAAAAATAAATTACTTTCGTATTAAAAAAGTTTTTTCAGGGATGAGTGGAAAAAAAACATGTTGAATGCTTCAGGGTGGGATAAATTTAAATTAAAACTATGCTGCTTCCATTTATAAGAAAAAAAATTTTAAGGCCCAAGTAACTTAAAGGAAAGTTTGTTAAACAAAATATAAAGTAATTTATCGTTTTTATAGGAACAAACTATTTAAAAATAAAATTTTAATGCAAGAAAAACTTTTAAAATTTTTTTTTTTCATTTTTTTTGGTTTAAAATCGTTTGGGCTTTAGCTTAAGAAAAATAATTATAACTTAATGTACAAATAAGTATGTACAGTAAAATCCCTTTATTGTGACTTAATATTATTCAATATTTTTATAAAGCCAAAGTTATTTTTAAATTACTTACAAATAATTTGAATTATATTCCATTTTTAAAAACACGAATATAAAAATCAGTTAGGAGGTAAACCACATGTACTTAAATTTAAAAAAGTCTTACTAGTTGATCTTAGACTTCATTGAATATGAGTTAAAGAAGTTTTTTTATCACTATATCACGAATCGTCTTTTCAAATACTTAAGTTAGGCTAATGTTCAAATATTTCAGCTTGGTTTAGGTTCTGTATTGCGATGACGATTGTATCGGTAAACAAAGTTA
Source organism: Dolichopus griseipennis (assembly GCA_963082915.1). Taxonomy (NCBI): domain Eukaryota; kingdom Metazoa; phylum Arthropoda; class Insecta; order Diptera; family Dolichopodidae; genus Dolichopus; species Dolichopus griseipennis. The sequence continues at coordinate 55,649,473 of OY720444.1, read as the reverse complement.
CTTGCTTCTATATTACTTTCCTATAGAAATTTACGAAAGAATAAGATCTTTGAAAGATCCGAAATGTTTATGAAGTATAATCGAAGTATTTGATATCGCTCATTATTAGGAAAGTGGTTTGAACAAGTTTCTTAAATATTTTTTTTTAATTAATGAAAATAACTTTTCCCTCAAAAAGAAAGTTTTGTCTGAACAATATGGTTTACCAAACTTGACTTAAATTAATCGAAGTGTTTAATTTCAGAATACCACTCTAAATATGATTTTTAAACCCTATTATTTACATTCCTAATAGTATCGCGGACCAAAATAACCGGATTTTAATAGCGATTACGGCTATAGCATAAAAACCAATGTTCGAAAATTTCAAGATCCTAGATCCTTTATTTTTTGAGTTATCGTGGGGACGGACTAATAGTCATAAGGTTATAATAATATTTTATAATTACTTATAAGTAGAAGTCCGAGTACACTTTTAAGTTTCATTTACTGAGTTTTTACTGTCTATATTTATTATGAAAAAAATTCTATTCCAATGGGTCAGAAGAGAGAAGAAAATATAATATGGATTAAATCTCACAACACAATTTCAATTATTTTTTCTCATAAATAAAAATTAAAAAAAATTAAAAAAATTTGGTTTTTATTCATAAAAAAATTATTTTTTTTAATTCATAGTTGACAGTATGATCTGCATCAGATAATTTAAGGTCTTTTGTTAGATTCTTTAATTTGGGACAAAGTATTTAAACTTTTTTTTTTTTTTGAAATATGGACAGGTGAGATTTATTATCTCACCTTTTGAAAATTAAGTAATTGAGATCACACAGTATACGGTAAATTTAGATTTGTATACCAGTACTTAAACTTAACTTTTATGTAACTCTAATAGGTTGTTGTAGTCATTTTTTCATTTGCTCTTTTTTTTAGATTATTGCTTCGTACGTGTAAACTTGATAATGAAATGTTAACACTTTTCTTTTTAAAAATTAAGTTTTTTTCTGTGTTGATGTCTTTTTGTAATTAACTGACATTTAAAGGTCATGATGAAAAATTTAATAAATTTTATTAAATACAATCACTGCATCAAAAATTTCGATAATAAAAAAATTAAATAATTTTCTCAGGCTAATTTTAAAAAAAGCATTAACTTTGTATTATTATGTAATATAACTAATAGATGGCATTAGTGTAGTGATGTAAAATTGAGTTAAATTTTCAAAAGTAGAAATAGCTATAATAGTAATATCAGGGGTTACCAGTGCATATATTTGTATTGTATAAGGAGGGTATACTGCTCATTTCAATATTTTGTATCTAGGGTTTTTAAATTAAATTAAGTTTTTTTGTGTGATGTTGTCTAAGCCTTAGTCTGTAACCATAAACAACACTACAGAATTTGTTGAAATTTCATATTCAGGGTCTTAGATTCTAGAAAATTAATTGCGACTTCGAATTTGAAATTTTTCTTAGAATTTTATTATGTAAGCAAAAATAGTTAAAACGAAGAGACATTTTGTCAATTTTAGGACCCCTTTCAAATTTAAGAAATATCTTTAACACGTGTTAAAATATAATGTTGGAGCTTTGAATTTTCTATATTACTAAAATTTGGACAAATATTCAAGTTATAAACAGAATTTTGTTAACTGACTCCTACTAATTTCTAAGGTTTTAACTTCTCCCAAAATTTCAAGTTTCTAAGTTGAGCCGTTCAAGGCAGCTGTTCAAAGTTTTGTAAAAGTTGAGTTTTGTTTAAAGGTAAATTTTACTACAGTCTGGCAACCCTATACATTGAAGAGATATATTTTTATAAAGCTTATAAAAGCAACAATCTTTAATTTTTATTGACATTGTAAACAAACTTAAGGAATTCCTGTTTAACAATTTAAATTTCGAGGTTTTTCCGATTTTGGTGGGCTGTAGCTCCGTTGGGCTATAGAAAAAAGTTCTTTCATGAAATTATTTTTTTGCAACACCTACCCGTAGTTTAAAGTTGTTCTCTCTTTAAAAAAGTATAAAAGTTTTTTAAAAATATGGACGCCCGGAATTTCGAGCATTGTGTCCTGAAACTAATACAACAATATTATATTTACACGGTGATGAATTTTGTTAACAATCATCCTGGCCAAATATTCGTCTACTTTAAAAAATAGCTGCAAACAAATATGCATTTGTAAGTGTCGTGTCTGTGGTTGTTATTGTTTCTTTAAAACAAGAGTTCATTGGTTGTGTACCTATTTAGTGACTTTAAAGTTTAATATTGCAATTTAAATACCAGATAGAAATTTCAGGTCCGTTAACAATTAACAATCAAAAGAATATGGAAATATTAAAGTTCCTGAATAAGATTGTTAATGAAGAACGGCCCCTTAAATTGCACATTAAAATTTTTAAATTTTATATTTTAGTTTTGGATGTTAAAACCTTAATTGAAATAAAACTGAATGGTAAAATTAACTTAAGATAAATGCAATGAATCAAAAACATTATTCAACAAGTTTAAAAACCATGCAGAAAAGAAAATTTTCATTTTATTTTTTCTTCAATTTCATTTTAATAATAATATATTACATTTTATCAAAATTATTATATTTTTCTTTCTGTTCAAAACTATTTAAATTGAATCAGACTTTTACGAACTGGGACACCATTTTTTACATTCTAAATTCAAAACAAAAATTTTGATATTTTATTATTCTTTAAAAAAATTTTTTATCAAAATTTAGTTTTATTTCTTTTTTTTATAATAGACGAAGTTGAATTAGATGAGTTTCTTTCATTGAAAATAAATCTAGCTTTGGATGAAAATTTGAAAAATAATACAATATGAAATTAAGTTATTATTCTTATGTTTTTACTTATTCTATTTGATTTTATATATATTTCTTAAGTGTATAATCTAGGAAATTTAGAAACACCGACAAACTCGAAAAGACTATGTCGTGTTTTAAAAAAAGTTTATTATAATTGATTAATTTAAAATGTGCAATTCAAGAGTTCTAAGCAGATATGGGGAAACAAAAGGAAGATATGCATATCGTTCTCATTACATTTTTTTTTCTTACCCCTCTTGGGAACATAGGACCTAATATAGACATTTTCACGGAACTGTGTTAGGTTCGGTTATTTTTGCACTATATCTCTTATTCGTCCGGCCATGTCTCCTGGCGCCATGCGAATTCCATTCAAAGATCATTCCCGTTATACATCCTTAGCGTTTTCGAAACGTGTGCCTTTTCAATCTCCATTTGCTTTCCTTATTTGATGCGCCATTGGTTAAGTTCCAACCAGCCAGCATATAAGTTCCATAAATATATATTCACTGTTTTACATCAAAATATCCTACATATGATTCTTAGGCATTTATTTATGAATGCCCGTAGACTAATGTTTGTAGTAATCAAAGTTAACCAGGTCTCGATACCATTCGTCCCAAATTTTCTACGCATGCCTAGAAAATATAGAGATTTGATGATATGCATCAATTTTATTTGAACTCCTCTCTTTTAAGTGCTGCAAGACGTTTGGTGCTATCAAAGGCTTTCACCGACTCAACTTCTTTGAGCACTGAAACTAGCTTGGTCTTCACATATTATTAGATGCCAGAAATAACTTCCGCAATTAAATTGAAGGTAAACCAGTTTTTGAAATAACTTCTAGGCCGTAAAATGCTTAATAATAATACATATAAAATTTTGACAATATCAAATCATTTTTGTGAAGATTAATTTAGATTATGGAAATTCAAAACACGAATTCATCACAACATATTATACTTAATAAACTCATAGACATTCTTTTTAAAGTTATTTTTTAATATTTTCTTATTAAGATAAATTATTTCAGAAATCCAATTTTCTTTTAAAAAATGTTATTGTAAGGAAAATATACAAAAATGTCCTATTTATTTATAAGAGTGTTGTAGAATGCTTGTGAGAGGTACCACATGAGACCACTATAAATGCAGTTTTGAATAATCTAAAAACCAATTTTTCTTAAAATAACTTTTTAAAAATTTTTTTTCCTTAACAAAATATAATCGTGTATCTTGTTCTGGAGTTGTACATATTTTATTTTGTTAAGTTTAGTTTATATTCTAAATTCTTTTATTTAAGAGTGACCAGATGTTTATTTTATATTGGTAAAAATGTTGCACCTTATATCTTAAAAGTAAAACTAGACAATATCCAGAATCATTATCCGCAGAATAACAACCAATGTATAAAGCCTTTCCACTAAAACTGAGGCAGCAAATAAGAAAAAATAGATTTGGATAGGTTATAAGCTGAGAAAACGCATGCGTCCAAAAAACTTAAGGTCAATATGCGTCGGAGAGTACTGAATCCGGTAGTTGGAATACTCCGCAACCCATATTATATGGAAAGTCCTCTTTATAAAAAGTATAAAATGATTTTAAAATAGTTTAAATTCCCTTAAAACGTTTTTGATCTATGCTTTTATTCTCATTATGAACATCTTTTATATCTTTTAAGCACATTTTCAAAAAAATTTTGTAAAAATGTGCCTATATAGCTCAGTATGTACAACTCAGTATGTAATACAATATAATTTTGAAAATGTGCTTTTTTAAAAACCCTTGGTTTTTTTTGATCACTTGTTTACTTTAATCTTTGACAATTAATTAGGTTATTTCCCTAAAATTTTTGGTTTTTAAGATTTTGAATTTCATTCTTATGGAACGAGTCTACATGTGTCTCTAATATATTGTCATATTTTTATTCTACAGTTTAGTTAAGTTATTGCAGAACAGTTCCCATAAAGTGCAATAAATATGGTCAGTTTATACAAAAATTTTGCTTATTTTTACATTATATTCATTACAAAACAAAGAATAAAAAATATAAATTTCCTTTCTATATTTTATGTTGTATGTCATCATTTCCCCCACTTTATGTCATCATATTTTTCATTTTAGTAGCTTTCATATATATTTGCCTTTAAACAATTTTCGTAAGTTTTTTTTTTATTTTTTGACAATTTTGATGTAGAAAACAACATTTTTTAAGTTTTTACTGACAAGAAAAATTCTTGGCTTTCATCTTTTGTCAGAAAATAGCTAGAAGCTAAAAATAATAATAAAAATAAAATAAAAAAAAAAATTTAACTTAAAATATTTTACTTGTCTTTTGATTTTTTTTACTTTTTCATTTTCTTACTCAAATGTCAAAGTAAATGTGAATGCATCAGATTTTTAAAATTCCAAAGGACGACAATTGTAGAAAACTGGAGTGAATGAAGAAAGAGTAAAAGGAATAATAAAATTTAAACGATTTACACTTATTTCAATTGCATAATAACGGAAATTTATGTGCTGTTATATTTTTTTTTTATTCATTGTCGTCCTTTGTTGAACTTTTCAGTAAGGTAACCAGGTATAATAGTTTGGAGAAGCAGTGTATTATTTTCGTTTTCGTCATATAAAATCGTCGGGAGTCTTTTTAACAGTTACGCAAAAAAATGTATTCTATTCAATAACGGAGAATCATTTTGTTTGAGGTTCAGAAGCCAAACTGTCAGAATTTATTTTGACAGTTAAGAAAGAGAATATACTTTTAAATAACCCCGAATCATTGCAGTTGAGCTTCAGGAGCTAAAATGTCTAAATTCAACATATTAAATTAAATTCTTATGACGGATGACAGTTAATGTATTTGTATAAAAGTGGCATTTAATGCTTTACCTTACCGAGCTTTTAGTTATTTCGAAAATGTCAGTTGTTTTATTTCCTTCTATACGAATATGTATAGTAGAAAGTTGCCACCCTTTTTGAACTGTTTTAAAAATAAACATGAAGCTTTTTAGTATAACTTATTTAGAAAGACCATCCTTAACAGATGGTCACTCACATTTACTTTCCAACTAATGTACTTCTTTTTAAAGATTAACTTCAATTCCAGAAAAAAAAAAAAATTTTAAATTATTTTATTGTTAGAAAAGTTAATAATTTTAGAAGAAAATTTTCTTTTGCAACATTACTCAAAAAAAAAAATAAAAATATTGTTCTTTGATTTTTCACATTTTCTTTTCTACATCTTTAATTGTTTGAATTATTGTCCCAGATAAATTTATGTTTTTTTTTTTTTTCATTTGAAATTACATTTAAAGAAATTTCTTTGAAAAGAAAATCTTATCAGTTTCATTGAAATGGACAGTTTTATGTTATTTTTCATTATAAGTTTTGTAACTCTGAATTATTGATAATTGTTCAACTAAACTTAAATTCTTTAATAATAAAAGTTAAAATTTGTCAGATGAAATATAGTACATATGAAACAAATAATGAAAAAAATTAAGGGTTTCAAAAAAGTACATTTTCAAACAATGAAAATCAAACATTATAGTTTTGGGTAAAGATTGTAATAATGTAAAATAATTATATAATTATATTTTTTTTTTTAGAAATTTATTGTAAAAGAAAAATCTTAAGAAATCCAGTTCTGAATCTAAGGTTCTGAAATTGTTGCTAACCAAAGTTATTGTGATTCTTAAGAATCTAACCGACTTCCTCTAAAATTTGGGATTTTTCTTAGAATTTTATTTATCTAAAAATCTAAGCAAAAATGGTTAAAATAAAACTAAGAGACACTTTTTTCTATTTTAAGCACCCGTTTCAAATTAAAGAAAATCGTGTAACACATACTAAAGTCCAAAAATGTTGGAGCTTTAACTTTTGTATATTACTAAGTTACAGATGCTTAAAAATAGCAAAATTTTAATTTCGACCCCCTACAGCTTCTAAACAAGGGGCGTGGCAAACAAATTCTTAACCGACTCATACTATTTTCTGAGGATTTAACTTCTCTCATAATATTAGGTCTCCAGCTTCAACCTTTTAGAAGATATGAGAGGACAAAAAAAAGAGGTTTGCATATCGGTTTTTTTGTAATACCGGATGGTAACTCTTTGTAATTAGATAAATATTTTTTATAAAGATTATAAAATCAACTTTCTTCTATTATTTTCAGATTGAAAATATACCTTACAAAACTCTTATTATAAAACTTAAATATAGTGATTTTCGAAATTTGGAGGAGCTGTAGCTCCGTGACAAGTTGGGCTACAAAAAAAAGTTCTTCTATCAAACTAATTTTTTCTAGCACCCGATTTTAGTGCTCACTCAAAACCTGCCAATTCGCCCTATATTACCTGTCGAAATCTAATATATTGATACCTGTACTTTATGTAGCGTTATGGGATTAATTATTACAGAAAAATATAAAATATTAAATAAAAGATGGGGTCTTGCAACTTGGGAACCAGAACTCGGACCGATGTGATTAAAAAAAACTAGTTCTCAATACTGAACTATCTAGAAACTAAAACTTATAGAGTTGACATATTTTTGGAGTTTTAAAGGCGAATTATTTAATTTTATTTTTACATTTTATTACAATCGGGAACATTTGAATCATATTGGTCCGAATTCCAATTTTGAAAAATATTTTTTTCAATATATATTTTTATTGCAGTAAAACTAGGCCACTAAGATATAGAAAATAAAAAATTTATAGTAGATTTTGGAAATTTTTTACTGTTTTAATATAAAAGTAAATTACTGGTATAAGAAACAACTTTTTTAATGCTTGTAAACTTTTAAGCTTAAAATATTGAAAATTTTCATAAAGCAAAAATGGATGGTAGATCTTTTGGTAGAGCATTTAAAACAGTTTTAATATAAATGTAAATTGCTGGATTAAGGTTAACAGAAATTTCTCCCAAAGTTTCAAGTTTAAAGCTTGAGCCGTTTAGAAGATATGAGACACCAAAAATTTTGCAAAAATTGAGTTTTGCATAACGGTGAAATTTAGTTCGGTTTGGTAACCCTATGATTTTACGTTTCAAAAAGGTATAAAGTATATAAAAGCAGCTGCCCTTCACCGTTTTCGAATTGGAAATAAACTTAAAAAATCTCTTGTTACAATAATTTATATTTATAGCTTTTTCAGCCTTGTATATACCCTTTATGTTATATTACGATTCAGTGTAGTATTCTTAAACGTTTAATTTGCTTTTATTTTAATTTAATTATGTTGTTTTTAAAGTTTCTAGTGTTCAAATTATTATCTGCTCTGTTACTAAAATTCCCATTTTATTTAGCAGCCGTATGTGTTGATTATGTATATGAAAAAATTTATAATTTTAGTCATGTTTTTAAAAATTATAAAGTTTTCCAGTTAAGGTTGAGGTCAACTTTTTTGGTTGAGGTTAAACACAATTATTTAAAAATTAAATAAATTTTCATTTAACGAAACTTGTTTAAAAATTCATAAGCAGAGAAGTGAAAATTTTTGGAAAATTGGAAAAAAAAAAATTATAATTTAAATAAGAGCCAAATTTTAATATCATAAATGTGAGAATATTGATTAATAAGCGACTTAGTCTAGATCTTTTAAATTCAAATTAAATCTAAAATTCAACACTTCTTTTAGAAAGGAATTCAATTTTAAATGACAACATAAAAGTTTTTATTAGTTTTATAAATTATAATATGACTAATCCAGAGCGCATATTTTTTTGCTTTAGAAGGCGCTTGAGAGTTCCTCCAATCACAACAGAAACTCATCTTAGATTTCAAATACATAAAGTTTAAAAATTTTAATTTTAAATGTTAGTTAATGTGCGTATGGATGAACTGATTAACAGAGTAGATGCTTTAAATCAGCAGTAGAAGCTGATCAAGAATATATATTCTTTGGTTGTGGTTACAATCACCGTACCAAAGTTAATATGCTCCTGTATCTATTATGTGTAGAATACAAATAGCTCGTTGAAGAATCTTCATCAACGGGAATAATAGAAGAAGACTAGTAACAATTTTTTGTAAAATCCCAATAATAAAGAAACCAACAAAAGAACTTTAATGTATAATAAACAGCTAGTTAAAAATTTAATCTTACTAATTAATTATTCATTTTAAAACATAATTTTAAATAAATTTTATCAATTGTGTATGTTAGTCAAAAAAATTATTTTAATATTTGTCTGTTTCATAACACTAATTATTAATAATTACTTCAAATTTAATAACTTTGTACTATTAAAAAATATATATTTATAATAATTTTTAATTTAATTTTGACATTTGAAATTAAATTTAAATTTTCTAAACAACTTGCGTGTTAGATAAAAAAGTTTAAAATAACCTAAAAAAATATATTTCGTCACTTTTCAAGGTGTTACAGGAAATGGTAACATTTCATAGACAAATTACTCGGTTTTCTTAACACTCCGGACAACTTTAACACCGTTGTGATTAAACTTAATAATATTAAAATAAAATTCGAGTTAATACGTAAAAAATAGGGTTTATAAAAGAGCACATTTCAAAACAGATACTAATATAAAGCAATATAATATTACTTCGATTGCCCCTTCGATATCCTGACCGTCATATAACGTCTCAAAAGATCAAAATGAATCATCTTCTGGGTTTTAATGAAAATATCATAATCAAATTATGAAAGAAGTGGTACGCAGTTGTATACTTATTTTCTGACGAATTTACTGTTTTTAAAATTTTTAAGACCTAAGTGTTTGTCTTATACGAGAGGTCCAAAATCTTAGAAAATTTTTAAAGAAACAAATTTGCTGCATCTTAATCTTGAATAACGCTTTGAAATTATAATATTTAAATTGTGTATATTTAATTTATTATAGGAAAAACTACGTAAAGAAACTGTGAGTTATAGAAAAAACATTATTGAAAATTAAGGAGACTGTAACCCATTTAAAAGATTACAAGAAGAAACGTGTAAATATATAAAAACGAAACAAAACGGCTGGATCACGTCTGTCTATCTTTCATTCGAGATATTAGAGTTTGAGATAAAGCGGTGATTTTAGAATTGGATTTAAAAGCAGGGATATACAACTTTTACAGAATATATATTTATACGTGGTATGTGGAATTTATATTAAGAGAAATGTTAGAGTTGGATTCAAAATCAGGATTGCCGTTTTTACAGAATATTTGTTTTTTTTAGGAAGTTTTTCATAGAATTATGTAAATGGTATTTTGAAAATGGAATTTTATTTTTTTGGAATTCCATACCCAACACATAAAATTTAAGCCGTTTCTACATGTTATAAGGCCTTGTATTATCTAATGTTAAAATTGTATGTGGAATTCATTAAGATCACTTCTAATAACACGAATGTAATATGTCCCCACTGTTTCAACTTGTATGAATCATATTTTTTTTTTTTTTTTTTTTTGCCCGCACCACTACGTGCTAACTGTTCACTGTGATAGGCTAAACAGCCTGACTATATATGTGCATGTCGGAACAGGGGAGATAATATATTCATATATTAGAACTGATCAAATGAATTCCACATACAATTTAAACATGAGATAGTACTACGCCTTATAAACATGTAGAAATGTCTTAGATTTTCAATAAATGCAGTTCTATTTTTGTTTATATTATAATATTTTGTATTAGATTTATATGGTATTCTATATCAGTGAGTTATATTATTTAATTGAATTATTTGTTTACATTTTATATTTGTTTATATTGTTATATTTATGTATTTTTTATTAAAGATATATAATTATTAATTATTAATTAAGCCATTAATTTGAACCCAAAGGCGAATGGTAGCTGAGTCAAGTTGAAAACCAGATAAAAGTTTTTTCACTTTCACTGGGATTCGAACCCGGGGCCTTTCGCATGAAAGGTTGGCACTCTAACCACTGTGCCACCCAGCCGATACAGCTTTTTTGGTCAAAATGTAATGTAGAAGATCCATAAGCAGAAGAACAGACAGAAACTAATAAAACTAGTGCAGAGCTAATTTTTTCAAGCTTTTTGAAAATATGCTAAAAAATATACATAGTAATTTTCTTAATAATATTATGACAGCAGCTTTTTTTTTTATTTTGTATTAATTTAACAATACAAGTAATAATGTATTAAATTAATTTTCTTTTTCATTTACAAGAACATGAAATACTCGATTTTTTACGCTTATTTTTTTATAATTTTATTTTTTTTTTCTGTATGTCATCATCTAGTTAGACTTTAGGTGAAACTGAAATTAAATTTTGTTTTTTTTTAGATGGATTTATTCAAAACAAAGCTTGACATTAGGTCAGTCATTTATATCTATTTGTCATTTTTGACATATTTAACATGTACATGTGTATGTAGAAACTCATGGTTAAAATAAAATAAATTGACATGCCCCAATAACCTAAAAAATGGAGTTTTGTAAATATATAAAAGAAAATTCAAAACAAGAAAAGTCAACATAATTTTAACAGTTTTCTTTTTAAAATTATTTTTTAATTTTTATTTTTCTTTAATTGTTTTTTTTTTGTTTCTTATGAACTTGTTGGTAGATTTTGAAAGAGAAAGGCTTTCTTATTTTTTTTTTGCTTTTTTTTGTAAGCTAAACTAAAACAATAGTAAAGGTTAATTTTTTATTTTGATAGTTAACAAGTGGTTTTTACTTTCTTTTATAGTGTTAGACAAAAATGTTGGAGCAATTATATGAATCATCACTGGTTTTTGAAAGATGGTTTAAATGCAAATCGGAATATACTTTTATATGAATGTAAATATAATATTGTGACTATGACTTATTTTAATTAGGTTTAATTCAAATAAAAATTTATAACATTGTGAACCTCATTTTAGAAATTTTAGTTTGAGTCTTGGAATGGATTCAAACTGGAACTTAAATCAAAGAAAAGATTCTGATACATTGTATTACCCTTTGGGTTTAATTTGACTTTTGGCATTCAACTTCATATTTAACAAAGTTTATTAACAAAATCCAAGCAACTTTGTTTTACATTTATTAATACACAATTTTCAAGTGACACTTAATTTCAACGACTTTAAAGAATTCCCTAGAACAAAAAACTTATAGGTATAGCTAATGGGTAAGTCTCTCAACGTAAGATATTCCATCTTAGGAAGGTTTTAAATGGGAATTTTTGACATAGGGTATTTCAATCCAGAGTCTCTTGTAAAGAATCTGTATTTTCGGGTCTTCTGTACCCACCTAATCATATATTGTCCTCTTAAGAGTTGCTAGAGATTTTATTTGCTATCTTTTTCACCCATATTTTATTTCTTATACGCAATTGTGAGAATTATTTGAAAATAAAAGTTATTAATTTTCATTTTTTAATAATAATGTGATAAAAAGAAAAAAAGTTCTTTGATTTTCACTTTCACTGTAAATATGTAGAAAAAAAATTTTTTTTTTAAAAAATAATTAGTAACAGTCATTCAATCATTTGTTTTTGTTTTGGCTGGAAAATTAATGATTAGTTGAGTGAAAAGAATTTAGAAGTTATTTGAAATCGTGCGTGGTATATTTTTAATTTAATTTTTTCGCTAAATTTGCTAAATATAGTTGGATATAAATCACGTTTTTGAGAAATTCTAATTTAAATGAAGAATGTCGTGTCTTTATTATAAATTTTTTAAAATTAATAATGGTAAATATTTGGCACATTTGATTACACATAAAGTTGCAATTGTGGGTTGAACTATAAACTAATTTAAAAAATATTGTAAAATTAAAGTTTGTTTTCAACTTGCGTTTTCTTTTTCAATATTTGGTTACCAAATATAAATTAATTATAATAGGTTTAACTAAAACACTCTTCAGTTATAACTTATTAGTTTAAAATGTGAATACAAAATAGCATGATATTAAGACTTAATTTAGACGGAACACTTACTTGTTTTAGAAATGAAGTGAAATTTAAATCACTTGGATAATCAAATGGATTTTTAATCTTCTTAACTATTTTTAATAACAATTCTAATGAAAATAATTAGGCAAATAAGGATGAAGACTTGTAGTATATGCATAGGTAAATTTATGCAATGTGGTAAATATGATCAATATGAATTGACGAATTTCCAAATTATGAAGCACTTTTCATAATTTTCTTTTCTATACAAAGCCATTGTCACTTGTGCGTTATTAAAACTTATAATTCTTTAAACGAGTTTAGAGCTCAGCTCTTAAATTAATTTATTGTTTATTCAAATTAATATTTCATAACTTAAATAATAACGCAATACATATTTTAAGGTCATCATTTATTGTGATCATATTCAAGTAAGAATACTATTACTATAAAGAGGGGTTCGAACCCACAAAAAATTAAAAACTAAAATTAAAATGCAAGTTTCAACTGATATTATACCAAATCGAGATTTGGTTTTTGTTATACAACGCCTACTGATAAGTCTAAAAGTCAAGTTAATTTAGGATAAAGTAATATTAATTTATATTTAGGTTTTAAAATTTTTATTTGTTTAGTTATGATTTTTACATATCAAATTAAAAATTTAGGGATATATTCGATTTTTTTACATGGAGCCCGTCTACTATAATAAAATAGTACAGGGACATGATTTTGGTTTTGAATATATCCCTACTTGTCTAAGAAGATAAAATGCTCAGGAGTTATAAAAACCGTGAGCAGAGTCTTCTTAATGTACACCTCATTGTGGTAAAATATATTTGATATTAAACCATTTTCTGGAGTTCCTAATGTTCTACCCTAATGACTTCTGTCTGATTAATTTTATGATAAAATAATCTATTCTCATGATATTTGCTTCCTTATATAAATGTTTATTAGAATAAAAATTATTTTATTCGGACTCAAGCTTTCTTTGTTTCTTAATACAAACTCTTATGCACTGTCTTTCGAACTTATGTATTTTTTCCATAGCTACACCATAAACAAGATTTGGCCATAGGAATGTCTGGTAGCATATTATTTTAACTCAATTGCTAATATTTTTGTTGTAAAAGTTTTTTGCATCCATGAAGAATTTATTGCCTTTATCTGTTGAGTATTTCGAGCTATGAAGTTAAAGTTTAGGCGATTTTATTTCAAATTGTTTCCAATTTTTTCTAATATCTGAACTAGTTTTGTCAACCGTGTTACGGAAAAATATGGTTTCACATTTACTGCAGCTCATTTTTAATATCCATATCTTGCAATAATCCTGAAAATTTTAAACATTTTTTGTACACTGTTTTGAATGCTGTTTATAGTATCATTCGCAGTGTATATTATAATATCATCTGCAAATGCTACACTGTAGGTATTTCCTTTTACTAGTTCTAGCAAGAATCAAAAATTTACTATGTAGATGGAGAAAAGGAAAGGTGCATTAACAATACCTTGTTGAAGACAATTTTTAATTACGAATAATTTTTCAGACTTATTATATTCGCTATATACTAAAAATTTGTTATTCTGCAACATATGTTTAATTTTCGCAGTGTTCTGAAACCTAAAATGTAATTAACTTTAATGGAAAACTGCATACTTTAAGGCGGTTTATCAATTTCTGATAAAAAGATCTGAAACAGTTTCTGAAATATAAATAAAAATATGTTTAGGTATCTATTACTTTACTTATCTGACCTTGACTGACTTCTTTACTTACCTGACCTTATGAACCGACCCTTTAATTCATTTATAAAGAAACATTTTATTAAGTTTGATACAAGTTATTGACTATCATTTCTTAAAGTATTAATGTTTAGAATTTGAATTGAATTTTAATTGATTTTGAAATAGACTTAATTTAAGTTGGTTTTTAATAATTTTTCTTTTTTAATTAACTTTTTCTTTCACTTAATTTTCATTTTGTTCTAAATATTTTGACTGAAAGCAAAGAATTTTCATTTGATTTAATAGTCATTCAGTTCTTTTCTGTCAACGCATCAAAACACACTTTCAATAATTTGATTGAAAGAATTTTTCTTTTTGTTAAATAAAGGAGTGAAAATAAAATGAATGCTAGAATTTTTCAACTATTGCACAGATGTGCAGATCAATTGACTTTGAATGTATTGTTCTTCAAAATTAAATTAATAGTTCAAATATTATTCAATTGTTATTCACTATTCTCTATTTCATTTAAATTGAAAAACAATGGCGAAAATTTTCCTTAGTTTAAATTGAATGTTATCCAAAAATTTAGTGTTGCATTGCAGGTTGAGGTCGATGTCATCTACCTATATCCTGTTTTTTCAATTTGTTATAGGGGTTGGACAAATGCTCTGGTCCAATTTAAAATAAAATGATGACCTATTGGTAACATCGTTTTGATGATAAAGTATATAAAGTAGTGCTCTTAGCAATGAATCTCTGTTTTCTATCTAAGTTTCTTGTTTTGCAATAAGAGGTTCTATACTTAAGCAGATAGTTCAAGGGTATCATACGCACATGGTTTCGAAAGGTGTTTGAGTCTTCAAACTGTACTTCATTCATAAATTTTCCTGCTGTTTGATCCACTCTCGTATCCACAAATTTTAGACTCGGGTTTTTTCTTTTACCCAATTTCTGAATACTTTTTGTCACAACCACGATTCCCTTAGGCAATATTTTTTGTCAACTAAATTAGCACTGAAATAATGTCAGTTTATTAGTATGCTGCTGAATAAGCTTAATTTCAACTAGGTCAACTTTTTATATTTAATAAGATCTTTTCTGTATATATAGCAAAAAGTTGTTTCACTACAGCGTTGTAGTTATCGCTTCTATAGTACTGCTTTTAATTTAGCGAGGTACCATTTATATCAAAGTTTCTAAATAAACATTTTCTACTTTCAATGGTTTTCAACTAAAGGAGCGAGCCGTAAAGAAAATGCTTAAAACAATAAGTTTCCAAGCTTGCTTAGTTTAATAAGCGTATTAAATTGCTTAATGTTCAGTACGTGCTATATTTTTTAGAAGCTGTTTATTGCTCTTTTACATTTCAAAATACACCTTAAAGAATTTTCTAAATAATCTAAGGGTGCGATGTTGGAGCTTCGATAAGTAATAAGAGCGTAGATGAGAGCATAGCGAAGAAAACTATATACGAGCTTTAAAAAGAGGAGTTTATATTGGAGCATCGTTTTTATCATTTATAGCAATATAATTTTTCCATGCTATGCCTTTATCGATGCTCTAAACGCAGCCTTAGTTTAGTAGAGTGATTGAGTTTTGAAGAAAGGCATTAACAAATGAAGACATGAGACATAACGGAATAAAAAAATGGATGCTACAAAATAAAATATGAATGATACAAAATAGTTGAAATTCAATTGAATGGTTATCCTGTACATTACACCAAACAAGTATTAACTTCTATTCACGGAAATAAATTCAATTTTCTAAACAAAAGCAATTTTTATTTAAATTTTCATGATAAGAAAACAAAGAGCGCAGCCTTTATGACATTTTCACTAAATAATTTATTTGACGTCTTGCCTTTTTGAAACAAAGGATTCTATTCATACTATTTTAAAGTGATTTACTTATTTTAAAATTGAATATAAAACTAAAATTAATATTAATTTTTTTTGGAAAATTTGATGGAAAAATATTTTTTCTATGTAAATTTAATATTGATTTTCAAAATTTGTGAAAATAATTATTTTTTGGTATAAAATTGAAAAAACATTTTGCATTTAAATTAAAAATTTGTTTAAACAATAGGGCGTTCCGAATTGTATATTGTATTAAATCATTTATTCAATTTTTTTGATTCAAAAATCGTGTTTAGGTAATGGAAATGCGGGAGTATTTTTTGTGATAAATTTTTAGAAAAATATTGGAATATAGTTGAAATATTTGAATTTAAATATCATAAAAAGTCTCTTGTATAAATCATTGAATAAATATGTTTGATTTTCAATCTTTAGATATTTTCTAAAATGGCTTCGAGGGACTATGATAAGAATATAACCATAGAATTATCACCTAATTATAAAACTTTTCAACTTCAAATATTTTAAAAGAATAATATTAACTCAACTCTGCTGCTAATAACTAATTGAAAATAATATTGTTATCAGGGTGTTAATTAAGAAAATTTTTATATCGTTCCCACGTAGTGTTAAAATAATTCCAATTGCTATTCAAATGCTTCCAAATTACATGAATGGTGAATATACTAAATTAATCCGAATTCCACGATAAACTTCAGTCACACAGCTAGATCTCCATTTCGCAAAGAAAATGGTTTAAGAGCTTCCAAATCACGTATTACCGAATTTGGGCTTTTAGTCTGCTGTTTGATCAAATCTAATTTAACAAAATTTACAACTTAACGGAATTATGTACATAGTTCCTTCTTTCATCAATTATGTACATAGTGCTTTCTTTCATTCAAATACGTGAATCTAAGTTTTACCGAGGGAGAAAAAATTTTAGTTCTGAAATAACCAAACAATTTTTTTGCAATGCATTTTTACTGTAAAGTACCAAAACCAGGGACGGAGGAGTAATGTGAAAAGTAATGAAGATATTATTATCCTACATGGAGGATCCGGGCTTTGAGAGTGATGTGGTAGAATGTTCACGAATTAATAAATTATATATGATAAATTGTGCGAGAAAGCAAATAAATTTAAATTAAATTTCTTTAATTTTCTTTATTTATAGCCCAGGAATTTAATTACAGATCAAATTTTTCTTTGCTGCTATCACTTTTGGAACCCCAAACTTTTTAATATTTAATATTTTTTTTTTACCTTGGCCCATTGCTTTATGTTATTTATTTATATTCAAGATTAGAAATAGCACAAGATTCGGTAATACTACTAATAACACTTTGGGCCTACTATATGCTCCTTATGGGACATTTTATAGTCTATTTTATAGATTCAATAGTATTATTAAACAATGTGTAATAATACATATTTGGTTCATATATTTGATATTTAAATTATATTTCTCTAATGGAGATTTGCCAAGAAAACTATTTGTTCAACACCAACACTCTTCTGGTTAATAAGCCATGCGCTTAACAATTCGCAAAACCTTATAATTAAATCCAATGCAAAATCTCCCTTTGTGAATCTTATTTTATAAATATTATTTCCTTTCAAGTACAACATTTAACAAACTAAATTCTAATCCGCTTGTTATCATCTATGTTTTGCATCTTGTTTTCCTATTTCCCTAAAAATATAATTAATTATCATAAAAATACAATAATATTTGTTAAAATATCAAACAGAAATTGAAAAAATTTAATTAATTTAATGCAAGTGTTTATGCAAATGAGATTGCAACCTCATTTATACACAAAACATAAAAAACACTTGATAATTAATTTTAACTTAACAAACTTATACTTATTTATTATACTAATTTCATCTTTTTATGCATTTGATCGAATTACAATTTTTTTTTAATTTTTTTTTCTAATTATTCTTTAATTCAAGTTGCTGGTGTTGTTGCCTTAAGAGCATAAATTCAATATAAATATTATGGATATAAAAACTTAGGAAATCAGCATAACATTCCAATGACTGGACAATGTATAAAAAAACAAGTAGTGAAAGAAACCGAGGGTTTTAAAAAAAGCACATTTTCAAAACTACACAATGTTTCAGACTGTGTTTTTTGTAAAACACATATTTATTTATTTATTTATTTATAAACAGTCCCATACAATGTGGTAAGGGAGAGATAGATACCTTTCTTTTCCACGCGTGGCAGATTAAAATACTTAATAACTTTATGAGTAGTATAATATATATAATAATTAAATAATTATAATATATATTATAATAAATAAATTTATTCTTTAAATTGTGAATAATAATGAAATCTATATTTAAAATATATTGAATAATTAAGGAAATTATTTAAAATGTGTCAGTTAGACCATCAATGTTAACGTTATACTTTGAAAAATAAATACACAGGTGCCGAAGTTACTGGTTTTTAATAATTAGAAAATTTTTAAATTCTAATAACATCTGAATGGGAAAGTTCCAAAATTTTTTTTATCTAAACTTATGAGGGTCAAGCCCTCCCTCCTCTGTGCAAACTCTGCAGCTTCAAGAAATTATATTGTGATTTGCACCAAAGTTTTGACCTTTCTTAGAAGTTAGAGACACTGTCTTCAATTTAAAAGAAGACTTTTGAAGGAAATTGAGAGAGGTATTCAAGGTACAGGTGTTAAAAAAGAGCTAAATTTCAATTTTCGACCCATTGCAGCTGCTCCTGAACAGTGACAGTCACAAAATCCTTAACCGACTCGTACTAGTTTCTGAGGATTAAACTTCTGCCAAACTTTCCAATTTCTACCTTGAGCCGTTCAGAAGGGGGATTTTTTTGGGATTAAAAATTTCGCAAAATTCGAGTTTTGCATAACGGTAAATTTTAATACCGTATGGCAATCCTTTACATTTTCCTTCTAATGATTTATAAAGCTTATAAAATCAGCTGTCTTTTAACCATTTTCAAATTAAAAATATACTTAGAAAAGAACTTTTGTTACAGCAATTTAAATATAGGAGTTTTTCTGACTTTGAGGGGCTGTAGTTCCATAACGGGTTGTGCCACAAAAAAAACTTCTACCATGATTTTATTTTCTTGCGATATTTATCCTTAGGTAAAATTTCGTTTCTATATTTCGAACTGTGTAATAGTTTTTTAACATAATGACGCAAGGACGAACGGAACAAATAGAGTGATAAAGCACATCTAACTGTTTAAATCTTTTGTAAATATGCTAAAAATATGGTAAAATACCAAGGCAAAAAAAAAATTTAAATTCATTTCAATTATACTCAAAGTCAAAACCAATAATTAATTTTCATTTAGAGAAAAATATTATTTTTATTTTTCAACTTTTAAAATAACAATAACATTAACAATGCATTAACAATAATTTCAAGCAACAACGATTCTATATAGATACTGTAGATATATTGTTATAAGTTGGTCAAGCCTTTATTATTGCACCATACTAAATAAAATAATATACCATATTAACATTAAACTTGTTTATTAAATGAAAAAAAAACAAGAAACAAACAAACCAACTTCCAGTTTAAAAAACTTGGCTGGAAGGAAGAAATTAATTTTTCTTTAGTTCAACTTTATTCAATACAACATGTACAACATTTTTCAAGCAACAAGTTTTTAATTTTTTTTTAAATATTTTTTTCATTTTAATTTAATAGGTTTACCTTATTTGCAAATGCAACCCAAAATATTTTATGAATTAAATTGTAAGTAATTTACAATTAAGGCGGTTATAGAATATCTTACTATAAGGCCCATTCTTTTGTAATATTTTGTAATTAAAATGACCTTGATTAAATTCGATGATAATTAACCGATTAATATTTACTAAAAAATATGTATATATTATATATATATTGGGTATTGAATAAATTTGTTTTTAATGGTATGTACTGCACAGCTAGACTCCAAGCAAAATATTCTAAATTTCAATCATATTCATATGTAAAAAGAATTTTAATTTTTATATTACGCGTTAATTAAAATAAAAAGTTGAAGGATAACTGGTTTAAGGTTAAATATTTTATTAATAATTTAAGAATATCTTCTTATTGATTTTTGACGATTACTTTAGAGTACTTATAAAGAAAAATGCGTGAACAGAACAGTTAAAAAATATTTAAATGATTTTTTTTTCAAAATTAATTATTAATAATTAGTAAGTATGATTTTAATATTTAACCTGTTGCATTCGGTGTAGAGTAATAACTCCCAGGGTCATAAGTGCTTTAGGGATTTAGAGACATAAATGCTTAAGGGACCTTTGACTCACTTTAAAATATTTATGTGGTGGGTCATAAGTCGTTTGCAAATTGGTCATAAGTTCCTTTTGGAATTGAGTTAACTTGCTTTACTAATTTTTAATTTTGGAAAAAGGGAGTACCCCTAATTTGGAATCCAACTCCCAAACGTGTGCTAATTTATTTTTTATATTATAGTTCAAGAACCCCTGTATATAATCGACGGGTGCAGATGTAATATATTTTAAAAATTAATATTTGATTTAATATTATTAATAACTTTTCAGCTGAGAACTGTATAAGGGAGTTATGATAGACCACTCCAAGTCAAAACTCCAAGAGTCATAAGTCCCATTGTCCTTACGTAAAATTAAATGAGTAATAAGTCCCTAAGGGAATTATGACTTTGGGAGTTACGACCCTGCACCGTTGCAATCAATTGTTTAAAATGCAAAACTATTAATCTTCAATAATTGCAATCAACTTTTATACAAAGAAAATGATTTAGGAAAACCTTAAGGAATACTAAGAATTGAATATGTATTGATAAAATCAGAAAAAAACGCAAACTTTTTAAAAGGGTCAAAATAGAAAGGCATTTTATTAAGATTCAAGAGGGAAAGAAAGAATGGTCAGTAATCACAAAAATTATCAATCTCAACTAAAGAATGTAATTGTAATCAATTCCTCTATAATAGTTGCCTTGAGGTTTTCTTGCCTCTAGGAAGCTAAGACAGTTAGAAACAACAATTTGTTTCAGCCTTGAAAAGGAAGGCTGACTCATATTTTTTAAAGAGCAAATTATAAAAGTTATGAACAAAATTAAACCAATCTTAAACTTTTTAATGGGACACTGATGAATTCTAAAGTTTAATCCCTTTCCAGAATATGTAAATTCACACTACTTAACACTGTTATCTTAATGAAATATTTGAAAATCAAACTTTTTTAATGACATAATGAATAATTAAAATTAAATTAATATTATATTATATTTAAATTACTTAAAAATTTTAAATTCAAATTAAATTGAATTTCATCACTTTTCTAAATAATCTAAATATGTAGATACTAAAAAAATTAAATTGCTACTTCAAAACTTTATTCAACTTCCTCAATTAGAATTTTTTTATTTGTGCAAAAATATTAAATAAAAATTAAGGAAAATTAAATTAAAAAAAAACATATTAAAAACTTACAAAACACACTTCATTTCCTTCAAAAATTTTGCAAATTTGTTTTATTATTATTCATAATAATTTAATAATTGGTTGATACAATAGTTTCAGTTATATAATTTTGCTGATAGAGGGTCGTTAAATAAGAAAGTAAACTTTTGAAATGAATTATAAAGAACGTAAATAGTAGTTAGGGTTATAGTAATAGATAAATAAACGGAGAGAAGCGTTAAGTTTAGGCTAACTTATCTCAAAGGACAAATTTTCAATTTATTACGTTGCAATTTTTTATTAAACGACTTCTAATTAAGATTGCTACGAATAATACGCGCGATTAATTGAATTATTTTAATACAGAATTTAGAAAAGATTAACATTGTGGAGCATTTTTGAGAATACTATGGCATGAAATCAATATTTTATTCCCTAAATTACTCCCTTCTTCGAATATGAACAAGAAATCCCTCTTCTACCTACAGTTATTTTTTAAAAGATTATCAAAGTCTTTACTCTAGGTTAATTGTCCGAACATTTTAAAACTTTCTTTAGATGTGCCCTTAGGTTACTTATTGAAATGATATATGAGTGCAAGCTAGCGATAGGAACGTAAAGGTATAAGTTATTTCTTAGTAAAGGTTGAAAAATACTTTCCCGTTTCGAAAGAAAAATACTCTGTAAAATTATCGGGCCAATTATCGACCAGGGTCAATTAGAATCCAACGTAATGCAGAGCTATAAAATTTATATACCGACTGCGATGTTGTGACATACATCAAGCTACAACGTCTTTGGTGGGTGGGAGACATGCAACGTATGCCAGACTCCCACATTCCAAAGAAAATATTGAATGCGTAAATAGATAGAAAAATACCAGTAAGGAAGCAGAGAAGTCGATGGGTTGATGCCGTAATGTACTTAAAGAACATTATATCCAAGTCTTTTTATTATAGGTTACACGCAGGTTCGTTTTTGAAGACTAAGAAGTAAGAAAGCAAAGTAAGAAAACAAAGCAAAGCAACTTACTAATTAAAATCAAACTTTATTTTACATAATTTTAATACTTAGACATATTAGAAAATCTAAGAGAGCTAGTAATCAGGGTTTAAAATCGAGATCTTTTATGAATTGTAAAAAAATTTTAAAATTTGACAACAATATTTTAGAATATAAATAAGTATTTTTGAATGCATACTGTGTACTTTTTAAAAACCTTCAAACAATCGACAAACCCATTAGAAATTATACAATTTATTTTTTTGATTTAATCAACAGCAAAATTTGTTGTTTTTTTTTTGACATTTTACACAATTAAACAAAACCTCACAAACAGCGTGATAATTTTTATGAGAATTCAGTAAAAAATTCATAATTATTTTCTTTTTAAATTAAAACCATTATTTGACAGATTGACAACTATAATTTATTATTGTAATTATTTTAACATAATCTAACGTGTAAAACATAACCTATAAAATAAAATTATTACATAAAAATGCTACAGGTCAGTAACAAGCAAATCAACGTACATAATATATAATATACTCAATCAATATACAAATATTTTAAGTCAATCACATTGTAAATAAATATTCTAATTAGCATGAAATTATTTTTTAATTTTGACAAATAGTTATATTTACAGGTGCGTCACACGCGTATACAAGTGAAAATCTTTTAAATCAATATTTGAATACAAAAAATAAAAACAAGAATTGAAAAGAATTTTAAATTAAAATTAAGTGATCATTAATATACAATGACAGGTGAAGTGATTAATTTTAATTTAAAATTATTCATTTCAGTTACATATTATGAAAGTGCTTAATATTGCTTAATATAGAAATTGTTTGAATAGGTAAATGTTTAAGTAAATGTTGTACCAATTGTCTTTTAAAATATATTTTTAATTCAGTTTTCTATTGAAGACTTGCGTAATAGTCTTAAATCACAACTTATTCAGATTATCTTTTCATTATATTTTAGTGAAGTAAATTTTAGAAAAAAAATTAGCTTTGTCTACGTTTTTTAATGCTTACTTAATTTTTGGAATTAGTGTGATTTTTACTATTTTTAATACCAATGAAGTAAAAATGGTAAAACGTCAGTTTAATGATTAAAATTTATAATTTTATTTTAATGATTATATTAAATACATGTTAAAAATAAAACTTTAATAAAAAATCCTTAATAAATTAAATAACGGAAATGGTAAGAGATGTGAGAGAAATGTGTCTTTAATTGTAGCTGATTATAAAAATAGGTGATTATAAAAATAAAAGGAAATTAGTACCTTTTTGTGCAATAATTACATAATATATTTGTTTCTAACTATGAAAGATAATAAAAAGCTGTGATATTATTAAAAAAACCCATAATTTCAGCTATAGCTACTGGCACTTTAATGAATCTACTTTGTTATACAGGAGGAAAGATGTTATTCTTTAAAAGTTAAAAAAGAAATTATTTGGAGGCAGGCATCTCGGAAACCGCTGGAAATATAGCCCCTCCTAAACAAATTTGGTGAGTCATGAGCTTATACAATACCTCAGCTCCTCGTGACCTTTAAATTTATTTCGAATAGTCTGTATAATTTGAATATTAATTAAAATTAAATATTATTATTGCTTATTATAAAATTAATATGTACAGTATTCATATTTCGCAACATTTGAATTGAAGGGCAAGCAATTTTTTATCATGTTGTCTGCCTACAAATAATTAAAAAATAATAAAATAATACAAACTTGTTTTATACGAATACAAATAAGAATATCTTCACCAGATTTACCAAATTAATTATTACAGATAATTATTTAATATTTTTTATACTCATTTTTCAGTATAATTTTGAAATTTACATATTCTTGATTCAAAAAAAAATGATTATGATTACCCCACCATCAAAAGCTTACATGTGTAACAAATTGGTCCTGTCATTTAAGCCAAAACTTATTTTAAAATTAAGTTTCAATCTTGTAAGTGTATTTATGTCTTAATGGTATGTCATATATACTTGAAGATTCAAATGGACATTTTGTTTCCGGTGCCAACCATTTTTCTATTCTTTAGACCTAAATTTTTGAATATGCTTCAGTTAATTTTTTCTTTGTAATAATTAGTTTTTCGCACTAATCACCGTTCTAACGGACAGTCTAGACAATTTAGGCAATTAGATATATTCACATCAATATTATAAATATTTATGAATATGCTTTTTACAACCCGGTTTGATAGTTTTTCACATAAATATAAGAGAACCATTATATGAAGACTGATAGCAGAGTGGTTAGAACGTCAGACTTTCAACCTTACGACCTCTGGTTCAAAGCTTATTCAAGTTCAGGCTTTATCTAATTAAAAAAAAAAACATAAATTATAACTTATACCACAAAATAAAATAAAAATACCTTCCACACCTGAAAAGGAAAGGCCGAACAACTCGCTTATCATATTAAATGTGGTAGGAGATTATATTTATAGATAAATAAAAAATTAAAAGAAGCCAAGCTCTGGTCAATGTAATTAGTTAACAATTCAATAATCTCCTCAAAAATAAAAACATAGTTTCAAAATTGTCGATTCAAAAAACAGTGGATTGAAAATAAACATTAACAAAACAAAAGTAATGTACATACACCTTCCAAATAGTAATCCAATAAAGTTGGCCGGCCGCGACATAGAATGTAAAACTCACTTCTGCTATCTGGGTAGTATTATCACGACAACAGGCAGAACCAATGAAGATGTTCAAAACAGAATTGATAAAGCCAGACCAAACTTCGGTAGACTTCACGCCATATAGAACATTTCGCAAATATAAAAACGAACAAATTTAATGATATTCAAGTCAAGAGTAAAATCCACATTAACATTTGGCAGCGAATCATGATTGTTTACTAACTTCATCAAGAACAAACAACAAGTCTTCATTAACAAATAGCTTAGAATAATATGCCGAATATTTTGGTTTAACAGAATTAGGAATATAGAATTGTGGGAGTTAAAAAATGAAGAACCAATATTTAAGCAAATTACCAGAAGGAAATGGAAGTGGATTAGACACACACTAAGAAAAGGTGAAGATTGCACAACAAGAATGGCGCAATGCTTAAATGCTCAAGGTGGGTCTAGAACAAAAACATTGCTTGATGAACAGTGGTTGATAAAATAAATAAATGCGAGATCTATTGGAATTAAATTAAAGAAACAGCAGAGATATGTCCTATGCTCTCTAGGAGTAACAAGAAAAAAACATATATCATAAAAATATTATATTGTAATTTTAAATTTTGTGTTAACCTCAAAAATCAATTTTGGTTATTGTCAAAAATAAAAAAGAATATTCAATGAAAATAACCAGATACTTACATAATTATTATGCATAATATATAATAGACAAGTATATATAATATTTGAACTCATGTGACTTTTTTTTTTTTAAATAATATTACAACATTAAATAAAATTTATTAAAATTATTTATTTAATTTTTATTGATTGTTAACTTTTTTAATTTGTTTAGTTTTAAATTTTTTTTTTTATTTTACTATTTTGCAAATTACATAACAATTAATCAATTATTTATTACTTCATTTCATTCATTCATCCATTCATTCGCTTATATCTTTAGCAACCATCAATGTGGGAATAGAAAATTTAACCGCACACTTTTATGTAAACATTAATTTTTTTTTTTTTTAAAATCAACATTTTATTCGCACGCAATGATTATATACATTACATAGATCTGTATGATTGTATACAAACCTACATACTTTAGATAATATATAAACAAAGTAATAATATGGTGTCATCTTCCGTTTCTAACTACTAAAAAAATTGTATGCTGTTGTAATTTAATATTTGTTTATGTCTAAGTTTTAACATTTTGAATCCAAGGTATTCAAGAAATTCAAATAAACTTCCAATAACAAGTCACTTAAAACTTAAAACATTTTCAAGGAGTGTTTAAAGTTAAAGTTTATATTTTTTAAAAAAAAACTCCTACCCGCCTAATAAAAGTTGAATAGAATCCACAATTTTAAATATATATATATATATACAATATGATTATTTCATCTCTTAATAGAAATTGAATATTTGATGTGCCATCATTTCATTATTACCTTAGAGTATTAAATACAAGTTTTTAATGGCTGGATTACCCAAAGGCAGTTTTTTTTTTACAAAATTTTAAAAATTTAAATTTTGTGCTTATCGTGTTTTTTTTTTGCGGCACAACTTTAAAAAGAAATATTTTTGGTAAAATAATTTTAAAAATTTTTCAAAATTTTAGTGACAGTGAGATAATAGCAGTAGATCAGCATCATATCACACTTACCACAATTACCAAATTTTAATGTACAATTATGTTTTCTTAATTTAAATAAATATGAACCAAAAGGTTTTAAAAGATTATGCGTTGTTTTTGTTTTTTGAAATTACACAATTTTTTTCATTTCAATAATGCTGTCGCCTATCCACTATCCAGTAATAAGCTCTGCTAATCATTAAATCAACATTAAGCATACTATTTGGATCTCCTTGTATGTACCTCTTGAAAAGTTAATCAACTCTAATGTATTCGAAAATATCAATTAAAATAGTTTCCAGTGGTAATTTTTAAGTTACATAAGTGTATGTATGTATTTAAGTTAATTTATCATACATAGGTACTGTGAGGATCAAAATAATGCGGCCGCTTTCGATATTATTTTTATGTACGGAATTACTTTAATTCTAGATAATGAATCAAGAAAAAACTGGTTTGATTGTATGGAAAGCTCTGTAATTTTTTACAAAACTCTATATTATTTTAATACTTTCAACATTTTTTGTCTTTTAAAAGTATCCAATCTAAAGAAGCCTGCCTGTCTGTTCGAACGAATCCGTAAGTTATTTTACATATGAATCTTTTTATATATGTAAGCCTAAATTTTTAATTGACGAATAGTTTTGAACATACATAACTCTAGAAATGATCACACAGTAAATTACGCTATTACGCGTACCAGTAAATCTAGTTTAGATAGTGTCATTTAACACATTTTTGATTAGTTCTCTGAGGCGCATGATAATTTGGAACAATATTAACTTGTAAGAAGGCGTAATACGGCTTATGGAAATTCGTTTGTTATGCGCATGTCGAGACTATGGAACCATATTCCGTCCAATGTGTTATCTTAAGTTGGTAGTTCGTATGTGTACGACTTAATTAAATTTAAGAAAAATATTACCATCTTTCTCCTTAATATCCGTCCAACTTTTCCCCATCCACAATCCCAAAATTCTTCCATACCCCCGTTTGCATTACAGATTCCTTCCTGAAGTTTGGTTCAAAAGAGTCCGGTTTTGGTTTGTTAAAGTCGCACACTACCGAAAGAAACACCGCACGCTTTCAATGGATGGTATCGAGTAAAAAAAAAAAAAAAATAAAATCAAAATTCTACCTACATTAATTTTAAATATGTACTGGTTAGTGTTACGGAGCCATATGGCAGCTATCCGAATCACTTCTTTAATTCCACTCAGATTATTGAAACATAAGGACAGAAAGGGGACAGAGATCCAAACCATCACAGGTATCCAAACAACCACTCCAACTCATTTCAAATCATTAAATACTAATTTAATCAATACGTTATAAATACAACTAAATTTTATTTACTTATACATATACACTATTGTATAGCACTTAGTTTGATGAAAATATTTAAAATCCGTATTATTTTGAACCACACTGTACATCTTTATTGTGTGAATATTTAAAATTCCATTAACTTTAAAGCATATAAACAGACTGTAATTTCTAGTAAGACGATTTTGATTTATTAATGAATGAAGTGTAGGTCAATCTTAGTCTCTGGGAATAACTGAGAATATTTTGGTAAAAAACAATCTCAAGTGTGTTAATGATTGGTTTTTTTTTAGGAGGACATTTACAAAAATTTTCAATTGCGTTAATTGAATTTTTTTTCTGTTTTTAAGTTTTATTTTTGATTATTTTTGCATAAAAAAAAAAGGTTAGATATTAACAATAATTAAAATTAAACAACAATGGCTCCATCCTTGGGTTAAAAGAAAAAACAAAAACAAATAAAAATATCTTAAACACAAAAATCAATTATCTGATAGATACTTAAAATTAAATCGAATGCTTTCAAATTAAACTTTAATTTCTCAAATAAACAATTAAATTGGAAAAACTTATGTTTTGTTTGAATTAACAGTTAATAATTAAAAATTAAATTGTAAATTAATTAAAAAAAAACAATAAGACAAAAATTTAATAAAAGAGGTGATTAACAGGTGATTATTATGAATTATGTTTGTGATTGATTTTTTATTTTAATTTAATTTTAGTATTTTTTTTTTATTTTTTTTTTAAATTATGACAAATTAATTTTTGTTGTTATTGTTTTTTTTTTTTTGGTTAAATTTCCAATTTAACAGTTATACAATAGTATTAACAGATATTTAAATTTGATTAGAGTTGAATCTAAGGTTGTAAACCTCAATTTCCTTCTGGTTTTAGAGAAATTAATTTTTAAATAAAAGAAATTTTAGATTTCTATAATATAAAATATGCATATTTACAATTTTTTAATTTGACAAATTTCAACAATTTTTTAATCAATAAAAATTTTTGTATAAAAAGAAGAGTGGTTAACCAAGATTTTAAGGAAATTAAAAATAAAATTGTTATTTTGCAAAAATTGCGTAAGATAAATTTTATTATTATATGAAAAGAAATATTAAATTTGTATTGTACAATTTCCAGAAGTTTCCTGGATATTTTTAAAATTAGTTATTTACAGACCTCAAATAAAAGATAGTAATTTGAGGTTAATTTATGTGAAGTTGTAATACGTAATTAAATTAAATCTTTTCTAGTAGTTTTTGTAAAGTAATTATAAGTTGTTTAATAATATACCTAATGTTTTGTTTTAAAAATTATAAAATTTTGAAACGTTTTAAATTTTTTTATTTAAATTTTTCTAGTGCCAATCCTCTATAACAATCATTTTTAACAACTACAGTAGTTTTTCTTGGATCTAATCTTAAGAATCTATTGACAAATTTCAGTATTTCAAAAAATCCAAGAAAACTTTTTAATTTTAAGGGAAAAGTAGTTATAGTTCTAGCTGGATCAGCTTCAAAAAGTAAATCGATTCCGCAGAGTAAGTCTGTCCTTCCGTCCGTGTGTCACCACGATAAATCAAAAACTGAAAGGGCTAGAGTTTTGAAATTCACACAAAGTCATTTTAGATTTCTAGGTTCCATAAGGTTTTTGGTCCAAATAGAACCAAGGCTTCATGGAGCTGCGATACAATTTGTTTAAACCAATATGTATTTTTTTAAAACATTATTAGTCTGAGAGGATAAAATTACACATGGTTAGTTACATAATAGATCCAGTCGATGGCGCAGTGATTGTGGCGCCGGCCTTTCATGGGAAAGGTTCCAAGTTCGATCCCTGGCTGGATAAACTTAATAAATAGTATAAAAAATTTATATAAAAATAACTTATAATTAAATATCTAATAGTCTAAAAATGGAAAAATAATAATTAATAAATAAATAAAATATAAAATTTTACCTATAATCGTGTTCCCGAAATAACCTATAGCTTAGTTGTAAATAAAAAATTAACTTTATTTACGTATCTGTTAAATTGACACCATTGACATATGCATATAAGACATGACTTAATCCAACAAACATCTATTCTGTACGTCAAGAGAGGGGTATGCAAAATCGCAATGACACCTTGTGGGAAATCTAGCATCGTCTTTTCCACAAGGCGTGAGGTTTAAAATCATATGGAATAGCTACGGAAGACCAATCATCTAGCTTAATGAAACAAACGATTAACGAAACGGAAACAGAGCCTCGGATTTGTACTGACTGATTTGAAATGCTAATTATTTTTTTTGCAGATAACGAATTTTAAAAAATTTTATAAAGTCAATCAAAACTCAGTACAAGAACATGCAAGAGTTCTTGGATTTAGCTTGTAATTGAAATGCCAAAAGTTTGTTGAACAACATCATTATGAGCGATTAACTACATTCCCATCATATATTAATAAATAGAACTGCTACGAAGTACTGGGTACGAAGAATGCAAGAACACTGCATTAGTGACAAAGCCCACGTTATGGAACTGAGCAGCAGCAACCGTTTAGGGGCGGTATGCTATTCGATTCCTATCCCGTTAATAGTTTAGATTAAAATAACAGCTCATACGATTGAAACAAAACAGGTTTAAAAGAAAAAGTTCGAAATCATTAATATTATTAGAAAAATATACTTTATTTATGTTAAGATAAAAAAAACTTATCTATTACTTACTTCCAAAATATTAAAATTTTAGAAGAATTCATAAACCAAAGGCATTGTTTATTTGAAATACGTCGGCATATCGAATTTTGGAACAAGCATTTGCTGTATAATAACCAATTCCTTATTTAGGTAAAGGTGTTAAAGAAATAAAAAAATTTTAAATGAAAAAGTAATAAAAATTTGATAATTAAAAAAATTATGTATTATTGGTTCTAAATCCCATATTCTTAAAATATACTATAAATATTTTTATATCCAGTTTTATTACTGTTTATTACTTCTCTTAATTTTTTAATATTTACTACTTTTAAAGTCATAATTACCAAAATCTATGGTTAATAATACCTTGAAATGAGAATAACACGGAATTTATCTATTTTATGTAATCTATCTTTTTAGGTATGACCATCTTTTTTTTTGGACTAAAATAGAACTTAAAATCTGTTTAAAATTCTATAAAATTAAAACTCCATAACGTAATTACTGAATTTATAACGTTAAAAATATATATATATATATATAATATTTTAATAATTCTTTTTAATCATTTATAACTAATCATAATTTTTGACAGTTAAAAAACTAGATTTTTATATATGTACGAATACGAGTATATTGCTAATTATCAAGTTAAATTCCAATCATATGAGTATTCTTCCTACTTATTCATTCATCTTTACTTTATTTATTTTTTGATTTTCTTTTAAATATGAAACTCTCACCTTTATCTATATATAAATATATATTCCTATATATGTATCTTATAGATAA
Organism: Dolichopus griseipennis; assembly: GCA_963082915.1. Classification (NCBI taxonomy): domain Eukaryota; kingdom Metazoa; phylum Arthropoda; class Insecta; order Diptera; family Dolichopodidae; genus Dolichopus; species Dolichopus griseipennis. Next base: position 55,617,609 of record OY720444.1, on the reverse strand, counting down.
ACACAATAAGATATAAAAATAACAATAAAATATCTGATTTGAATATTCAGGTAATTTATAATTTTTTTAACAAAGGTATTTTAAAAAATAAAATTTTTTTTATAGAAATAAAAATGAAAACTAGTTAACTGTAAATATTTACATGTTATAGGTATATGTATAGGTGTATGTAGATATTTAAAATATGATTATGTTAAATTGTATTCTTAACATACTGACCAAAATATTTAATTCCACTTAAAGGCAAAATATATAAAGATTTAAAAGATGATTTGAATCAAAGCTGTAAAAAATTAAAAGTAATAATAAAAAAAAAATTCTAAAAGCTTTTAGAAGCAACTAGTTGACTATGGAGGTTTTTTTTTATTTTAAAGATATGGAAAAGATTATTTCAAGAATTACGTTAAGTTTTTTATTTTGAATAAATTAGAATAAATTATTTAAAATTATTAGGGGCAATTTAGTTGTTTTTTATTTGAAATCCAAATGAAAGAAACAATGATAGGTCTTTACTATAGAGTTATATAGAGTAAAAATTGCGACTCACCTAATTGCTCAACTAATTCTTTCTGACTCTTCTAGTTTTGACTCCGGTCGAATAATGAGTCGCTTCAGATTTCAGCCCGCTGACATTTGAATTCGTTCACACTTGAGTCCGCTCAACCTGAAACCACAGTTAAATTCCTCAAATTATGAGATGACTCATAATTTGATTTGAACGATGAGCTAAACTTGACAATCCGATAATTTCTACTAATCTCTTAGGAAAACTGGTATTAAAAACAATTAAATACTTTAATAAAATTGACACGGAATATTTTGACATTTGGCGACTTCAATTACTAAAATTCTTTATTTGAACATAATTCACTTGGCAACTACAAATTGATTACTTAAAACTTTAAAGTGAATATTTTACAGCTTTATGTTGAAATAAATAGTACCTATCGAGACGCAAATTAAATTATAATTATTCAATTACAAATTCAATTGCAATTATTTCAAATTAAGAGAAGAATTTGGGTTAAAAAAATTAATAAAAATAATGAAAAGCGAATTTAAGAAATTATAAAAGTCTAACATTATGTATATAACAGTTGGCAAACGTCGAAATGTTCATTCCAATTTGTGTCCCTTTTTGGTAAATGTCTTAATGTTCGTGCTTTAATGTAACTAAAATTAGCATTGCGGATAGAAAATGCTGGTATGACTTAAATATCTTGTATTATATTATAAATTGAATAATGTATCTTAAACATTTATTTTTATGATATCTTTACGTCAGTGTATAAAAGTAACAATACGTGATTTTACAAAAGTTTGGAAAATTAGGAATCCAGGTGGTACTGCAATTTTGTGCTATTATAGAAATTTTGTACATAGGTTGTACGAAACAAATACCCAAGAACAAAGTCTTTAAAACAAAAATAAACAAGTGATGAAAAAAACCAAGGGTTTTTAAAAAAGCACATTTTCATAATAATATAGTGTTTCATACTGAGTATTTTATCGGAATATAATGTTGAAGTTTCAATGTTAACGTTTAATTTAGGAAATATATACGTTGGTGACTAAGTTACTACTTACTTATAAAAACCGTAATTTTTTTAATTTTTAAGTCCTAATAGCCCCTCTATGGGGACGGTTGCCCAATTTTTTAAGGATCTAATTTTAAGGATCTAATCTCACTACTCCCCTTCCCCCAACTTTTTTAGGTTCAAGAAAATAAATTGTGAATTATACAAAAATTTGGAATTTTATTTAGAATTTTACTATATAAGCAAAAATGGTTAAAACTGACAGACACTTTCTTCAATTTAAAGAACCGCTTTTAAATTTAAGAAAGCTTTTAACATATGTTAAATTATAATATTGGACCTTAAAATTTTTTATTTGGACAAAAAAAAATTTGAACAGGTATTCAAGTTACAAGTGTTTAAAAATAGCAAAATTTCAATTTTCGAGCTCTTATAGCTGCTGAACAGGGGACGAGACAAAAAAAATTTGTTAACCGACTCCTACTAATTTCTGAATTTCTAACTTCTCTCAAAATTTCAAGACCCCAGCTGGAACCGTTTAGGAGATATGTGGGGCCAAAAATTTTGCAAAAATTGAGTTTTGCATAATGGTAAATTTTAGTACTGTATGGCAACTCTGTACATTTTAGTGATATATTTTTGTAAAGCCTAAGAAAGCAGCTCTCTTTTACCGTTTTTAGATTGAAAATATAGCTAATACAACTCTTATTATATCAATTTAAATATAGGGCTTTTTTGAAATTTGCGGGGGCTGTAGCTTCGTCACCCTTCAAAATTAAAAAAAACTTTGACACATGTTGAAATATATTTAAAGAGCTTTCAATTTTGCAAATCATAAAAAAAAAATTTTAACAGGTATTCAAGTTACAGGTGTTTAAATATAGCAAAATTTCAATTTTTGGGCCCTTACAGCTGCAAAACAGGGGACGTAACAAAAAAAGTTTGTTAACCGACTTCTACTTATTTCTAAGGAGCTAACTACTCCCAAAATTTCAAAATCCTAGCTTGGCCAATTTAGAAAATATGTGTGGCCAAAAATTTATAAAGTTTATAAAACCAGCTATCTTTTGCCGTTTTCAGATTGAAAATACACCTAATAGAACTCTTGTTATAACAATTTGAATATAGGGCTTTTCCCAACATTGGAGGGCTGCAGCTCTGTAACGGGTGGGGCTACAGAAAAAAATTCTTCTACGAAATAATTTTTTTATTAATACCTACTCGTGGTTAAAATTTCTTTTCTCTATTTCAAACGATGTAAAAGTTTTTGTAAACATACGGACAGACAGACAGACAGACAGACAGACAGACAGACAGACGGACGGACGGACAGAGTGAAACTATATAGGCACATTTTTACAAAATTTTTTGAAAATGTGCTAAAAAGGTCCAAAATTTTGGGCGCTTTTTTCATATGTTAAAAGTCTACAAAATACATTTTTTTAAAGTCCTAAAAAAAACGGAAAAGGTTCCGAAAATAATTGTTGTTCCGCACAACAAAGTCAGACAATTTTTCAACTTAGATTATCATATTTATAAAATTTTAATTATTAATATTTGTTGATTTAGATGAAATTTAGATTGATGTTTCTAATTCATAGAAGAATATCTTCATATTATTTTTACGTCTAGATCAATTAGAAATTAAATAATAGATTGTTTACGCAATTTAAACGCTTACTGCCAAAAGAAGAAACTATTCAATACATAAACTTTAAATTCTTTTAATTTTGAATTATTTAATTAAAGAAATACCAATTCAAGAAATTTTTTGAAACCTTTCTTTATTTTAACTTTTATATTTAAAATCATAATTTATGTAAAAGGTTTATTATTTTATATTTTAATTAATTTAATGTAATTTCATATTACATTAAATTGAAAATTGAATTAAATTTTAGAAAATTATTTGTTATTATTTTCTATTGTATTCAATTCAATAACTTCCAAATAAGAAAATATTAAATTTTTAAATAATAATTAAAAAAATTTTTTAATTTATATTAATTTTATTTACAAAATATTAATTGATTTAGTTTAATATTTCGAAAAATAATTTGAAATTTCAATATTAATGCATACAATAAAAATCTTGTATTTTGTTTACCTGGAAGGTATAAAATAATGAAATCAGGAATAGCAAAGGTTCATATTTTATTTGAAATCAATCATAACATTAATTTAAATCCTAAGGGAAATTAAAAATATTTAAAATACCGTAGAAGAAAATTGGGATTCTTGTTTTATATATATGGGTGTTGATGCACTTTATTTAAGATATAAGTACTTTATTTTACTTATTATTTTAAATTTTTTATAACATAAAGAAATGAAAGAATTGCTATTAACGTAAAACAGATTTTTTTGAGAGTTTGACATTTCAGCTACATGCAGTAAAGCCCAATGAAATAAAACTAACAATATGGTTTTTTATTTCGGTTTTATGTAATGTTTTAAAGATTTGAAAAGGAAATAATTAGGACAGCGCGGTGGATAACAGTCAGTTGTTGCGCGTACAGTTGTTATAGCTAGAATTAGTTGTCAAAGTCCCATTTTTAAAAATTTTTAAGTATGAATTTGGGCCGAAAATAAAGAAATTATTATTTTGTTTTTGATTTGAAATGTGGTATTGAAATAAAGCCAAAAAAGTGCAAATTGACTCTATTTCTTTTGGATGATATGCATGTACCCGACATTTTCATTAAAAAAGAAAGGAAGAAACACCATTCACTTGGTACATTGATCAGAATACCTCGGTTTTCGATTCGATAAGTTCTCTTGTCACTTGTCACTGATTTTTAAATTGTTAACACTCATTTTGACTTAAGCTTCAAACTTGTATGAAGGGAGAGAAAAGGTTTTCCAAGGTAAATACCAAGCTTTTAGTTTTAAGTGAGTGATTTATTCCTTATTAATTTTAATTATCAGAATTTTATTTTAATTCGATCACAACTTCCAACCTTCTCTCACTTATCAATTCAATACCAGGACCCTATTGTACCAACAACATATCACCAACGAAATTATCAAATTATCACAATTTTTGATGTAGCAACACTGTATTTGACAGCAAATATATGAAATTTGATTAGTAAAAAACACTCACTTATGAAAAACTTGATTATTTCATTAGTGATTAGTGTTGGAGCAATAAGGCCCTTTTCTTACTAATCAAACATTTTTATTTGATAAATGAGTGTTTTTGCCAATCAAAACTTCTTATGGTTTTGATGCAACACAAACTTTTTAAAATGATGGTTATTTGATTAGTGAGGATTGACTAATCAGTAATTGGTGCAATAGGGCTCGGATTTGATTTTTTTTCAATTAAACTTCCGTTTTAAAATTTGTAAGTTTCCTTTCTAGAGAAAAAATTAAAAAAGTTTAATATAAAAATTTTTAAAACGAAAATCGATTTATTTCAACAATGTTAATACTAATGATTTACCTAAAATTTTATTAGATTTTAACTTAAAACGGATCTTTTAAAAATGGGAATTCCATAACAAAGAAAAAACTAGATTTAGATAAATAACTAAACTCTGTAGTAAAATATATAGTAAGATATTTTATTTCAGATAAATTCTATACCTTTAAGTCATAAAACATATTTATAGTTTTCTGAACTGGTTTTTTATTTAATTATTTATTTTATTAATTTACATTTATTCGAACATATGTTTACTTTTTCGTTCGTAAAAAATTTACATGCTAAATTTTTTTCATAAAATAATTTTTTTATAGAATTTAAATTTCTTTATTTAAAATTATGTTTTGATTTCGCATAATTTTGATAACATTTTAAAAATTAAAAAAAAAAAACTTCGCTAAATATATCGCCAAAATGTGAAAAGTAAAAATCTAATTAAATTAATACCCTATTTATAGTTTAGATATGAAAAGAATTTTGGAGCGTACAAATTTGATGAATTGGTTAACACTTATAAATTAGTTAACACTTATAAATTAGTCAACTAGTTTTTGGAGTGACAAAGGTCTGTTAATTAATAAATTTAGCATTAAACAAGCATTTAGAAAAAGTGAAAATATTATTTTGTAACAGTTGTCTTTGTTTGGAAATATTTCAGGAATTTCCGCGATTTATTTTAACGGTGTTCAAGACTTTAATTTTGATTTATTTTTAATATTCCATAACTGTTATAAGTGATTTATCAGGTGTTATTTTTATATAAGAGGTCAAAGTGTTTGTTTTATTTATTATTTTTTCATTTGTTTCTTAAATTTTGCAATTTTAACTTATATTTTAAGTAAATGCATACTTTCTAAATAGGCTTATTCAATTATGAAGTGGTGCGAGAAGATCTGAGCTACTATTTTAACAAGGTTCCTCTAGTGTAGTTTATTAAATTAGGTAAACATCATCTACTACTATCAATGCTTCAAAGGTCGAATCAAAAGCAATTTTTTGAAGGACTATCTAGAGAAGCGGCACATTTATTTTGAAGCTCACCGTTATAAAATTTAGTTCCGCCGATATAGACGCGTGAACTAACGAGGTTTCGTGCAGCCTTATATGTGAAACGGTTATTCCTAATTTTGAACTAACCTTCCAAATTAAAGTATCAAATAAGTTCCGTACTAGTGGTGCTGACTATAGTTTGTTAAAACATCCGGATTTCAATAATTTTATAGTGATAAAACTAATTAATTTTTTTTTTTAAAGCGCTAACTGTTCAACTGTTAGGCTCACACGCTTGTCTTTACGACGGGTACATGTTGGAACAGGATATTTAATTGTGTTATTAGAATTGATCTTAATGAATTCCACATACAATTTTAACATGAGATTGTCCTAGGCCTTATAACACGTAGAAACGTCTTAGATTTTCAATAGATACAGTTCTATTTTTTTTATATTGTAATATTTTGTATTTGAGTTTTATGGTATTCTATATCTACGAGTTATATTATTCAATTAAATTATTTGTTTGTATTTTGCACTTGTACATATTGTTATATTATTGTATTTTTTATTAAAGATATATAATTATTAATTATTGATTAACCCATTAGAACCCAATGGCGAATTGTAGCTGAGTCGGAAAACTTATGAATATAAACTTATAAAATTTGACATGTATATATAGTACTATTTCAGGTGTCATTTCTGCTTTGGAATCATTAAAATTTATCCAATAAAATGAATATTACTTATTCAGTTAATATTCTCTACCCCGCATTATCTTCTGTATTGTTCCTCAAGATACTTGATTTATTATAGATAGCTCCTTAACAGTAGAAGAATTAGTAAGAAAAACAAATTCTGCTAAATTGAAAGAGTCATAAAAATAGTAAAATAGACAAATGTATTTTAATAATACTAAAATATTGTCTATTTTTGGTTTAATTACAGTATTGTTTAATATAAGTCTAATTCTATAACCTTTTACGTTTTCCACAATAACTAGTTGTTTAACGATATTCTATTTTAATGCTATTAAACGCGCTCTTATTGTACATGTGTCTTAATTTTTGAAATTTTTATAAAACTCTAACAATTATTTAATACTATCTAGAAAATAGTTTTATCAATTTTTGACTAATTTTTAAACAAATTAAGTTTTGTTAGTTGATTTTAAACGTTATTTTGTACTCATAAAAATTATTAAAAACAAGTGATGAAAAAAACCAAGGGTTTTCAAAAAAGCACATTTTCAAAATTATATTGTACTACATACTGAGTTTAACTTTGGAAATATTTACTTGAAAATAGTTACTACTGACTTATAAAATTTACTGCTAAAAGTAAATTTTTTATTTAAAAGTTATTAAAGCCCTTCAATGGAGAAGATTGCCAAATTTCTCAAGAATCTAACTTCACCTAACACCTCCCTCCCCCCCACCCCCTCATCCTCTATTTTTTTAGGTTCTAGGAATTAAATTGTGAATTCTACAAAAATTTGAAATTTTACTTAGAATTTTATTATCTAAGCAAAAATGGGTAAAACTGAGAGACACTTTCTTCAATTTAAGGAACCCCTTTTAAATTTAAGAAAAACCTTTAACATATGTTAAAATATAATGTTGAACCTTTAAATTTTGTATATTAATAAAAAAAAAATTGGACAGGTATTCAAGTTACAGGTGCTTAAAAATAGCATAATTTCAATTTTCGGGCTCTTATAGCTCCTAAACAAGCGGCTTGATAAAATTTTGTTAACTGACTCCTACTATTTTTTTAGGATCTTTCTTCTCCCAAAATTTCAAGATCCTAGCTTGAACCGTTTAGAAGATATGTGGGGCCAATAATTTTGCAAAAATTGACTATTATACAATGATAAATTTTAGTACCGTATGGCAATCCTATACGCTTGAACGACATATTTTTGTAAAGCCTATAAAAGCAGCTCTCTAATACCGTTTTTCGATTGAAAATAAACCTAACAGAACTCTTGTTATATCAATTTAAATATAGGGCTTTTTTGGAAATTTAAGGGGCTGTAACTTCGTCACCCTTCAAGATTAAAAAAAAATCTTTGACACATGTTAAAATATAATTATAGAGCTTTGAATTTTGTCTATCACTAAAAAAAAATTTGGACAGGTATTCAAGTTACAGGTGTTTAAAAATAGCAAAATTTCAATTTTCGAGCCCTTATAGCTCTTAAATAGGGGGCTTGACAAAAAAATTTTGTTAACCAACTCCTACTAATTTCTGAGTATCTAACTGATCCCAAAATTTCAAGACCCTAGCTTGAACCGTTCAGAAGATATGTGTGGCCAAAAATTTTGCAAAAATTGAGTTTTGCGTAATGTTAAATTTTAGTACCGTATGGTAACCCTAAACATTTGCCTTGTAAAAAATTATAAAGTCCATGAAACCAGGTATCATTTTCCGTTTTCAGATTGAAAATATATCTAACAGAACTCTTGTTATAACAATTTAAATATAGGGCTTTTTCCAACTTTGGGGGGCTGTAGCCCCGTAACTGGTGGGACTACAGAAAAAAATTCTTCTACGAAATTATTTTTTTTGCAAAAACTATCCATGGTTAAAATTTCTTCACTCTATTTCAAACGGTGTAAAAGTTTTTGTAAGCATACGGACGGACGGACGGACGGACGGACGGACAGACGGACGGACAGAGTGAAGCTATATAGGCACATTTTTACAAAATTTTTTGAAAATGTGCTAAAAAGAATTTAGGAAATACGTTTTATAAGCTTATTATAAGCCCCTAATATTTTAATAATTATTAATATTAATATAAAAATTCTTCTTGGCTTTTATTATTAGTTAATTCTAATTTGGATGTTTATTTGATGTTGATTATGTTCTTCTGCTAAATTTAATTTTATGATATAATAAATTTTCCAAAATAACTTTTATCATAAATATAAAATATCTTATCTTGTATTTAATTATAACTTTTTATTACCTTTAATGAGAAAACAAAGATATTAAAAAAATATTTATAGTTAGAAGTTGTAACTTATGACACAATTTCATTGTCATAATTTTATGATACTAAAAAAGTCAATGATTTTATTACTTTTAATTGTATTAATTGATTGCCTATTAAAGTAGTTATTAAAAGTAATAAAAATCCCAAAAATGAAATTTTATTCGTATTGTAGTTATACGTTATTCATATTGTAGAATCGAACTATATTGACAGATGGAATACATTAGATTGTACAGGTTCTTATTAGACCTCATAAAAAATGAGTTCCCGTAACGAGTTTTGAGCCATCTTCGAGTTTTCATAGTGTATAAGTAAGAGAGGATTATTAAAGCTTCTCTAGTGTTACGTTGGATTTATTCAAGAAAAGGCATAATTGACTTTATGTCATTACCTTTATGATATCAATAAAACAAAGAAATAATTAATTCCAATATTTCGACGAAAGTTAAGTAGAATAAGTGTTATTTCTTCGACACGGTCGCTTATCATGCATAAGGAGAGACTTTGAAATTTGTCATCGTAAGTTAATGAATTTTTTATTGTGGGAGTTGTACTCCATTTTAGGTTGAATATAAGCTTTTTAGATATTAGAAAGATCCTTAGGAGAGAAAAAATATTTTACTGCGGAAATGATAATAAAAATGCTTGGGCTTTCTTACCGTTCTATATTTTCTCCATGGAATCGTAGAACTCAGTTTAATCCATTCATTTTGTATGTATTTTTTTTTTCTACTTTTGTAATTAATTTTCCTCGTTATTACTTTACTTTAAATCGTACAAGATGTACGCACATAGTTACCTCTAGCATAGCAGTTTCAAAACTATTTATTTTGGCGTCATTCGTATTTAATCACCAATGTTATTTGCTAAAAACCCATTGGACCACCCATATAATGGCATCATCTGTATGACTAATAAAACATCTAATTTGAAACATGCTGAATACAACGAATAACTAAAACTTTAAATTACAATTACCAAGAAATATTAATTTTCTACTGCCTATAAAAGAAATTTAGCACACACACATTTTAGTAGTTTCAAATATTAAAATCATATCCAGTTATTATAAATTGCTTTAAATTAATTAAACTAATAAGAAACTTAATTTAACTCCTTTATGACATTTTGTTTTTGACAGATACCTGTCAATTTTTGAACTAAGAAAAAATTTTGATAGAACTGTGTTTGTAGTAAAACCTTTGAAAAATCTGTGATTGTAAAGTATAAAAGTGAAGATAATTTTTTTCAATTAACTACACTTAAATTTAGTTAATAACAAGTGATGGAAAAAAGCAGGACTTTTAAAAAAATCGCATTTCCAAATTTAAACAACGTAAAAGTAAAAATCTAAATCAATAAATACCCTATTTAGAGTTTAAATATGAAAAGAATATTGAATCGTATAAATTTGATGAATTGGTTAACACTTATAAATTAGTCAACTAGTTTTTGGAGTGATAAAGGTTTACTAATCAATAAATTTAGCATTAAAGAAGCACTAAGAAAAAGTGAAAATATTATTTTGTAACAGTTGGCTTTGTATGAAACCATTTCAGACATTTGCAGTTTTTTTTGAACATTTTATGAAACTTTAATTTTGGTCTGTTCTAAATAATTTATAGCTATTATATGAGATTTCCCAAATGTCATGTTTACATTTAAAGTCAAACTGCTCGCTTTATTTGTTGTTATTTTTTTTTATTTTTATCTTAGATTTCACAAAAAAAAAATAATTTATTAATTTATAATACATACAATGAAATAATTACAAGAAACAAGCTGCGGACCTTTAATCTAATGAATTTTATCACTAAAATGAATCATTAGGATCATATTTAAGCAAGGCTCCTCCAGTGTGGTTTATTTAATTAGATATACATCATCAATACGAACAAAGCTATTGATATTCAAGTCATGTGTAAAATCCACATTAATATATATGACAGTGAATCATGGTTGCTTACTAACTCCATTAAGAACAAACTGCAAGTCTTCATCAACAAATATCTAAGAATAATATGCCGAATATTCTGGCCTAATAGCATTAGGAATATAGACTTTTGGGAATTAACAAATGAAAAACGAATACACTAAGATTGGACACATTCTAAGAGGAGGTGAAGATTGCATAACAAGAATGCCGCTATGCTGGAACCCTCAAGGTGGTAGCCCTATGTTCCCTAGCGGAGTAACAGGAAAACAAATGTCTTCTTCACGCTTCAAATGTCGAATCAAAAATAATATTTATTAAAAGCAATATTTTTGGCGGGCTGTCTGTAATTTAAAGCCTATGTCATTTAAGGCTTAATACGTCATGGGGTTTAATTTTGAAACTTAAATCAATATTGCCATCTAAGTTTAATGATATCTTAATAGCATAAATGTCCAAGGTATTTAAGAATATAATAAAAAGTACAGTTATCAAACTATATTAAAAACATTTAATATTTACAGTTGAAGATATTTCAAATTTTTATTTTCAATTTTAAAATAATACAATAGAAATAATAAAGTGAATGTGTCACTTAATATAGTTTAATTCGTCAATTAATATAAAAGATAAAAACGCCTTAACATTAAAATCAATCAAATGATTTGAAATCAGTCCAATTTTAACACCATCGCATTTAAAGATATATTTTTTTTTAATTGCTAAAAAATATTTGATTTTAAAAGATTAAAATTTGCATAAAAATCAAATCATTGACATAAAAAAGTTTTCTTAAATTTCAACATAAATTTATTTCAAATGGAAAAATTAAAATTTAAAATAACATGTTTTAAAGTTTTTCTAAATCACCCGCATTAAATTAACCAGTGGAATATGATATTATAATTTTTTTTTGTTTTTGTAAATTATATTGACATGTGATTTTGCAAATTAAATATGCAAATATTTGACTTTAAAGTAGAAAATTTGGCATTATTAGGTCACCGCTCCTAAAATATGACATTTTAATATGAAATGAACTTTTTATTGATATGTATTTAGCTATAAATGAATTTATAATATTTTTTTCAATATAACATTTAAATAAAATGTCTTTTTGTCAATAATATTTCACATTAATAGTCTCGACGTCTAATTGGTTATTATAGATACCCTCATAGGGACGCGCATTTAAGGGTGAATGTCCAGAAAGGTTTAATAATCTACATTTAAAACTGCTGATCTTCTAATTGAGCACTATGCTTTAATACACAATTTTTAATAATTTCCCACTTTTAGGAAATGTTAAGTCGCCTTTCCACAAATACCAGTGAACATTAACTGTGTTCTTTACAAATTTATATAGAAATTTTTGAATTTGCTGTAGGTGGAACTGTTTGGCACATTCTGAGAAAGAGGATTGGGGCTGTTCCGAAGTACTTGTGAAAGGCCAAAGGCCCAAATTTTAAATGCCTCAACAACAACCGTAAGGTTCACCGAAGCATCCGGTATACCGTAAGTAGCTTCTAAGACTTCAAGTGTAAGTGAAGGATATTCATCAAATATCGTCGTGGTTGAACGTAAATTCTTTGGAGCTCATAATGATTATTTAATTGAAATGAAAAATTCCATTGTTGTACCGGACCAATAAAACCGAATCGTCTTAATTATTTGGTTATATAGAAATGTTTAATTCAAACTTAGCAGTCCTGAAATGCCACCAACGATTTTATAAACATTTATCCATATTTGGCGTCACATTTTATTTTCTACTTCTGTTTATTACGTTCATTACCCCTGAGCTTACAGTATAATGTTAAACGGAAGAATAAGTTAGAAATATATTTTCTACCATTTTCCCCAAACTCTTCCCCTTCACTCATCTTATTTTATAGATATGTGCTTAAAGATTTCCAGAATGAATTTTATTTAAAATTATATTTACCAGTTATTTTACAGAATTTTTTTAAGAAAAACTACAATGTAATAAAATATGTAAATACTTTAACAAAATTTAAGAATTCAAAGAATTTTTATGATATCAATTCAGATATAGACAATGGTTGAATCTTTAAAAGGTATAATAAAAATACATTTTAGGTAGCTAGTATAACGCTTTAAAGTCTGTTTTTATTATTCTTCAAAAGTATCTAACTATTAAATTCCATTATAAAAAGTCGTGAATGACTTTTAAAACAAAACTAAAATTGGATTTTAAAATTTTAGAAAACTTAAATGTATGTCACTAAGTCTATAGAGTATTATATACTCTAAATAATCTATTAATCTTATAAATTATTATATTGCCGATTAAAAACATTTCTTTTTTTTATATCGTAGGTTTTATTTTTTGTATTTATTAATAATCAAATCAAAAAATAAAAAGACAGATCGTTGTTTCCGTAATATTCTTCTTTAAAAATACAAAAAACTGTTTTATCTACTATATGTTTAGAAAAACAGTTTTTAAAGAAGAATCTTAAGATAAAATGAACTTTATCTTGAACTATGACTTTGTATTTGGGTAATAAATAAAACATATAAGATTTTTTTTCTATTTTAATTTTAGCTTTCAAGTATTACACACAAATTTAGAAAGGAGAGCAATTGTACAATATTTGTCAACTTCCACCTTTTAAAGTAATTATTAATATATTTGAAAGCTTTTAAATATTTTATTCTTAATTATTAAATTGTTTATTTAAAGACAACAGAACAAAGTAAGTCATAGGTTTCCAGCTGTAGCAGGTTGTGAAAATTTTCTTGTAATAATAAAATCGAATGCATTACAGCTTCCCCCTTAAAATGTGCCACAGAACCCATAAAACTTAGATCAAGAAAATTTCTGAGCGAGTGCAGTTTAACGAAACTTACATTTTTGTCGCTAAAATATTTCAAAAAAAAAAATAAAGAAGAAAGTAGAGTAGTTGCTTTTCAACTCAAGTACGTCAATATTAACATAATTATGTTGATCATGTAAAATAAAATTAATTTATATATATTATTTTAAATAATATAATCTTTACGTAAAAGTGCAAACTATTTTTGCATCTGAGTAAAAAGTTCTATAGATAGGTTCCAAACCTATGGTCCGATCTCAACCGTACGCAATCCCCGCCGTAGTTTCATTACTAGTAACCTACAGCACAAATTTCATGAAGATAGCGTCATTAATTGTTAAGTTATCGTGATTTGTTATATATGTTCGTTAGACCTTAGACCGATTAGCTCGTGCATATTATATTAGATTGTGGAAATTAACTTGAGGAAATTTGTTAAAAATTAATTTGCCATTTTGTTTTATCTTTTACACTGGGTCGTTTACATAAAATAGTGTTTTTTTGATTTTGTTTCCCTTCAGTGCACTTTAAGGTGAAAACCCGTAACGTCCTTCAAAGCCCTTAAACTAAAATTAAACTGCTATTTTCATGCAGGTTTATGAATTGACGCAGTTGTCATACACGTAGATGAATTGACGCACATAGTTAAATCAACCCACTTTTCGATTTTGAAAGAAACAATTTCTATAAAGTTCTATTGAACGATTTGATATTTCGATTAAAAAAATTTGTACATGTATTCAAATTTTAAGTGCTTAAGAATAAGATATTTTTAGTTTTCAAATCCTTAGAGCTCTTAAATAAGTGGCGACACATAAATATTTTCCTAAATGACTCGTACTTATTTTCAAAAATCCAAATCGTCTCAAAACTTCAAATTTCTGAGTTAAAATATATGAGAGATATAACGGTAAAATTTGAAACAAAAATTGCGTTGTGCAAAGTAGTTAATTAAAAAACCCAATTAATATTTAATAAATATATAACGCTGCCAGTTATTTAAAATACCCTATGGCAACACTTTGTATTTATTTTGCTATTAGACTCCTCGAAGGCCTTATACACCAAAAAATTTCTGCATTGTTTTCTATTGAACCATTTGAAATGTCGATTAGAAACAGTATCTGAAATTTTTTAAGGAACTTATATCAAAATCATTAATACCAATCATTTAAATTCAAAACTGTTGGTTTTCTCATAACATATTAGGTCTAATGGCTAAAATCCATATAAATGTTTTAATTTCTCGTAACATTTAAAAACACTTTCAAGTCAATGACTTTTACATTTTTCATTAACAGTAAAATGAAATTTAGTTTTTTTTTGTTAAATTTTTAACACTTTAAACAAAAATTTTTAACACTTTTAGTTTTTTTTTATTTATTTAAACTTTTTAATTATTTCAATACCTAAATAAAAAAAAATGTCTCAGTATCATAAAAATTAAATAACCATTCATATATAAAAAATAGTACACAATGTTTATTTTCTTAAAATTATAAGATAAAAAAAAATTCGTTCTCACGCTCTAGCTCTTCGTGTGTTCACCCAATATCAAAAAAAAATTAATCGCGAATTAATTTTTTTTTTTTTATTATTATTATTTTATTTACTCACAATTTCAGTTACCATTTTAGTACTACAAATCTATGTAAATTATTAGCTTGCGGTCATTACTTTTAAGTATAAGAAAACAACAAAATTGTAACAACTTTATAAATTTGAATACAAAAAAACAAAAAATGGTAAGCGTTCAAAAAATGCAAAAAAAAAAAAAAACAATTAAAAATAACGCTTTATTTACTTTTTTATCAACGACACAATTACTCAACAATCAGCTATGCGTTGATTGTTATGCAGTCAGTTATGAATAAGTATAGTGGTAATGATACTTCTCTGGCTTATGAACTAGTTTTTGTTTTTATGAGGTACAATTTACATAGCACTGAAAACCGAACTAGTTGAGTTCAATTATTAAGTATATTTTAATTAAGGTGACCATCTGTACCAAACAAAATCAATATATGAAAATAATAAGAAATTTTTGTTTAGATTAAGTTTGAAGAAATTACGAGAATGGAATAATTCTTGCTAAACTCAAGCACTTAAATCTTTGTATTTAGGGAACCAGATAACTTGGGTGTCAAAAAATACAAATACAGATATAGTAGATAAGAGTCAGGAGTTATTACAAAGAACATTTTAAAAACTTCTATAGCTAGAACCTTGTTTGAAAAGCATATTCCGTGTGTGCGTGGGAATATGTGTAGGAATTTAAATTTGAAGTGTAGGGAATATGTGTAGGAATTTAAATATGTATGTGTGTGGGCTGTGGCTGTGAACACGATTACTCGCGTAAATTTCAAACGATTTTAATTAAATTTGATATGAGTGCTTTTAGAAAGAATGACTTCGAAGATGGGCAAAATTAAACCACGTGATCGTAGCGCTCTCATTTTATAAAGATCAGATTTGCCAAGAAATATTAAAAGACTTTCCAATACAAACCACATTAAACAAGAAGAAAGCTTATACATTTCATATTAGAATCACTTCTATGGTTTTTTAATAATACGCCATTTTTAATTAAACTCTTAATTTTGTTTTTTTCCAACACAAAGTGAGAAATTGTATGAATTGAAACAGGAAACGTAGGAAAAATGCAAGAAAAATGCCTTTTAAGACATAACATGTTTTTAAACAAGATAGGTACGGACTACGGTACTGCTTGTTAATTTTAATAATCTGGTTACTATGATGAACCTCATTGAATAAAATTAATGTGAATGTAATTTATTTGGTGGACTTAAAAATTTATTTGGTGGATAAGTAAAAATTCAAAATGTTCCAAAATGAAAGATACAAAATCGAAAAAAAGTGAACTATTTAAATCACAATATTAACATGCACGAATTATTTTGCAATTTTAGTAATAAAATTTTGTTAAAAAGTAAAACAAATTTTTTATAAACATATTTTTTATATTTAGTTTGTTCAATTAATTGCGTTTTACGTGATAATATACAAGTGTTGTGGAGCAAGAAACATTTAACTGATATAGATACGCAACTTGAATGTTATAATGTATATTACAACTATTGTATAGCTTCTAAATTTTAATGTGGAGCGGTTTGAAAAAAAAAATCAAACAAAAATCAAATTTATATATGTGTTAGTTGATGGTTGGTTCATGGTAAATTTGTTTTAGATAATTTACATATATTTAATGTTGAAAGGTGTCTATAGTATATATAAATTAGAACAAAGAGTTTGGTATTTAAATTGTTGATATGTTAAAAAGTTTTCGTGAACGCCTAATCACCAAAATTCAATAATAACCGCTAAAACAAAATATTACTAATAATATTTAAGAATAGTTTAAAATAAAAAATTGTGATACCGTATAAAATTTTTTTGTAATTGATAGTTTTTAAGGAAATTACAGGGTGCGATAATTAGTATTATAGCCTATCTACAGTGGACGCTCTCGTTTCGCTCTCTACATCTAGCTATCTGTCAAACTATGTTAAATGTGTTGAATTATATAAAAGTGTCTACAATTGACGCAGCCCTGACGCAACCATTCAAAAAGTTGTTTAAATTTTAACCTTTTCGCTTTCTCTACGTATTCAAATGTCAAATAATTGAATTTTGAAAAATATTTTTTATTGAAAAATAAAAAATAATATTGTCAGAATAAAAAATTAGTAAAATTTTTAATTAAATACATGAAATTTGTAAACATAACATGTCAAAAAACGCTGTCATGTACATTCCATTGTTGACTACGTAATGAGGGTGCAACGAGAGCATCATTATAGATCGACTATTAAGGGAAGTGTTTCAAGCGATCAGATAAAGAAAAGATCGAAGTTTTGTCATATTTGGGAAAATTCTAAGAATATTTAAAATTTATGAAAATTAACTTTTAAGTTTAAATGTTCGAAAACGAATAGGAAATTTATTCCGCCAGAGAAGATCCTCAGGAGATTTTCTTTAAACTTTCTGTACAAGTTATAAGAAAAAAAGAAGAAAAAAATTTTAAGAGCATTTGAAGAGTATTACATGACGAATCCCTTTCTAAAAACTTAACAAAGCTGAAACCAAGCTTTTTTTTTAAGATGATGTTGATAATATGCTCACCAATCATATCGATGCATCAATGTAATTACAATAAATAGAAGAAAGGTTTTTTTATTTATTGCCATTTATAACTAAGCCTACTGAAGAGTCATGGAGTATTACAAGAGGAAACACTTCTGAAAACTTCATGAAAGCTAGTATTTGCATTATAATAATGGTTATCTTTCCAAACGGCAGCAACTTATGCTCCTAAATCCTTGAAACTATATTTTTTGTTTCTTTCCTAAGTGAAAACCAAAAGAGAATACACTTGATATTTTATATCTCCTCCAATTTTGAGACTTCTTCTCACAAAAAACAACTGCGCGGTAACCGAAATAATATAATGAGCAGCTAAGCCGCTTGCGAGCTAGAATGGTTGCATACAATTTCACACTGCAAAATATTATATGTTGGTATCATTTTATACGTTTCATAGGTAGGTAAAACTAAGTTGATGGTACAGAATGGTAGACGCTCTTGGAAATAGTCTCCGATAGTCTCAAAAAAGAATTTTAGAAGAGTTTCAGAAAAAAAATTAATTGTTATTTGGCCAAAAATACAAAAATTTAATTGGAAATCACTTATTGAAACTTTGCGCAGTTCCTTTTGGTATAGTGTATGACTTTAACACACTAAAAACACACCCTTCAAAAACCAAAGTTTAGGATAATTTTATTTATATAAATATACAGTTTGGTTTTGAGGATAGGAATTGGGCAAGGGAACTTTAAGAATTGGGACTGGGGCAATGGATAATGTAGAAAAAAAGGTAACTTTGTGTGTTCGTGGAGGGGGAGGGGCATATATTAAGGATAAATATTTTAATATTCTTTTTAAACAGCTATTGTCTTCCTTTAGAGTTTTCGCAAACGACCAAAAGGACTTGGAAGAAATAAAAAGCATAAGACTAAATTGATTTCAATTGTCCACAACTGTTGACAAGTTACTTCCCATCAATTAATTTTCAAGATATATAGTATATACATATTTGTTGGCTTCCTAATTCATATGGTTATTCTCATCCAGAATTTAATTATTGTACAGACTGTTTTAAAGTTTATTTGTTATAATTTATAAATATGGCCCTATAGACAATAACTTAAACAAACTGATCATTTTCCAATCCAATATTAATCTTTTTGAAATAAAAACAAATAATTAAAATATATTATAATAATATCAAATATTCAATATCTTAAAAAATTAAAAACTTCTTCCCTCTCTGTC
Source organism: Dolichopus griseipennis (assembly GCA_963082915.1). Classification (NCBI taxonomy): domain Eukaryota; kingdom Metazoa; phylum Arthropoda; class Insecta; order Diptera; family Dolichopodidae; genus Dolichopus; species Dolichopus griseipennis. Next base: position 55,598,519 of record OY720444.1, on the reverse strand, counting down.
ATTTTAAAAATTTGCAATCTTTTTCCACAAACGAATATTAAGGAAAATTATCCCACATTCCCTAAATGAATATATGAAACAAATAAATAAAAGTGGGTAATAAAAGCCATAAACTGTTGGTAAGTGAAACGTCATTGTTCCATTTATTATTTTGTTACAACAAAGAAAATCATTTTGAAAAAAATTGCATCAAAAACACAATATACAATGCAATAATTTATTTTCTGTTACATAAAACTTTTTTTTTTTTTTTTTTTTTAATTTATCCCATAATGTATTACCAACTGCTCTATTAAAATAGTATGTCCATCAGATATTCTTCCATTTATGGACATTGTGAATATATAGAAATAAACTTAGTTGGTGTTTTCCCGATTTTGTTTTACTTTTTTTTCAATCAAAATTTTTGCTTAAAAGTAGCTTTACAAAAAAAAAATGGCCAAACCAACAAAAAAACAATGAATTTCTCGAGAAATCTTTGGCAGCGTAATTGCATATATGCAACTGGTGTTGTTAGGATTGCTGCGCTATTTATTTGCTGCTATTATATTTTGAATAAAAAAAAAAGGAAGGAAAAAAAAAAAAAATATGGTCACATAATTTATTTTGTTGCTTTGATATTGGCAATATTAAGCCGCCACCGCTGCTGCATGTCTTGTCTATATTTTACCTTTGATTATGTTTAGATTTTTCTTAAGTTGTTGGTTTTGTTGCTAGTGCAGCAACAGATAATATATGCAACATTCATTATTAGTTTTTTGTTTTTGTATTTTGTGTTCCCGCATTAAATTTTTTTCTTAACTATTATTTAGTGCTATCATTATTTTTTTAAAAAAATTGCTAACAATTTCTGCTCCAATTTAAAACAATTTTTTTTTATTTTGCTGCCCTTTTTAGCACATTTTCAAAAAATATTTTAAAAAACTGTGCCTATGTATCTTCAGTCTGTTCATCTGTTGGTATGTTTTCAAAACTTGTTAACCATTTGAAAACAGGAAAAAAAGGTTTAGCTGCGGATAGGTATTGCATGGAACTATAGGTAACTTCATAGGTAACTTCATGGAATAAGTTCTTCTGTAGGGCCACCCCTTTCGAAGCTGCAGCCCTGTAAAGCTCTATTTTTAAATTGGTACAACAAGATTTCTACAAGAAATATTTTCAATCTGGAAAACAACAAACGATAGCTGTTTTTATGAGCTATATATATGGGTTGGGTACGTAATCCCGCATCCCAAAATCCCGCATCCTAAAATCCGACACGATGGAAATCCCGTATTTTAAAATCCCGCGCGGGATTTTAAAATACGGGATTTCCATAAATTTAATCTCAGAATGTCGGAAAAACTTGTTAACCAACATTTTATCTAATAATATAAATTTTTAAAATTATTCAATTAATCGTCTGTTGGCAGATAGAATACCTATCAAAGGAAATAATTTTAGCAAAGTCTCGCATTGAAAAGATGCAATCTGGTGAAAAGTTACCAAAAAATAAAAAAACCATTGAAAGAAACAGCAAAATTAAATGTATAATTAAAAGAAGGATTAGAACTCCCATATTGAACTACTTGAAGAGTATTGCACATAGTGTAACTCTTAATTAAATGTTTATCTTTAAATTTTTCTAGTTGTATTTTTTTTTAATAAACAATTTTTTTAACTCTTTGTATTTAAATATTTCTTGCCTATTTGTTTTATGTTCTACGGTTTAATGGTACTTTTTAGGAACCTGCGTGTTATTTATATTTTAGATTTAATTATGGTATTTCGTACTTACAGGATTATGTTTTTACGGGATTTTGTATTTACGGGATTATGTACTTACGGGATTTTGTATTTACGGGATTTAATAAATTTACGGGATTTCGTATTTCTGGGATTTTATCATTCGGGATATTGAGCCACTCCCATATATATATGTGTTACAGTAAGTTACACAAATGTACAGAATTGCCATATGATACTTTTATTTACCGTTATGCGAAACTAAATTTTTCCAAAATTTCTGAATTTTTATGTCTTCCAGAGAGCTTATGTAAGGAATTTCAAATTTTGAGATAACTTAAATCTTAAAAGATAAGTTCGAGGCTTTAAGATACCGCACTCCGTTTTTTGAAGGTTTTAGGATGTCAAAAACTAAAAATTTAAAAATTTTCAAAAACCTGTAAGTAAATTTTATTGAAGTAATATGGTAAAAATACTTTTACAGTGTGGAACCCCTTTTAATTTAAAAAATATGCTTTTTTAAAAACCCTTGATTTTTTTCATTATTTGTTTTGTTGTTGTTTAAAATTGATTCAAAAAACTAGAAGTCAAGCAACAAAAACAATGTACTTATTATAGAAGTTAAATATTTTTTTTTGAAAAGTAATAGATCTATAAAAATAGCAATGCAATTCTGAAAATGTTATAAAGTATTGGAAGTTCGAAACTCATAAGTTTTTAATAAGAAAAGTAAAAAATAAATAATTTGCTAGGTAAAAAATGGTTTATTTGCTTTTATTATAAAGTAATTTAAATTAATTGCAATTTTGATGGCTTTTATATAAACGGACTTACGTAATAGGAAGTATATTGCAGATATTTAGAGATTTAAGTTGAGAGAAATATTATTTATAATTATAATAATTAAAAAAATAAATTTTAATAGTAATTTTGTTTTTAATTCTAAAGCTGCCTGCAATTTTCTTTTCTATTAAAAAAACCTTAAGATACTTTGTTATATAGATTTTTATTCGTTGTATTTTATTCAAATATATTTCGAAACGTTTTAATGGTTTCCCTTTCTTTTGCTAAAAGTTAACAAACATAGAACTAAAAACAAAATTAAAGTAATCAATTATGTAATTAAATTAATAATTTTGTAATACTAAAGTTAAAATATGCCATAGTTTCTTAGTTGAACTTAAATAACTGTCAAATTCCAGTAAGAATAGACGAGTATCGTAGTTCAATCATCCCTTTAAAATATAAAAGCTAACCTAAAATATTTCATTATAAATCTTTGTGGTTTCAAGACAATTTTTAATCAAGAAAATATATAAAGATATATTTTTTCAACTCACAGACTGTTATTGTTGATTTTTCATAAATGGTTTTGAGAGTTGTAAAATGTTCTAGAAATTCTCCGGGTTAAATGTTTTGTTTATTCTCTCTGAGAAGTTTGCCGTAAAAGCCTGTTATGTTTAGGTAGACGTGTGGGATGTCAGCTATAGGAATTACCACTATCAAATACACAGTTTATTTCTTAACTCGTTCTAAACAGGATACTAAATTTAAATTTTTATCTTAATAATTCCAAAGATATGCTTTTAAGGTCTTAGGAGTACTCAGACTATCTCACAAATTCATCTAAAAGCTAAGGAACGGATATAGAAAAAGACAGAACACAGTACCAAATATCAGGTTTCTGTCAACTCAAGAGATCATGATAAATATAAATACATTTCTATATCTAACTTGTTTCCTTTTGGTGATAATAAAAATCAGAACAAAGTTAATATATCTTTATACCTATTTTAGAGGGTGCAGATTCATAATTTCCAGGGTTATAATTTCTTTTGGCATTTATGACTTATTTAGTGGGACTTAAGTCTCTAAAGGACTTAACACTCAAAGCAATTAGCCAAAACTAAATAACGGAATTATGTCCCTAAGAGTTTTGACTCAGATTTGTGGCTCATAATTCCTTTATACAGTCCTCAGCTAAAGGGTTATAAGTAATATTAAACCAAGAATATAATTATAGTTATATAGCATCGGCGACAGATACTAATATATAAAGCTTTTCTTCAACTATATAATATCAAAAATAATTAGCCCACATTTTGCAGTAGAATTCGAAATCAGTGTATTCCCTATTATTAAATTAAGAAAAAAGTAAATATTTTACATGTTAACTACATTTTGTAAGCCTGTTTTAAAAAAAAAGGGGAATCCAAATTTTTTAACAAGAGTCTCGCATACATAGATTCAATCTCGCATAAACAAATACATAAATACATATTTGCTTACATATAATATTTTACTTACATATTTTTATATTATTATATTTAAATCATAAGGATCGGCGAAGACTTTCAGAAATTATTTCAAAATAAATTACGACTTAAATACTTTAATATATGCATACAATTTTAGTTATATGACGTTATTACTGCCAATAAAAATTAGTAAAGGGAGTTATAACTCACGTAATGGGTCATAACTTGCAAAAGGAACTTATGATCCACTTGCTAAGAGTGTTATGTCCCACGTAAGTATTTCAAAGTGAGTCAATGGTCCCTTTAGGGACTTATGTTCCAATAAATGAGTCTGCATCATTTGAGGGTATAACCTACTCTCTCATTCCCTCTAATAAATTTAAATAAAACACTTCTATTAAACTAATTGTGCAAATAAAATTATTCACATTTGGTTTTATTCATAATATGTTAAACTTAACCTTAACAATTTAAGTGTCAGAATTGAATGAAAGAGACATATTACATATGTCAAAAATGTTATCTAGAATTTTTAATCCTTCCATTGTATAATCCTTGTATTTTTTATTCGTATTACATTGTATCATTTAAAAATAATGAAAATATATTATATAAATATATGCTATATCCTATATAGTATATGTATATCGTATGTTACATATGTATACACATATCTGAGAAGAACATGAGGAGATGTTTAAAAAATATTTTATATTAAAAAAAACTTCATAGAAAGTACTTTAATAAAAAAAAATTCTTATTGTTCCATCTTGTTATTGGCTTCATTTTTAACTTTTGCTTTTTAATAAAAGAAGTTTCAATTGTTTTTTTTGTTCTATTTGATAGCTGCACAAATTTTTTTTCTAACTATCTAAATTATCAACAAAGTTTTTTTAAATATTTTAAATATGTCTTATACCTTAAGGTGTTCTTAAGCAGTTTTGTTTTCATTTTTTTTAAAAATGGTAAAGAGCAAATTTTTATTGAAAATATTGAGTGTAGAAAACAATGAGAGTTAAATGATTTCATAGAAGTTTGTAACTGTTCTTGAACACTTGCACTTGGATAAACATGGAATAAAATATGCTCTTTGATAATCCTTGAATAGTATATTAGTAAGACATTTCAACAATTGGATTACTAAGAATTGAGGCCTTGATAATTACTCATTTACAATTGAGGCCGGGCTTGCATTCGATTATATCCTATGTCCGATTTTATAGAATTTATGCCAAAGTATGCTGGTTACTGATGATGCTATAGGGAAGCGTATAATGGGAGGTTATTATATGATTTAGTGGGAAAATCCAACCAAGAAGTTTATTTAAAATGCCAAAGGCTTCAGTTCTAAAGAATTCTTTCCTTCCTTCTAGCTTGGATTAGTTTCACTTGTTTTCCATTTGGAAGTTTATAATCCTACTTCATCATTTAAATCGGTTTTGTTTTCAATCCTTCTTCATCATTTAAATCAGTTTTGGAGATTTCCTTAACCGCACTTGTAACGGAAATGTAGCTCTGCAAAGTTTGGAAAAACCCATTATATTTAAATTGCTATATAACGAATTCTTTGACGCATATATTTAATCTGGAAACGATTAACGAAAGATCTCTTTTACAAGCTTTATTTATCAGATTTCTACTCGTAGTTCAAGATACAAAACTACCTATTCTTTATTTGCCCTGATTTGGCTAGTTTGATCAAATGTACATCAAAATTTAAGAAATAATAAAGTGTAGTTCGACCTAATCTATTGCTATGTTTATACTTTTAATTTTTTTGAAATTAAAAAAGGTCAATGTACCGATATGCCAAAGATAATTTCAGAACGGCCTTCAGACTCCCTTTTAATACATGCCTTAAATTTTTGAAACAGAATATTTAATATCCGATCGGTGGCGTATTGGTTAGGATGTCGGCCTTTCAATCGAAGCGTCTCGCGTTAATATCCTGGTCGGATCATATTTAATAAAAAAATATAATTTATAATTTAACAGTTGACGCCATATTATAAATTATACCTGCCATACTTGAAAAGCCAAGGGTGAATCACTCACTTATCACATTGTATGTGGTAGCGGACTGTTTATAAATAAATAAATATTTAATATTTGGAATTGCCATTGATTTTTCATCAAAATTTGAATAATTTAAATGTGCAGCCAATAGAATATCCGAACTTGAATCTTGGACTTTCCAGAAATAATTTATAGTCCTCTAAATTTCTGAAATTATTACAACTTTTGTTATTTATATTAATTTCTTTCGGACTGGACACTTATAATAGGACACTTATGTGTAAATGATATACAGGTGAAATAAAATCTAGAGAATATTCTTATTATTACCACATTTCCATTTTTATTGAAAAGATTCTATTCTGGGATTTAAATAAAACTTATTATTTCTATTGTCTAACAAAAGTTTTTAAAGTAGTCTGATATTGTGTTTTAAAAATTTCTTTTTTATTTTGTTTCAACATTTGTTTTTTAAACAAAAGTTTATCAAAGTAATTGTAAAATAAGAAAAGTTAACATATTATATAACATAAGTTATTTGTTTTTAAATTTAAACCTTAATAACTTTTTTTCTTTTTATTTTCAGGTGAGTTCAAATTTCTACAGAATCTTTATGGAATAAAATTTAAGGTACAATTTAAATATTTACCTTCCTCGTTTTTTGGAAGGACGATTCCACTTATGCAATACAAGTACTGCAAGTTTAAGTGCAGTTAAAGTGAAATTCTTGAAGGTAAAATGTATGCAATACACTTAAATTCCGACCGTTTTAAAAATTTATATAATATGATACTGTGAGATTTGTGATGATAAATAAGATGTTAGGAATTGCGGTAAATCCTTTAAGTATTTTTCATAGTTCAATTGTCATTCAATATTTGAAAAAAATTATTTGATTTTGAGACGCTAGCTTTTGGAAAACAAGTTAGTGAAATTTTGTAGAAATGCGAAATTTTGTAGAAACCAACTGGAAAATCATGAATGTCTAAAATAGTGAAATTTAGTATGAGGTATTTCTGTTCTGCTTGTATGATTTGGGATAAATTGAAGCGCTGATTCAAATTACTTCCCACGCACCTCCCAAGATCTAACAAACATATATTTTTCGAAATTAATATATATAGATAGAAAATTTAAATTTGGTAGAGGCATGTTCTGTCATGTTTACATTTTATCGGCGACATTTGAGATGAATTCGGGTACCAGTCACAGACCTCTCAAAACCTGTCGAGCAAATTTTCGAAATTAATAAAGTTTGTAAATTGATACATTTTACAACGTAGCTTTGTTCTATTTGATGAATGTTGCCGAGATCTAAGGCAAATTGAAGTGGAGGTTCCCCTTACGGGCAATTAAATTTCTCAATTACAAGGTATAATTTTTTTTTATTTTTTTTTTTTTTATTAATTTTATTAGTATAGTATACTATTTATAACTCATATCCCAATATAAAATTTAATTAAATTTAATAATATAATTTAAATTTTATTATTAAATTAAATTATATTTAATATTAATAATATTATTTAATTTTTAAATAAAAAATGAAATTATACAGAAATTTAGTACAAGATTTAAGGATTTTGATTATCTACATTATCTAACTATCTTTTAAAATTCATTATGAATCAAATACTGCATCAAAGTTTTTTTAAAACAATTTTATATTAGTTAAATTTCTAACTGCAGTTGAAAGATTATTGAATAATTGTAAGCCTTTATGAAACAAATTATTTTGAGTGTTATTTCTCCGGAAAAATGTAAACCTAAATAAATTTTCCCATCTTAAATTATAAGATTTCTTAAATATTCTGGCAGCATGTTTTTCTTTATTTTAAAAATGAATACCAGAGTAATCAAGTCTCTGACGTACAGACATCAATTTTAACTCTCCTAGCATAAATCTTATGTTCGTTCTTCTGCCTCGTTTTAATATGATTCGCATTGATTTATTTTGTAAGCTTTGTATTTTTTATTTTTTATTTTACTAAATCGGTTGTATCGACTTGCGGTTGTTTCATTACTTGTTAAACTATAAAATCAGACTAATCCTTACTTTAGTGAAGAAACTAGTTTTTCCAGTGTTTTTTTTTAAAAGTTTACCATCTTCTGATTCCAGAACTTTAAGAAAGGAAAGTCCATTAAAGTTGGGAAAAGTTTTGTTTTGTTTCCGAAGCTTATAAAAACTAAATAAAATCAAAAGTTATACAAATATGTGCAAGCCGTCATATTAATTTACTGTTATTTATGTAAAATCAATATTAAAATTTTTGAGTTTTTTCATTTTCTTAAAGTAAAACGACAGAAATATCAAATGCAATTTATTATGTCAATTGCGTAATTTTAATAAATCTTTTATAAGTCTCCAAAATTTGGTTACTAATAATAAGACACCTGTTAGAATTATTCCAAGTTAATAATTACTATATTGATTTATATATACATATCAAAAATTTGCTGTTGAATCCCTGAATACATCTTCTAATAAATTTAATTTTATATAATACAAATTTAAATAAATCTATTCAAATAATTTACCACAATCTATTCAAAATCTTATTATGTAATTAAAGATTTTACCATAATATTAAACATTTATGTGTCTAGTTATGCATTTCTCAATTTCTATCTTGTAAAGTTTTTTATTTAAAATAATTCAAAATAAACTCAAAATTTTATACTTGTTTACAATCAATCAATTTTTGAAATTTTTGAACATCAAATAAATTTTGATAACGTGTTAAAATTTTGTCATGAAATTATTTTGCAAATATAATCATAAAATTTCAAAATTCATACAAACATAGTCATTAAATGGAATCAAAATTATTGGAATTATGTGGTTGTATACATTTTCAGTTGCAGATACGTATTGCATTTGTAAGTTTTAGAATACAACATAAATGCTAGAATGAAACTATAAGTTTCTATTACATTTCTAAGGTAGTTTCTCAGTTAAATTATGAATGTACCAATTGAAAATGTTTTTAATCAGCAAAATTTTGCTCTCGATTTTAAAATTAAAATTACTAAAATGCACTATTCCACTTTCCAATACATAAGTCATATGAAGTGATATAGTAAATGTCGCGTCCGAAAATAAATGTCACCGCTAGCGTCGCGTTAATATATTTTTAATACACCTGACTTCCCGACATAATATTTAAAACTCTATTTTCCGTTATAGGATAATAAAGATACGTCAATCAAAAATAGACTATAGAAGTTTTATATGATACATATTTAATTTAAATGTTATGTACATAGTCTTTTTAAATGTCAAAGTTTAATGAGCATTAATTTTTAAGATTGGCGTATACATTCTGAACTATGTTAGATAACTGAGTAGATGAATATATCATAGTTTTTATTATTTAAGCCAGATAGAAGATATCCAGTAATAATCTGGAAAAATATTAAAGGAAAGTGTATATGTAAGGTTGAAACTATATAACATTTGAACTGAAAGAAGTTCCTGTGGATTGTTTTAAAGAATGGAACAAAAGAATGTACAACAATAAACTGAAAACCAATCGGCACAGTGGCACAAATAGTGCAAATAGTGCCAAGCTTTCATGCGAAGGGCTCGGTTTTAAATCCCAGTGAAAAAAAATTCTTTTATAAGATTGTGGACTCGAACCAGCTATCATTCTTTCATAAAAATTTCATTCTTTAATAAAAAAAAAACATTAATATAAAAATATAGACAAATATAAAATATAAACCATTAATTTAATTGAATAATATAACTCACAGATATAGAATACCACATAAATCAAATACAAAATTATTACAATCACCCCTATTCTAAATTTCCTTGTAGACTTTCTACGAAATATTTGCTACGAACAAAAAGCTTTAGCGATTCTCAATTCCCTCGTAAGCAATTAAATCTGCAATTGCAACTTTGACGTTTGAATTCATTTTTCCAAGCAAAAATAATAATTATTGTTTTTAATTTTGTAGTAATAATTTTTGAACATTATTTTAATACTAGCTGTTGGCCCGTCACAGAATGACGGAAGGTCAATTGAAAGAAGAACTTTTTCTAATTAAGAACTATTTCTAATTTCATTATGTACATTATGTTAAAAGTATCTCAAACAAAATTGCAACCGTTACATTTTGTATAACGCATATTATGCTTCGATTTTAGTAATAGATGCACAGAAAATAAAGAAATGACTCATATAATTTCTTGAAGTATCTTAAAAACTTAGTTATATAAAATAAGTTAGTTAGTCTACTTTTTTTATGTTTCGTATTTTATAAAATGTTGGGGTCGTTAGTTCAAATCTCTTCTTGGTCTAATTTTTTTTTAATTTTAATTAATTTTTTTTTTTATTTAAGTGCGTACGTGCTTAAATTAAATAAATTAGTAAAAGATTTTAAATTTTTTTATAAGTTTATTCTGTTTCAATAATGATCTATTTCTCCATCTATTAATGTTTTGTATATAAATTTTTAAAAAATGTTGCTATACATTATATATTGTTTGCTTTGTTTATTTGTTGCTAACATTCTATAATGTACATCTTTAACTTAACATGCTCAATAATGTATCATAATTTATATGTACGTAAAATTGTATTAAATAAATGTTGAAATTTAAATTAAATTTTGCATTATCAAATTCAAATTATAAATTTTATTTGGAATTTTTTCAATATACCTAATTTACTTTAAAAACAATTTATTTTGTTTGGCTTATATGGTGCATTGAGCTCAGGTATTGTATACCCGAAACCACTTGCCCAAAGTCCAAACTTAACACCATTTTCTTCCATTTTTAACTTTTTTTAAATTGTAAAATATTTAAAAGATTATGAAGGAAACATAAAGGGATGGGAGATAGATGAGGGAGAGTTAAGAGCGAGATGTGGGAAACTTTGAAATTAATTTGACACATTGCTTGATGTTTTATTTGCTTAAGCAAAGCAAGCAATGCATCAAAGCGAATAATTAAGACTTTCTACACAAATATCCATGTGAAGCATAGTCTTCTTAATTTTTTTTTACAAAATGTTTTACTATTTAATTAAAATTTCCAGAAAATCATCTGTGATTTTTAAAGCTGAAATGAATTTATTCATATAGTAATAAATAAATTTTATTTCATCAAAAATTTTTTTTTTTTTATTAAAAATAAATAAAATATTTTTTGGCCTGCTTATGATAATTTTAGATATTTTATTTTCTAAAATAAAACACATCCAACAAAACATTAATATTTTATTTTTTTATAATTGAACACATCCAACAAAACACATTTAATTGAATGCGTTTGTTACACCTCATTCTAGACAAATATATTAATAATAATAATAGAAAAAAGTATTTTAATTATATAAATAAAATATGGTGAGATATAATATGATATATTTTGTGCAATAGAAGTGAACTGATACGTATAGAAGTGAACTGATCACTAAAAAATATGACGTACGAATATGCTACGAATCAATATTTTTTTCGGAGATTCTTGCACTTTTCGTACCGTTAAGTCGGAATGGAGAATCGCTTTTTCGTAGATTATCTTCGACGTAGCTGTACTAGGGAATTTAGAATAGGGGCGGATATAAACATATTGTGTCTATTGAAAGCCATTGACGTTTATATTTGATATTTCATGTTTAAATTTTATGTGGAATTCATTAAGATCAATTCTAATAACACGAATATAATATGATCCGCTGTTCCAACATGTACCTATGGTGTAGACAGGCTTATTAGTCTAACAGTTAAACAGTTAGTACTTAAAAAACAAATCAAATTCGATTTTAATAAATAATAAAAAAATATGTTTCACATCAAATAATCGCTACACTCACTTAATATCGTTCAAATTTTACGAACGAATGAATTAAGTCCGTTCTAAATAATATATTTAGAAAACCTTATAACTTTTTAAAGAAGATCGAGAACCGTAGAAAATTTTTAGAAATACGTTTTAATCAGCCAATTACACGAAATTAAACTAATATTCCGAGCGGAGTCGTATAAAAATATTAAATGTCACATTTCGAATGTCACACAGTACGCACTATATTATTCCAATTCAGTTACAATCGAAATTACATTGTGGCTACACACTCTTAATTATGCAACATGAATAATTACTAATGATTATCATTAAATAATTACGATTAGTTAGACCTTTCCTTAACTTTTATTTTATAAAGATTGAATACATAAGTTATATACAATATAATTGATTCAAAAAATCATAAATATGCATTAATTAAAAAATGTGCTAGAATGCACTTTTATTTCGAAAACGAAATATTACAACTCTGTGTGATAGTTAGAAAATTTCTATATATACTAAGATTATTAAAATTATCTGAATATTTAAGGTATAAAATCATTTAAAATTATGAAAACAAAAATTATTTTCAAATATTTAAAGAAAAACAATAATTATTTTCTACAACAATTTCATTTATTACAACAAAAATGTTAAAATTTCAATGAATATTCAGAGAAAATAAATTGTTTGACTTCCAGTTTGAGTGACAAATTTACGAAATGTATGAATTTCGATTTTATTTAGTGATATACTGAAGTATATTAGAAACAATTTGATAATTTTTTGAAATTAAAAAAAAAAAATAAAAACAATTCTTTACAATTGCAATTCGATTCGAATACAATGCAATAACACTAAATGGTATTTATTGGTTAAAGATGGTATAGAAATAATAACATGAAGGATCAAGGAATGAATAAATCATTTGATTCAAAGCAAAACTAACTGATATCTAAAAAATTGCATTCTCTTATACTAGTTGATCAACGATAAAATTAAATAAATTTTACATTTGGAAAATATGCATAAAAAGTTCTTTAAATGAAATTAACCCTTTTACTACTTGCGGGCTGCAATAATTTTTTTAATTTCTATAAACTCTTGTATAGACAAGGATTTTTTTTTAGTTTAAAAATTCAATAGCTTTGATTACGAAGACGAATAAGTTTTATATTCAATGAAATTATTTATATGGCGTTTTTTAAATACTGACACACTAGAGGGTTAATTGTTTTCAAAAGTGATACCAAAATAAGTGATACCTAAAGTATGCACTCCATTGACGACGTGGAATCGAAAGTGCTACTTGCAAGACTTGCACTTTCCTTAGATCCCATAAAATTAAAAATTTGCAGTTACATTTTATGTATCGATCACATCATAACTCTTTGCAGTTATATTTGAAATCGTTAAGTGTAGGACCTACATGCTTTGTCAATCATTTTTTAGATGTCAATTTTGTTTTCTAAGAGCTGATACTTTCTAGGTTATCACTACAATTATCTATAAATTTTATATTAATTAAACTAACTTAACTTCTTTTGTGCATTTTGTTCAAACAATTTTAAAGTTGAATTACTAGTTCCGAATCAAAACACCTGGGATTAAAAAGGTTAATCAATCTATTTTATGCTAATTTATACATTATTGAATAGAAGAAACAATGTCTTCAAATGTTGTAATATTAAAGTTAAATTTATTTTTAAAATGCATTTCATTTAACAAAATTATAATTTTTGATTATAGATAAATAAATGTTTTTAAAACAATTTGATAACTTATGAAGTCATAAAAATACAGGGTGTTTCGTCCATAACCTGCCATGGGCTTTGGAATTAAAAACAAAATTATTTGAAGGTGTGGCCGATTCTCATCCGTTTAGAAAATATGGGTTTTAAAATATTTTAAAATTGTATTTGTATGAATTGGAAACCATAGAAGATAAAATAAGCTTATGAATTAAATTAAACTACTTGGTAAATTAAGGCAATTTTTTTGGGGAAAATATTAGAACTTTGCAAAATGAAATCAATTTTTCACAGCAGGCATTTTATCATATAGAGATGGAAATATTCCATAGCAGTTTTAAATTTTTAAATCTTTGGACATTGGTTTGAAGTTTCCAACGTTTCCAAACAGTGTAAGCCTTATTGGCTCGAAATAAATTTTTTGAACATAATATTTTTTTTTAAGGTCGATATTGTAAAAGACTTTAATAGCATCAGATAACCCCAATAAAATTCTAACAGTTACTTAAACTAAGAATTTTTAACTAGGAAACACCCTCTCATTTGTGGTACATAATAATAAGAATTACATAATTTTAAAAAGTATTCTTTCAATCAATTCGACAAAATTGGATCTTTTAAAGTTTAAAACAAAATTTATTTTAAAAATTTAACAATAATCTAAAATTAAGGTCTACAATCTACAAAATACAATGAAACAAAAACACAAATCAAATAAAAGAAATAAAAAAAGATTAATTATGTTACAAGCCACAAAAGTCATATTTACGATTTTGGTACTTCAAAAATTTTTCATTCTTTTGTTTTTTATTGTAAACTTTTTCACAAAGAATTCTGCTTTCTTATTTACACCTTTAATTTTTAAGTTACAGAATAAATTTAAAGAAAGAAGTTTTACCGTTAATGGGATGATAGTGTGCAGCTGCTCTTGTTTAATTTTATTTAAACTTAAGGCAATATATTAAAAAAAGGTTTTTAAAGTTTGTCTACCAGTTTTTGTTATATTTTGTAGTAGTTAGGCTACAATTTATATTGGGTTATTGGTTATTTTCTTCAAATAATGTCATCTCTATACCTTACTAAATGATAAGTTCATGTCGGTATCACAGAGTTGACACAGTGTACCTTACTCTCTTACTCCCTTCAGTAATGTTTAGGACCTCATGTTTAATTATTAGTTCTCACAAATTTCATTTATTATTACTGCCTTCTGTATTCGTTTCTGTTATTCTAAACAAATTTTGAATCATTTTACTATTCTAATCTATGTTGGGGCGATCTCCTTATTTCTGAAATTTCTCAAATTTAATCTGGAGTACAGTGGGTTAGATTATCATTCATTTCGTTTTTCTACAAGGGATAGTGGAAAGCTCAAATGCCTCCCATTGTAACTGTGCGATGTAATTTTGGGTAGTGTGCGACTTTGACACATCAAAACCATGGCCCTTTTTGAACCAAATTTTAGGATAGGACCAGTAATATAAATATACAGTTTGATTACGAGGAAGGGGATGTGGATGGCGTTCGGGATTTGGGTTGATAATATTTGGGATTGTTTGATTATGGAAGGTGGGCAAAATTGGATAAGAAATTACTAGACCCATGTTACTGATAGAACCATAGTGTGCTATAATATCAGATCTCTTACCCCTAAAGAATAAAACTTAACAGAATTCTTAAATTAATATCACAATTAAAACAGACGATTTCACAGTTTAGATATTTCGTAATACCTTTTAATAATTATAGTTTATAAGTTTATTCATTTCATTCTTTAATAATTCATCAGACATTTTGGAAAGAACTTTTTTTCCGCCCATATTTTTGTTTTTTGATATTTTGATCTTTAATAAACCTTCTATCAAAATCAACAAAATCTTTCATTTATAACATAAATTCTTTACAATTTAACAAAGTTTTTCCATTTGAATTGGTTCTTCATCTTCATCTTCTTATACTGAGTTTCTATTGAAAAATGTCTGCTTTTGAATTTTACATTTTGATGGATGAGATTCTTATGTATTTTCTAAAACATTCCATTTTTTGTATACATATAATATATGTACACCCTCCTGTATAACTAATCTAATATCAAAAATTCTGACTTCTTAATTTTGTATTTTGTCGAATAAAAAGAAAATGTTCATGTCGTTTTCGAAATGATGAAAATTAAAATTCGAAGAATACAACAATTTTTTTTTGGGGAATAATAACACAGAAATTATCTCATTTTATAGCATTTTAAAATTTTATATCTCTATTGGGATCTGGTCAATTTACAGGAAATATGTTTAAAATAAAAAATAAAAAGAATAAAAAGTAAAAATGGGATGGGTAGGAATTTGGAATCAGGAACAAAAATCCTAAAAAATGAAAGTAATTTTTTAAATTGGTTTAATTGGAACAGATTCTTTAGTAATTATTATTAGGTTATTTTGTGTTTGTATCCAAATGGTCAAAAAATGGTCATGGGCATTTTAAATTTTAATAGGCATTTTGATAATTCGGGTAGCAATATGTATATGAATAGTTTGTGATTCTTTTAGATTAATAATGCTAACGGTATAAACAAATTTTTAAAAAAATCTACTTTTTTAATGCTTAGAAGTTACAAAATCCATTTGGGAGTACTATAACAGATCATTGTTTCTCTTATTTATAGCTTCAAATTTTTTTATTCGGGACATCCCGCATCCTTTTCCCTAAATTTTTTGAGTTTAGTGTAATCATTTTGGGTTCTCTTAGGCTGCAATTATGTTGGAGCTGCGATAAGTGATAAGAGAATTGATAAGTGCATGGCGTAGAAAATTTATATTGTTTACTGATGATCAAAGCGATCCTCCAATATAAACTCATCAATTTTAATCAAGTATATAATTTTTTACGCTATGCTTTTAAATCCAGTATGTAGTTTTCTATCGCAGCTCCAACATAAACGCACCCTTAGTTCTCTTACGATCATGTTTCCGTGGATTCAATTTTTAATACCTCGAGAGCTTAAGTAATCTTTATGTATCATATAGATTTACAAGTCAACAGTGTTATCCCACAGAATCCAAAGGAACATCTCACATTTGCAATCGGTGGCTTGTGAACTTTCCACTGTCCCTCGTAAAAAAAAAATGTCTTCAACATTATTACGTTTAATACAGGTTTTTGGATATATTATTTGCACAGTTTCATTGTTACATACTTTTTTGGATCTCTATTGGATTTAAACTACAACAACTATTATATTTTAAAGTTCAGAGCCCAGTGTCCGAATAAATCTTGAACTCATTAACTCTCGGAGGTGTTCTAAAGCCGGTTAGACTGTATTAATTGTTGAGAGATTCATATTTCTTACGTCCAATATGCGAGTTGCATTTAAATTGGCACCTAGAGCATCTTCAAATTAAATTAGATCTAGAATAGAGTGAGAAACATGTTTTACCTTGTATTTGGACTAAGTCTTTCAGGAAAGCTTATATAACTTTCGGCTAATTTAAGTTCGAATGCTACTTAGAGTGATAAATGACTTAAGTTAAGCCAAATTCAACTTAGAGAAGATTTTTGAATTGATTCAGCCAATAATTTCGACTGTGGTAATTAATTTTATCCCGCAAAACCTCAAGGAATCCCAAAAGAACTTAATCACAATTTCCAAATAACTAACTGAACACCACCAATCCCTTTGTTAAGAATATTATATGATTATAAACATTTAACATAATTTTATATACTTATGTATTATCTTTATCTGACATATAACTTTCTTAAAACTGAACCATAACCTTTACATACACATATTATGTTAAAGTACACTTTCAGATGCGAATAATGTAAAAGAACAACAAGATTAATTTTTAACTTCCATATTTTTGTTTTTGTCCATAATAAAGGTATCCAACATAATTTTCACAATTATATTTTATTTTTTATTTTATTGTTTTTCTCCTTCAACTTTCCACCTCCCCTATTTTTAATCATTTCACCTTCTACTGCTTTTATTAAATGTTTATTTTGTAATTTCATCACTTTTAAAGTCAACACATTATAATTTTTTTTTTTTTTTTTTTTCATTATTTTGTTGTAATTTCATTTGCTTCACCATAACAATTTTTTTGGTAAAATTTATACCACAAAAGTACAGTTATATTATGATTAGCTTTCAAAAAAAAACATAAGGAAAAAACAGTGAAGTACAATAAAAAAACAAAAATTAAAATTTTAAGAGGGTGTAAAAATTAAGTCAACACAAATCTCGCATTACCTTATCCACCCATTTCAACCCCCTCTCTTCGAAATTTCTCAGTTTTTTTTGATTTTTATGAGAATCAAAAAGAGAATTATTCAATTCAATTTTAGGTTTTTTGTCTCTTTCTTATTCGTTTTATTTTCACATTTTTTTTTTATTCCTTTATATACCGTTTACATTCTGTTATTACTTTAATATTACCGTATTTTATATGTACATATATATATATAATTATGAAGTCCTTGTACATCAATGAGTGTATGTGTAACCTTCATAATACATATATATATATAGACATTAAGTTCGTGAGATTTTCTTGCATCATTGCCATCATCAAACTGTCATGATACGATATGTCAGTCAAAAATTGAATATCAAAAACAACAACAACAAAATCATGAGAAAAATTTTATTTTATATTTCTTAACTTTATACACTTTGCTCCTGTATTTTATTTACAACTAGCTAATACCCGGTGCGCGTTGCTGCGCCTCTCAATGGAGGTTTAATTAAAGTTGATGTTACTGCAAAAAGTTAACACAAAAATTACACACGGTTTAAACATGTAAATTTTAAAATGTATGAAAGCAATCTTTTTAAAACGATTTTTCTAGGATTATTCTAGTAATTTTTGAAACTTTTTGTAATTCAAAGCAGTACAAACTACTTTCCAAAGTTTGACGTAATTTACTTCCAAAAAAATTTTTTGACCAATCGTAGGACCGACTGTTAACATACTCAACTCCATTTTCAAGTTGCTTCACACATATAAAATTTGAGGTCAACCGGTAAAATCGTTTCTAATTTAGAGTTAAGTAACGCAAAAATCTATAAAAGCCACTGTGCCCCATTGGGTTAACGGAACTATACTTTCTCTTTGGGTAAAGCAGTATTGCGCTAAATTGGACGTAATTTTCTTCCAAATCTTTTTTTTGTCAATCGTCGGGCCGGCATGAGTTAACCAATTGCAAGTCTGTAAAAAGAGCTAATTTCATTCTCAAAACGGAACACATATACAAAATTTGAAGAAAATCGGTTAAACCGTTTCTAATTTAGAGTAAAGTGACCAAAAACTTTATAAAAAGCTGTTGAGTCGCAATGGGTTAATGCAACTCAATAAAATTTTCGTGTGGGCTTTCTTTTTAGCCAAAGCAGAATTTCGTAAAATCGGACAAAATTTGGACCCAAAATTTTTTTTGACCACCCGTCGGCCCGACATGGGTTAACAAATTCCAAATCTGTTAATAGTTTCAACTCAATATTCACAGGAGAGCACGTATACAAAATTTGAAGAAAATCGGTCAAACCGTTATTAATTTAGAGTTTAGTATTGAAAAAACCAAAAAAAGCTGTTGGGCCCCAATGGGTTAATGCAACTCAATAAAATTTTTGTGTGGGCTTTCTTTTTAGCCAAAGCAGAATTTCGTAAAATCGGGCAAAATTTGGACCCAACATTTTTTTTGACCACCCGTCGGCCCGACATGGGTTAACAAATTCCAAAACTGTTAATAGTGTCTACTCAATCCTCAAGGAGCATCACGTATACAAAAATTGAAGTCAATTGGTCAAACCGTTTCGAATTTAGAGTAAAGTATTGAAAAAACCTATAAAAAGCTGTTGGGCCGCAATGGGTTAATGGAACTCAACAAAAATTTTTTTGGGGCTTCCTTTTAAGCCAAAGCAGAATTTCGTAAAATCGGACAAAATTTGGACCGAAAATTTTTTTTGACCACTCGTCGGCCCGACATGGGTTAACAAATTCCAAAACTGTTAATAGTGTCTTCTCAATTCTCAAAGAGCATCCCGTATACAAAATTTGAAGTCAATCGGTCAAACCGTTTTCATTTTAGAACAAAGAAGTTTAAATACTTGCACCACAGCCCCAACTTGGCGGTCCGTTAGAGCAAAGTTTTTGGGCCACGATTTCCTTCCGAACCCAAAAACCTCTATATACAAATTTTCATGAAAATCGGCTGGGCAGTTTAGGAGCCAACTCGTTACATACAAAGAAACAAACAAACAAACAAACAAACAAACAAACAAATAAACAAACTTTCATTTTTATATATATAGATAAGGACAATAAACGTCATTGCCGGATTTCTACTTAACACCATTATAAAAAAACAACAACAACAATAAAAACAAAATGACGACAAAGTAAGTAAAAAAAAATGGCGCCGTGAAATAAAGCCATACGAAATAAAGCCATAAAATGACATTATGGCTTTATTTCGCATTCAAATGCGAAATAAAGCCATATCGCCAATTTTTTCGCATATGGCTTTAATTCGCATTCAATTGCGAAATAAAGCCATATGGCTTTATTTCGCATTTAAAAATTTAATTTTATTTGTGAAGCAATTTAATTTTCCAAAGTTTTTTATTTAAATAATTAGGAAGGAGTTTTAGAGTTGGTTTCAAAAGCAGGGTTTTACGCTTTTTCCAGAATATTTATATATGTGTATATGTGGGATTCTCAATAGGAGGGATTTTAGAGTTGGATTCAAAAGCAGGATTGCCCCATTTTCCAGAATATTTATATTTATTAATTAGGGTTGATTATTTTTTGTATGAAATAGCTATGCCGAATTCTCATACCATTCTTTTCATTATAGTGTTGGATTCAAAATCTAGTTTCAATAATTGAGTTAGCGGGGGTTCATGGGCGGCAGCCCCCGTAATGAAAATATAATATTATTTAACATGTTTTATTACAGTATATTAAAAAAAATTAGGAACTTATTAATTTTTTGAATGAATTAGGTATCCGAATTCTTATACCATTCTTTTCATTTTAGTGTTGGATTCAAAATCTAGCTTCAATAATTGAGTTAGCGGGGGTTCGGGGGCGGCAGCCCCCGTAATGAAAATATAATATTATTTAACATGTTTTATTACAGTGTATTAAAAAAATTAGAAACTTATTAATTTTTTTAATGAATTAGGTATCCGAATTCTTATACCATTCTTTTCATTTTAGTGTTGGATTCAAAATCTAGCTTCAATAATTGAGTTAGCGGGGGTTCGGGGGCGGCAGCCCCCGTAATGAAAATATAATATTATTTAACATGTTTTATTACAGTATATTAAAAAAAATTAGGAACTTATTAATTTTTTGAATGAATTAGGTATCCGAATTCTTATACCCTTCTTTTCATTTTAGTGTTGGATTCAAAATCTGGCTTCAATAATTCAGTTAGTGGAGGGTAATGAAAATATAATATTATTTCACATGTTTTATTACAGTGTATTAAAAAAATTAGGAACTTATTAATTTTTTGTATGAACTTCTGAGATTTTAGGACTAGATGAATGATATTATACTCAAAATTTAGGGGATAAAAAAAGGAATAGAAAAAAAAAAATGATTATGTTAATACCGTTATTTTTTGAATAAACAAGCTTTAAATGATTTTTTTTATTTAAAAATAGGAAATTTTTAATTTCCCGGTTCAATAAATCCGGTCCTGAGGGGTCCAGAAATCTCGTTGATAAATTTTTAGAAAGAAAATTTATTAGGCTTTTTAATTTGATACTTGGATTTATTTTATCACATAGGGTTCCAATTTTATAAAATTAAATTATTTAGGCCCCCAGCAATTTTTCTAAGCCCCATATCTCCCAAACGGATGAGAATAGACCCTACCTCTAGAAGCATTTTTTGTTTGTTTTGAACCCTAGAATAACCCCTAGTTCTATGGCAGGTTATTAGCGAAACACCCTGTATTTATCATTTATAACTGCACTTAATTATCAATTTCTATTTTTTTTTTACTTTGTTTACTATTAAACTAGAATTTGTATCAATTTTACTATATGGCTTTATTTCGTAAAATTTTAGAAAATGATATGGCTTTATTTCGCATTCAAATGCGAAATAAAGCCATACGCGAAAAAATTGCCGATATGGCTTTATTTCGCATTTGAATGCGAAATAAAGCCATAATGTCATTTTATGGCTTTATTTCGTATGGCTTTATTTCGCGCCACCAAAAAAATAACAACAACAAGACAAAAATATATAAATATAAAAATGGTAGTTAGAAAAACAGGGATCGGATATTATTATAACGGTAAAAATAACTGGAATAAATCGTAAATATAAGAAAATAAAAAAAAAAACAAAAAAAAAAAAGCAATTCATAAAAGCTTATCATTATTATCCTTGTCATCATCATCATTTTTATCATTTTTTATCATTATCAACACTATATTAGGATCATCATCAGTAACAATATCCTATTATCAAACTACTTCGTCATTCTTTTTATCATAAAATCGTCGCATTTTTCTTTGTCGCAGATTTGATTTTTTTTTTCTTTTAAGTTATCAAAAAAAAAAATAAGAAAAACAAGAAAAGAAAATGAAAACGTCTTCTAAGTGATGTTTTTGTTAAAATAAAAAGCATAGGAAATAATATAAATAACAAACAGATCAAAAAAAACTAGAATTAAATGAATGGAATGAGATTAAAATTACAGTTTCATATTATGTATTTGATAGAAATTTAACTTGATTTATATACAACGATTTCAAATTGAATTGAGATTATATAATATTTAATTGAGTTTTTTGGATTTTAAACTTTTTAATAGTATCAAACATACTGCAATTCTAGATTTCAATCTAGTGATTAAAAATCAATTATTAAAAAAATTTAAGTTTTATTTTGCATACAATAAATCACCTGTTTAAGAAAGGCTTAAATAAAATATATATAAGGGTGCGTTTATATTGGAGTTGCGATAAGTGATAAGAGCGTCGATAAGAGTATAGTTTAGAAAGCTTTATAAACGATTTAAATAAAGGTATTTATATTGAAGCATCGCTTTGATAATTGATATGCTCTTATCACTTATCGTAGCTCCAACATAAACACACCCTAAGATTTAGAAAATTTTTAAAGGGTGATAACTCCTAAGCCAAGTCACCGTAGCCATCCAAGCAGAAATTCCATTTAAAAAGTTAAACATATGGAAAACAATACAAATGCACCCAATGAAAGTAATAACAATGTTTCAATACAACGTCGACGCAAAAGTTACAAATCTTTTAATTTCTGCGTTACTTTGATAGCTTATTGTTTATGTTTTGACAGCCGTTTGTATTTATTATTACTTATTAGGTTGAAATTGATGAATATAGAATTATAAAAATTAAAAAATACGATTTATCATATAAAACAATAAAATTAAAATTCTTAAATAAAATTATATTTTTACTTAACTTTTAATTCTATGTTTGAAAAATTAATTAGTATTTATTTAATTTAACATTTTCAAATTAAATGTAAATGTAGCTTTTAACGCATTTCATTGTGCTTGAAAAATTTGATAGCTACATTTTTTTGACATTTTGCAACTTCGATGCTGCATCATAGTTCGACATATTGTGCCCAACGTATAAGTTTTAGCTTTGATAGCTACGTTTTTTTGACTTATTGCAACTTTGAAAGGCTAAGCTCATTGTGCCGAAGACATTGAAATAACTTTACAGTTAACGGTTGTATTTTTTAATTACCTAATTGAAATATTTTTTGAAAATTGTTTTTAAAAATCTAAAATCTTAAATAAACGGTCATTGGACCGGTGGTGGTTAGGACGTCCGCCTTTTAATCGAAGTGTCTCGGGTTTAAACCCTGATCGGATCATATCTTTTAAAAAAAATATAGTGTATATTATAATAGTTTAATAAGAAGTACAAATGCCAAGTTGGCAAAGGACAATTATAATATCAGTGAATATTTACTATTATCTGGTACAACAAATAACTAAATAAATAAAAAAAACAAAAGGTTTTAAAAATTTAATTGTACTGAGAAAATCCTATTTTTTCTAATTAAACTCAAAGAATTAAAATACTTTTTAATAATGCATAGTTAATATTTTTTTTGTAATGTCCTATATGAGTTTCTCTTATAATATTTAATTTAAACCCCAATTTCATTTTTGAAATAGAATTCTTATATTTTATATATAAATATAAAACTGTCAAACAATAAATTAATTTAACAAATAGGTGGGGTTCAAAACCAGAATGTCCTAACCCACATAAAAATATTCTTGAGAAAATATTATTTGAAAATTTATTTCTATGGAAATACTTTGAAATTTTTGTTATTAACAAAGAGTGACATTGAAATATAAAGGAATATATAAAGTTAATATATCTTGGTTACATTTTTTTGGATTCCTCTAAGATTACAGATTTTCATAATTATCAGCTTTAAAGCTATTGAAAAACTTCTAGTCTAGCTTTAGTACCATTTTACATTTGATGAATTTCAAAATGTACTTTCTATTGTGAATACAAATTAATATTGAAATAATAGATGTTGAAGTTTAAAATTATTAAAATGTAATGCCAACTTATACAAATACTTTTCGAAAGCACTGTAAATAAATACTTTTTTATTATGATGATTTCTTTTTTTAGAAGATCCTTTAATAAGTGAACCTAAATCATAGAAATTTATAATCCTTATTTCAGACATTTTATTTTATTTTTATTTTTTTTTTATTATTTTTCTTATAGTTCTTAAGTTCCATATATAGGTATATATATTCATATATTCATATGTTATACTAAAATACCTTTATATATAAATATGTATAATATAAACATAAATCTACCGATTACAGTTAAAATAAACACATTCATTTTATGTGTTATTTGATTATGTGTGAATCTAGTATAAGTTAACAGGAAATTATGTTAAATCTTTGTGGGTTCAAGTTTTTTATTTTGTTTTTTTTTTATTTTTATTTTGTTGGTATTATGATGTTTTAATTCTGACAGTGTTTATTCCATTCATATTATTTTAGAAAAAAAAAAAAACAAAAAATTGGTTTTTGGTTTTTCTGGGTATATTTTGCAGATTTTACATTTATAAGTTTATTTTCACATAATCATCCACACATAATAAAATAAAATGTTTATAGGTAAATGAAATTGTGTATTTCAATGAATTATGAAAATAATCTGAAGCTTTGCAAAATTACTATGAAAAGGTGAAATAAGAGGTACTTTGGTAGAAAATCTTAAGTAAACAAAAAGGGATATATTTTGGAATTTTTGAATTAAGAAATGACAGATTTTCAAAAAGGAATGAACTCAGGAACTAAATGAATCTTAAGTATTAGAAATAGAAGGAAACAAAAAATTTCTTTTTAATAGTTATAACTTATGTTTAAAAAAACTTGTTTTAGATGTTTCGGGAAAAATATGGAAGTGTGTTAGGCAGGAGTGTCTACATATGGTTAAGATTGAGTCTACTTTTTGTGTTAAGTGATAACTGTTTAATTGTTAGGATAATGCGGCCGTCTATACCATAAAAAACGTGGAATGGAATAAACGGTAGGTAATATTATATTCTTATTATTATAATTGATCTTAATGAATTCAACTTGCAATTGAAAGGTGAGATAGTACTAGAATTTATATCAAACGGCTCGGTTCGATTCCCGACTCAGTTATCATTTGCCATTGGATTAAAATTAATGGCATAACCATTTACTTGTACAATTTAATTATTAATTATTATATATCTTTCATAAAAATACATTAATATTAAAATATAAACAAATAATTTAATTTAATAATATAACTAACAGATAAAGAAATACCTTATAATTGAATATAAAATTATTGCAATACCAAGCTCTTACTTGGATCCGAGCCTGGGCCAAATTATGACAGGGATGTGAGTAAATTCAAAAACAACTGTGATAATGAATTTATTTTTACTTGGATCCGAACCTGGACTTCTCGAATAAAACGTCTATAATAGTATTCTGAAATAATTTTTAAGTTCAAAACAAATGGAACTATTGCTGCAAGGTTTAAAAATAAGTTTTAATCTTAGGAAAGAACTTTAATCTTCTATGTACCTTGATTTGTTCTTGATCCTTAACAGTCACAGGATGCATTTGGGGAACTAGTTCTTACATTATACTTTCAATAATTATGGCATTATGAACTTAAGGATTCTTCCACACTTGAAGCTGTTCATAAAATTCAGTTAATTCAAAAAAATGAATACATTTCACGGAACTGTACAACCTAGTAAAGAAGACTTAAATATCCAACAAATTGGAAATTTAGTTCTTGAATACGCATGGAGCATGGACTTATTTATCTTCAAAGAACTGATCAATTTCAAATCCTACAAGTTTTCCATATAAATGACTGTTTAATATTAAACTACAGATTAAAAGATGCATTTCAAGAATTATAACCAATATACGCCAACATTACAAAAAAAATTTCTTACTTGGGAAGTTTTTATTTAATAAATTTTGTTTTTAATTATAATATTGTAAAAAAAAAACATTTAATGAATCTTTTTCATTTATTAATTAAATAAAAAATTAGCAACAACTTGCAATAAAAAATAAATGCATAAAAACAATCCAATGTTAGTAATTAATAAACTTTTTTCTTATAAATTTATACTTAAAGTTGCTTTTTTATTTAACATAAAATTCAAAATGATTCTTTATTAACTTCTTGCACAAAACATCTTACATCCTCCCACTAATCTTATTTAATTCATTTTCTACTATTCAGTATTCAGCTTTTTTGTTTTTTTTTTTTTGAATTTCCTTTTCACGCTACTGATTGTGTCAGTCATCAAAATTTAATACCACAGAATGACTACATATTTTATTCAGTATTCTTCTTCTTGATATGGTGATGTTCATATAGGTGTCGCTAATTTACATTTTGTGACCTTGTACAAATCTGAAAATAAAATATGAGAAATAGTTAATCATTTATTATGATGAACCACAACCAACCATATAATAAAGTTTTTTTTATTTTGCAAAATTATCTTCTAATGTGTGCGGTAACGCATCGTATCATAAAATACTCAAATAATCATCTTTATAATCATTATCTTTGTTCAACAATTTTTTCAATCATTATTCAAGTAACACAAAAAGAACAATGCAAAAACGCGTAATAAAATTAAGATATAAAAATTTATTAGTTTATCTTAAAGATTTTTTTAATAAATTCAATATTAATTTAAATAATAATCACTTAATAATTGTCTAATGAATTATCTAAATTAATAATTGGCTAATGAATCTTTTGGAACAATTCTAAAATTTTAAAAAGGTAAATTGATCTGGGTCAATCTCAATCTTCTTCTTTATTTAGAATTATAAAAATTCGACATTCATTTATTTAGGACCAACCAGACATAACCTGAAATAAATGGTTTATATAGTGATTTAAAATCACATTCCAGTACTTAAACATTTTTGGCCATAATATATAGAAAGTCAAGTCAGATTTTGTGTTCTAATATGTGACCTAGTTTTCTTAAAATCAAACATTTTTTATAATAAACTCCAGAAATAGAAATTTAAACAATTTATATTTTAAAATCCATCTTTGTAATATCATGTTATAAGCAGGAATGTTTAAAATCTTAAACTACTCTTATTGCAATTTTAGTTCATACTTATAACTCACAAATATATTTTTTAGAAACTTAAAAAAATCAAATTGTATTGACATTAATTCAAGAAACTTTATACAAAGGTTCTATTTTTGAACCTTTTATATACATATACAAATTGTGACAGTTTGTAGGAATAACCTGTAAGTGTAAGAGGAGAAGGGACATCGAATTGCCTATATTCGGTTGCTAGAGCGTTAATGAGGTTTTATGAATTTCATGAACCCTTCTTTTAAACCTTCAGTCTTTCTCAACAAACATAGACATTTCCTTGCGCCGTCTATAGACCAAAGACACCTCAACTGTGTTAGTTATTTTTTATTTACAGTGCTGAGGGCATTCTTCCTTTATCATAGATGAAGGTCAATTAATAATCGTCTCTTCAATCTGGTATTGTTCAGTGTATAACCGACACTGTATAAATTTTTAGTATTTCCTTCCTAAATTATAGTTTCCAGTTCGTACGGGTACTGTAATATTCAAGCAGGAAGGTTTAGTAATTTTGTGGGGTTTATAGGAAAGTCTCTGAGTTGTAAAGCAAAGATTTTTAACAGTTCTTAAAGCAAGGAAGTATTTTTATTATAATCTTAAAATAAATACCATTTTTCATTTAATTTTTTATTCACTTCAATTGGAATCCAATAATTTCGGTCTTTCTTCAATTGGAATCCAATAATGAAGTTTTACTTCACTATAAAATTTTTTGCAAATTTTATTTTAAAATCAAATTAAAAACGAGGAAGAGGGTAGTAGAGTAGATTGTGTCAACTTTGGGAAACCCGTATGGCCGCAATATAGACATTATATGATCCGGTTAATTGCTTTTGGTGAAATTTCAAATACCCAGCTTTACCATGTATAGAGTTACTTTCCATATTTTATAAATAAACGAGGAAGAGTGTAGTAGAGTAGACTGTGTCAACTCTGGGATACCCGTATGACCGTAACATATACATTATATCATCCGGTTAATCACTTTTGACAAAATTTCAAACATTCAGCTTTATTAGGTGTAAAGTAATGCTCATATAAAAGAAGGAGTTGTATGGCAGCTACTCGAACCCTCAGCAGTAGACCAACTAAATTTTGCAGTAACTTTGGCCATTACACTAAACTATTTTTTGCAAAATTTCAGACACCCAGCTTCATCAGGTGTAGTGTAAAGCTCATATAAAAGAAGGAGTTGTATGGCAGCTACTCGAACCCTCTGCAGTAGACCAACCAAATTTTGCAGTAACTTTGGCCATTATACTAAACTACTTTTGACAAAATTTCAGACACGCAGCTTCCATAGGTATAGAGTAATGCTCATATAAAATTAGAAGTTGTATGGCAGGTACTCGAACCCGTGGACCAAAATGGCTGAATTTAAAACTCGATTCCGTTTTTTGCATAAAAACGAATTTGTGAAAATTTCATAACCCTAGCTCCTTTACTTTTTGAGTTATCGTGATGACGGACGGACGGACGGACGGACGGACGGACATACATAGCTAAATCGATTTATTTTTCGATTCTGATCCGATCCATACACTTGAGTCTATATCTACCCCCCCTCCTTCTCTGCGTCACAAACGTAATGGCAAATTTATTATACCCTTGGACTATATAGTCATACGGGTATAAAGAAGTTTTATGGCAGCTACTCTAATTCGTGAGGCAAAATGGCTGGATTTCAATAGCGAAGACAACTATTGCATAAAATAGAATTTATGAAATTTTAAAATCCGAGAACTTTTATTTTATGGGTTTCGTGCGGACGGACGAACAGGCCGACGAACATACATAGCTAAATCGATTTACTTTGTGATTCTCATGCCATCCATCACCAACGTAATGGTAACTTGTTTATACTTTTTTGACCAAACGTTATACAGGTATGAACACTAATTAATGTCTAATTTTACAATAGTTCACCTGTCAAAAGCGAATTGCCTTAATAACTTCTTTTTTTTAAATGACATATTTTTTAATATGCCATATTCTAATTTTTTTTTCAACTTTGTGCTACTGCTAGTCAGGTAATAAAAAAAATAGTAAAACTTTAACTGTAATTAATTTTATAAAAAAAAAATTTTAAATTACAAAATTTGAAAACTTATTAATTTTTAAATTAAATCCAACAACATGCTAACATTTTTTTTCATTAATCATTTAAAAAAACAAACAAAAAAATTTGTTTTACTATTAAATGAATGTTTAAAAAACTTTTTAATTAATACAGGTACTTAAAAAAATTAAAAGCTATAAATTTAAAAAATTTTAATAGAACAAAAAAAAAATTCATGTCAAATTTTTTTTTGATTGTATAAATTAACTTAATTTTTTTGAACGCTTCTATTAGTATAATAATTATTATAATAAATTTGGTATGCGTTGTTTAATTATAAATGCATGCATTAATAAAAATAATGACGGTGTATTGCGGTTAATTTTGTGCAAAAAAAAATATTTAACCCTCAACTGTACTACACAATTTAACCTTTAATTGTAGTACTATTTAAAAAATAGTTACTAATATAAGTGGAGAAAAATGATATATCAATACAATGGTATGAGACTTATAGTAATAACAAAAAGATGTCATATTTAAGACACCTACTTACTTGACTTCTAATTCGCTTGTTGATTTGTCCAACAACAGCAATCAATATTGCCTTTCGACGGCTTTCAAAAGAAAAATAATTTAATCAACCCCTAAAGGTATGCAACTTTTTAATTTTTAGAATTAATACATGAAAGAGAATTCGTTATGATCTTCTTGGCATAGTAATTAAGTACCTAGTGTATTAACTGATGAGTTAAGGTGTGATATCAGCAGATCATAGGTTTTCTCAAGGCAAATTGCTTAAAAAAGTAATTTCAATTCCCACGTACGATCAAATATCAAAATAGTATAAAATAGTTAAATAATTATAATATATTGTATTGGTATCATCTAACAATAGTATCATAACCGTAAATGTACTTATAGTAACCGATTGTTTAATATATAAATAAGTTAGAACTTGTGTGATGAAATGGTTTAAGTGTATGAAAAGTAACCGATAAAGTTGTTAATTAAAAATCTGCTCAGATCACGAGAGGTTTTACCAGAGGTAAGAGAGGTTCGTAATCAAATCCCCCTTGCGATTAATACAATTTTTCTGTCAATTTTACTTGCTATCAATTCTAATAAGGCGAATATAATATTACCTCCTGTTCCAACATGTACTTTTGGTATCAAAAGGCTTATTAGCCTAACAGGGGAACAGTTAACACTTAAAAAAAAGAATAAATAAATCTATAAACACATAATATATAAAATAGATGTAATTAAAAAAATAATATTACTTATAAATGAATAATAGTGAATCATAATCTATAATATGACCCTAGTACCCGAATGAATTTATAATATTGATAAATAAGATTTACAATCTGTATTAAATATATATAAATAAATAAATTAATATTTTAATTAAATCCTAATAATTGAATTTGAATTAAATTGATGTTGAACACTTTAAGTTATTTAAATATAATTAAAACTCCATTAAATTTGATTATCTTATAATTAAAATAGCTAAAAACCAATTTAACTTATAAATTACAAAAAAAAAATTGCTATTATTTAATCAATTACAAAGTAAAGGTTAATAAAAAAACAAATTCAGTAACTAATTTTTATAATAATAATCATTCATCAATCTATATCTACTTATTTAAAATCCATCAATCCAAACGCCAACTATTGGAGAATGACCCTGACATGTTATAATAATTAGAAGTGAACAACAAATTTACTTTAAAATAAAAAAAATAAAGAGAAAAACAAAAAACCAATTCTTCAAGAATTTTTTTTTTTTATTAAATATTTAAAAAAAATAATTAATAAAAAAAATTATGCAAAATAAAAAACAAAAAAAAGTAAACAATGGCAAGAGCATTTTTTTTTTTGTTTTTGTTTAAAAATTTTTAATAACAATTCATAATTAGTTGGTTTTTTGTTTTTATTTTATTAATTTATTTAAAAAAATATTTATTGTTTTAAATTTTTTGTTATTGTTTTTTTTTTTATTTATTAAAATTTACCGTTTGACATTAGCGGTATTCATCACATGTAATTATTTAAATAATTTAAAGATACATTAAGAAAACACTATGAGGTAGGTCTCTGCTGCTATTGTAATAAGTGGGCAGAGATAAAATTTTATTTTTTACTTGATGGTTTTGCGCATTATTGATTGAACTACGCGAATGCGTGACACTGAATTATTATTATGGATTTTGCGTTTTTCTTTTTGTTTTGTTTTTTTTTTTTGCAGTGAATATAAAAAAAAAAACATTAAAGGTAATTCACAGTACAATCGCATTAGTATTCAATTGTATATTGAAGTTTTTGAATAAAAACGGAGGTGTTAAATTTTCATTTTTGAATATGACAATAGGTGCGCGCTTTTAACAAAATATGAAAAAAAAAATATATGTACATATATTATTTCCGTTTATGAAACGCTCACTTACTTAAATTTTTCTGCAAATATGAATAATAACTGTTTTTTTTTTTAAATTTGATAAAAGTGACACTTTGAATAATGTAATTAATTCACTTGACTCATTTTAAACTAATACTTTTTATGTTAAGACTCGTATTTCAATTGGAGTAATGAGCTTTTAGTAATAAATATCATAGTCATATTTCCATTTATATATGAAAAAAATTTAACTATTGAAGATAGTCCTATTTATATAAAAATAACACAAATTACCAGAAATGGAATATATAATGCATTATGCTTCCATTATCATTATTATTTAATAAATTAGAATAATGCATTATTTTGGTTTATAACGCATTAATATAATAACTTTGAATTATATTTGTAAAAAAATGCTATTTAAGAAAAAATAGTTCATAGAATTAATAAATTATTATTAAATTATTAATTCAAAAGTAATTCAAATAATTCAAAAGAAATTAAATTAAGTTGATTTATTTTAGGCAATGCATTATATTTTAATGTAATGCGTTATTTTAATGCATTAGTTTGAAAAAATTATTAAAAACAATTAATAATAATTAAATAAAATAATGAATTCTAATGAATAATTACGGAAAATAGTGCATTAGTAATTTCGATTACTTTATACAATGCGAAATTTTTTCTAGTCTTATTTTGGTTTTTGAGACTTAAAAACGATGCCCGAGTAAAGATGGTTTAAATATTTTATTTTGTGCTTCCTTTCTAGCACATTTTCAAAAAAAAATTTGTAAAAATGTGCCTATATAGTTTCACTCTATCTGTCCGTCTGTCCGCCTCTTTTTACCTAAGGCTGATTATAAAATATTAGAAACGGGTAGGTATTGCAATAAAAATAATTTTATGTTAAAACTTTTTTCTTAACCCTCCCACCCTACAGCCCCTGAAAGTCGGAAAAAACTGTTTTTTATTTAAACAGTTATAACAAGAGTTCTATAAGGTATATTTTCAACCTAAAACCTGTAACAGACAACTGTTATTATAACCTTTACAAATTTTTAAAAAACAAATTCATTAGGTTGCCATACGGAACTATAATTTATCGTTATCCAAAACTCAACTTTTGCAAAATGTTTGGCCCCACATAACTTCGGAATGACTCAACCATCAAACTTTAAATTTTGTGAGATGTTAATTCCACAGAAATTTGTAGGAGTCGTTTAAAATCTTTAAGGGGTCCAAAATTATAATTTTGTTATTTTTAAGCACCTGTAACTGGAATACCTGTCCAATATTTTATTTATTAATATACAAAATTTAAAGGTCCAATATTATATTTTAACATATGTTGAAGGTTTTTCTTAAAATTAAAAGCGGTTCTTTAAATTAGGGTCTCTCAGTTTTACCCATTTTAGCTTAGATAGTAAAATTCTAAGTAAAATTCCTGGAAACTAAAAAAATGAAGAGGGGGGGGGCGAGGTTAGATCCTTAAGAAATTTGGCAACCTTCCCCATTTCAGGGCTATTAGGACTTCAAAATTAAAAATTTATTGTTTTTCTGAGTAAGCAAGTGAATATATTTCCAAAATTAAACCCAGTATGTAATACAATATAAATTTGAAAATGTGCGTTTTTGAAAACCCTTGATTGCAAAATGTCTTTACGTCCTTATGACATATCACAATAAGTCATTTATTGAAATTCGTTAAAGAACGCGCTTTATAAAAAACCATTCTAAAAGAATATTATAATCTTCTTTCTTCTGGTATACTTTAATTGACTTCCTCCAAAAATTAAGAATGGTTACATCTAAACTAAAGTAAATATCAAAAGACTAATTTCATTTCTCTATTTTTATCAATAGCTTCAGTGACATTAATACATACATAAAAATAATTATAAGTGTCAGTTAGAAGGATTGTTAAAAAATTAAATCAAGAACGTTTTATGGTCAACTATAATCAAATTTCAAATTGTAGTGTCCTGTTTTTCGTATAACACGATCAATAATTTAAAATTTTAACTAGATTTGAATAAACGCAAAATTTTTTAGAGTGGAAGTTATATTAAGTACAATGGGATTCAAAAATATGTATACTATTCTTATATTAAATTAAATTAAATTTACTTTATATTTTGACTTAAATTAACATTTTTGATTTTGAGAATTTTTTTGTCATTAATACGAAAGGTCTGTTTTTGCATTAAACGAAAGGGCTACTGGACTTTAGATGATTTCAAAAATCTTATCTGTAAAGCTAAATCTGGTTCATAAATATATGTCTAAAATAGGTAGAGAATCAGAAAAAATTCAATACATTTCTAGAGCAATACAAAAAACACGCATCGATTGTTTTTTCAAAAGAAGAAGACCGGGCAGATCATACGCTCCGAAAATACCTAGCACAACAGCACTCCACGGGGAAGTAGGAAAAATAAGTTAAAGTGGCCTAAAAGAGAGAATGATAACTTGCTTGTTAATTTTCAATCCAATTCACATTCTTACAGACGACAGCACCTTTGTAGCTTCTCATAAATTTCACTGTCAGTTATCTAAATAATGATTTAGCTAAAATACTCGTACATAGCAAAAAGTAAACACGTTCAATTCAGAACCGGAAAAAACGAATGCTTGCTTGTGGAAAATAGCAACTTTCGTACCAAACCTGTTGAACCAAGGTGATATTTTATAGCACTCAACATACTTAAAGATTTTGTGCAACCAGTTAAACCAAAAATCAAATCACATTTTTGGCATAGCTAAAGATTTGGGTTTTTTATGCCGCTGCTAAACTTACTTTTTTCATACTTGATCTCTATAAAAAAAATATCTATAAAACATATATTAGACCAAAAATGGAATATTATGCATCTATTTGGGCTCCAGCTCCCTAATCGGAACTGGGATATCTGAATAAAGTTCAAAATAGAACTATTTCATCTTACAGCTCAACCATCTCAGTGTTGTCTCAATTCTCACTCCACTTAGCCACAGACGTACTGTTTGGTCATTGACTCTCTTTTATAAATTTCTAGTAGGGACGAACTCCGGTTCTAAAAAAATAAAATAATTAATTAGTAACAATTAATCTAGGAACTGTTGGTAGATTCTATAAATGCATTCATTGTAATTCATCAAATTCATTCTGCATACAAGTGTAGATTAGGCAGTACATTCCTTTTTTGTGTGATTTCTATAAATAAACATGGATGTCCTTTTTTTGACAGCTTTTTATTGTTATAGTTTTTGAAGACTTTTATGTCCTATAAAAGCAATTTGTACATTTTAACTATAGCAATTTTATTGTTAACTTTCTTCCTTAACTATTTCTCTTCCCTTTTGATAGTAACGGCAAAACAATTTTTTTATTGGTTTTGTTTGGTTTTATTTTAAATGACCCATTTCTATTTATGTGTTAATCCAATGCTCTTATTGTTATTGTTTTTACTGCTGTTCCACCGCACCGCACCAAATGAAATCTATTTTTAAAGCCTCAACAACAACAAAATTGGAACGAAATACAAGACCTAAATCATTTTCACGAAAAAAAAAATAAAAACCCAAACAGAAGATAACAAATTTTATCCGATTTTATCCGATTCCGTATAAAAAGTTAAGTAGAATTGAGATGACTGAAGAATTGAAGAAAGACTGCGAAATAAGCAGAGATTTATTTAACCAAAAAATGTTAAATAGAATCCCAATTTAATTTTGACTAAACAAAACCAATATTGTGTAGGTGGATGGGAAAGATGACTAGGGTTTGAGTTCAAATTGGAGGGTTGGAGAAATAAAATTGGAATCAATTGAAAAAAATAACTTGTTTCCAGGATTTATTACATGTTTCTTGTATTGCTTTGTTTTTTTTCAACTTTGTTTCTTTTATTGCTGGGCTCAAATTTCTGCCAAATATAAAAAAAAGAAAATTTATGACTATTCCTAGGGGTGAAAAAGTAAAACAAAACTTCAACTTGTTTCATTTTTGTTTCACGATTTTATTTATTCTTTTGATTCCTCCCGAAAATTGTAATGAAGAAAAGACGTTGGAAAATCATTTTAAAGGACGTCTTAAATTTGATTTATTTCCCATTTTTTTTTTTGTATTGAAGTTTTGGAAAATCAATTTAGTTTTTATTTTATGTCTTTTATTGTTTTAGCATTGTGTTATTTCTATTTTTAGCGATGAGATTTTTTGGTCAAAATATACAAGGTGTAGAGTAAAGATTAGATGAGATTATATGTAATACTGAATAAATTATGAAAAGCTTATTGAAATGTTTTAAAGTTTTATACTTTTTTAAGGAATTGAATATAAAAAAAGTTAAGTAATATTTTTAAAATTTTGACCTTAATTACTATTTTTAATCCGACGAATGGCGTAGTGGTTAGCATGTCGCCCTTTTAATCAAATGGCTTGGATTCAAATCCAGGTCAGAACATATCTAATAAAAGAAATATAATTTATAATTTATATTACAAAAGCCTTTATCGTTATTTAAAATATATTATCACCTGCCACGCCCAAGTGGAGCTGGATAGCTCATTCTCCAAAAACTGATCAGAATGGCATAAGTCACATGGCCTGGGAATGAAGCCCCCAAGGAAGTAAAATACTCGGGCATCCGTAGTCTGAAGACACACAGTACAAAATTAAATTAACCAATGCAATCTCACATTTGAGCATGTAAAATCAGCGGCAGGAAACGGTTTAAGATGAAAAATGGAAGGCCTATGCTTCCTTGTATTGTGATATAAAAAAGAAAAAACAGGTCAAACCTCAAAAGAAAATGCTGACCCCTCACTGCAGTAAGAACATGTTTACAAATAAATAAATAATTTCTTTCTCTAACCTTTCGACCATCTTCTACACTTTTTGAAAAAAGTTTTATTAAGATAAAAGTAGTTCGAAATTTAGCATTTATATTTATAATTAAAAAAAGGATAAAATAACAAAATTGCAAAATTTTTTAAACCTCCAAATATTTAGGAGTTAGATCAAATTGATTTTTAGGGGAAAAGTCAAATTCTCCATTGGCTAAATAAGAGAAATTAACTAACAATAAATATTTAGATTCGGGCATGTTTGTAGTCTATTACTTTATTTTTGATAATTTTATATTTAATATACTTTAAATTTACAATCAATCGTTTAAATATGAATTACTAAAGCTAGATAAAATTTTAAGAAAACCACTAGTTAGATTATTTCTAGTTAATTTAACTCTAATTTTGTCAGAAATCCCTAACTATTAAATTTGCGAATTTTCGCAGAAGCGCAGGCGGATAGTTAACGTAAAGCAATGCGATGAATTTATTTTAATATCTAAAAATTCGCAAAATTGAAGTCAAAGTGATCTGTATAATAAAGTTTTAACTCTTTTAAGTTTTTAAAACACAAAATCATTTTTTTTTAATATTTATTTGTATCAATTTTGTCCCATTTCGAAATATGTCAGAATATTTCTAAAAGAAATTGCTAAAATTATGATTCAAATTTAACTAATATATGTCAAATTAAATGTCAATGTCCATGACAATATCAATAATGGCAATATTGAAGACGAGTGGCAAAATTTGAATAAAAGATATTCTGCGGCAGCAATCGGTTGCTTTAGGACATTAAAATGCAATCCATCCATTATAATTAAGCATAAGTTTTCTAAATAAGTCGTGCCGCAAAATGTATTAGATTCCGTGCATCTAATTAAGGTATATACTTAAGTTTTAAATGTTTATTCATCAAATTGATTATTCCCCTGAAACGCAATTGTACAAGATTGGGAAATGAAATAAAGTTTTATCTTTTAAACTATATACATCCCATACAACAATTACCAACTTAATAATATTAATTATATTTCATTGATGATCATCTCTCATCTACTTCTTCATTTTCATTAATAAAAGCAGTTCGTATTATATTCAACTTAATCAATTTTAACTTACATTCTAAATAGTTAGTTTAAATCGAACAAATCTTTTCAAATTCATGTAATTAAAATTGAATATAAATACTGTTTTTTAAATATATATAGTATATAATTTTATTTAAATATTATTCTTTAATTTTACATTTACCATTTTTTTTTTACAATTTTTTCAATAATTCAAAATACGTCTTTAGGTTTAATTATCCTATCTTTTAAATTAGATTTAAAAAACCTAATATTGGCAAATTTTGATTTTGCTTTTTTCTATTTTTTTATTTATTACCTAATTTGCTTCACATTGTATACGGTAAAGGGAAGCCCTGGATGTTGAGAAAATCGTCTGTCAAACATAAAAGCTTATTTAATCATTTTTATTAAAATAAAAAAAATAAAAAGAATTTATACATCCGATTTCCTTTTAAAATTCTACAAATTTTTTTTTTATCAATTCTTTATCAATCAACTAGATTAAAAATTATATATTTTTTATTTTTATTTTATTTTTTATTTTCTTTTTTTTTGCCAATTTTTTGAAACAGATAGAAAGGATTACATACTAAATAGGAAATTCTTAAAATTTGCTTTAAGGGATAATTCAACTCGTTCATTTACATGCAATGTCGGACAAAATTTTTGTTCTTTCAACTTTTAAAAAATTTCTGAAAGGTTTCAGTAGGAAATTAGAATAATATTCCCTATTTATTTTAAATCAAATCAGTTCATACTATATTATACATAGAAGTAAATATATAATAAACTTTATTAAAAATTAAGGTAAGGTATCAAAGGCGCAGACAGCAAACGACTGAATTTTCAAAATAAAATTCCAGACATTTTGCTTTTTATTGAAGTGGGCACATAATTATAGCAAGCGATAACCAAGGCAAAATTATATGACGCTTTCTTGCTATCATTATGTTTGAGGTCAAAGACTTTTTATTTTATTTATTTATTTATTTGTAGTACCAGACAATAGTAAATATTGCCTATTTATACTATTCATCCTTTGCCTACTTTACATTTGCACTTCTTATTAAATTATTGTAATATACACTATATTTTTAAATTAGATATGATCCGCCCAATATTTGAACCCAAGATTTTTCGATTGAAAAGCCGCCTCTTTACCACTGAGCTATCGGTCAGATGTAAAAGACTAACATTATATATCATTAACATTATATTAAAGTTTTAAAGATCTATATAACCTTAACTAGTATCGATCAATTGGAAAATCCTGACTGAATTTATACAGTGGTTAAATGAAAATGGGTCAAAACGAACTTGTAACTGTCAAATGTTTGACACATTTGTTTAAGACTAACATCGGCAAACTGCAGAAGTTAAATTATCGATCTTATATTTGACAGTTTTTGAAACTCCGTAAAAGTAAAACTATATTTATCTATATTTCGCCCAATTATGCTACTATTCGTGATTAGGCTTTAAATAATGGAAAGATAATATTTAAAGCTAATTCCATTTATGGTAAAACTGTCAAAGTTATAGAAAATGTGTGAGTGTAACCTCAGTGGGTTAATGGGCAAGCATTATGATTACAGAGTCGAAAGAGTGCGGATTCGACTCTCGTACAGGTTATGAAATTTTTAATTGAAAAAAAAACATAATATCGAAAAATATTTTTTTTTCAAATCACCTTGGTAACCAAATATAAATTTGAATATAAGAATACATAACTTTACAGAATAAAATATTTTTACTTATAAATTAATAGAAAGTATTAAATGTGGGATGCAGAACGGTCTGCATGGTCTATGTGATAGAATGGTATATGCTATACCCCATAACAAACAACAACAAATATGTGGGAAATCATTATAATATTAATCATAATAAAAGAAATTTGATATATCAATAATATATTTAATATCATGGTGGTTATTTCTTGGAACGATATTGAAGGTCGATCATTTTAAATTTTTAATTACTATATATTCAAGTTTTACTATAAAATCGGGTTATAACTTTTTTAACTTATGTCATAAATTCTTTAGAAATGTCCGAATAAGTGTAAATTTCTATAAAAACCTATATTATATAAAATTTACACTATTTGATCTGTAAACTGGGGCATTTGATGTGATAAAATTATCATTTTGTTGAAATTTCCTCATCTTTCTTTCATTCACGTTCGCTCAGATGTTAAAATACACCATACATTTTAGATATTCTACATTGCACATTTCACATTCCTATTTGCATTGTAGAATTTCCATAGTTTTAGGAATTAGTTAGAAAGTAAAAGCTTACAGCCTAAATATTTCAGGATAAACATTTACGAACTAAGTATTCTAAGTGAAGAACTCTAAAATAACCTTTTATACCAAATATGAAGAGTCTTATTAAAACAGAGGACATTGCATTTTACCTCACACTGTACGCATATGTTAAAAATTCTTCTCTTCAAGTTATTTTTATTCATTTTCAAAATTCCATTTACATAATCTTAGAATGCATTTTTTCCCCCCTTTTCAAAAGAAATAATTTCATTTTGGATTTATTGAATAAAACTACAAAATTGCAGGTCAGAATATATATATAAAATTACCTACTAATAAATAACAGGAATATAAAATCCATTTTATATAAAAAAAACTGCATTTTTTCATTATGAAATCTGATAAAAAAAAAAAAAATTTTATATTTTATTTTAAAATCCATTGAAATTATTCAGATTTAGTTATTTGGAAAACTCAACAAATGCAAACTCTCATTCCACAATCTCTTTTTATGGAATTAAAATAAAAACAAATATAAAAATAAGAAATTTCAAAATTTTTAAAGGATAAAAAGGACTTAAAAATGCAAAAGCAAAAATGAAAATATCCTTTTTTTTTCTAGACTACATTATGATAGAATAGTAAAAAGGAGTCCTTGATAAGAAGTCCTTTAAATAGATGGAAGAAATAGTACAGAATTGAAAATGTGCCTTTAAATATGAAAGATGATAGATACTATAAAATTAAAGGACTCTGTAAGGATGCTAGGAAGTTTTGTTATATATATATATTCTATATATATATTAGTATAAAAATATGTACTATATAAATCTGTTAAATAAAATCTTTTTTATAAATTACTTGAAAAATGAAATTACTTCCGATCTCTTTACTTACACTCTATTAATAAATGTGTGTGTGTGTGTGTTTAAATGTGTATATTTTAGAACACAATTTATCAAAAAAAACCCTTAAATAAAATGATTTCTAATAGTCTTTGGTCAGAAATCTTTTAAAAATATTTTATGTACTATTATGTTGTCTATTCCTATAGGTACCAGAGTAGTGCTGTTATTAAATTAGTAGAAAAAAGCTTCTTTTTTTTAAAGTATAAACGTTGATTGGTTTACCTGATAGCAATATACAGGTACAATATTATAATACAGTATGTGACAAAATACATCTGACATATTTTTTTTCTAATTTAAAATAAAAATAGATTAAATTTTACCAAATTTTGTTTATTCTAAAAAATAACAATGGAAAGTTACGGAAACTATGGTTTTGTTAAATTAATTTAATCATTATACACATGCGCAACTAGTTCTAAGAGAATTCCAATCTAACAGAGCTAGGGTTCTAAAATTTTCAAAAATTTATTTACGTACAAGATTCGGTTTTTGCTATTAAAATTGAATTCACCTCAAGTACTAGTAGATGCCATTAAAATTCTTATTTTATATGAGCATAACACTATTTATTTAAAAAAGCTGGGTTTCTCATATTTTACCAAAGCTTGTAAAGTTTTATGGCGAATGTTTGTACAAAATTTTATTCGACTTTTATAAGAGGGTATATATAAGAGATATCTTAACTTTTTCAAAGCATATCTTAGCATCTAATTAAGTTGTGATTCTGAAAATGTTAAAAAAATTATGTTTGTATTTTCAATGCTTACATTCGTGTGTGTATCCAAGTGTTGACACCGTCTACTCTACTTGTAGAGGACTCTTCCTCTACTAAGGAAGACCTCAGTCCGTATTATATTTATTTGAATTCCATTCTACATAAGCCACAGAAAAGTCAAGAATTTAAGGAATGGGGATACACTAATATATATAATGGGGTATAAGCTAAATTTCGATTTACCTTTTCTCCCAAATCCTTTCGGTTGATAAGTTTACTCTA
Organism: Dolichopus griseipennis; assembly: GCA_963082915.1. Lineage (NCBI taxonomy): Eukaryota > Metazoa > Arthropoda > Insecta > Diptera > Dolichopodidae > Dolichopus > Dolichopus griseipennis. The sequence goes on along the minus strand of OY720444.1, from coordinate 55,556,713 downwards.
CTAAGTCCACCTCTTAATCTTTATTCTAAATATTCGCCTTCTTTTAAGATGTCTTTGCACATATAGTTAGCCTTAGATTTTCATAAAAAAATCATAACCTTTTATATTTCAAATAATATCTAACTACATGATTCAAGGCTTTTCACAGGGTAAAATAACACTGACAAAACTACGCATTTTTAATTGTTTATTTGATTTGATTTTCTGTCAATTAAGGAGTTTTTTTGCAACTGGGATTTTTGCCACTTTTGCCAAATTGATATTTATACCCGTAGGGTTTACTAAACATATGTGAAGCAGAGAAATTTTTAGTGCCCGTTATCATTTTTGAAAGCAGGCCAGTTTGCTCCACGGGTTCGAGTACTTGCCATACAACTTCAATTTTTAAATGGGCATTCCTCTGTAACTATTTAAGCTGGTTTACCAAAAATAGTTAAAATTTATGGCCAAGGTGAGTTCAAAATTTGGTTCGTCTACTGCAGTGGGTTCGATTAGCTGTCATACAACTTCTTTTTTATATGAACATCACTCTGTACCTATTGAAGCTGGATGTCTGCAATTTTTGTCAAAAATAGTTTAGATTTATGGCCAAAGTTTGTGGAAAATTTATTGGGGTAGTGCAGTTGGTTGGAGTGGTTGCCATACAATTTCATCTTCTATATGAGCATTACTCTTTAACTAAAAAAGGTGGATGATTGAAATTTTTTCAATAATAGTTAACTTTAATGGCCAACGTTTGAATAAAAAAGCAAACCTCTTCGAACCTCTTCCCCGAAGAGCTGCCTTTCAACTTATATTTTCTTTTGGATGGTATTTAAACTTGTAACCGGATGATATAATGTCGATATTATGGTCATAAAAACGGTATCCCAGAGTTGACACAGTCTCTTTCTCGTTTTTCTTAAAGATCCCAATTCCAAGTACATAAGAGAAATGTCCAATGAAGTTAATGATTAGCCTAATATTTTTACAATTTTTTAATACCATTTATTTTCAAATATATAAGTACAAAAATTACGTGTCAGATTTTTTAAATTTTCCATATACTAATCTGACACTCAATTAGCGTATATGTGTGATGTAACTAAACTTTTCTACTTGGAATTATATATTTAAGCTTCACACTTGTTTTATTACTAGACTTTTTTCACTTCTTTTTTAGTTTTTACTTAAATTAAATAATTTTAAAGTGCTTAATTTTCAACTCGACAAATTTATAACAAAAAATAAGTTAAGAAAGAATTCAAAATAGAACAAGTAAAGAAACAGTCAGTCGGTGCAACCGACTTAGAAATACCCTACACCTATTTGGTTCAAATTTAAGGACATATCCATAAGTCATTTTAACACCATAGAAGCTGTTATTAATTTGATCGTAAGACATAGCTAACCAAATTAACTGTATAATACTAAAAACATTTTCTAATTACCCTATCTATTAAAAAATACTACAAATTCTTACTAATTTATCTATTTAAAAATATTAAAAAACAAACAAACTTGAAATAAATGAAAATATATTTATTCCAATTCAATTACAAAATGAAAAAATTCTAATTATTAAATTTTGTGATAAAAAGATAATCAAAGCATAATATATTTAATAATCCAAATTTTTAAAAATTGCAATTATTTTAAATGGTTAGTTTATATACCTAATAGAAAAGCTTATAAACGCAAAATATGCAATAAATGTATTTCTAAAATACAATTAAAAATTTACACCTTTTCATATAATTCATTTAAATATAAAAATAAATTTTACATAAATGCAGCAAGTACCTTTGAACATAGCTGAAACACTACAATTAAGTCCAGATTTCGGAGACACATAGGACATAGGAAATATATTCTTTGGCTTCGAAATTAAACTCGACCACAACCAATTCCCATGGTACTTTCATTACTAGTAACCTACTGTTAAATTTCATCAAAATACCGGCATTATTTTTTGAGTTATGGTGTTTGTAAGATATATGTTTGTTAGTCCTTGAACTTTTCAAGGGTTCCAGGACCCGAAATTATGGTACGATTTCGCCCATATGCAGTCCTCGTCATACTTTCAATACTAGTTAACCCTTTACACAATTGGAACGCTCTATCTTAATTTTAAGTTACTAGTTTTATTAATTTCGATGATAAGCTTTTACACATTGGGGAGTCTAAGAGAGGTTCTGAACCACCACTCCAATTGATCCCAAATTAGGGGGGCACGCAAGAATAGTAAAGAACACCCTTGTGGCAAATTGGAAGCTTCTACATTTGTTTCAAGTTACTATCTTTATTAATTTCGAAAATATGCTTTAAGGGCCTAAGAACTGAGTGGCTGGTCCCCGATCCACTACTCCAATGGGGCCCAAATTTCAAAGACACTTACGAAATAGGAAGGGACACCCTGATACTAAATTGGGGGGTTCTATCTTCATTGGTTTCGGAAAATTCGATCAAAAAGTTCTAAGTTCCGAAATCCGAACCCATTGTCCAATCCTCACCGTACGTAATCACCGCCGTAGTTTCGCTGCCAATAACCTACAGCACAAATTTCATGAAGATAGTCTCATTAGTTGTTGAGTTATCGTGATTTTTTATATATGTTCCTTAGCCCTGACATCGATTAAAAGGTCCGGAATCCGAACCGTTGGGCTGATTTCGCCCTTATATAGTCCGCGCTGTACTTATAGTACTAGTTAACCCTTGTACACAATTTCAACGGTCTATCCTAATTTTAAGTAACTATTTTTAGTAATTTCGATTATAAGCCTTTAAAACTTGGGAGGTCTGAGAGGGGTACAGAACCACCACTCCAATTGATCCCAAATTAGGGGAACACGCAAGAGATAGTAAAGAACACCCTTGTGGCAAATTGGAAGCTTCTACATTTTTTCAAGTTGTTATCTTTATCAATTTTAGAGATATGCTTTAAGGTGTTCGGAAATGTGTGGCTGGTCCCCGACCCACTACTCCAATGGGACCCAAATTCACAAGACACTTAGGAAATAGGAACAGACACCCTAATACCAAATTTGGAGGTTCTATCTTCATTGGTTTCGGAATTATGCTCGTTTGGCCTAAATTCGATCAAAAAGTTCTAGGTTTCGAACCCATGGTCCAATCCCGACCTTATGCAATTCCCGAAGTAGTTTCATTACTAGTAACCTACAGCACAAATTTGATGAAGATATCGTCATTAGTTGTTGAGTTATCGTGATTTTTTATATTTGTTCGTTAGCCCTGAGACCGATTAAAAGGTCCAGAATCCGAACCCATGGGCCGATTTCGCCCATATGCAATCCCCGCCGTACTTTCAGTCCTAGTAACCTACAGTTAAAATTTCATCAAGATAGCTCCATTATTTTTTGAGTTATCGTGCCTACGGACGGACGGACGGACATGGCTATATCGACTAAGGCGGTCACGCTGATCACAAATATATATACTTTTCCATATCTAGCTCGCTTCCTTTAGGTGGTTACAAACACCATACCAAAGTTAATATACCCCTTTACCTATTCTATAGGTGTAGGGTATAAAAATCTTACAAAATAAATCTGGAAAGCAGGAACGAACAGAGTAACGACTACAGTTGACATGATTACCAGTACTTATATTTGTAAAATATTTCCACAAACTTTAATATCCAATGTACCACCAATAATGTTAAGTGCACATGACATTCGTATATACTTTTACATATGTACTTATATATATATATATATATATATATATGTATTGAAGGTTTTAAGCTAAATAGTTTTTTACGGACTGCTTTGTGTTAGAAAAATAAGAACTGAATTAATTCTAGGAAAACACATACATAATAAATACATACACCTTGGGTCATTTAGTAGTAAAGTTTTAAATCAGTGCTTAGAAGGGATAATGGTTTTTTTTTTCATAAAAGTATATTTAGAGAATAAGGAACATTTATAAAAGAATTTTCTAAATATATATATATTTAACACGTATGTATGGATGTTTATAAGAAAAATGTATGTGGTTGTAAATTTACTATTTAATAGAATTAAGAGAATTCGCTTCGCATCAAAATTTAAGCTTTAATACCATAGTATTTAAAAATAAAAAAAATAAAACTTTACACCTGTTCCAATTTAACAATGTTTATTTTAAAGATCATAATTTTTCACAAAATAAATCGAAAATTTTATTTTTTTGTGGAAAAAAATGGAATTTATTTAAATGCTGTAAAACAAGGACATTAGCAATTTATTGTAGAATGAACCGGAACTGACCAATCTTAAACTTTCTCGCAATGCCTTAAAGTTTTGTACCTTTGCTATTATTTATAAATTCATATTGGTATTTATAATATATATATATATTTTTAAATATTTCAACATATATGAGTTTAGACTTTTCTTTCTGATTCCGAAATTTTGTAGAAAATGTTATTCTAGGATTAGTTTAGATTGAACCAGTGGATAGCATTGAAACTGATCTAAAGTGAATGTACGAGCTCCTTTAGATAGTCTTGGACTTTAGTTAATTAAAACCACCATCGTTTAAAGCCAACCCAACAATTTGATTATTAATAAAATTGTACTGCTTTACTATTAGGATAAGGGAAATAAGCCGGGGAAAAGGGGATCGTGACTTAGAATTTTGTAAGATAAAGAGAAAAATTGGAGGATATAATGAAGAGACGCCCGTACACATATAAATTATGAATTTAAAGAAACACATGAAATAAAATATGATTCTACAATTTAAGAGTCTTATGGAAATTCGGATGCGTAACGCCATTTTAAATATTCTACAGAGTACAAATGCACATTAATCACATTACTTAAATAAAACTTATAATCTTAAAAATTGTTTACTTCCGTGGGGAGGATAGTGCTTTCACAAATACTTGCATTATTTTAATGCATTTTTTCTTCACTGCCGTATAGTAATATTGATTTCACATATAAATCTAATATCCTTAATTTTTTGCCACTAGCAATGTGTGATTGCTTCCATTAACACCAAAGCCTTCCGAAAGCCATTCTAGCCAGTTCAAATATATTGCCTATATTATCCTCTGTACCACCGACGGTATCAATATAAAACAAATTCGGAAACATCTTGTATAGTTAAGTTGCCTATATTGAAAGGGGCATTACATCTGGTTTTGATCCTTAGGCATTTCGTTTTCCGTGTATTTATTCGGAGATCAACTTCCAATGCATATTTTTTAATGTTATTTATTTTTTCCTGCATGTCATTGTGTGTATGGGAAAGTAGGGCGATATCACCGGAATATTATAGGTATTCCAATCTACTTGTAAAAGTCATTTTTGTTTCACCGGGTGTGATTGCTGCTTTTCTTAACACCACGGCGAGTACTTTGTTGAATAGGAAGGGGGATAATGACCAGACCAGCCTTTCTTAAAAATATATGCCGGTTTTTACTAGGCATCTATTAAACGATGGGAAACCAAACTTTGTAGTTAACCATTTATTACTTTTCACTTGTCCCTTTATTGCAAATTCAACTTTTGACTCAAGGTGCGGGAGACTAAAATTTCTTAATTTGATATTGTATAATATTGTTATATACTTCTTAAATCTATTTTTCAATATGAAAATGGTTTTTGTCAAATTTCTAATTTAGCACAGCAACTACCAATATCTTCACTTAGCTATTCATTCATCATCCATCTTCCTCTGAAAATGTAATTAGATGGAGCAATTCATATTTTTGTCCTTATATGACAAAACAGAAGTATTAAGTATATACTTATCCAGTCTAATATAAAAAATAATCATTCTAGAGTCAGGCCAGCAGTATTTAGTTTAGTTTCAACATTCGGAATTCTTTTGATAAACTTACAACTGAAATGCTTCCAGACTTTTATTTTAATTAGAAAATAATGAATAACTTTTTTTTTGCAAAAGCATATAACTAATTGCGAAATCTTATTAAAGTTATAAAAATAACTTTTAACTATTACATTTATAACAAAGTTTTTGCTTCTATTACCAATCAAAATTATATTGAACTATAAATTAAAGACTCATTTATCTGATTTTAATTATTTTACATAAAAAAACAACCATGATAAGTTTTTTAAGTTTTATTTTTAGATAATTGATCGCCTTAATGATATTTTATTAATAATAACCTTGAAATTTTTTTTAAGAATAAAAAAGTTTCAAAAAAATAAAAACTTTTGCCTAAAGGTCTTAAAATTTCTTAATAGTATAAATTTTTTTTAGAAATTTTAATAAAAAAACGAAATTATAAAAAAATTTAAAAGTCATAAGTAGCATAGTAAAAAAAATTGGTAATGAAATAAGAACATATCGACCTCTTTAAAAATAAGTTGGTCATTGAACTGAAAGTAGAAGTTCTTTTAAATAATTTGCTATTGTGTATTAAAATAATTATAATATCTGTTAGATATTTTAAAAAAATTACTTTATTTATAAGCATTACACATTAGAAGCGGTCTATCTTTTAAGAGGATTATCACATCTTATACATTTTATATAGATCCCGTGATGACTACACTACTATAGGTTTTTACCCTGTGTTTAACAAAATATCTTTATGACACGAGCAGGATCTAAACCCAATTATTCGATTACCACTCTTTTGATTAATGAAATCACAATTTTTGCGGATGCTTACCCTGAAAATTGATTTTTTATTATTTAAACCGTCTTACAAATTTTTCAAAGCTAACGCATTAGGGGTAATTCTACTCTAAATTTAGGAGAATTTAATAAAATATCTTTGGGACATGAGTAAGATTTAAACTAAAATTCTCGAGGTATCACACATTCTTTAATGAAATCACAACTTTTGGCAGTTTGCTCTCTAAGAATTGATTCATTGAAATCATTATTAAATGGCTAATATTTTATTCAACACGTTTATGTATTGTTATAGTGAAATTTGTAATTTATTATTTACACTTTTTTTTTTTCCTAAGGGAGGAAAAAACCTTCAAAAGGCACCTGAAATCCTAATCCCCCAGGTAGTGTGAGATTTTTGCTACACTAAAAATACCTCCCCCCGTAGCCAAAATAATGGGATAAGTGCCTTTGTTGATTGCGCAGGCTAAATAGTAACTACAAGTCATATATATAAATGACTTTTAAGGGTTGAATGGGCAACTCAAGAGGTATATGTTGACTTCCTTCTTGAATTTTTGCGGATCAAATGAATTGGGAAACACAAATGAGGGTAATGTGTTCCACAATTTGGAGGTGCGACTCAGAAAAGCGTTCCTAAATTTCAGAGTTCTTGTTCTGAAAAGCTCAACTGTATATGGATGTGATTGGGCTGCTAACCGTGTGTTACAGTGGTAGGGTTTGATTTTAGGCATAATGTTTAATTTCCTTTGAAGTATTGCCTAGAAGATATTTATAAAAAAGTCAAGCAGCTCCTACATTACGGCGGTGACTTAAAGACATTAAGTCATTTGTGAATTTATTATCATTGATAATACGAACAGCTTTCTTTTGTATATTAGCCACTTATTGAAGAGCGGTGCTGGCAGCTCCAGCATTCTTTACTTACATCAAAATGAAAAACATATTCAGTACAATACCATACAAATTTTAAATATTTAAAATTTTAAACTTACAAACAATTTTACAACCTATTTTACAATTGTTTAAAATTGCTTTAAATGATGTAAACAATCCCCTTACAAGAGAATGTAATAAAAAAAGCCTTTAATATCAAAAAATATTTTAAAATCTATATGAAAAGAAATTATTATGTAATTCGCAAACTTTTTTTTATTTCGTTTATTTTTAACTTGAAATACCCAATCAAATTAAAATCATTGTACATTATTTTAACATAAATTAAAATCCAAGAAAACAACACTATCAACATAACAATAGAAAAGAAATATAATGTTAAAATTTTTTTTTTTACATTTCCGATTTGTAAAAGAAAATTAAATTTATAAAAAAAATGTTTTGAACATTATTGGTACATTGAAAAATTTTTGAATTATTATAGAAGACGTGACCAAAAAATTTGCAAGCAACAAGCAGATTACAATAGAAGTAAAACATCGGTTGTAGCGTACTCTACAATTTCAAAATATAGTTTAACTCCAATGGAGGTTGGAATTTAAAAACTTATCAAAACCAAAATTCTAAGAACATTAATAATAGAACGAAACGACAACATAATTTAAGATCAAAATTCAATTCGTGATTCTAGATATTATCTTCGATAGAAGTGTTTCCACCAATTACTGAAATCTGGCATACATTCAATGTAACCGGCTCAACTAAGGCGTTGTGGCTTGATGTATGTCACAACATCACTGTCGGTATATACTTTGTATAGCTCTGCATCGGCGCGTTACATTCTAAATTGGCCCGATAAATTTTGGCAGTATTTTCCTCTTGAAACGGGAAAGTAGGTTTGCCGTCGCTTGGGTGATCGTCTACGTTTAACTGCCGCAGCATAACACCAGTCAGTCTCTCTTCTCGAGATCTCATTATCTTCAACACAGAGTAATATCCTAGTCCCATAATAAATCTAATTAATGAAGAAACCATAAAATAAGACTCTGTAAATTAAGATAAAAAATTTTGAGAAATAAAACTCCGGGGAGTAGTTTCTCATGTTTTGAGGTTTTATTTCTCAATTAATATGTTTTTATTTCAAATTAGACTTAATATTCCCCTTTTCCAGAATTTTGAATCCAATTCTTAAATTCCTCATAATTCAAAAACAAAAAACTTTTTTGCCTTAAAGTTAGAGTTAGGGAATCTTGAAGAAGATCAATTAAGGGTTTGGAACGCATCGATTAAAGCGATACTGTGAGGACTTCCAACACACTAATTTCCACCCCCTACACCTAGCTTGTCTGCATTAACTATGAGTCTTTCTTACATATATTGTTTCAGAGTAAGGGTAAATCCCTAATTAAGAATTAACCTGTCATATTGCTGTATAATGGACATTTTATTTCGATCGATTTTGTTTGCTTTGTCAATGAGTTGCGTAGATCCGCACTTATTTGGTGCAACATTTGAATTAAATTGTTTTTATAAAACAGTTTCAACACATTTTTTAATATATTTTCTGAACTTATTTTGGCCTATACTGTATTTGGCCTATATGTAAAAATATACTAGATTATTCTTCAACATAAATTAATAGAAAAATGTACATATTTTTAAATTTCGTAAAGCATTACATAATTTGACTAAATTCAAAAAAAAAGGTTAAGAAAACTGCCATAAATTATTATTATGGAAGAGAAGATCAACAGAAATAAATTAAAAATTAAAAAACTTTGAAGTTTAGGTTCCCTGAAATTAAACAAAAACAGAAATGGTAAAAAAGACAAATTAAATCAAAATAAATTCAACCCTATAATTATATTCAACAACAACAACTAAAAATATGTTGTACTAGAAATTTAATGATAATACCATTTTCCATTATATTAACATAAGAAATTTTACTTTTTTATTGCAATGGGAATATAAAAGCAAGTATTTCAAAGTCTATTCAAATTGATTTGATATAATCTTAAGGTAATTTCAAATATTCATGAAAACTTTTTTCTCTTACCCATTTTCATTTTTTTTTCTCTTCCTATATTATTTCTATCTCTTTCACATTTCTTTTTATTAATTGATGATAGATTACAAAAAGTTGACCGCTCTAGTAAATAGCAACTAATCCAAATAAAAATAATAACAATCTTTACTATTAAAATTATAGTTATTTGATGAACAGAAGTAGTAGCATTAATCAACGAATTAATTTTTTTCAAAAATTGCTTATATTCAGTGGTGATAAATTAACTTAAACTAACAAATCAAAATATGTCAATTTTATTTAATCACTATGGAAACCATAAAAAAATTTTCATTTTCTATACAGTCAGTTATCACATATTAAAAATTTTAAGTGTTTAAGAATAATCTTTATCGTCCTTTGCACCACATATCTGTATTATTTTGGTGATTCTAAGGACTCCTTTTGGTTTCAAATAACGGTAATTCCTTTTTTTTCCATACCACGTTTTTCATACAATGATTATATCGCAGTTAGTTACATTGCATTATCCCTATTCATCCTAATTTATTCTTTCAGATTTTATTGATAATTAATAGCGGGGACTTAACTAACCCTCGTGTATTTGTATTTACGAAATTCTGCCTTTCCAAAAGTTCACTTCTGTAGTATTTATTTATTAATGGACAATCCGTTTGGACAATCCATTAGACAATTCATTTAGACAATTTAATGGACAATCCGAAACACAGGTTAAAGGTGTGGCCGGTACATTTATTTTATATCTATATAACATAAATTACTCAAGTGCGCAACCGATTATCATGAAAATTTGCATGAAGATTTTTAAGTACGAAGAGGTTGTTAAGCAAACTATTTTGCTCTAAGCAATCGCCAAGTTACTCTTTTGATGCAAAATTTAAACCTTTGCGTTCTAACATAACGGTTTGATTGCTTTTTGAGACTTGGAATTTGTTACCCCATATAGGAACACGATTGCTCCGAAAGAAGTTTAGGAGCAAATTATCTCAAAAAAATAAAATCTCAAAAAATATTTGGTCGAGTTCAATTAACCTATTACAACTCAATTTAGCATTTTTAACTGCCTTTTAAGCCATGTGTAATTTTTGGGTTAATTTTCTTCAACAGCATCAACTTCAATTAAAAACCCATAGCGAGGTGCAGTAACACCATTGGGTTAAATCTAGTTATGATATAAACTATAATATAAAATACAAATTATATTTTTTATTTGATAATATCTGACCAGAGTTTGTTTCTGACATCGTTCGATTGATAGTCCGACGTTCTAACCACTGCGCATATACAAAATTTAAGTTGAGTTGTAAAATAGTATCTAAGGTTACTTAAAATAGCCTCATCTGATCCTACTTATTTTATTAGTTATTATTACTATTTCTTAACTTTTTCAGTTGACTTCCTTGCTCTGTTTTAAACTTTAACAAATTTGTTTCTTTCTCTCAGAGCAAATTTTAAATTGCTCAAATCAAAATGAATCCAGAATTCAAGATTTCCAAATATCCCTAAAACCTCACAACCTATAAAACAAACTTGTTTGAAGCAACAACTAAATTACAACACTGCCTTCAACTTACAAATAAAGTTCTTAGCACATTTTCAAAAAATTTTGTAAAAATGTGCCTATATAGTTTCACTCTGTCCGTCCGTCTGTCCGTCCGTATGTTTACAAAAACTTTTACATCGTTTGAAATAGAAAAAAGAAATTTTAACCACGAGTAGGTATAAGAAAAAAAATAATTTCGTAAAAGAATTTTTTTCTGTAGCCCCACCCGTTACGGATCTGCAGCCCCACAAATTCGAGAAAAGCCCTATATTCAAATTGTTATAACAAGAATTATATTAAGTGTATTTTCAATCTGAAAACGGCAGAAGATAGCTGGTTTTATAAACTTTATAAATTTGTAAAAGACAAATGTTTAGGGTTGCCATACGGTACCAAAATTTACCATTATGCAAAACTCAATTTTTGCAAAATTTTTGGCTAACCATATCTTCCAAACAGGCCAAGCTAGGGTCTTGAAATAGTTTTATCCTCAGAAATAAGTAGAAGTAGGTAAACAAAATTTTTTTGTCACGTCCCCTGTTTAGCAGCTAGAAAGGCTCGAAAATTGAAATTTTGCTATTTTTAAACACCTGTAACTTGAATACCTGTTCAAATTTTTTTTTGTTAATATAAAAAATTTAAAGGTCCAAAATTATGCTTTAATATATGTTAAAAGATTTTCTTAAATTTAAAAGCAGTTCTTTAAATTGAAGAAAGTGTCTCTCAGTTTAAACCATTTTTGCTTAAATAGTAAAATTCTAAGTAAAATTCCAAATTTTGGTATAATTCACAATTTAATTCCTTGAACCTAAAAAAGTTAGGCGAAGGGGAGTAGTGAGGATTAGATCCTTGAGAAATTGGGCAACCTTCCACATAGAGGGGCTATTAGGACTTAAAAATTTAAAAACTTACTGTTTCTATAAGTAAGTAGTAACTTAGTCACTTAGTATATATTTCTTAAATTAAACGTTAACATTGATGTTTCAACATTATATTGCGATAAAATACTCAGTATAAAACACTATATTATTTTGAAAATGTGCTTTTTTAAAAACCCTTGGTTTTTTTCACCACTTGTTTTATTATTAAATATAAATCTAAATAATTTTATTTCTAATTTGTTTGACGGTATAAAAAATTGCAAAAGCAAAAAAAAATATTTAAGGAAATTAATATCATTTGTTGAAAGGAAAATTATAAATGAAAGTGAATTAATTTTTAATTATCATTGTTTTAAACCAGAGCACCAAACAACACCATCCGAATAACTAATAACAAACAAATTTGTACACAATTATAAAATGAAAATTTGTGTTTTTATTTTTTTTTTTATAAAAATGAATTGTTATAAGTTAAACCGTAATGAAATTGAACCATAATTAATTTTATAATTCTTAATGTTTAATGTCATAATTCTTAATTTACTAAATACATTGAGTTAAATAAAAAAAAAAAAACGAAAATATCTTTTAATAAGAAAGTTTTTACAAATTTACAATTCTCATTATTACATAAATCGTAAAAGGTTATCTCGCATGCGTCTGGCTAGCAATAATTGTGAATTGTCTATAGAATTGGAATTGGTGGTTTCAATTGTACTATTTTCTTGCATTTCTAAAGATAATTCTGCAAGATCATCTTCAGTTTGAAATTTGCAACTCTAAATTTTAAACATATATTATGTAAAGCTGCACAAACATTTGTTATTTGTGCAGCTTTCTGTAGACTGAAATGTAGTTCTCTTGCTCCCAGAAGACAACGGAATCTAGATTTTAATAAACCAATAGTTCTCTCTACTACATTCCTGCCTTGCGCATGTTTAATATTATAGCGCCTTTGTGCACTGCTTTCTTCTACATTTCTATTTGGCGTCAACAAATATGGTGATAAGGGATATCCTGAATCTCCTTTAAACATTTATATTACATTAAATTTTTTTTAAAGAAACTAAAAATAAAGAGGTGTAAATCACCAAGAAGCTTTGTATCTTTCTTTAGGACTCGGTAATCGTTTTCAATCTTTGCTTTTAATTTTGACATATTCCAAATTTTGGAATCGTGATAACTTCCTGGGTGTGTCGCATCTATATATCTAATATTCATCAGATCATCGCACACCTTAAAAATTAAAACTTCAATAGTTTGAACTTTAAATAATTAATACATTTACATACTATCATAGCATTAAGACTGTGAAATCCTTTTCTATTATAATACGCATGCCTAACATCTTCTTCGGTGCCAATTATTCTTATGTGTGTACCATCTACACATCCTATAACGTTAGGTATAGTCGATTTTTCATAGAAATATAATTTAGCTCTTCTTTCTTCTTCTTCAGTATAGTTAAATTTAATTTCTTTTGGACACAGATATTTTTCCATAACGTATAAAATTTCCGTTAATATAACAGAAACTGTCGACTGAGCTAAACCTAAATTAAAGTCGTTACCAACACTCAATTGGTAACTACCTTGTGCGAAAAATTTCGGCTGCTAATTTTACTATATTTGGCACAGCTCTTTTAGTTTTGGTTAATTTCAACTTGCAATCAATTTCATTTAAAACATATTTAAACATTTCTTTCGATATTCTAAAATTCTGAACGAAACTAAACAAAAAACTTTGGCCATAAAACTAAACCACTTTTGGAAAAATTTCAGACACGCATCTGTAATAGGTGCAGAGTAATGCTCATATAAAAAAAGAAGTTGTATGGCAGCTACCCGAACCCATGGACCAAAATGGCTGGATTTAAATAGCGATGACGGCTATTGCAAAAAACCGAATTTGCGAAAATTTCAAGATCCTAGCTCCTTTAGTTTTTGAGTTATCGTGCGGACGGACAGACGGACGGACGGGCATACATAGCTAAATCGATTTATTTTTCGATTCTGATCCGATCCATACACTTGAGTCTATATCTACCCCCTCTCCTTCTCTGCGTCACAAACGTAATGACAAATTTATTATACTCTTTTATTTATTTTTTTTTTTTTTTTTTTTATTTTTTTTATTTATATCGGTTCATAATACTACGATAAAACGATAACGATACGCTAATTCTATCGGATATCGTGTATCGGATTTTTTCATAACAAGGGGGCTCTAATTAATAATAAATTCAAAGAATTAAATAATTATTATAATATTATCAATTTATTTTATATGTATGAAACATTGTGTGGTTTTGGAAATGTGCTTTTTTATAAACATTTGGTTTATTTCATCACTTGTTTTACTTTTAATAAGGAAACTTCGAAAATTCCTAAGCTAAATTATTAAAAAAATTTTGTATAAGTAATTATTGTGTATATATACATTATAAATAGATATATTAAAGGGTGCAGGGTCAGAACTCCCAAGGTCATAAATCCCTAAGGACAAAGAGACTTATGACCCACTTTAAAATATTTTCGTGTGACATAAGTCTCTTTACAAGTGGGTCATAACTCCCTTTATTAAATTATCAGTTCCTTTAGTGACTTTGCACTATATGAGTTATAACTCCCTTAATAAATTTTGAATAATAAAGCCATATAAAGCCATATAGAGCGTAGTATATTGAAGTTAAAATTTTGAAATAAAATCTGAGTCTTTTCTGATCTTTATAATTTAAAGTATGATAATATAAAAATATATTTAAGCAAAATATTAAATGTACAACAATATGTATTTTTATATTTATCTATGCGAGATACTATATTAGGAAGCTTATTTACGTTTGTTAAAAATCAAAGTTTAGCCTTTTTCCAGAGTATTTATGAATTCATGTATGCGAGACATTGGTTACAAAATCAGGATTAGATACCCACCACGCTGAGTCAAAACTCCCAGTAACTAAGTAATCCCTAAGGGACTTATGACCCTGTGAGTTCTGCCCATGCACCATATTAAAGTTCTTTTAGAAATTATGAAATTATACTTATCGAAATTATACATATCTACATATATTGAATTAAATTTCGATAAAGAAAACAAACTAGATATAGAATTTTTACACAAGTGATTGATTATTTCTTCTATTTACAATTGGTGTAAACTAATCTATTCTATATTTTAAAAAAAAACTATATTTAAAAAATTTGGATAATTTATCTTTTTATTTTGTTATCAAAAAATTTCAATAAATTTATCGACATTGACAACTTAATACTTTCGAAAAGATAAATTTTTAATAACATTGAACGAGAAAGATTATATTTTTATTTGATATTAGTCAATATGCGGATATTTAGGCAAACCCATAACTTGGAGTTTGAAATACAAAAAAAAAAAAAATCTGTCTTCTTATCTTATTTGGCTTCTCAAATTCAGGTTATTTATTAACTAGCAAACTTTAGTATCCAATCCTTCCGCAATCCTTCATCATATTTGCCTTTAAATCTTTTATTCCACTAATCATGCCTTCTTTGCTATCATCATACCCTTGATTTTAAATCTTTGAGATCAAAATTACTTAGATTTATCCATATATTAACAAATAAGTTTACCAATATATGTATATATATAACAAATTTAGTTTTAAATTTTCAATTTCAATATGACAACCGGTAAGCTTGTTCGATCGGTAATTATTCGTCGTACGCATATTGTACAATGCAATTTGACTATTGAGTTGAAAATTCGATTCGATCTGAATACCAACTCCAACTTAACGTTTTGAATTAGTATAACCATATAACACCGTATAACAGTGGTTTACCTTTTTTTTAATAAATTATGATATGCATGGATCTTAATACATCTTAATGAAACACTTAAAGGCAAAAGAATTTGATCCGGGATCTAATAGTTCGTAGACTTGATAGATTAAATAACAGAACTTTGAATATTCCTTTTATCCCCAATTTTGAAGATTGTTTCCTATGTAATTTATGCAGTTCGCAAAATCCTATTCGCTATAATTTTTTTTTTAAAGTTTGAAGAGCCTTCCAGAATCTTTTCATTATAATTCAGTTGATTAAATTTCCAAAACAATAAAAAAATATTTAGAGTTTTTAAAACAGTAGAGTAATAAAAATTTATTAATACTTTTTTTTTTAAAAAAAATATATAAAATTATTAAATCAACTTATTTTTAACTGCTTTTGTAAACTTCCACAACATTTTTGAATTCTAAAAAAATTAATATTTTATTTAAAAATTAATTAAAAAAATTTGAAATTACTACCATTTATATTTAATTAATTCAAAAAAAATTTCGAATTAATTAAAATTGATGAAATCCATATCAAATTTGAAATTATAATTACACTTGAACCATTTATTTTTTGACTATTACACATTGGAGTATCACAATGGCGGCAATTTTTATTTTTAGAATCTTTACATTCTTTAAGTTCATCTTCTGGTAAGTTTTCTGCGCAGCCACGTGATGCAACGTTATCTTTTTTCATTAAAAAAAAAAAAAAAAAGAAAAAAAAAATCGAATTAATTACTTAATTTATTACATATAATTTATTACTTACCTTTATATCTTTCAAAACAACCTTTTTCTTCTTTACAATTTTCAGACTCTTCGAATTCTTTAAATTCTTTAGCACAAGTTGAATCTAATTTATCTTCACATTTAAAACATTTATTCAAATTTACAACATCAATATTGCATGCTTTATTACTATCGTTTAATTGGCATTTTTTCACTGAACAATAAGGCTCTGCAACACAAAAGTCTATGTCTTCTTTTTTAGCACCAGCAATACATCCCCGAATTATATTTGATATCGAATAACTTGTATAACACTTATGAATTTCTTTTGCATTAAAAAAATCACAGTATTCTGGTTTTAATTCTCTTTTAATAGGATCATCACAAGTTTTACCACGGCATATATGACAGTTTGGTCTATTCCAAGGTATGATTTTGTCATTATCATGTCCATCTGCTTTAAAACAATTTTCTCTTTCTAAACACTCTTCCTCTTTCATGCAACCTCTTTCATTACGTCCGTCGGGGACTAAAAAGTATTAAAACTGTTATATTATATCTAATTAATAAAATGTTATTTACCTATTTTTGTATAACAAATATTTTTGTCATCAAGATCGCATTCTACTGCTGGTGGTAGTTTATCATGTCCTAAAGGATCTATACACTTTTTATTATCTGCTGTACATGAAAAACATTTAATTATTTCTCTTGAAATACAAATATTTACATTGCAAATGAGTACAAATAAATTAAAAATTAAAAAAATTCTAATTTCTTTCATTTTTATATAAAATATATTAAAAATTATATTTAAAAGTACTTCTTCTTCAATTGAATACAAAATATGAAATGAAATTCTTTACTAGCGTATATAATTTTATATATTTTATTTATATTGATTATAGTATTTAGTTATTAGTTTTTTATTGATTAGTTTTTGATAAGATAAACTTAAGAACAATTGAGTTTATTATATTAGGATTTTGGGAATTTGATATTTTTATTTTAATTTATCTTATTTAATAATATGGTAAAGTGCGTTTGCAGTATATATTATTTTCTTTATGACTCATAAATAATGCGTACTAAACTTTCAACGCGGAAAAAAGTATATTAGATCATTTCAACTCTGGGATAATCGCACGTACAAAATAAAAACATGGAAAACAAGGAAGAGTGTAGTAGAGACACTGTGTCAACTCTGGTATACCCGTATGACCGTAATATAAACATTATATCATTATGTGTAGTGTAGAGTAATGCTTATATAAAAGAAGGAGATGTATGGCAATTACTTTAACCCAATGCACTAAACTATTTTTGGAAAAATTTCAGACACCCAGCTTCAATAGGTATAGAGTAATGCTCATATAACCGAAGAAGTTGTATGGCAGCTACTGGAACCCTTTGCAGTAGGCGAACCAAGTTTTGCAGTAACTTTGGCCATGACACTAAACTATTTTTGGCAAAATTTCAGACACCCAACTTTAGTAGGTGTAGAGTAATGCTCATATAAAATAAGAAGTTGTATGGCAGCTACCCAAACCCATAGACCAAAATTGCTAGATTTAAATAGCGATGACGGCTATTGTAAAAAAACGAATTTGCGAAAATTTCAAGATCCAAATGCGAACGGAGCTAAATCGATTTTTTTTTTCAATTGTGATCTGATCCATACACTTGAGTTTATATCTACCCCCCTATTTCTCTGCATCACAAACGTAATTGCAAAATTATTATACCCTTTGACCTATAGTCATTCGGGTATAAAAATAAATGTAATTTGTTTTTTGTCAAAGTATCAGGTATAGACAACTTTATTGGACTTTAAGGTATGTATATAAAAAAAAATTGATGGAAAAAACCAAGGCACATTTCCAAAACTACAAAATGCTTTATATTGAGTTTTGGGTAAAAAATAAATATAAAAATAAATTGATAACAGTATAATTTGTTTATTTATTTAATCAATTCATTATTAAATGAATGTAATCTAAATTTAGAATATAAGCCCAATGCAATTAAGAAACCCTGTCAACATGTGTCAAAAATATAATTTTGGAGCTGCAATGTTAACGTTTAACCTTGGAAATATACACACCGGCTAAGTAACTGGTATTTAAAAATAAGAAATTTTTAAGTTCTGATAACCAAGGCACCAAGAATTTTTATGGACAAAATTATGCTGATTCTCAAGGATCTACCTGATCCCCCCCACCAAAATTTTCAAATTCAAAGAATTAAAGTTTGACTTGCACTCACATTTGAATTTTCTCTTAAAAGTCCTAAAATATCAGTTAATTAGAGAACTTCTTATAGATTAAGAATTAAGAAAAGCTTGTTCAATTTTAAGGACAACATTAGTGGGAAAAATCTTTAACACATATTAAAACCGACCTTGATATTGTTTTAAAATTCAAGTTACAAGTGTTTGAAAATAACAAAATTTACCACCTCTTAAACAGTGGGCGCCACAAAAAAATGAAATCAGAATTTCTAAAATGATTCATAATAATTTTTAAAGACCTAACTTTACCTAAAATTTCAAGTTTTTACCTTAAGCCGTTTAGAATATATGAAAGGTCAAAAATTTGATAAAACTTGAGTTAAGCATAACGGTAAATTAAAGTACCTCTACCTGTATATTTACTTTACATATATTTATAATGCTTATTTAATGCATCTGTCTTTTCTTTATATTATAAATTGAACTTTTGTTCCATAAATAAACTTCATAGAACTTTTGTTATTTTTTTAATAATAAGTTATATACTTTTTTATATTTTTTTTTGTAATATTTATAATAGCATAAGGGAAATAAATAACGGTTAGTGGGTATGCACGGGTATCTAAAAGTTGACAAGGGCAACTATAATCTTCTCCGTTTAATTAATTTTTAATTCACGAATATATTAAACTTAAACAAAATAAGCTTCATATGATCATATTCATATAATGATCATCATGATAGATAATAATCATCATATTCATAATGATTATATCTATCAATATCAATAAGCCATTTACTTAAAAAAAATCTTTGTGTTCTTTTTTGCTTATCTTAAATAACGGACGGACAGACACACATAGCTAGATCGACTCATTTTTCGATTCTGAGCCGATACCCTTGACACTATTTCTAGCTCGTCTAGAGCGATGCGTTACAAACGGAGGAGCAATTTTAATATACCCGATGTCATATATGTATGCACAGGTATAATTAACCTGTCATATTGCTGTATAATGGACATTTTAGTGCGATCGATTTTGTTTGCTTTGTCAATGAGTTGCGCAGGTCCGCACTTATTTGGTGCCACATTTGAATTAAATTGTTTTTATAAAATAGTTTCAACACATTTTTTAATATATTTTCTGAACTTAATTTGGCCTATACTGTATTTGGCGTATATGTAAAAATATACTAGATGATTCTTCAACATAAATTAATAGAAAAATGTACATATTTTTAAATTTCGTAAGGCATTACATAATTGTAATGTTAATAATAAAGGTTAAGAAATAAAGGTTAAGAAAACCGCCATAAATTATTATTATGGAAGAGAAGATCAACAGAAATAAATTAAAAATTAAAAAACTTTGAAGTTTAGGTTCCCTGAAATTAAACAAAAACAGAAATGGTAAAAAAGACAAACTAAATCAAAATAAATTCAACCCTATAATTATATTCAACAACAACAACTAAAAATATGTTGTACTAGAAATTTAATGATAATACCATTTTCCATTATATTAACATAAGAAACTTTACTTTTTTATTGCAATGGGAATATAAAAGCAAGTATTTCAAAGTCTATTCAAATTGATTTGATATAATCTTAAGGTAATTTCAAATATTCATAAAAACTTTTTTCTCTTACCCATTTCCATTTTTTTTTATCTTCCTATATTATTTCTATCTCTTTCACATTTGTTTTTATTAATTGATGATAGATTACAAAAAGTTGACCGCTCAAGTAAATAGCAACTAATCCAAATAAAAATAATAACAATCTTTACTATTAAAATTATAGTTATTTGATGAACAGAAGTAGAAGCATTAATCAACGAATTAATTTTTTTCAAAAATTGTTTATATTCAGTGGTGATAAATTAACTTACACTAACATATCAAAATATGTTAATCTTATTTAATCACTATGGAAACCATAAAGAAAGTTTTCATTTTCTATATTGTCAGTTATCACATATTAATAATTTTAAGTGTTTAAGAATAATCTTTATCCTCCTTTGCACCACATATCTGTATTATTTTGGTGATTCTAAGGACTCCTTTTGGTTTCAAATAACGGTAATCCCTTCTTGTTCTATACCACTTTGTTCATACAATGATTATATCGCAGTTAGTTATATTGCATTATCCCTATTCATCCTAATTTATTCTTTCAGATTTTATTGATAATTAATAGGGGGGACTTAACTAACCTTCGTGTATTTGTATTTACGAAATTCTGTCTTTCCAAAAGTTCACTTCAGTAGTATTTATTAATTTATGGACAATCCGTTTTGACAATCCATATAGAAAATCCATTTTGACAATTTAATGGACAATCTGAAACACAGGTTAAATTACTAAAGTGCGCAGCCGATTATCATGAAAATTTGCATGAGATTTTTAAGTACGAAGAGGTTGCTAAGCAAACCATTTTGCTTTAAGCAATCGCCAAGTTACCCTTTTGGTGCAAAATTTAAGCCTTTGCGTTCTAACATAAAAACGGTTTGATCGATTAACTTAGAATTTCGTATAAGTATTGCTTTTTTAGACTTGGAATTTGTTACCCCATATAGGAGCAACGATTGCTCCGAAAGAAGTTTAGGACCAAATTACGTTCTATTTTGCAAAATACTGCTTAGACCGAAAAGAAAATCTCAAAAAATATTTGGTCGAGTTCAATTAACCTATTTCGTCACAATTTACCATTTGTAATTGTCTTTTACACCATGTGTAATTTTTGCGTTAATTTTCTTCAATAACATCAACTTCAATTAAAAACCCATTGTAAGGTGCAGCAACACCATTGGGTTAAATCTAGTTATGATATAAACTATAATATAAATTACAAATTATATTTTTTATTTGATAATTTTCGACCAGGGTTTATTTCTGACATCGTTCGATTGATAGTCCGACGTTCTAATCACTGCGCCATCGGTCGGTTTCCATTAATTTATTTTGACATTATCAAATCTCTCGCCATACTTTCTCTTATTGCCTATGCACCTTTCAAGCGAATATCATATCATTTGCACTTTAAATATACAAAGTTTAAGTTCAGTGTAAAATGGTATCTAAGGTTACCTAAAATAGCCTTAGCTGATTCTACTTATTTTATTAGTTATTATTATTATTTCTTAACTTTTTCAGTTGACTTCCTTGCTCTGTTTGTTAAACTTTAACAAATTTGTTTCTTTCTCTCAGAGCAAATTTTAAATGACTCAAATCAAAATGGATCCAGAATTCAAGATTTCAAAATATCCATAACATCTCACAATTTAAAATAAACTTGTTTGAAGCAACAACTCAATTACAACACTGCCTTCAAATTACAAATAAAATTTTTTTAATATTAAATATAAATCTAAATAATTTTATTTCTAATTGGTTTGACGGTACAAAAAAATTGCAAAAACAAAAAAAAATATTTAAGGAAATTAATATCATTTGTTGAAAGGAAAATTATAAATGAAAGTGAATTAATTTTTAATTATCATTGTTTTAAACCAGAGCACCAAACAACACCATCCGAATAACTAATAACAAACAAATTTGTACACAAGTTTCCAATTTGTACAAAAAAAAAACCTACTAATGCAAGTTGACATTTGATAAATAGAACAATAGCAACATGTTGCTGGCTATAAATTAATCTCCCATGATTAATCGGTTAAAATGTTGAAAATATTATTAAAAAAAAAAAATCACTTGCCATTTTCATTTTATGTTTACAAAAAAAAAAAGTAGTAAAATTTGTGACATAATAGTACGAATATATTAATTACAAATAAAATATAACATTTATTAAAATAATAGTAATCAGTTAAAATAAAGAGAGTACTACTGTATTAAATTGTTTATATTTAAACATTTTTTTAATTTAATGTTTCTCAACTTTTATTTTACTAAAATTATAAATTAAACCTATGATTCCGTAAGTAATTTTATGAGAAAATTATATTTTACATTATTTTAATATAAAAACCTCATTTAGTCATTTTTTTTATTATGAGTTTCCTTTTAATTTGATTATAGTTATGATGATTACTAATTTCCGGAAAGGAATTGCATAATAATTTTTTTTTGTTTTGAATAATTGTGGAATAGAAAAAAAATTATTATGAATTCGTTTGAATTTTTGAATGAGTTTTTTTGTGTAAATAGATTATTATTACATAAAAATTTAGTAAGAAGAAATTAATATAAGAGAGTAATCATTTTGAATTGTAATTGTGCTAAGATTTTGTAATAAAGAGTAAGAAAAAGTAATCAAATTAAGTAATTCTTTCGTAATGACATTTGAGTTCTAAATTAAATCATTAAATTTATGTGGCTTGTGGTAATATAAATAATTTAAAAAATGCTTAATAGTTTTAAAAGTCAGCTATACAATTTTAAAACGATTGCAATAAAAAGTTTTGTTGATTTAAAGCTGCTTATTTAAAGGTTCTGATTAACTTCGGTTTTATAAAATACTGCAATAATTTTTCAAGACGCATTTCTAGTCATTTACTACAATATTGAGAAATTAAAAATTGTTTAATTGTTTTCCATAATTAGTTGTTAGTATATAGTATTTACTTTTCAAGAAATTTTTGTTTTAAGACATAAAATATACTTTATATAAATTTTTTCGCTTCAAAATTTTCAATTTCTTCTAATAACTCACAGATGAAGTTCTAAAAATTTTATTTAAGTATTACAACAAATCTTCTAAAATAAGGAATTCTTCAAGAATGCAAAAATTTGCGTGATATCACAATCCTGAACAAACAACTGGCTCTAATAACACACTTCAGAATTGAAGTACGAATTGAAGACACTTTGTGAAATCAACAAACATGTTTTAGAAAGCAGCGCAACTGTACAGATCACTCAAATACGTTATATCTAATAATCGAGTAATCAGGTGAATGCAAATCATCACTCTATCACACCAACAGAGATATGCAACGAGAAGTCGATTCCAAAAGTCAGAAGCACAAAAGGTTAGACTCATAATTAGCAAAGCAAAGACAAAGTTCCAAAGACTTAGTTCTAACAATTATGACGCGCTAATAATGAACAATGTAAATATTCTGGAAGCGGCAAGTTTCAACTACTTTGACAGTTTTCTCCTACAAGCGGAGCAGCTTAAAAGGTTATCAATAATGTCGTTTGGGAGATTTTAGACAATTGTCCGGAGGCACTAAAACAAGAACATACGAAGCATGCGTAAAATCAATCCTTCTCTACAGCAGTGAAACAAAGCTCCTCAAACACTTAACAACAATCGAGCTTCAAGTATTTGAAAATAAATGATTCCGGATAATACATAATATAAGAAGATGTAGAAGGATAAAAGGAAGGAAAAAATTAGTATGGATATGCCATACATTCCGGAAACCAAGTAAAACATTACGATGCAGGCACTTCATTGGAACCTGCACAAAAATAACTTGGAGAAGATCAGTTGAAAAAAAATTTAAAGTTGTGGAAAACATGGGTAGAAATCATATACCTGGTCCACAGCAGAGTACGATATAGAAGCTTTGTGGAAACTCTGTGCTTCTCCTCTATGAATTAAATAGAAGCTAGCTCTTTATTTCTGTTTCGAATAGCTTTGTGGTTGACGCATTAACTACACATTTTAATTGATTATGTAAGATTTCGTTTAAATTTTTCCATTGTAAGGGCATACATAGAAAGCTTTGATGCACATCCTAAGGCGTTTGTGAGTTTCTATTTTCAAAACAATTTAAATTTTAAAGTCTATATGCTTGAAAGTCAACTCAAACAAGATTAACTAACTTAGCTTTTAAGTTTTACTGTCAGATTAGAAAATATATTTCAAAACTAGATTTTACCAAACAAAACTTCTGCAACATTCTGGAAAATATTTTGGAATATAAGATTAGTTTTAGTTTCTTATTTATTATATAGAAAGTTGTATAAAATTATATATCGCATCATTTATGTATGAACATTATACTATATCTAAAATAATATATTATATATTTAAAGACTAAAACTGTATATCAATTTCGATCTAATCGACTTTCTCTTCGACATTAGATCGAACACACCTTGAAACAAAGAAATTTTAACAATAACAACTGTCTTATTTGGTGGTCACTAACCTATTAAATTTTTTTTTCAAAAAAAAAACAATAAGTCTTAGATTTAAATTTTAAAATTGTTTTTTTTTTTATTTTATACTGAATAAAATTTTAATTTTGTAATTTGATTTAAAAAATTTATAAATTTTAAATTATTCAATTTTAACATTTTAAATTAAACGATTTAATTAAGAGAAATGAATTTCTTTTAAAACCAGTAATAAAATGTCTGATTCATTCATCTTTTATATATTAAATAAGATATTTAATCTTTTAATCAATGAAAATTCAATAGTTGTACAAAGTGTACATTTAGTCACATCTCATTTCAAATATTTAAAAAAAAATGTTTGTGTCATATATCAAAGAAAGGGAAAGACATATATGAAAAAAAACACAGGGTTTTTAATATTTTTCATTTCATTTAAGATGAAAAAAAAAAAAATATTTATCGCAGCGACGATTTTTTTTTTTCCTCAATTATTCACTTTCACCTTAAAAATGATTTGTTACACGAGAAAAAAAAAATAGAAATGTGTCATCTCTTTCCAATTTCTATTTTATTATGGTCATCTTAAGCTTTAACCAAGGTGATCTATTCCATTTGAAAATAATAACGGTAAAGAGCTGTGTAATAAATTCAAATGTATTGTTTCTTTTCTATTTTTTATTTTTTTTTTTATTAATAATTTGTTTTGTTGTTATTGTTGTAGTTGTTGCTGTTGTTGCTATTGTTGTATATTATATTGTAACACTTGTACAATAGATATGCGAACTCACCAAGACTTAATTGAAAGTTCATTAAAAGAAACATAATATAACTATGTACTAAAAAATTCAAAAAGAAAAAACACGGGAAAGAGTCAGCAGGAATATTTGTTTACTCTTTCTTTACATTCTTTTTTATTTGTAATCACGATAACTTGACAGGTTGTAAAGCAGCTCACCAAGATTAACCTTACAATATCCTCAGGTGATATGACCACATTTTGGTTTTTTTTTTTGTGTGTTAAAACTTATTAATTACAAAATGATTGTTTAATCTTTAGACAAATGATGATGATTTTGATGATGATGATGATTAAAATAACTTTAAGTTAAAAAATAAAAAAATTAAAAGTGCGCGCGCAGACGCGCATAATATAAAACAATTTCAACTTGATCGTTTTATTGTGCATTGATTACGCATTTTTTTTTTTTTGACTTTTAAATTGGCTGATAAAAAATTGGTATGTAGAAATTTGATTTATTGGCGGGAATAATTTTAATGATTATTTAATTTATAAAAAAACAGAAATAAAAATTTTCATTGGAAATTTATAAATCTTTTGTTATTTTCTTTTGAAACGGTACCTTTACGGAACAAAACTGTTAACTTGAAATGACGTTTTCGCTATTTCCACTTAAAATAACAAAAGAAAAAATAAAAAAAAAAAAGTTTGTAAGTGATTGAAGTGAAGATGAGGTTAATTACAAATGATTCATAAGTGTAATTCTTCTCTGATGAATTATTGTGTAATTTTGAGCTTTTTAATGGAGTGGCTTTAACAAATTAGTCAAATAATTTTTTTATCTTGTTATGGGTTTTTTTCTTTTTACTTTCATTTTATTTGAATTGAAATATGAGTGTACGATAAATAATGTTTCCTAAGTATTTTATAAGCCTATAGAAATTGTCTAGTTTAAATTACTGTCAATTTCATTAATTCCTTAATACGAATTTTTGATTTGTTCAAACTTATTAAGGAACTATTGCTCATATAGGAACTAGGTTTGTTTCGTAATTGTGCTATTTTAATTTATATATTAATAAGAACTGCTTATGCATACAGATTTCAACAAAAGGTTTTTCTTACACATTTAGTAGGAAATATACTAAAAGTCTATGAATAAAATCCTATCTGCAAAATTATTAAAATCCTATCTAACTATAAAAATACTACTAATGTTAATTTTTCCTTTATATTGGAATTTTAGCCTGATATCGATTTAAGCTTAAATTCACTTTTTTATTAAAAGTAAGCGTAATATCTTATATCGGAAAATAGAATCTCATCTGCAATTTGTCTACAGTATTACAATTTTCCAAACTAGAAACGGCCATGCATTATACCTATAGACATTAAATTGCAAAAATAATACTATTTTGTTTGACTACGTTTATTTTAAAGTCGCAACTCCCACCGCTAAGTTGTCATTTCTGTAAACATGGTAAAATCAAATTTTTGGTACATCTAAGGACGCAGCAAAATTTTTACGTTTTTTGTATTGCAGTAAAACGTACTTATCTGCATCTGATATTCTAGAAGTCAATTAAACGTACATTCAACAAAATAATAGAATATAATTAACATATTAGGACTGGAACCTTCTAAACTACGCTGGGATATCTTGATTAAGAGCAATATAAAGCTATCCGTATCCAACATCATTACTTCCTCAAACGATACCAGTGTTACATCAACGCTCGCTGCACTTAGTCATTGGTGAAAAGTTTAGTCACAAACCATGTTTTATAGATATTTAGTAGGGACGAACACTAGTTCCAAAGAAATCAAACAATACAAACCTTCTGTCAAGGTTTCCCAGCATGAAACTAGAAGTTCGACAGATGGCAATCTTTACATCGTTAAATTAGGAAGAAGGCAAAACACAGTTTATGGAAATTGGTGTATTATTATTTTACTATTATAGGTTTAGTTAACAGGAAAATTGTTTCCTAAACTTAGTAATTCATTTATGTTTTAAGACTTGAAGAAGAACATCTACATCCAGCTCCATGTTATTCCTCAACATTTTTCTGCTGTATCCAACTTAATCCATAATTCCCATTTCCAATGCAATACTAAACAACACAATTGTACATTTAAGATCCATTGCATGTATAGTTTTTAAAAGCGGGTAGTTTAATTTGGTTTTAGTTCAATTCTATTCAGATAAACCCCATAAAGTGATTCTGAGTGGCTTTTGAAGAATGCAAAAAGGAGGGTAATGCGTACCTACAATTTTATTAAGTATATTAGGGTAAAATATCTTTCTAATTTCTTGGAATAATATGTTTCTATTTTCTTGATTCATATTATTGAAGCAGTGTCCAGAAAACCCCAAGCACTATATAAGAGAGACTACCAATTTATTTTTTTCCAATTTTATTTTCCAAATCTTAAAATGGAAAATATAAAATTCTTCAAATTAAAATGTCTAATATTAGGTTTATTGTTATTGATTACTAAACAAAATTATCTTATTTATAAAACAAATTATAAACTTTTTCAACTACAACATATGATTTTAATTTAATTAAATGATGATTTTACCATTAATTGAATCTTTAAATTACATGGTAAAACTTTAAATAGCTTCAAATATAGTCAATACAATTACATACTTGAATTAGTTTTTTTTTTTATAAATTCCATCGTTCCATTATTGATTACTTTTTAAATATTTATTAAAAATAACAAATAAATCAATTATTTTTTTTTTAACAAAAATAAGCAAAATTCTTTTACCAAAACACTCAATCTATCAAATATTAAAGTTTCAAGTCATCTATTCTTCAAAAAAAAAATTGTTTTTTTTTTTTTTTTTGAGAAAAACCTCGAATTAAAACAAAATACAATACTTTACAATCTGCGACCTTTAGATACATTCCTACATACTTAACGTTTACAACCCTCATTAAATCTTGTTCAAAGAAGAATCACTCAGTCATTCTGTTCATTTCTTTACTTCTATACATGAGTGTGTATGTTGATATATATATCAAAAATTCAAAAATTAAATCTCTGTTAATACTTTTTGAAGTTCCGTTTCATATCACACCTCCCTATTCTTTAAAAAAAAAGCAGAAATATAAATATCATCTGCTTATAATTTTCATCAAGAAGTGAATAACACCTGAAATATATTTAAAAAAAAAAAAACATACCTGTATAATTTTAGCCTACCTTTGTCAAAAATAATTTATGAAAGGTTAACAAACCTTTCAAAAACTGACGCGTTATAAACGTATAAATGATTTCAATTCAATGAAAATGAAGTATAAAACATAAATTTAAAAATCAAGATCAAGTTTTTGTGAGAACTTTAGAATATATAGAATAAATAATACATAAATATTATAAATCTATGGAAAATGTATAATACTTTCATAATAATCGTATAAATTTTCTGAAAATTTGAATATTTAAATGAATTTTAATGAAAAGATATACAGTTATTAAAAAGTTCTAAAATATTGTCATATACATATTATATTCTTTGGCATCTACAGCAAAAGAGATTTGACTTGATATATAAATCTTCTGAACTATTCCAAGGTTTCAAGTTCGTTACACAATTGAATAAAGTTTTTAATCGATATAAAATCGACAGTGATAGATTGTCACATTAGATTACAGTTATTTTTTGTACGCCACGAAAGACAATTAAAATTTTGTTGAGCGTTGAGCGAAAGACGTTGGCTTTTATTGAATTATCTGGGGACTAACTATTACTAGGTTAAAGAATTTCAGATGGGTTTAAATTTCCATAAATAAATGATTCCATAATGTCCAGGCTTCATTCGTTATGTTCGTTATTATAGCTTAACGTCATAATCCAGTTACTGTAAAAATATTAACTTCTTATTGCCGTGGAATTAGCTAAACATTTTAAGAAATTCAAGAATTCTACAAAAAGATGTGTTTTTTTTCCTCAGGGTCAGTATCAAACCTTTAAAAAAAAACGATGTGGGTCATTTTAATTGGAAATGTTAGCTACCTTAGTTTTAAAAATTCAAGTATCAAATGTCAAATGTGAAACAACCATTCTTATTTGTTTATAGAAGATTTTGTTTATTAAAAAAGTCAAATTTTTATTTTATTTATATATATTATTGAGTATTAAATAAATGAAACATAGATTATATTTTGATCTAAACCTATTTATTTGTTCCAACAATTTTGAGTGAAAACTAAAAACAAAATTGAATATTATATAATTAACTTAACATAGCTTACTATTACATCTCTCTATAAATATGAGAAAAAGCTTTTAAGAAAGTACTGCAAATTCTGTAACATTAGTAATGCGTATCAGTGACGATACGCATTATCAATATCGGTTGGCTACATATATATTTGTTTGCGCCATCTTTTGTAATTGTATGTAAATATTTTTATACAGATCATAGACGCTGACCCACATAAATATATGGGTTATGTTGTTGTTTTTCCGTGTTATAAAGCAAATCTTGATCCTGAACCAAATGAAATATTATTTAAGTAAATTAATGTATTTATAAAAAACTAACTTTTCACAATATACCTCAGAATACAAACAAATTACTTGCAGAATAACGTCAATAAAATTGACAGTTGCACAATATATAATTTCAATCACGCGATTTGACGCTTTAAATCAAAAAATAAATTTTCAACTACCTACCCATAAGTTTATTTTGTTCTATCCACAGTTATGCTAGACTGGATTTCATTATATACTTATATGTTCACTAAAACATATATCAATGATTACTAAAAATCATTTGATTGTTTGACATCATTTCATTAACTTATTCATCATTTTGTTTTTTTGCTAACTTTATTATCAAACTTTAGGTGAGGGTATACCTTAAACCATTTTTTATGAATAACTGTGCATAAAATAGCCATATAAAATGCTGGTAATTTAAATACTAAAGTATCATAGATATTTAAAAAAAAAACTTACATACACATACACAGATGCACACGCAAAATTAATATATATATAATATATATAGGTAATAATAACTGAATATTGTCGTTTGAATTATTACTCATATATAGATGTAAAATGTATATATACCTACATAATTTGTAAAAAAAAAAACTTATATGTCATGATAATATGTTGCAAATATGCTTGAGTACAACCATATTAGGTTGAACTGCGAAAAAAGAGCAGGAAAACAAAAATATAAATATACAAATATAAACAAATACCTACAAAATTTAAAAAATTACATTCAATTTATTCCATTTTTATTTTGTTATTTGTTTTGTTTTCATTTATTGCACTACCAATAACGGTATTTTTTTCAACTACCTGTTTAATGAAATTTACCTTAAGTTATATATATCTTTAGGTTGCTAATTGATGGTTTGTTATTAGGTTTTGAATGACAGTGTATGACTGAATGAGTAATTGAGTATATATATTACTAATATACTTACGTACAGTAGCTTACAAAAAATTTTGCGATATATTCAAATTTTCTTAAAGAACTAAGATGCAGTAAATTCCAAATATATTGAAGTACTTTGACAAGTAAATATTCGATTGCATCGTTAGATAACTGCGTTCTGTTCTAAAAGTTAAAATTCTAAGGAGTTTGGAGAATTCTTCAAAATTCTCATTATAAATCAGGGAATCATGTATTGAAAAAATGTTAAGGCATTAATACTCACTATCAAAGACAAGTTGGAATGACATCTATGCGCTGGAGTTTAACATTAACTTCTTTGAACTACCTAGATCTTCTTCAAAAAAACAACGCTATTTATTTTAATGCCCCCGTCGTGAGTAATATTTTGACATCTGTCATATTATGGACATTTGCTCGTTTTTCTTGTCATAGTATTAATATATGACACTTTTTTATCTAAAATAAAATCACTGATTCTTTCACTCAAAAAATTTCAAACTACCAGCAGAATAACCGAAACTGCTCATTCCTATATTTTGAGGAACGACCCAAATAATGCTTTATTTGTTTTAGGAATTCGCAAAAATGTGGAAATTCTTATAATTTTTTATACTCTAAAAGTTGGGTATTTTGTGATTTGCAATTTGCCTAAATTCAATATGAATCTAAACAGAGCTTATCATTAACTTATACATTGACATTCTTAGTATATCCTTCCGCATCCTATTTACCTTGTCTCATGCAGCTACAGCACAACTACTTATAGTTCAAACCATCATATTCAAAGATTTTCAAATACAAATAATTGCAAGTCATAATGTTTCTTTTTAACTAAATACAACCTTTGAACAAATTTTAGTAGTCGACTATGTATTTTTTAATAATTGAAATTTTAATGTAACAGATAACACCAATTGCATGCAATAATATTGTATAACCTAGCCCAGTATATCTTCATTATATACAATTTAATCTTTTTGTTGTAAAATATTTATAAGTATAGTTGGAATTTGAACCTACTATAATTTTTGAAATATTTGGTGTGGCAGTGTTTACTATACCATCGATAATTTATAAAGGTAAACAACTTATCGAATTACAAATTCCACAAAATTGAACCAGACCAAAACTTAAAGGACATCTATTTCATTTCCGGAATTATTTCATTTTGTGGTGAGTTTTTAAAATATTCTGGAATTAAACAGGTTCTAAAAAAAAAAAATCAAATCAGTGATTGTTTAAATTGTTATAACAAATTATTTTTTTAGGAATAAAAGACTGGTTCTTTTAAATTATGACAGATATATACAATTTTACTTATTCAATGTTTTGTATTTTCTTGGAATACCTGAATTTCTTTTTATCAGAATACCTGAATACTGTCGGTAAAAATTTTTGGAATTTATATAGAACTGGGTTAAAAAACGATTACTTAAAAGATTGATGTTTTTGTTTTCTTTTAGAAGGCAAAATAAGGTTTGTAGTATCTTAACATTTATTATATAGTTTATTCTTTCTTTACAAATTATAAATAAACTTCAAAATGAATTTGAAGAAATATAAAAGATTTTATAAAGATTTAAAAAGGAATGACTTATCCAAACTTCATTTTAAAATATGACTAAAAATATTTCAGTTATATCTCAACAGGAAAACCGGTGCTATGTGAATAACACTATATTAATTTTGGGTGAACTAAAAAGGTGGAAGAGTGTAGTATAATATACTGTATCAACTCTAGGATAACCGTATGACTGTAATATCAACATTATATTCGGTTTGAAATTCATTTAAGTTGAAAGGTAAATCTTCGAACCTCTTCTACTACACCAAATTAGTTTTATTCAGGCCATTAAAGCTAAACTACTATTGACAAAATTTCAAACATCCACCTTAATAAGGTAGGTATAGAGCAGTGTTGCCACTTGGTATTTTCCTAAAGTATCATTTTAAAAAAAAACGTATCATTGAGTATCATTTAAAGAAAAAACTTTTATTCGTTTGACATATGCATATTTCATTCATTAAAAAATAAATACCAAATTAACAAAAACAAAAAATATTAAACAGACATTGATCTCCGATTTTCGGTTTTCGATCTTCGATCTTCGATCTTTGATCTATGATCTTTGATCTTTGATCTTCGATCTTTGGTCTTTGATTTTCGATCTTCAATTTTCGATTTTCAATCTTCGATCTTCGTTTTTCGATCTTTGATCTTCGATATTTAATTTTTGATTTTCGATCTTTGATTTTTGATTTTCGATCTTCGATTTTCGATCTTTGATCTTCGATTTTCGATTTTCGATCTTCGATCTTCGATCTTTGATTTTCGATTTTCGTTCTTCGATTCGATCCTCGATTTTCGATCTTCGATTTTCATCCATCCATCCATTTCTATTTTATATCGTTGTTTGATAATTATATTAATATTAATTAATCAAAACGGTAATTATATTATAGGTAAAATAAATATATATAAAAAAACAAAACTGTTTGGATAAAAAATTCAAAATATTTATTTTTTTTTATTTAATTACAAGGAAGAATTAAAAACAAAAAATTAATTAAAGAAAAATATTAATATTATTAAAAAAAGATATGATCTGAATATATGATTTGAACCGAAACGTTTTAATTAAAAGTCTAACATCCTAACCACACCATGAAGCGATTAATAATTTAGTTACGTTTTATTTGTTTTTGTATTTTTTTTTTATTCAGTCATTATTTTTGAAGATATATCAGTTTAAAAAATTTTTATGGCATCTACCTGAAAAAATTGTCCGATTTTAACCAAAAACTATAGGATACATTGCAATTTGTCGATTAACAAGCTGCCATTGACAATAAAATATCAAATTAAACTAATTCCAAGGTTAGCTTGCGTCAGAATTTTTTGCAATATCAAATTGAGGTAAGAAGAAATTGAAACATATGTCAATGAATCAATTTTGTTGTTTTATCCAAAGCGGTTTGGAAAAAAATCCCAATCCAGCAAATCATAAATTTTTTTTTTAATCTATATATATAAAAGCGAAAATTTGTTTATTTGTTTGTTTGTTTGTTTGTATGTACCGAATAGACTACTAAACTGCCCAGCCGATTTTCATGAAAATTTGTATATAGAGGTTTTTGGGTACGGAAATCGTGGCCCAAAAATTTTGCTCTAACGGACCGCCAAGTTGGGGCTGTGGTGCAAGTATTTATACTTTTTTGTTCTAAAATGAGAACGGTTTGACCGATTGACTTCAAATTTTGTATACGTGATGCTCTTTGAGAATTGAGTTGACACTATTAACAGTTTTAGAATTTGTTAACCCATGTCGGGCCGACGGTTGGTCAAGAAAAGTTTTGTCCGATTTTACGAAATTCTGCTTTGGCTAAAAAGAAAGCCCCGAAAAAAATTTTGTTGAGTTCCATTAACCCATTGCGGCCCAACAGCTTTTTATAGGTTTTTTCAATACTTTACTCTAAATTAGAAACGGTTTAACCGATTTTCTTCAAATTTTGTATATGTTTTCCGTTTTGAGAATAAAGTTTACTCTTTTAACAGACTTGCAATTGGTTAACCCATGCCGGCCTGACGATCGGCAAAAACAAATTTGAAAGCAATTTAAGTCCAATTTTCGCAATACTGCTTTGCCCAAAGAGAAAGTTGAGTCCCGTTAACCCATTGGGGCACAGTGAATTTTTATAGATTTTTGCGTTCCTTAACTCTAAGTTAGAAATGATTTGACCGGTTGACTTCAATTTTATATGCGTGAAGTAACTTGAAAATGGAGTTAAGTCTGTTAACTGCCGGTCCTACGATTGGTCAAAAAAAAATTTTGGAAGTAAATTACGTCAAATTTTGGAAAGTAGTTTGTACTGCTTTGATTACAGGAAGTTTGAAAATTACTGGAATAATCCTAGAAAAATCGTTTTTAAAAAAAATAGCTTTCATACATTTTAAAATTTACATGTGTAAACAGTGTGTAATTTTTGTGTTAACTTTCAATTGCAATAACATCAACTTCACTCAAACCTCCATTGAAAGGCGCAGCAACGCGCACCGGGTATTAGCTAGTTAGTTTATAAGTGAACTGATGTTTACATACAGTAAGTTTTGATAAATTTGCATGTTAACCCTGTAAATACGGTAGGTAACCCTGTTCCAGAGTCCAATATATGATTGCTTAAATGAAATCAAATAAAATTTTTGTTTAGTTTTCATTACTTAAGTCTTAAATATTTTTCTTGACTATTTGCAAAACCATATTTATGCTATGATGTTACATAAAAAATTTTCAAAAAATTACAATATTTGTACTCTTTGAATCTTCAGATTTATTTTGCAGTACTTATTTAAGCCCTCATATCTTTGAAACTGTAAGAAGTCTAGCTTGACTCCCACACACAAAATATATCTACTCACAACTATCTATGCTATGAGGTATATAGTATTGTTCTTAATTAGGAAACACCCTTTATATAATAAAATTCTATTTTCAAAAATTTTTATTACCTAATAATAAAATCCAATTAAGTTTCTTTCTTTTTTTATTATATATTTTCTAAATATTTACTACTCTTCGCTGTCTTTTAAAATTTTGTACTTCATTTCATCAATCAAAAATATAAACGATTTGTAAATTTTTTAAAATTCAATTTAAAATTTTTTTTATTTTATTATTATTAATTATTACTGCTTTCTAAATGAGACCAAAACTTTTCGCAATTATTTTGACCTAGAAATAAATATATGTTCAACTATTAATTTTAATAGGTTTAATATACTTTGCTATGGAAACAGTAGTCCTACGCATTCGTTTTATTATCAATTACGCATCAAAGTATAACTGTCAATCAGCTCAAATTCGCTTCTTGCTCTCGAACTCTCCTAAGGCTTAGAACTTTCGCTTCTGAATCTGTTTCTTTGCTTCTGAAAGTGTAATTTTGTGAATCGATAAGAATAAATAGGAATCCTAAGCGAAAAACACATTATGTTTAATGAATTTAATCGCAGTTACAAAATAAATATCTAAATAAAAACTGATCTGGATTTGAATTAAACCCTACAACCTAAAAATTAATATATTTCGTAATCCCCGCTTTAAACATCTCTGGGGACCCCTAGGTTACCTATACTTTCCTTGCTAAGTTTTAATTTTGTAAAAAAGGACACGGGAATAAGCAGCTGTTCCAGCCTTTTATTATACATATATTAGATTAGAAGTAAAAGAAATTTGTTATACCTCAACATTTTAGTTAAAATGTTTTTTGTTTTGTAATGTTTATGTATGTAAATATTACATTAGAAATACATAAACTTTAGAAATAACTATTAAACATTTTAGTTTTTTTCCTATCTTTTCAAACAATAAAGAATTAAGGAAAGGAAGTAGTATGTTAAGTGTATAAATAACACTTAACATAACATAAGGCACGCTAGCAGCAGCAGCAGCAGCAATATCAGCAGTTTGTCTTTTATTTTTAGATTTTAAGAACAATTTTTTACTTTCTTTAAATTTAACACTTAAGAATCCAATGCTAATTCGTTTTACTGTCACAATTCTACAAATCTGCTAAGTGCTAACGGCTGGGTGGCACAGTGGTTAGAGTGCCGACCTTTCATGCGAAAGGTCCTTGTTCGAATCCCAGTGAAAGTGGTAAAACTTTGTTGGTTTTCGACTCGACTCAGATGCAATTAGCCATTGGGTTCAAATTAATGGCTTAATCAATAATTAATAATTATATATCTTTAATAAAAAATACATTAATATAACAATATAAACAAATACGAAAATTTAAACAAATAATTTAATTGAATAACATAACTCACAGACATAGAATACCATTTAATTTTAAATACAAAAATATTACAATATAAACAAAAAAATATTATATCTATTGAAAATCTAAAACGTTTCTACATGTTATAAGGCCTAGTACTATCTCATTTTACTGTATGTGGAATTCATTAAGATCAATTCTAATAACACGAATATAATATGACCCCCTGTTCCAACTTGTACCTATGGTATAAG
Source organism: Dolichopus griseipennis (assembly GCA_963082915.1). Taxonomy (NCBI): domain Eukaryota; kingdom Metazoa; phylum Arthropoda; class Insecta; order Diptera; family Dolichopodidae; genus Dolichopus; species Dolichopus griseipennis. The sequence continues at coordinate 55,519,658 of OY720444.1, read as the reverse complement.
ACAGGCTTATTAGCTTAACAGTTGAACAGTTAACACTTAAAAAAAAAATTAAATAAATTATAAATTAAGAGCAAAAAGAAACAAGTGATGAAAAAAACCAAGGGTTTTTAAAAAAGCACATTTTCAAAATTATATTGTGTTAAAAACTCAGTTTAATTTTGGAAATATATACTCGGTGACTAAGTCACTGCTTACTTGTAAAAACAGCAAATTTTGAATTTTTAAGTCTTAATAGCTCTTCAATGGGGAAGGTTACCAAATTTCTCCAGGATCTAATCTCAACCACCCTCCTCCCCACCTCCCTCCATTTTTTTAGGTTCTAGGAATTAAATCAAAATTTGGAATTTTACTTAGAATTTTATTATCTAAGCAAAAATGGGTAAAACTGAGAGACACTTTCTTCAATTTAAAGAACCGCTTTTGAAGTTAAGAAAAGCACTTAACATATGTTAAAATATAATGTTGGACCTTTAAATTTTGTATATTAATAGAAAAATATTAGAACAGGTATTCAAGTTACAGGTGCTTAAAAAAAGAAAAATTTCAATTTTGGACCCCTTACAGCTCTTAAACGGGGGGCGCAACAAAAAAAATTTCTTAACCGACTCCCACTAAATTCTGAGGATCTAACATCTCCCAAAATTTCAAGTTTCTAGCTTGAGCCGTTCAGAAGTTATGTGGGGCCAAAAATTTTGCAAAAATAGAGTTTTGGATAACGGTAAATTTTAGAACCGTATGGCAACCCAATGAATTAGTTTTTAAAAGTTTATGAAGCTTATAAAAGCAGCTATCTTTCGACGTTTTCAGATTGAAAAAATACCTCATAGAATTTTTGTTATAACGTTTTAAATAAAGGGTTTCTTCCAAATTTGAGGGGCTGTAGCTTCGTAACGAGTGGGGCTACAGAAAAGAGTTCTTCCATGAAATTATTTTTTTTGGAATACCTACTCGTAGTTAAAATTTCTTCTCTCTATTTCAAACGGTGTAAAACTTTGTGTAAACATACGGACGGACAGACGGACAGACAAAGTCAAAATTAAGAAAAACCTTTGACACTGGTTGAAACTTTCGTTTTGAAGCTTTCAATTTTGTATATAAATAAAAAAAAATATTGACAGGTGTTCAAGCTATAGGTGTTTAAAAGCTAAATTTATAGCAAAATTTAAGGTTTTGGACCCCTTACAGCTCCAAAACAGGGGGCGTAACAAAAAAAAATTCTTAACTGACTCCTATTTATTTTTGAGGATCTAACTTCTCCCAAAATTTCAAGTTTCTAGCTTGAGCCGTTCAGAAGTTATGTGGGGCCAAAAATTTTGCAAAAATAGAGTTTTGGATAACGGTAAATTTTAGAACCGTATGGCAACCCAATGAATTAGTTTTTAAAAGTTTATGAAGCTTATAAAAGCAGCTATCTTTCGACGTTTTCAGATTGAAAAAATACCTCATAGAATTTTTGTTATAACGTTTTAAATAAAGGGTTTCTTCCAAATTTGAGGGGCTGTAGCTTCGTAACGAGTGGGGCTACAGAAAAGAGTTCTTCCATGAAATTATTTTTTTTGGAATACCTACTCGTAGTTAAAATTTCTTCTCTCTATTTCAAACGGTGTAAAACTTTGTGTAAACATACGGACGGACAGACGGACAGACAAAGTCAAAATTAAGAAAAACCTTTGACACTGGTTGAAACTTTCGTTTTGGAGCTTTCAATTTTGTATATAAATAAAAAAAAATATTGACAGGTGTTCAAGCTATAGGTGTTTAAAAGCTAAATTTATAGCAAAATTTAAGGTTTTGGACCCCTTACAGCTCCAAAACAGGGGGCGTAACAAAAAAAAATTCTTAACTGACTCCTATTTATTTTTGAGGATCTAACTTCTCCCAAAATTTCAAGTTTCTAGATTGAGCCGTTCAGAAGTTATGAAAAGTCAAAAATTTTGAAAAACTTAGTTTTAGATAACGGTAAATTTTAATACCGAATGGTAACCCTATACATTTGACTTTTAAGAGTTTGTAAAGCTTATAAAAGCAGCTGTCTTTTACCGTTTTCAGGTTGAGAATATACCTTATAGAACTCTTGTTATAACTATTTAAATATAGGGCTTTATCCGACTTTGAGGGGCTGTAGCTCCGTAACGGGAGGGGTAATAGAAAAAAGTTTTAACATTAAATTATTTTTATTGCAATACCTACCCATTGCTGATATTTTTTTGTCAATCGTACGTAAAAAGGGACAAACGGACGGACAGAGTGAAACTATATAGGTACATTTTTACAAAAATTTTTGAAAATGTACTAAAAACAAAACTTACAATTGACAAAATTCTAAAAAATCCAATAATCAAAAGAACAAAAAAAAAGAAACTTTCTACATTCCAGAAATCCAATTTGAGTTTATTGTTCTATTGACTATCAATCCAAATATTGTCTCTTTTAAACCGTTTTTCAAACTTTAAACAATTTGTTGTTTGACCATTTTTTTTAATGTCAAAATTTTTTATATTATTAATTTTTGATTAGTTATTTTTATTAAATCTATATTAAGAAATTGAAATTATATTTTTTTATATCATTAAACATAATCAGAAAATTAACATGTAATCGTTATACACATCATAAATTGAAAAGAAAGTAAATTGAATTGAAAAAAAAAATACAAAATGTATAAAAGTATAAGAATGAAAGAAAATCATTTTATTACTTTTTTTTTTAATATTTTATCAAATATGTGCCATCAATTTAATCAGCAAAGGCAAAATATACATATATATGTACAAATACATAAGTTATCAAACAAACGAACAATAAAAGAACAATTCTTCTGTTTTTTTTTTTTTTGTATATGTTACAAATTGCGGCCCTCCCAAAAAAGAGTCATATTTATATTTGGCTCTTCTGTTTTCTTTTCTTTACTTTTAAATTCTTGAATTCCAAAAATAAAAAAGTAACAAAAAAAAAACACAAGTCAAAAATCTAGGTTAATGCCCTACATTCCATTTTGGCAGTAACAATAAACTCAACAATATATTCAATATGAATTTTGTGTAGAAATTACTGGTCTGTACCGTATTGACAATGTCAACACAATTTTTGTGGTTTGTTTTCTGTTTTAGTTTCAATTCAGTATTTTTGTTTTGTTTTTGTTATTGTTTTTTTTGTAAATGCATTCATTATTTTGTTTTTTTTTTTTTTGTTATTTTAAACATTTTTCAAATTTCTTTTAAGTTATTCACTTAATTTTTTTTTGATTCATTCTACTTTCCTCTGAAATTGTTTTATGGGTTTTTTTTTGTTTGTTTGTAGACTTTCGCTTTAAATCCAAATTGTTTTGACATTAAAAAATTAAAATATAAATGTCACCAAAAGTAGTTTGACAATATAAGATTATTATTGAAGATTTGATTTCCCTTTAAGTTGTTTAGTTTTGAAAAATTTAATTTTAAAAATTTATAAAATCATTTCTGAATAATGATAACTTAATCTTTTTTTTGAGCTTTTAGCTTTGTTAGTGGAAGCTTTTTTAATAATTCTGAGGAATTTCATCACACCTACATTATGGTAGGTGTTATTTTTTAAACTAAAATCTAAGTCCCAGTAGACTAATGATTATCAATTTTCTATACAAATTAATTTTCTTTGTATGTATATATTGTAATGAGAAAGTCAATTTTTAAAAATATCATAAATCTATTCGATTACATATTATATATTAGATGATGGATTTTTATGAGAGCTTCCAAAAATGTGGTGTAGAGAGTTTGCTAAAATTAATTTGTCCAATGTGACAAATAAATATGGGTACTACTAACATTATTCAATAGGAACAATACTTTAAATTAAAAGCTCAAGTCCTAGATTAATTATATTACGAGTGATCCCAATTAGTATTCTTAACTAAATTTAAAACTATTACAACCATGCGGGGTCGGAGCGAAACAATATTGAAAAAAATATTTTTAAACGATCCTTTAACATTTGGTTGTAAATCTCCTTTAACTCTCCGAACGAAATAACAGTTATTTTAATTTTGTTCCGGATTGAATCAAAAAGATTTGTTCCGATGAATTTGGCGTGAATCCGATTCATAAATGAAATAAAATGCAATCCTTTATATTTCGGGAATCTGAAGACGGGCCGAATTTAAAAAAAATCTTTAGAGCCCGATTTTGTCGCATAAAGTATAAAGAGAAAAATCTAAATAATAAAGAGGAAAGTCTCGGCATCTTAATTTATCAAGGCTATCTGTTAGAGCGGATGTTTAAATGTACTTTTCAAACTTTTATTTTTATTTTTAAATCTACAAAAAAATTCGGTGAGTTTTTTTTGAATTATTGGCTTGAACCAAAGCACTCGGTTTCAAGTTACGGGGACTTAAAATTTTTTTATTTCCTTGACATTTTTTATCTCCATTCATGATAATCTTCCAAAAGAAAATGGCTAATTTAATTTTTCAAAAAATTATACAATATATTCGAAATTTTTGATTTTAATTTCCTTTCGTTCCGAACTTCTGGTGTTAGAAAAACTCAGCAGACAATTAATAATAAAATCATAAACCCTTTCAGCTCTTTCATCATTAAATATGAAGCGTTGTAAAAACTTTATTTAAAGTAAAAGATTATTTAAATGAAAGAAAGTTTAACAACTTCGCTTTAATCACTGAATGAATCGGACATTAATGAAAAGTCAATGTGAATCCGAATGACAAACAAACCAGATTTTTTATTTATTGTTTTTTTTTTTGTATAATTAAGTATGAAATCGAAATTCAAATTTAAATTACAAAGTAAAAAAAAAAAATTAAAAAATATTTGATTACGTCATTTGAGAAAACTTTTGCTTTATTTGTACAAAATTTTGAGTTTAATGTACTTGCGTTTTATTCTATTTTGACACAGTGCCTTTATTGTTTAAAGTACTCTTTTCGAAAAGTGTCATACTTTCAACTAAAATTGACGCGCAATAAAATAAGAAAGTTATTTTTATTATCTGACGAATTCTTAACAGTTAAGAAAAAAAAAACAAAATGAAACTGTGTTTAAAAACTTTCTTATTCTAAAATAAATAAAAAATTTAAATTAACTTTAAATAGATTTAAAGTTAAAAACAAGACACAAGGTATAAAAAATGACAACAAGAACAACAACAGTATAATAAATTATTATAAAAAATGATTCACCTTTTGTCCGTATATCAAGTACTGATATAGTATCAGATATCTGAAGATAAACTCTTTTTTTTTTGATTTTTTAGTTGAACTCGTGATTTTGGAAAAAATTTTAAATTCTAATTTTAATTTTTATTGTTTTTTGTTGATGTTGTATGTTCCCATATTTAGTAGAAAGTTATCTGATGAGATTTAATAATAATCTCTTTGCCCCTTTTTTTTTGAGATTAATCTGCGATTTTTTTTTTAAATGTTGACACTCCTTAACTTTTAACTAAGTTTTATTAATTTTCTTTTGGAAAACACTTCTTCTTATTTTTTAACAGGTGTTAACATTTATTTAAAAATGATATTTAGAATTTTTAAAAATAATATCTTCAACTAGTAATACAAGTTTAAGTTTCAATAAATAATAAAATAATTTTAGTTCTTAACCTTTATTGAAGTTCGATCTAAGATATCTGGACCGGGAAATTAATACCTCAAATTCTTCTAACATATATGTAGAGATATTAAACTGCTACTTAAATAATAATCATAAATATAAATAATCATAAATCTCTGATTCCTATATAGAATATGAATTCCTGATTCCTATAGAAGAAGCAATATGAATTAAAGCGATTTTTTTCAAGGGCGTTCAACATTTCTTTGCAAACTTTAAAAATGCTGAATTACCGCGAAAATGTAATTTTAACACTTATTTAATTAAAAATGTTAAAAATATAACAATGAATATAAGTTGTGTACTTGAATTTTAACCATCTTTGATCACCTTTTAAAAAAATTTACTGTGGATAAATAAAAGTTTGAGCAATCCCAAATAACATTCTTCGATAATGTATTGATATTATTCCATAAAAAATTGAAAGTTAGATTCTCTGAGTTTTGTTTGAGCTTTGATTGTTTTAATTTGATTAAATTTCAATAATTAAAAAGTTATTTCAAACATTGTTATAAGCTCGATTCAGAATTTCTAATAAAATAATCTCTAACTTCCTTTGACTTCATCTTTCTATTGCCGGCAGCTTATATAAGCTTTAAATTCAATCTAATCAATACTTATAAAATAAATCAACTACACAAATTAAAAAAAAAATTTAATTTAATTTTTCCATTTAATTGAAATATAATCAAAAACTACAATCTAATTAACTTTATTCTTTGTACAATAATTTATCAAGTTTCCATCTTAAGTCTTTCATTTTTTAATTCATAAAAATAGAAAATGAATTCATTTTGAAAAAGTTGATTATGCTGATTTAATTTCATTTTTTTTTATTAATCATATCCGTTGAATTAATGTACATAAATTTTATTAAAAAATAATTTAATTAAAAAAAAAACAAATAACATCAATTCTTTACACTTCCTTAAATAAAACAAAAAGTCTCATAAACTAATATTAAAACTATTATATAGTTGTCTCTAAATTATTGATTATTGACCCTGAATTGAAAACTAGATATTATATTGTATACAAATATGACCTATTTTAAAAATTCAACTTGATTTCCATACAATTAATTTTTTTTTATTACTATTATTTATGATAATAATTTTTGCAAAATAACTCTTTTTTATTTTCAATCTGATCCAAATGTGTATAACGATTATTCCAATAATTTATGATGATCTTCTATTAATAAAATTATTGTATTTTATTGCATATTAATTTATACATTGTTAGTTACAATAAAAATATTAGTGGTGGTTATGAATTATAATTATAATTTGTACAATCAATTAATAGAATTCAGTGGTTTTACTATCATAGTTAATAGTTTAACCAGATGTTTTAAAAGATATAAAAATTTCTTGTTTTAAAAGTATTTTAATATATGAAAAATTGGATCAAAGCCCAAAAATCTCATTTTCATTCAATATTGTTTCATTCATATTGTCAACAAAATTTCCATTATCTTGATTTGAAAGAACAATAAAATCTTGTTACAATAAATTAATAACCAAAATTTAAAAGCAGAGTTAAACGTTTTTATATTTAAAAAAAAAACAAAAACTTGATTTCTTTTTTTAAAAATTTCATAAAAAATATTTAATAATAAAAAAAAACTTGTATTATTATTGTTTTTAGTGTTTTTTATTTTAATATTTTTTCTTTTTACAGGTCTCAAAATCTAGGTCCAAAAATACAAAAGAGTATTTTATTTTAATATACAACAATAATTTATATATTAAAGATTCAACACCAGAAATGAATTCAACTGTTTTAATATTTGTTAATTTTACTAAACAAAAATCAAAGGTAAGTCACAAGATTTCCAGATTCACCAGTTTTTCATTTTTAGTTCAATTTAAATTTAAAATAATTTTTTTACAGGTTTTCGATTTTTGCTTCTTTTGTGTTTTGTTAGTTGACGGCATTTAGTTGAACTTATTATACAAATATTACACATGTTACTTTCAATACAAAATCTTCTTTTTTATTTAATAGTTAAAATTGAAAAAAAAATTTTTTTTCTATATATTCTTAATAATCATCAAATACCAGTGATTGTTTATATTTAATATGAGTTAACCACAAAGGAAAATCTCAAGAAAACAAGTATTCAGAAAATATAAAATAAAATGTAAGCAGCAGAGCAGCATAGAAAAATAATAAACAATTCAAAAAAAAAATTAACATAATGCCTCTGCCGTCCAGTAAAAAAACAATAAAAAATGATGATCGGGAAAAATAATAGTCGAAAAAAAAATCTTTTAACTTTTGTTTTATTATTTTTATTAACAATAACAGTAGATATAAAGCCCCCAGAATTTTACTGGTATACAAGTTTATAGATTTACTTTAAAATGGATTCAATCATATTGGTTTTAGTTAGAGATTAGGTAATGTTGGTATTGTTGAACGCGAAGTGATTTCAGGTATGACATCAACAGTTGGAAATCGGACTAAATACAACCCATGGTCCTAAAAATACTTTTGTGGTTTCCTCAGAGCTTGTAAGTTCACTTCAAAGTTAAGGCATGACTTAATTGGGGGAATGCTTATTGATACAAAACATATGGTCCTAAAAATTGCTTTTGTAACTCAAAGCGTGTACGTTAACCAAAAATTTAAAATCTCAATGAGTTTAGGCATAACTTAACCGGGGGAATGCTTATTAATTTACAAGGCATCGTATATAAACTACTTCTTTTGGCTACCTCTTCGTTTGTACTAGCACTTCGAACATACTGATTACCCATGCATTAGCCTATTTTTGATTGTGGCCACCATTTGCCTTAACACTATTTGATAACCTCTAGACACAAACCAATCCAAAATAAAAATTATACCTTTCGCATAAGTCAAAATTGGCCCACAGCGTCGTCGCGCTATGCAAGAAAAAGAAGTTAATAGTCATTGCAACCGATTTTGGTTAATGTCTTGCTTGTATTGTTTAATCTACGAGAAATTTTTTTAACTATTACAAATATTCAGTAAAAAAATTTTGTATAAGTAATGTTAAATAGAATTTTTTTAATGGTTAAAAGGTTACCAGATTATTAAAACTATGAAGAAAAATTGTAATTTTATAGTTGAAGAAAACTTTGTGTGGCGGATTTTTCTGGATTTTTTTTTAAACTTTTTTCTTTAGTGCTAACTGTTAAACTAATAAGCCTGTCTATACCATAGGAACATGTTGGAACATGAGGTACACATATTATATTCTTATTATCAAAATTGATCTTAATGAATTCCACACATAATTTAAACATGATACAATACTAGGCTTTATAAAATGTTGAAACATTTTGGAATTTCAATAGATACTATTCTATTTTTATTTATATCGTAATATTTTGTATTTGATTCATTGAGGCATTCTATATCTGTGAGTTATATTATTTAATTAAATTATTTGTTTATATTTTGTATTTTTTATATTTTGATATTATAGTTAACATGGCTAATTCAACCTTAGGCTTCATTATTCTCTGGTCAACAGGGTTCTACGATCCCTTAATAAACAACATCTCTTTATTACTTACGAAAGACCAATCTTTAAAAATTCAAGTTAAGTTTGGTCTCCGTATCTTGATATTGATATTTCTCGTATTAAATCAGTCCAAAAGAAATTTTTCTGATTGTAGATTACGCCAAGCTTAGGCTACTAGCACCTTTAAATGATGACTTAATCATTTAGTGATAATTCTCTAAAAGAACATACAATTGAAACTTGTTGATAAGACATTTAGCTTAATATGTCTAATATAAAATATAATTATTCTAATTATTGGTTATGCCATTAATTTTAATCTAATGACGAATGGTAGGAGAGCCGAATTTAAAAATCAGATAAAGATTTTTTCACTTTACCGGGTATCAAAATCCGAGCTTTTTGAATTAAAGATTGGCAATCTAAGCACTTTATCATCCAGTTGTTAAACCTTATTAAACCTTGCAGCCCATAATTGGATCACAATAAAAAGGAATCCTTCTGTGTTACAAATGAAATTAAAAATATAAATATACCGTTATAAAAAAGTTTTTCTTCAATTTTTTAAACTGTGGATTAATCTCTTAGGGAATTTTGACAAGTCCCTTAAGTCTCTTAGGGAGTTGAAACATGTCCCTTAAGTATCTTAGGGAATTGTGACACGAAGTATAGTGTAACTCCCTAAGGGACTCACTACAAAAGGAATTATGAGATGTCACCAAGAAACGCCTTCCAAAAACCAAATGAGGCTCTACTTTGTATCACAACTTATGACAAAATAAATTATAACATGGCCCACATTTCTTCACCTTGATGAAAAGAATTGGCATAGAAGAAAATTAAAACGTATTATACCCAAATTATCAAAGTGATAATTGATTACATCTGGCAACTTTAAAAGAGTCTTATTTAAAAACATAAAATGAAAACTATGAAAATACAACCTGTAGAATAGACGTGTAAAACGTGATAATTAAATGCGTTTTCTTCAAAATAAAAAAAAAAATGAAAAAGAAGAAAAAAAAAAAGAAATACAAAATAGAAATTAAAATAAAAATAAACCAAATACAAAATAATAAATTCTTTATTTTTCTTCATTTGATTTTACCTTTAAAATGTATATATATATATATATATGTATAAATATAAGTTAGGTTTCTTGTTTGGTTGAACATTACGCATAAACAACGACAACAAGAAGAACAACAAAATTTTTTAAAAAAAAAAAACTCTCTCTCAAAACAATTCAATTTAATTTATCAACGTATGGTATGGCATATACTCTTCTTATGCCTTAAGCTCTCTTCTTATAAGAAACTATTCTATAAGACTTAGCTTAACTTCATTCTTTCTCATTTTATGTTTTCTTTCTTTGATTTCCAGTTAGGTGAGGTGAGACATTGGTATGTTGCTTGGTTAGTTTAAAAAAACCGGTTTTGGTTTTACAATACAATATTAAATATATAACTGTAGCGGAGAGTAAAAAAATCACTAAAATCCAATATGGTAAATAAAAAAAAAATTCATAATCACTTTGAAATTCAAATAATGAAAATAAAAAGAAATAGAAAAAGAGAGAGAGAGAAACACTTACGACAACGACTCAAGAAAAATATTACCAAGACGCGGATGGATTGTTCAGTTTCTGTTTTGACTTTAGACCGGTTGGATTAAAAAAAATTTTATTGAACGGGCGGCGTATTAAAAAAAAATATTTTTTTTTAAGACACCTGTGAACGATTTGGATTTTTAGCTTTTTCACCTTCTTTTTCTAAACTCAAGAAGAGTTTCTAATTTTCGTTTCGTTTTAAAAATTTATTTTTTATTACTTTGTGTTACATGTTAAACGAATTGAAAAAAAATCTGTTATAAGTGAAGGTTTACAGATTTGTTTTTTTTTTTTTTTATTTTATAAATGTAAACATAATAGAATTAAAAATATTTTTTAGTTTATGTTGAATTGTGGTTTCTATTTTAATTTTTAAATAATATTTAAAAAAAAAAATTAATAAATACTATTTTTAAAATTAAAAATTATGAAAAATTAAAATATTCGAAAAAAAGTTTTCGAAAATAATAAAAATAAATTTAAAAAAAATACTCCGATTTAAATAAATAAAATTAAAATTGAAAAAGAATCGAAATTAAATTAAATATTAAATACAAAAAGTGTTTATTTGCAGTGTTAAGAGAGTGATTAAATATTAAAAAAATAAATGTTACAATAAAGGATTACAAAATTATTTGAAGTTTGGATAAATACAAATCGTATCTAAGTGTTTATAGGATTAACTTATACCCTTATATAAAGAATTATTAAGCACAACATTCTTAAAAGTAAATACTTCATTATTATTATATAATATGCCTATATTTGAAATAATTTAATTTTTTAAAAATTTAATTTAATATTAATATATGAAATAAAATTTGTTTTAAACTGAAGATTCCCATGTATTAAATACAGAACTTTGAATACTATTCTAGTAATTCTTAAATTTATTTAGATAATTATATTGGAGGGTATAATGGCTTACCATAAGTTCATTACAAATTTAGACTCTAGAGTATTATAAAAATATTTCGAAAAAATCGAAATTTAAATAATTTTAATAAAATTTTAAACAACACAAAATTTTAATCAATTTTATTTAATATTTATAAATATCTACAAAATACACTACAAAAATGTTCGCCCACAAAACCTGATCTGAAGTCCATTATACTGAAATTGGCTTGTTAAAACTTTCATACCATAAAATTTATAAATTTATATCTGATGTTTATTGTATCTATTGAATTTAATTTACGAACTTGGCTTTGGTGTCAAAGATAAAAAGTTATAGAATTATGTATTTAGAATTGTACGAAACTTATTTGTAATTTTTGTTACCATATAAGTAATTTGGACTTGTACATTTCAGGTACCAGTACAATTACCTGATACTCATTAATTGGTCAAGGATTACTCAATAGTATCACTTAGATTTCTATACTTATAAAATTTAAATATGATTAAAAGAATCAAATAAATATACTTGTAATATCCTAAAAGTAATTATATTTTGAGTTTAATTACTTTTGTAATTGACTTTTTTGATAATCATAAAGTCAAATACAACATAATAAGAATTTATATTAGAGTTAATTAAAGATTAAATAATAATAATAATATGAGTTACAATTGATATTTACATGATTTTAAAATTCCAATAGTATTGAACTTTATGATTGAAAATATTTGGAAAATACTTTAATGCTTGGAAAATTTTATTGAATTCTTGATACTTAAATATTTCTTTGTACATTTATTACTCGAAAATATTTAGGTATCAAAAAATAATTACAAAAGTAATTATATACTACTTATATATATCTAAAGTGATGGAGTAAATGCTTTGCATCAGTTTTTCAATTTACGCTTTGGTTTTATTTCAACTAATTGAAACGCTCAACTCAACCGCTGTCTAAATTTTTATTTGATGTTTTTATTTTAAAGTATCTTTCATTAGAAATCTATTAGGATTTATTGCTACCTTTTCAGAAAAGTTTATTATCCAATTTGAATGAAACTTGACATTATACAAACTGAACATCCTTTTACAAAAGCCAGGCCATGCCTGTTGCACCAATCACGTCAAACTTATCAAATAATCATTTTTTTTTGATAAGTAACAGTTTTTTACTAATCAAAACTTTTAATTTTTAAATATGATTTTGGAAAAATAATCAAATGGTTCGGTGTCGCAGTGGTTAGAGTACTGACTTTTCATCCGTAAGGCCCGGGTTCGAATCGGCGTAAAAGTGAAAAAATTTTTTCTGCCATCGGGTTCAAACTAATGGTTTAATCAATATTTGATAATTATATATCTTTAATAAAAAATACATTAATATAACAATATAAACAAATGCAAAAGATAAACAAATAATTTAATTTGATAATATAACTCACAGATATAGAATACCATATAACTCAAATACAAAATAAAACTGTATCTATTGAAAATCTAAGATTTTTCTATATGTTATAATGTCTAGGACTATCCCATGTTAAGTCGTATGTGGATACAATATGATTCCCTGTTCCAACATGTACCTATGGTATAGATAAGTTTTTTTAGCCTAACAGTTAAACTGCTAGCGCTTAAAATATAAAAAAAAAATTGTTATTTAATTAGTGATGGTGCAATATGGTCCATTAGCTGAGTAATAAGAATGTTAAGTTAATTCATAGGTCAAATTTGATATACCCCATAATCAATTATAACATTATTTTGGATCCTAAAGTGAATGTAATCCAACTTTTTTCCCAAGTCTTTGGATTATAAATTTTTAAAACACTTTATTTTAAAATTTGTTTCAAAATATCTTTAAATGACCTGTAAAAATATTTTAAGAGCAAAAATGCTTTTTTTATTTTTAAATTTTAACTTTAGATTACTTTAATTCATTTTGTTGAAAAATTGCATTTCATTGGAATTTTGAAAAGAGATCAGAATGAGTAATGGTTCTCCATTATTAATAAAAATAAATGACTTATTACAATTTTTTTATCTAAAAAGCAACCATTATATAAAATGTATAGATACCCTTGAAAATTTTGTTCTATTAAATTATTATAAAAAATCCATTCCTCCATTTTTTTTTTTAAATAAAAAATTTTATTATATATTTTAATTATATTTTTCAATATATTTTCAATATTTTTTCAATAAATTGAATGGAAAGAAAATAAAAGATTATTTCTGAATAATTTTGCAATCAAATTTTTTTTTAATTCAAACTTGAAATTTCAATAGTTTTAAAAACACACTTATTAATTTAATATAAGTTAGTATATATACGTATTCATACATATTCTATTTAATTTTTATTTAAACGTCTATTTTGTATTTCTTTTGATAATTTACTATATATAATTAAATTTTTTAATTACTGTAATAAGTTTAATAATGCAGTAGACTGACTCTTTTTTATTATTAAATTATAACTTTCAATAATGGTGTAAAAATTTTTAATAGGTACTACACTTTTAATTTAAAATTGAATTAATAATAAAATATTTTTTATTTTAATGTCTGATATTTTAAAAAAAAAAAATTTAATTAGTGCTTTTAAGTAAAATTGTTTGGAACTTTTTGTTTATTTTTTGAAGTTTTTGTTTTTTTTTGAATAAGTAAACCTTGAACTGAAAGAAAAGATGGAAGTCGTGCACAATTTTGTCACGTTTCTTTTAAAAATTTTTTGTGTTTTTTTTTAAATTTTGTGCTTTTGTTTTTGTTTTGTTTTTTTTTTTGCATTCAGTAACTCGGTTAAATAAAAATTTTATAATTTAAGTGCAACAATTTAAAAACAAAATTTTTATTCAAAAACAATCTGAAGACAGTAAATTTGATTTTGTTAAAATGGTTATACCGTAATTTACATTCTCAGTTTTAAATTTGTGAATAACAAAACAAATATTAAAAGTTTTTTTAAGGGTTTGCCGAGGTTTTTTTTTTGTTTTTTATAAATTCCAAAAAAAAATTTAAAAAAAATTATGTAAAATATTTAAAAGATATGTTAAAATTTAAAATAGTGTCAGATTTTTTTATAGTTCATGTTATTTATCTTTTTTTGCAAAGTTTTAAACTTTTATACGAAGTAATAAAATTCCCGCCACTTTTAAATTAACGGGAATTTCTTTAAAAGTTTTTGTTAAATCAATATCGATTTAATTGTCAAAATTTTTTACATATTTACATTTTCTGATGGATATAAGCTTTGAATTTATCAGTTTTTTAATTGACATTATTATACGTAATTAGATAAGGGTTCTTTGCTATTTGGAGCTTTTACATGTTTTGTCTCATAGTCTTCTAAATAAATAAATATAAATTAAATTTAGTTAATTGGAGTTTTTGCTTAGAATAATAAGCAGCAGCTCAGAAAATTATTCTAGTAAATCATGGTAATCAAATTCATTACATATAAAAACTGATTGCATATTGAATGATTTGAGTCAGTAAGTTTACAAGATATGGCGTAATAATAAATTTACATATCTTAAGCAGCTGCGGCAAACCTCAGTCTACATATTTTTCCTTTGATGTATTTATTCATTTATTATTTCCAAACACATAATATGTGATGTAAGGCCTCAGTGGGTTAGTGGGTAAATATTTGGCTTAGAGATGGATGCAGATTCGATTCCCGTACGGGTCATGAATTTTTTTAATTGAAAAATAATTTTTTTTTACAAATCCCCATGGTGACCAAATATAATTTAAATATATAAATTATAAATAAAATAATTAATATTGTAATCATAAATAAATATAAAGTATTTAATTTAAAAATCAAAAATGATAGATCCGTTTAAAACTATATAAAACAAACTTACTTACTTGCTGTGGGGTTAAAGGGGTTATAGGTTATAGCCGAAGTAATTGTGTGTTCCAACTCCTGAAGAATCTTTAAATGGACAATTAAAGGGAAAACAGAAATGTCTTTTTGATTAAATACTATCGTGTAACGACACATATATTTTCGAATGCCTATTATATTATATAATTATATGCGGTATTCTTGAGAGGGAGTAGGAAATACTTTACATCTCCAAATCTTCTTCAAATTCATAAATCTTAAATTTGGCCGAGACTTGAGTAAAATTCTCACATATTTGTTGGTGCGCATATCTGCATATCTGCTGCATATAGCTCTGCCATATCTGCAAAAACAAGCTGTTCGTTATAACAATGATAATAACATCTTTAAGTAATGTAGGAGCTGCTTGTCTGATTTATAAATATCTTCAAGGTAATACTTCAAAAATAATTAAAAATACTATGCCAAAAGAAGCTTAGCAGCTCAATATCATACGAACACGAACTCTGAAACATAGGAACTTTTTTTAAATTCGTACCTCTAAGTTTTGAAACATTACCCCCATATGATTTAGAAAAATTCTAGAAAGAAGTCAACTTATAGCTTTTAGATTTCCCTTTCAATCTTTGACAGACATTTTTCATCGCTACTTTTCAGCCATTATACTGTTCAAGCAGGCTGGTTACTTATCACATTATTTTGGCCACGGTGGAAAGTTTTTTTAGTGAGTACTAAGTAGTTAGTGAATATAATAGTATATAAACATACTAACGAATGTTTTAGCATTTTCGAGCTTTTTCAAGGGTTTTTTCCTCCCATGAAGGGAATGAAGGGAATTTCCCTTAAAAATTATAAATAAAAATATAAATATAAAAATTATATAGATAAATATTTAAACTATTAGTATAAATTATATTATATAATTATATAATTAATAATTAAATAATTATATTATATATTCCATATAAATCTAACTAGTTCTTTTCACGAATAATAGAATTTTAAATTTAAATCAAATTACGATCCTCTTATATTCTTATTTACAAATTTTAGAACAGACAAATTACCGTTATTTTCCTTTTACAATGGTTTGATACACATAACAATAGACATAGATAACAGTGTACATTATATTGTTATATTAAAGTGGCTGAATAATTTCACTTTTTAATTAAATTGTTTAAAATTCAATTCTACTTCTTATTTATGCTCTGATACTCTTATCTAAATACTTTCAATTGAAGATTTTAACTTTTTGTTACGTAATATTTATTTAGACTTAAATTTAATAATAGATTTTTAATTTTAAGTAGACAGAGGATGTCTAACGCGTACATACACACATAGTTCAAAGAGGTCAACACTTAGCCAGTTTGAGATTCTGTTCATTACGGGTTACGTGCGAAATCTAGCGTTTCAAAATCTGCGGGTATCAGAATATGGTATCTCGAAATTTCACGTATCCAAATCTGTAGCCTCAAAATCTCACACTTTACAACCAAATAATTTTTTTTATTAGTTATTTTACCTGAATGGGTATTCAGTTATAAACATAAGTGATTTTGTAACCAACTGTAAAATTCATTCTAATTTGTTTTGATACATAATTTGTCAGCAACAAAGCATTCAATAAATGAGGCCTGACAACCTCGATTAAACAAATTATTGGAAGCCTGATATTGTATATAAATCCAACTTTAAATCAACCTCTTCTTTTTTCATACACAATATGCCAATACCAAATCTTTGAAAATAATTTTTAATTTTTTCGCGAGTTTTTTTTTAAATATTGTAAAAACGCGAGACTTTAAGACACAAGATTTATAAAAGCTCACGATCCTTTAGATTTTCAATCAGAGAATTCTTATCAACGAGATTTCGATACGCTCCTTTTTTTCAACTCCTCTCAAATAAATAATCATTGTGATCATTTGTTCATTTTCCAACGCTGGTCAAATAATTACGCATTACCCTATATTTGAACTGTGCGGGAAATTCCCATAATATTCACAACTGCAGTCCAACCTTGCGATTCTTCATAGAATAAATGAATCAATTTTAGAATTGTTATGAATTTGAATCCTTCAACCCACATTAAACCCTAATTTGTAGCCAGTAAAGCCCTCAACTATCTATACCGCTGTATTTAAAGGAAGGAGCTTTACTGTAAGAGTTTTTACGTACCACCCACTCCTCTCTTAATTTTTCAATTTCCTTATAAAACATTTCCCACATTTAAATTCACTTCAAAATAATCTTAAATATTTGCGAATACAAAAAAAAATAAATACCTTTTCTTCGCTTTAAAGAACTTAAATTTATTTGTTACCATCCACCCCACCACTCTCACCTGGAAGTGTTGCCTTCCTAATAATATGTCAACAAATGAAAATACAACAAAGAATCTTTTAAAAAATCTTTAAAAAAAAAATTTAACAATGAATTTCTGAAACTTTTCAAAAAAGAAAATTTATTTTCTTTCAAATTCAATTTCATGAGAATTCAATTCCTGGAATACGAGACTTAATAATTGTTCAGGAATGTTTATGGTAGTCGGGGGTGTTTTATAAGAAGGATATTGTTATTTTTATATATATACTTTATTTATTTAATTTTTTTTATACTTGTAAGAATGTAGTTGTGAAAGTATACCGAACTTGTCAATAGGTTTGTGATGATGTAAAGGAGGTATTATTGAAGCTGCTAAGTGTTTGATTCAGGTTAGAATCCGAAAAGTGAAAGGATTTAACTATGTATTTCCTTTCAGCAATTCCTGAAACTATGTATTTCCTTCAAAACTGAAAGAGCTGGGGTTCTTCGAATTTCATTAATTCATTTGTATACAGAGGATTCTACTCAGATGATTCGAGAAGCTGCCATATAAGTTCTTGTATTCAATTACCATAACTTGACTTCACATTAAGTTGGACGAACAGAGTAACCCAGAACTTGATACCCAATAAAGTTCTAATCGTGTGGATATCTCAGAGCTGCCACAGTCTACTCTACTCTTACTTCTAGTTGTTTGTTGTTGAATTTATATATGTAAAAAAAATCTGATTAAAAAAGTAAATGCTTGCATTTCATCCATCTCATATTTGAAAAAAAAGTATATAAATCTTAAGAACAATCTAAAGTAATGTTTGCATGTACCTTATAAAGTAAACAAGAACTTGAAAAACTGAAAATTTAAAATTATTAAACGTTTTTATTTTGTTTTTTTTTCTTGGGAGGAACATGGAATTAATGAAAGAAGTTTAAAAAAATGAACCAAAGATAAATATTAAAAATAAAACCAACTAATTTATTTTACTTTTTTTAAATATTGATGTTTTGGATTAAATTTGATTGAATTTTTTTTTATATATATAAAATAAACTTTCAAATATTTAAAGAATAAAATAGATAGGATTACAAAGGATTAAGAAAATTATTAAATCTATAAATATTAGGATTAAATTGTATTACATAACTTGTATATAAAGATTTAGAATTTTAAATGAAACAAGACATTGATTCAACTTTAATAAAAATTACTTTAAAATTAAGTGTGAAATTTTTAAAGACTTAAATTATTATGTTGAAATTTATGATACTTTTCATATTTGTGGAAATTTACAACAGTTTTTATATTTAAGTTACACTAGTAACGGATTCCTTTATACATTTTATGTTTTTACATGATTCCTTTATGTTAGTTGGAAAGGGTAGAATTGTAGAATATTAAAGGGGAATTTGAGAGTAGATTGGAAATATACTTGAAAAGATTCGTTTTGAATTTTCGCAACGATTACCCTATTTAAGGTCAACGGATTGGTCTGTACAGATTACCATCTTAAAACAATGTGGAATTTGACAATAAGTAATCTTGGCATTTTTTGGGTATTTTCAGTTTATTCAAAAAATGTTATATGGAATGTGCAACATATTTTTGATGTAGTTAACAACGCTGTCCAATTTCGGGGTTTTCTCCTATATGGAAGAAAATATCTTTTCTTTCATATATCGATCTCTCTAATATCAATAAAATTTTTATTCGATGAAATGTGGAGTATAATTCTCGTATATGGGCTAGCGTTCTCCAAACTTCACTAAGTAACATAGACAAAATCCAAAATTGAACCTTATCCCTAATTGACGAACTTCATATCCAGACTACTTTCACTGCTCTTAACAATAGGCAAAGTATTGGTGCTTTAACTCTTATATTATAGATATTTCGTATTATCTTTTATTAAATATATCGACACTTGTTCTATTAAATATGAAATCAATAGCGTCTCTCTTTTAGCATAACAGCATGAAGGTCTGAAGTATTAATTTCTGCACAGTGGAAATGTTTGGGGTTTTAAAGTTTCTTATGGAAACTCATTTTTTTGTTTATGAAAATTGTAAGAATATTAGACAAGGCTTTTACCCAATGAGTTTTCCTCTGATAGAAATATGCCGTTATACAGTTTGCAAAGTTTCATATAGAACCTTCTTAAATTGGGTTTTAACCAATCCCCCAACTCCTCCTGTCCAATCCCCCAATGGTTTTGTATAATGAAATTCGTTCCTAGAGTTTAAAAAAAAATTTTTTGAGTATTTACAGCTATATACGTTTAGTCCACTAGCAAGGTACTTAAGGCTTCTACATTAAGTCTTTATAAATCTCGGTTTCTTTTTAATCGTTCGCAAGGCATGTCGTATGTGAAATGTGAAACTTTGATAATAAAAAAAATATTGTTTCTTCATCTTTCCCTCATTACACCATTTTTCATTTCACTAATAGTGCGCTATGCAGAAATACCACCGAGCTGCAGACCAGTGAATAAAACTCTTAAACAACTTCTACTATCTAGGTACTATAATTACCCCAACAGATGAAGATCATTTCGCATTCTTTTAGAAAACATATTACACTGCTTTTATAGCACTTCCTATAGTTAGTAGAAGTTGTTCAGAAGTTTATTTAACTGTACCTGACACACCTCTAGCATTAGGGGACGTTTGTATGCATGGACCTAAAACAGTTCTCACACAAGTCTAAAAAAGCTTTGATGCCCCAATAAATACAAACTCTAAATATTAAAGTTTTAGTAAAGTTCATCACCTCTTATATATATTAGTATGAAAAAATTTTTAAATTAATTACAACTGATTTTTTTCCTAGAACCAATTTAAGACTAATGAAGCAATCTTTTGATTAACATAAAACAATAATTATCTAAAGTTTTTTTAAAAGATATTTTCAGCTGTAAAAATATTGAAATAAAAAAAAAATACATTTTCACTACAATAAATTGAAAATATTTTTTTTTTAAACAAATGGATAAAGGAGTGCTATTTTAGTATCACAAGAGTGCAATTCTTATAATATTAAAAATTTCAATCAATCGTGTATGACGTCAATAGTGTATAAATGTATATATAGATTTTATCTTTATTGCTATTTTAAAATAAAAAAAAAGGAATCAATAGAAAAGTAATTAACAAATACATTCACTTTAAAGAAAATGTTCATCTATTTTTATTTCGATAAAGTTTTAATAGAGAACTGAAATGACACGTGGATCATATGAATAGTTTATTAGAATATCTAGAAAAGATGCAATGAGCGCCAAATATAAATGTCGGATCAAAGTTCAAATTTTAAATTAAATTTTATATATTAATTTTGAGCAAAGTGCATATTAATTTGGGATTTAAAAGAGTAAAATTAGTAAAGAAAACCTAAGAATTTTTGAACATATTTATAAGGTTTACCGAACCACAGCTCATAAGTCTGTTTTGTTAAATCAAAATTCTTCGAAAGTTTTTCTACAGTATATGATATTATTAAAAAATGCAAGTTGTTAGAATTGTAATGATCGGAATTACTAAACTCTTATGTATGGTATTCGATGTATGTATCTAACCAAAGGCCTGTTATAAAGAATAGGTAGAAATGGTGTAATGACTACAACACGGCCTTTTCAACAGAAAAGTTTAGGTTACCAGCAACGAACAAGTCAAATTCAATATTCTAGCTTCTCTTCTTCTGATACCTATCAACTGCTGAACGTTAGTGTGTTAATTTTATGTTAAGCAGGCTACTATGTTATCTTATTCCATTTTATTTGCGGCTATATGAACTAATTTTAAAATTATGCGCAAACGAGTCCATTACCTAATATTTCTCAGCCATGATAATTGCTTTCTTCCTACCTCATCAACCCCCTTCAACACTTTATTCTTATTCAATTGCAGTTTATTACTCAATAGTTTAAAGAAGAGTTTCACAATCTTGCATAGCCATCAAGTAATTAAAGCCAGGCTAAGAATAATGATTCAATTAAACTGACACTTAATCTAATTTGACTTTTCTGATGACGTCTACTTCTTTTTGAAAAATAAGGAAAAAACCGAAGGTAACACTAATTTGTACTCTAGTGAAAAAGTGGTTACTTTCAAAGTAATTATAAAATAATTAAAGAAATAAATAAGTAATTAGATTTCACATTTTATTTTTAATTCAATAAATAATACTAATACATACATAATAAACTTTAATCGGTTCTTAATTTGCACATACTATAAAGATAATTATCATTCCCTCTTTCTTTTTAATAAGTTTTATTGAAAACCTTAGTTATGTAAATTAAATATGGTGTTCTATAAAAAAAAAAAAAAAACAAAAAAATTCAAATGAATTCATCTTCCTGCCACAATTCTTTATTCTGTTCTGTAACTTCAAAAGAAAATTCAATTTAAAACACAAACCCATTGTTTATTTTTTATTATTTACTATATACTTGTATATGTAACTGATTTTCTCATATGGTTATTTTTTGTCTCTATAATAGAATAACTACTTTGAAAATACTTGTAATCGTTTTGCCACTATTGTTATTATTGTTGTAATTTTACTTTTAAATATGCAAGTAATGTAAATGTATAATATGTGTATAAGTATGTGTATAAACATTAAACTGTTAGATTCATATATAAAACAAAATAATTTATTCAAATAAAAAGAATGTCCTTTAACTTAAGCATTCATCCTGTCTGTCTATTTATATAAAAAAAAAAAATTGAATATAATGTATCTCTGTATACAGTAGTACGAGTAAATATACAGTAGAATACATTTTTAATTGAAATCAGAATATTTTACAATCAAATCATAGATTTTTTTTTAATTTCTGGCAATTTTTACCGTTTTTCAAGGGTAATTGAGAAAGCGTCAATTGTAATTAAGATTTATCAATTTCAATTCAGAATTCTGGAATTATAATTCAGATTTAATAAATATAATAAATTAAATAAAATTTATGAAATATTATCTTTCTTAAATACAACTAAGGCTCTCTGAATTAGTATTGATATTCTCTGAATTACAATTGATACATTCTGAATTAAAATTGACTAATCTGAATTTTAATTAAGGTTTTCTAAATTAAAATTGTCTAATCTGAATTATTATAATTGTTATTTTCTGAATTACAATTGGAAAAAGTGTAGTTTATATTTGAGGAATAAATAAAACCCATAAAGGCTTCAGAAATTCTCATTATCAAATTAAAAACTTAATTTATTAATTTTTTTAATTCTTCAATCAATTATATGGTATAGTGGTTACAGGACTGGCCTCTCATAAAAGAGACATGGGTTTGAGTTTCACTTAAAGGAAAAAAAAATACATAATTTCGATTAGATTGACCGAACATCCAGGGTCATTCAGTTCAAATTAATGAAGTAACAACAAATTAAATTCGATACAAGTACTTAAACACCGAAGCAAAAATTTAAAATGATATTTATAACTCACAGACATCTAAATATCTAAGATCAATACTAATAATAAAAATATTAATTTTCCAGCATCTTCCTTATAGTTTCAACATGAGGGAAGAATCTATAGTTCAGACAGATTCATACAAACTTAATCAAAGTAATCTGATGATACGTTTGTCTTTCTAAATGACTAAAGTTTAAGTATTTTAAGTTTTTAAATTATTAAACTCACCATACTATAAGGGAGGTACAATTATTGAGAATATACTGTAACTTTAATACTAAATGCAAGTATTTTGTAGTTCTTCACAAAAGTTACTTTGAACCTTTCAAGTTAAAAGATCCAAAAGTTTCTTTGAGAAGAAAATGATGATTTTGTTTCATGTTTTAAGTTTTATGTTTTTTGTAAACGTTTTGCATATGAAGTTCTATACATAATTACAAAATAAAATAAAATAAATTATAGTGAAAGTCAACATATAAATTTTTTTTTTTTAATTTTTACAAGATTTTAGACAAAGTTTGTTGGATGTTGTGTTTGCTTATAAAATAAAAATATTTTGAAGTTATCTAAGCGTAAAAACTTATAAAAATCTTAGAAGTAAAATTATTTCTTTATAATAATTCTTTGTTTTCTTGTACATATCTAGTAAAATTTGTTTTTTTGTGAAGCTGAAGAAGATGTGCAGCTTTTTCAAAGAAATATATATCGGATTTGATTTAAATTTAATTTGCATTTCAAATCTAAGTCTGCTATTTGATGTTTTGTATTAAATTATAAATTTAAAAATATTAAATACATTATTTTGGAATCTAAAATTTAAAGTTTTATAAAATATAAGCGCTAAATAATTTTATAACATTTGAACTTTCATTTACAATAACGCGTCATCTTCTTAGCAACATCCAATAATTTTTTACAGACATGACGTATTGTCACCATGGTAGTGTTACTTCGTCTTTCAGTAAAAACAAAGATTTCTCATAGAATTAGAAGAAGATTTCACATAATTTATCTTAAGTTGTTTAAAGTAAATTTTAAAAGTTTCATAAAGGAGTGTTACAAACATAAATAGTCGCTCCCACATTTTTTTTTTAAATTTTCTTGTGTATTTTGTGATAAAACTCAATATCACATTATTTTAGAAATGTCATTTATGAACGAAGAATCAAATTAAAAGTTATTTCATTTTTATACCCGTTTGACTATACTTGAAAAGGGTATAATAAATTTGGCATTACGTTTGTGACGCAGAAGTTCTGATCAGAATCGAAAAGTAAATCGATCTAGCTATGAATGTCCACCCGTCTGTTTGTTCGTCCGCACGATAACTTAAAAAATAAACGAGCTAGGATTTTGAAATTTTCACAAATTTTATTTATATACAATAGTCATCGCTATTGAAATCCAGCTTTACTCCACGGGTTCGACTAGCTGCCATACAACTTCTTTTTTTATATGAAAATAATTCCATACCTAATGAAGCTGGGTATCTGAAATTTTGTCTAAAGTAGTTTAGTTTTATGTCCAAAGTTTGTGCAAAATTTTGTTGGTCTATTGCAGTGGGTTCGAATAGTTTCCATATAACGTCCTTTTTTATAAGAATATTAATCTATATGTCAATAGTAGTTAACTTTAATGGCCAACGTCTGAATAAAATATAGTCAATGTAGCAGAAGAAGTTCGAAGAGCTGCCTTTTAACTTTTATTTTCTTTAATACATAACTGGAAGTCTAATAAGTCGTGTATTTAAAATTTTACCAAAAGTAATTAAGCGGATGAAATTATGTACAACGGGTATCCCAGAGTTGACAAAGCCTGCTCTACTATACTCTTCCTCGTTAAACAAAGAATCAACATAAAATTTTAGTTGTTTTGAACTGATAGATAACCTTAAAAATTCATTATAGAATATAAATTTGACGCTTAATATTATTTTATTTAAAATTTAAAAATTGAATTATTTTACATTTTAATAAATATTATATTAAGATTTTGAAGCACTTTGTGGAATCGTCTTGAAGCAACATTTAGTTACGTAATTATTATAAATGATGACATTTAACAGTCAGATAACTGCAGAATTTGTTCCTTCAAAAGAATTTATTACTTTTAGCATCTTCTAATTCTATGATAGCAATTTTTGATTTCCCTCTAAGAAGACTGAAGCAACTGCCAAAAATTGAAGCTTAAATACACTTTTTGATTCTAAAATATAAAAAACTATGTTAATCCTACTTTTGTTAATTTCCTTAAATCTTACATCTGTAAATTATGTTTCAAACTTTCCTTTAATGTGTTTGTGGAAAGGTTAGATAATTTACAAAATCTTCGTTTTACCAAGTTGTTTCTTTGATGTTCAATTAAATATGAGAGGTTGAGAATCAAAGTGGACTAACCACCCACTAATAAAAATAAAAAAAGAAATACAAGGGTTTGGAGCTAAAAAAAAATACCGTAGATGCAAACTGACTTTTTCAAGTATACAGTCCGACTTTATATCTAATTTTTATGCAAGAATTTCTTCGATCAGCATTTGCCTATTAACCAAGGAAGTGAAAATTTGATTCTCGTACAGGTCATTGATATTTAACTGAAAAAAAAACCACTATTCAAATTTGTGATTTAAAATTAGTCCCTCTTTATTACACTCAAGAGATTTGTACTATCTAAGGGATAAGTACAAATATTCTAAAATAACATTTGGAGTCTTCCAAATAAAGTCCTTTCGCTTTACAAAATAATTAATCAATTAAACAATCAACCTCGTTTGAGGGATCCGATATATAGTACTTATTCCAAATTTTTTGAAATTAAATATAATACTAACTAATCCAAACAAATGCCTTTAAACATTTAATTAAATAAATTTAATTAAATAAAATATTTTTAGAAAATTTAGAATTAAGTTTACATTTATAGAAAAGCTTTGAAAAAACGATAAGTTTTCAATATGAAAAAATTAATAAATGTGTTAATCCTTTCAATCATATATTGAACTTTAAAATAACCTTAAATTAAAAAAATATTTTTGATCTCTTGATAATACAGTTGACCTAAAATAAAATTTTTTTTAATTGATTCCATACAAAATATTCAAAAACTATTTTAAAAAAAAAAACTCTAGTTTAACAATATTAACCATATCCTGTTTTAGAAAATTCAAATAAATTGTAAATTCAATTAAATTTTTAAACTATTCCATAGTATTTATTGTCAATTATGTTTTTTTATGCTTCCTATCCTTTTGCTTTTTTTTTAATTTTTTCCCGTTTTTTTTTTTAAAAACAAAACAAAAAAAAAAAAAAATCAAAACAAAAAACTAAATATGAAAATAGAACAAAAGGACAATTTAAAACAAATGTAAAACTAGTTGCATAAAAACAATGATTTAATTTATTTTTTTGCAAAAAGTTTTGATACTATTCTGTTTTTTATCTAACTTTTTTTTCATTTTTTGTTTCATTCTAATCTCCTGTTTCGCTTATTTTTTTTGCAACTTTTTTTATTGAACTTTCTTTCAGATTTTTTGTTATTGTTTTTATTTCAATTGTATCCTTTATTTGATTGGTATCCTAGTTATTAACTGAACCTTAATAGTGCTATAAATAATATTACCGAATAAACTAAAGTTTTATAAATTTTTATTTATATTAAATTAATAAAATAGTTTTGAGTTGTAAGTGTAAATTAGTAAAATTTAAGTGAACATTTTTCAGTTTAAGTGAAGATATTTTTACTTTAAGTTAAAGTTTAAAATTGTAATTGAAAACTTTTCAATTTAAGTGAAGCTTTTATTTCCTTTAAGTAAAGCTTTTTCTTTAAGTGAAACCCTTTAAATTAAGGATTTTTTAATTTAAGTGAAGACATTTTTCCTTTTAGTGAATACTTTAAATTTTAATTGAAGATTTTTTTAATTCAAGTGAAAACATTTTTTCTTTAAGTATACAATTTTTTAATTGAAGATTTTAATCCTTCCAGTGCAGATTTTTTAATTTATTTGAAAGCAGTTTTTTCTATATTGAAAATTTTTTTTTTTAAGTGAAGATAGAATGATAATTTAAGAAAAGATTAATCAATTTAATTGAAGACATTTTATTTGAAGTGAAAGTATTTATTATCTTAAAGTGAAGAAATATAATTTTCTCTAAGTAATTTGGCCTCTAAGCTAGCCCCTAATTATTTACATTAACCAATGTGGACCATACTATATATATACTACTGAACGAATCATTAGTTTAAATTACAGTATCTTCACTTAAAGTAAAAAATGGCTTCAGTTAAATTGAAAAAAGATAGATATATGTATATGACAAAGTCATATTGTATTTTACTTAAAAAGTAATAAAACATTTACGCCATTATGTTATTTTAACTATAATTAATATATATATATATAAATATATGATACATATTATTCACTCTAACTAGAATTTATTATAAAATAAATACAGAAATTAGATGATACAATTACAATTCGAATTGTTACATTTAATTTTCGCATCAATAGACTTCTAAATCAAATATTGTACTTAATTGCCACGTGTCTTTCAAAACTATTACCTTTGATCTGAATATCAAGTTTAATTATTGCAGGAAAAAACAAATTGAATATAAAATAAAAAATCTGGCAACACTATTTTTCACAGCCAAATATAAAAGGAAAAAAGAATAAAAAAAAAAATAGAGTGGAAAAACAACATTAATTTTATGAAATGTTCTTATGTTTTATTCTTGTTATACATTTGGTTTTTTTTTTGTTTTTTTTTTTTTTTATTGAATATAACAGCACCGTTAATATATGTACCGTTAGTTGGGTAAATTTAAATTTAAATAAAAAACAAAAAAAAACAAAATAAATTGTAAAACAGTCTCTGGGATTTTCACTTTTATTATTCTCTCTTTTTATTTTTGTTTTTTTCATTCTTACTCATTCTCACTCATTGAATTCAAATGTGACACTTTATACTTTACACCCGATATTCTCATGGTGGCAGATAACAGATTTGCGAAAAAACCGAGTTTTTTTTTTTTACATTACAAGTGTTTCGTTTTAAATCTGTAGCTTTATAGAGTATTTTATATATGTACAGTTGATGTTAAATGTTATAAAAAATTTAGCATGTGCTGGAGAAATAAATTGAGAAAATTTTGGTTTATTTTTTATTTTTAGATTTTTGTTTAATTTTTTTTTATCTATTACCCTTTAGATTAATTTTAGTTCCATTTTATTTAATTTTTATTTGCAAATAGTTTTTGTAGTAATTTGTAAATTTTAGTAAAAATTTAATTTGTAACTCTATTTCTAGTAAGAAATTGGTATTTTATTCACTTTTTGTGTTTGTATATTAAAATCGGCGGAGGAGCGTTGAGTTTTCATCTGACGTATCCATCTTACACGGATTTCTGCGGCTGTTTTTGGATTCTATTTTATGAGGTTTCATTAACTTAGTTCTTTTATTATCAAACTAAGAAGACCATCCATTCATATTTCGTTTCCATTATTACAATATGGATTCCTATCCTTTAAGTCTATATAGCTCTGCATAGCTGCATAGTGGCAGGCAATAAAGGTTTTCATATGATTTATAGAAAGCGGTTGGTAAACACAATTATTTTTCCAGTAATGCGTTCAATGAGTAGAATTGAAGACGTGGGTGATCTTCCACAGTATAATAGTCTGAATACTTTCCTAGCTTTGTTCAATCTGTTATTGATACCTGTCTCCAAAACTTGATCTGCTGTTGCGTTTGCAGCACAATGTTGTAGGTGGTGTTGCTATTTTATCGATTTGTTTTCTTGGTAAACACATATTTCTAGACCTCCTTCCAGGATAAGTGTGTTTTTTTCTCTTTTGGAAATCCTTTGCAATTCTATCTTTGTGTTCTACTTCGAACTGCATATCGCTAAGTTTCTGAAATATGAATTACCTACTATGTTGTCTGCGTAGTCAAGATATTTAAGTTATTTTCTTTATTTTGTGGGCATGCTTTGAACATTATATTGTCTATGACCATTGTAAATAGGAATGGATGCTGGGTGTCGGTGTTAGTTCAGATAGATCGAGAGAGATTTTCAAAGTTTTTTAGAACATGACTTTTATAATTAAATAAATTTTAATATTTTTTTTTGTGTATTAATTGCACTCAAAAGAGACTTTTAATTTTTAAGTTCTTTATGAATATTGTATTACTTATATATAATTTATTATTTGTTTTAAATCATTTTTGGTAACCATGGAAATTTGTAATGAAAAATTATTTTTCAATAATTTTGTTTTGAATTAAACAAATTCATGACCCATATGGGTATCGAACCCGCACCTCCTCGGTTGGTAAGCCAAATACTTCCCCACTAACCCAGGCCCCCCATTTTATTATATAAACCCCTATTTATTGTATTTACTATAGTGTATTATTGAGCAGATCCTATTTTTCTAAGGTTTATTTTCTATCTAGTTCCAATATTTAACTGTAAAACCTGTCGATTAAATTTAATTTCAATTTTTCAACAGTGAATGTTTAGCAGGGATAAAATCAAATAATTTTAAAATATAGACAACCTTAATCACTGTTTCGTATTACACGTGTTAAATTTTATTAACTTCTACTTCTTTAAAAAAGGTAAAGATATATCTAATTTTTAGATCATAAAAACTTTGGTTTTTATTAAAATAAACATTCAATAAAACGTTTTATAAGCGTTTTTTATATGAAATAATCAACATACAAACATGATATCTCAGTTAATTTCTTAGAAATTTTAACTTATAAAACCGCGTAAATCAAAACATTCAAAAAAAAAAAAAACAAAACACAATAAATTAAGTAGAATAAATTTTATAAATATGTAGGTATATTATATTATAAATAAACACATATGAAAGTAAATTTTCTAAAATAAAATTTAATTTTTTACAACTTTTGTAAAAAAAAATCGCTTTAAAAAATTTCAAAATAAGACTCTTCTTTTTTTTATTAAAAAAAAAAGTCATAAAATATTAAGGAAAATTAACTGAAAAACAAAATTTTCATATTTACACGTATTTATTTATATACATTTATATATACATACAAAAATATTATTATTTTCCCGTGAGGTACATCAAAAATGATCAATGATACAAAATTTCATTGTTTTTCCCCCCGCATCATCCCCACCTGTCTCTGCTTTAAAAACAAAAAATGATAATAAATTAAAAATAATAAAAAATAAGAACAAAAATACATAAATATTATATTAAACCACATTCTCGTAAAATAAGGAAAATTAAATTCATAACTTGTTCTAAAAAATTATTATTACACCACCTATTATTTTGTATGTTATTATACTCTTCCCCCAAACAGTATCGCATGGCATGTACAATAATACCGTATACACTTCCCTTGATTGGTTTTATTTTTCTTCCTTAGTTTTAAATTTTTTCTATTTTAAATTTATAACCTTAAACATTAGTTCAATAATCAAAAATTTTTGTAGATTGTGGGGTATATATACATATATATTTTATATATAGAATAAACACATCAATACATACAGTTAAAGTCAAAAGTTATCAATATGTTTAAATTCTGTACTAAAGTTGTAAATATTTAAATGAGGTTACTAGGGCCTGTCTCAAAATGACTAGCAATTTCATATTTAGTGAAACACACTTTTAAGTTATGAGGAAAATTCATTTTTCCCAATTCTCGACTATCCCAAATGTACAAGTAGATTAATTTTTAAAATTCTTTGGGATAATTTGATAATTTTACGAGATTCAGAAAAGGTCTCGAAAGCCACCTATTAGAGCTGTGTAAAGTTCCTTTAGGTAGTGTGCGACTTTAACACACTGAAATCATGACACTTTTTGAACCAAACCAAGGGTGCGATCAATAATACAATTTTACAGTTTGGTTACGAAGATAAGAATTTGAAAGGTTTTTTGGAAATGAGGTTTGGGAAATATAGGATTCTGGGATTATGGGGAATGGGCAAAATTGGATGGAATATTTTTAAGAAATATGTTAATGTTATACAGAAAGCTTTAGAAAACACATTTAACGACACATTGTTTCATATATACGCGATGAGCAACAAATTTCAATAAGCTCTGATTTGCCATCTGAATTTTGTAAGGATGGAAAAGTTTTAGTGGAGTCGTCAGTTATTTAATTACTTTAGAACAGATGTTAGTACCAGATATGTACAAGATATCTATAAAACAAATTAAGCGACCCAACTTTACGTCGATGACTAAGTGAAGTAAGCATTGATGTGACATTTGGATCATCCTAATGAAGTTTATCAAGATATCCCAGCGCCATAATAGTGGCTCTAAGTAATCCAAATAGGTACATTATACTTCAGTAACACTAAAAATACGATCTGACTTGGTTCACCTCGATCCTTGAAATGTTCAAGTCTATCCTATTTATTTATATGAAGATTGCTGTTAACATATGGAATCATTTTAGAAAGTGCCAATTTGTTAGAAAGTGCCACCTTTTTTCTTTCGAATTTTGAGATGATTTTTAATTATTAGCGTCTCCAAACATTTAGTTTCTCCGGAAATGACATAAATAATGTCAAGGAAATATTTTTAAGATATTTTAATATTTGACAGCCCGATTACATTATACTTTTTGCCCTAAACTATACTTAATTTCCAAATTAAAAATAAAATTAATTTTTCTTTCTATCCTCAAAACTTTTGCCCGCCACTGTAATTGCACAAACAAAAAATAAAACTTTAAAATAGAAAATATTTGCACGCTCGACCATAAAATTATTTTTAAAATCCATCATCTAACAAAAAAGCAGAAGAAGAAGAATATGAAAATTTGCAGCAATCGTAGGGCAACAATATAAGTAATTTCGATTTAAAATCTTAGAACCTTAGAAAGAGATAGATAACAAAATAAAAAAAGCCTCAGGAATTTTTTTGTTTTTTCATTTATATTTTTCCTTTATTTTTTTATTATTTTTTTCCGGTGATTACAGTAAAAAAAAAACATTGAAAATTCTATTAAACTTCTATGGGGTAATAAAAAGAAAATTCCAAAAAAAAAAAACTCTTTCAACAGCCAGTTTAAAAAAAACAATTTCTGTTATTCAGAATTTTACACAAACTTTTTTTTTAATTTTTTTTTTTTTTCTTTCTTTAACAAAATGGAAAATTGAAGGCGGTAAAAAAATCGCGATAAAAAATGCTAAAAAAAATTTATATTTTCCAAACTGAGAACAGAAGAATGGGAAATAGCATAAAGTTTTTATAATCAAATAAAATATAAAATAAAATGTAAAAAAAAAACGAAAAGAGATAGAGAATGCAATCAACATACTTAATTGCCTTTACTTTAAAATATTGACATAAAATACAATCTTGTCCATTATATAAGAATTGTTATGATATAAGACATAATATTATAATGATTTCTAAAATAATCAAAATCTTAATCACACTACATTCTATTAATTTAAATTTTAATATTCAAAAAATACCTTAGGTATATTATTTTCCTGAATATCGTATTGTTCATTTCAGGACTTCGAACTTTTAGGCATAATTAAGAAATTCCAAATATCGCATTCTTCATTTCAGGACTTCGACCATTTAGGCATAATTAAAAAATTCTTAAGTAACTCTGCTTTAATTAAATTTAATTTAATATATACCATAATTTGAGATATGTGAGATATGACAACTCTATTCACATACTTAAAATTCAGCGACGACAAAGAAGAACTTCAAGAAAGGGCAATCAGAGAACATTTTACGCCAAGCACTCGACTAAAATCCAGACGAATAAAAGAAAAATCTGGGTAGAGCTTAAACAAACTATGTAATATGTCAGTAGCTAACAATATAATATAATATTGGAAGCTTTGAGTACCATAGTAAATAGGGCTCTCTCAGGAGAAACAAAAATAAATGTAAGAAATCTTTAAATGCTTCAAATTTTTTAAATTTTTAAAAAAAACCAGGTCGAAACTAAAGTATAGATGGTGTTAGCTATGGGATAGGAGCACAAACATAATATATGTAAACACGAAAAAACTGAATTCACCTTCTTTTACAAAGTTTCAGATACACGATTTAATTAAGTCCTCAATTATGTCCAAAAAGACAAAGAAATTGTATGAAACCGCTTCGAATATCTGGCACTAAGAAATTAAATTTTAGGCTTTTTTTCAAAATTTGACACCCAGCTGTATGTAATAAAGATTTATGCAAAGACAACTCTGTTATATATAAAAAAAATTATAAATTTTAAAAAATTACCTCCCCTAGTTTCTTAGCTATTGTGCGGTTAGCAGAATACATCACACACTTTTTCATTCTGATTCGATCCATAAACTTGAGTCTATAACTATATCGTCTCTTTTATAGTCCAACAAACGTAATAGTAAGCGGATGGAATTTAGAGTAGCGATATTTTGTCGGCAGTATATTCAACGAAATTTTAATAAATCGTTAAAACCCTTATAAAATTTATAATAATAACTCTACTATACTCTTCCTCGTTTTATATCTAGTACTGAAGCTTTACTTTGGAAATTAAAGCTGCGCTTCGGTATTTTTACAATAATAGTTTTTCTTCAAATTATTTTCCTAGTTTGATTTTATTTGTTGCCATAAAAATTATATTACAATATTATCTTATTGATTTTCTTATGTGGCTTGATGAACTAAGACACCATCGTTTATCTGCCTAAAGATATCACTTCTTAAGAAAAATATTATCCAAACCTGTCAGAACCCTTAATAGAAATTATATTTCACTTTCTGAATATGGTTGAATTAATTGTCATAAATTGAAAAGGATTTTAAAACATTTTACAGAGGTCCTTTACAGTGAACTGGTTTTTTTTTTGCGAAATTTCTTTTTTGTATAATCCTAGATTTTTTTTTAATTTTAATTTTTAAATTAGCAGATAAATCGGATTTCAAATAATTAAAAATTTTAAAAAGTTGAAAGGCATCTTTTTTTTTTGCAATTTTATTATGCTGCTGTGAAAAAAAAATTGCACCTGAATAGACACATATTAATAAAGAATACTTATTATCTTCAATGGTAAAATGCGATATGAGAATAACCTTCGTTATGCAAATGATATTCGTTATGCAAAACTACTAACAAATAAAATTAAAAAATAATTATAGACCTTTTTTTAAATTTTCACCAGATTTTTTTTGAAAAAAAATAATAAAATTTTTTAAATTTGATTTACAGTTTCGATCTACCCATACATTTGTCCATCTGTTATTTAAACTTCTTCACCAATTAAAACGTAAGGACGTCCCTTAAAAATGTAAGTAGAATTGCTGGGATCATAGAACCTCTCTCTGTTGCAAATCTATTGAGAATCCACAAATTGACAAAATCTACGAACTTGACTTAAATCTGGCATACAAATACTTGTTCCAGATTTTAAAAACAAACAAAACAAAGAAAAAAATTTTAAAAAAGTTGTCCTTATAGTTTCACCCTGTCCGTCCGAGTGTTGACAAAACTTCTACACCATTTGAATTAAAGAAACTCGAAGTTGGAGAAATTTGAGCTCCAACTAGATATGGCAAAAAAAAATTTTTTCATGGAATTTTTTGGTAGCTCAATCCCCTGCGGATTGATTCCCCAAAAGTCAAAAAACGGCCTACATTTAAACTTCTTTAAAAAGAGTTCTATAAGGCATATTTTCAATATAGCAATGTTAAGAGGCAGCTGCTTTTATAAGGTTTATAAATATGCCGTACGAAACTTTATTTTACCGTTAAGCAAAAGTCAATTTTGAGGTCTCATATCTTGTGAACGGCTTAAGTTAGAAACTTGAAAATTTGAGAGGAGTTAGATCCTATGAAATTGGAATGAGTTATTTAAGTTATTGTTATGATAGAAATTAGGCGCTTGTGTATATATTCCCAAGGTTAAAATTGAAGCTCTAACACTTTATTTCGAGAGATGTTAACAGGTATTCTTGATTGCATTGGGCTTAGATCTCATTTATAATTAAATAATGAATTAAACAAATTAATACATCATCAATTTTTTTTTATATAGGTTTTAACCTAAAATTCAGCTTGAAACATTGTATATAGTTTTGGAAATGTGCCATTTTAATAACCCATAGTTCTATTCATCACTGGTATTTCATTCAGCCAATCACCACAACTACGCTGTACTGTAAAACTGAATATTAATTTCTAATACTATAAAAATTATATTGGGCTGTTCTTTTGTTCTCTTTCACTCTTATTTTGAAGCAGGTAATTATTCCCAAAGGATATTCAATATCCGCAAATATAAAAAAAAAACGAAATTGTAATAAAAAAATAGGGAATGTCAGTTATTTGATAAAGAATTTACGTTTTATTACTGTAAATTTGCGGAATTTCTCAGTTAATGAGATTTTATAATTAAAAAACAAATAAAAAACCCTACGAATTGAATACAAAAGAAAAGAAAGGACGGTGAATAAAAGATAAAAGTAATATTAAATAGTAGTTATTAATCAAGAGTTGAAAGGAAATTTATATCTTTGTCTTACATACACCTTTTATACCTTATAAGGATCTATCTACAGATATATTTAAATCTAACTCTATTCTTAAAAAAAAAAACTTCTAAGAAAAGACGCCCCAAGTTCTCAGTTTTGAATAGTGGAAATATGGAAGGTACAATCATAAACCAATAGAAAATTGATTTGATTTTCCTAAAAAAAAAATTGAACTCCAATTCAATCCTTTTCATATTTGAAATTTAATATTTTGCTGATGCCACGGTAAAGAAATATCTGCTAGCGGTATTTTACTTTTCTTTTTAAATTAATTTCATAATTTCTAAGGAATAATCTATCGAATAAGCTTATTAAATTTTTAATTACAATTGCACAATGAAAAGCAAATGGAAAAACTATAATATTTAATAAAATTCAAAATTTTACCCCTATACCATTCTTAAATAATGGAGAATACAAAAATGAATTTATTTGGGGCTTATCCTTATTACCTTATCATATTTTAAATATTAATTCTACTTAAATCAAAATTTTCTTGCGTTTTACAAGTATGGGTTGGAATGATTTTAATTTCAAGTAACGGTAATTTTAATAACTTAATTGGAAAATAATATATTTGGTTAAAAAAAACTAGAAAATTTTATAAAATACTAGCTAATACCCGGTGCGCGTTGCTGCGCCTCTCAATGGAGGTTTAATTGAAGTTGATGTTACTGCAAAAAGTTAACACAAAAATTACACTTGGTTTACACATGTAAATTTTAAAATGTATGAAAGCAATCTTTTTAAAACCATTTTTCTAGGATTGTTCTAGTAATTTTTGAAACTTTCTGTAATTCAAAGCAGTACAAACTACTTTCCAAATTTTGACGTAATTTACTTCCAAAAAATTTTTTTTGAAAAATCATAGGACCCACTGTTAACAGACTCAACTCTATTTTCAAGTTGCTTCACACATATAAAATTTGAGGTAAACCGGTCAAATCGTTTCTAATTTAGAGTTAAGTAACGCAAAAATCTATTAAAAGCTCCTGTGCCCCACTCGGTTAACGGAACTAAACTTTCTCTTTGGGCAAAGTAGTATTGCGCAAAATTGGACGTAATTTGCTTCCAAATCACTCAACAAAATTTTTTGAGGCTTTCTTTTTAGCCAAAGCAGTACTTCGCAAAATTTGACAATATTATCTTCCAAAATTATTTTGACCAACCGTCGGGCCGACATGGGTTAACAAATTCCAAATCTGTTAATAGTGTCAACTCAATTCTCACAGGGGAGTACGTATACAAAATTTGAAGAAAATCGGTCAAAGCGTTTTTAATTTAGAGTTAGGTATTGAAAAAACCTATAAAAAGCTGTTGGGCCCCAATGGGTTAATGCAAGTCAATAAATTTTTTTTGTGGGTTTTCTTTTTAGCCAAAGCAGAATTTCATAAAATCGGACAAAATTTGGATCCAAAAATTTTTTTGACCACCCGTCGGCCCGACATGGGTTAACAAATTCCAAAACTTTTAATAGTGTCAACTCAATTCTCAAGGAGCATCACGTATACAAAATTTGAAGTCAATTGGTCAAACCGTTTTCATTTTAGAACAAAGAAGTTTAAATACTTGCACCACAGCCCCAACTTGTCGGTCCGTTAGAGCAAAATTTTTGGGCCACGATTTCTTTCCGTACCCAAAAACCCCTATATACAAATTTTCATGAAAATCGGTTGGGCAGTTTAGGAGTCTATTCGCTACAAACAAACAAACAAACAAACAAACATACAAACAAACAAACAAACAAATAAACAAACTTTCGCTTTTATATATATAGATTAATATAACTGTTGAAGTGCAAAATATTTTTTTAACTTTAGCTCTTGTTGTTCCGATACGAATCAGGTCATAAAAGGGCTAGACATAAGATCTATCAATGAGTAAAATGCAATTCTTATATGAATTATCAAAAGCAGGCTGCGATAATTTATTGATCCGATAAACCTTCTTACAATGCAAAACACAGCATTTAAGTGTAAACTTCCCAAATTAAACTGAAATGTATTAAAGACTTTTACTCTATATTTTTAGAGTTCCTTTAAAAGCGACAGGTACAAATTAAAATAACTAAAATGGTGGAAAAAAACTATTTTGTTAATTAAGCCAAATAGGACCTCCGTCTATGTTTTAATATTTCTTAGTCCAACTAACCTAAACCCGACTTGCGTTAGTTGAACTTCTGGCACCCAAGACACGAGGCTTAGAACTTAATTTTGAATCGAAATTGTTTCGAAAAGAAATTTATTTTTGTGCATTGACCTTAAAAAATACAGTAGTCGTGTGTCCTCGAGCTTGTAGTTTGTTGACAATTTCTACACCTTTTGAGACCACAGAGCTTCTACAAGAGCTTTTTTTGACCCTATTTTGTGTGGTTGATTTAATTTTTACCCATGTTTTCCCTACTCTACGTTTTTCTTTTTCCATCGTTTTTCTCCAAGAGTTTTTGGATCTGCTTCAGTCTTTTTCCCTGGGGTTCCAATCTAATGCATATTTTGCAATGGACTCTTCTTAGTGTGGGTCCTATATATCTGTATTTTTAATTTGTATCGTTATTAGTCACAATTCTTCATTAATAATTCTCAGTGGCTAGAAGATTTTCAATATAATGCAAAGGTATTTGTTAATGAAAACCTGCAATTTGTACCTATGGCACTTGTTCATCAGCAAGGTTTCACTGCCACATAAGAGAATTTATTTCACACTGGAGTAGAATATTTGGATTTATGTTGTCCTGGCTATTTGTGTAGATCTTCTTAATCTCCATTGTCTGTCAAAAGCTATTTTTGCCAGGTTTATCCGATTTGTATACATATATAAATTCATTTTTAACAGAATCCAATAATTTCCAATTTCAACAAAATATCTTAAGACCAAAAATAATTTTCATTCTTATCATTATTACTTTTATTGCATTATAATTCTACTTAAAGTATCTTTATTGCACGGTTTAGTGAAATTATTTTAATTCTTCACTTGCAATAATTTCCATTTTTTTATCAATTTTCATTAATTTCGATTACCTACTCCCTTGCTTCCCTTTAAATATTTATTAGCTACGTTTTCCACACCTTCTTTCCTTCAAGTCTTTTAGAACGAACTCTGCGTGGAGTTCGATTTTAAATCTTTAGATTTAATTTTATTTACATAAAATTTTACAAATTTTTCCGATTTCCATTCCATTTTAAGTTATTGGTACCTAGTATGTACTTACTGTTTGTAACGAAACGTGATTACAATTTTTTATTTTAAATCAAACTATATGTAAATTGTGTATATATTACATATTATATTATATATGTAGATACATATATTGTATATAAGTGTTGTAAAAAAAAAAACAAACAAAAAAAGGTGAATGAAACAAAATTAAATGAAATTCCCAAAATAAATCTTATTTGAGAATTAAAAAAAATTGCAAAGTTGGAATTTGTTATTTACAATCCAACCACGAAAATTATCAGAATTTGTAAATGAAAAACAGTAAAAAAAAAACAGAAAACAAATCTGCAAAACAAGCTAAAAACTGTATTCAAACATACATATATATTCAGCCAATTGCAAGTAATGTATGTTTTGAAAAAAATGTTCAATACTTGTCCAACAAATGGAGAAATTTTTATTTGGTGAAATTTAAAAAAAAAAATTCATTTTAATTTAAATACGATTTTTGTTCAAAATTTTTAATTAAATTTAATTTAAATTTTTTTGAAAATAAAAATAATCATTAAAATTCTATGAGTTCTTGTTTAAATTAATATAAAATGTGTAGGTATATGAATTCCATTTAACAAGTTTAAAATAAAACTAATTTAATAATGTTTAGAGATCCTGTATATCCTGTACATCCTGAAATATTTTAAACTAGTTTTTAAATCAGTTTAAAGCTTTTGATTGCTTCGTAATTTTTTATTATTGTATATTAACTAATATTGTATATAATAATATTACTATATAATGTATTTGTTCTAGAAATATCTAAATTTAATACTTGTTAAACTCCAGTTAAATTGAGACGAAATGTTTTAAAAATATTAAATTTTATCTTTAAAATTTTCAAATTCTTAACAAATTTTTCACTTTAGTGCGAAATTACGTTTAATTGTATATTTAAACTTTTATTTAACATTAATGATAAATTAAGTTTAAGGAAAACAAATAACTTTTTCTGGATTTATAGTACCATCAATATTCAGTATCATCAATATACAGTATATAAACAAGGAAAAGTGTAGTATAGTAGACTG
This sequence comes from Dolichopus griseipennis, assembly GCA_963082915.1. Taxonomy (NCBI): domain Eukaryota; kingdom Metazoa; phylum Arthropoda; class Insecta; order Diptera; family Dolichopodidae; genus Dolichopus; species Dolichopus griseipennis. The sequence continues at coordinate 55,479,638 of OY720444.1, read as the reverse complement.
TGTCAACTCTGGAATACCCGTATGACCATAATATATACATTATATAATCCGATTACTTTTGGCAAAATTTTAAATACACATCCACTACTAAATTTTATTCAAACTTTGGCCATCAAAGTTAACTACTATTGGCACAATTTTAATATTCCAGCTTTTCCAAGTATAGAGTTATTCTCATATTAAAGAAGAAGACTAACCAAATTTTGCACAAACTTTGGCTATAAAACTAAACTATTTTTAGCAAAATTTCAGACACCCAGCTTCAATAGGTATAGAGTAAAGCTCATATAAAACAAGTGATGAAAAAAACTAAGGGTTTTTAAAAAGCACATTTTCAAAATTATATAGGGTTTGTTACTGAGTATTTAATCATTTATTTTTATAAAATTATATATAAAAATAATACTAGCTCCTTTATTTTTGATTTACCGTGGGGACGGACGGATACAAAGCTAGACCGATTTGCTTTTCGATTATGTTCCGATCCATACCTTTGAATCTATATTTACCCGTAATGTTATTCATAAACGTAATGGCAAATTATACGCGAATAAAAAACAGATTGCTGAGGAAAGAAGAAAAGTCGAGTTCTGACTCAATTTTCCAAATTATAACTCATATCATATAGTTTAAGGCTATAGCTTAGAACAAATTAGATTCGATCATACGTTTTCTGGGTTTTATTTTAAAGTATATATAAGTATATATAAGACACTATATAAAATTAAAAAAAATTTCAAATAAAACAGGAAGCCCTTAAATGGAACTATTTAGAAGAGTTCCAAAAATTTTTTTGGTTGATGAAATTACAAATAAAATATAGGCGCTAGAATTTTTGTGTATTTATTTTTAACACTTTTTTCAAGTATTCAAGTTACACAGCTCAAAAATTTCCAATGCATCCGTGAGTCTAGTAGTGTTGCAATTTGCAAAGTCGAAGCACTCCTTACATATTTCTAACAAATTAGATGTGTTTTAACATTGCAAAATTTGAATTGTCGGCTACTTACAGCTTTAAAACGGCCGGGGGCATAAGAACTGCAATATGTTTTAATTCCAAAGATCTTAGTACTGTCAAAATTTTAACTGCAATCGTTTGAAAGATATGAGATATTAAAAAGTTTGCAAAAAATTAGTTTCTAATTACAGTTAAATAAAATACTATATGGCAACACTATATATATTTATTTTTGTATTTATAAAGCTTATAAAAGCATCAGTAGTTTGGCATTTCCAGACTGAAGATGTACCTTATATTGAACTTGCGTTAAAAAAAATCTAAATATAGAGCCTTTTTGAAATTTAAGGGAGTTGTAAAATTCAATGTACATATGTGCTTCTTAAGTTCAATCATGTTAGAATATTCCTCAGATATTTGGGATTGGTCACTGTTACTTGTATTAAGACATCTGTTATAAGGTTTCAAATATAAATCAAAAGGTGTATACCCATCTGTTAACTTTTAGGACAATTCCCTTTGCAAAGTTCCGAAGTTTTTGAAACCTATGTTAATTTCTACCTGAAATGCCAAAAAAATGTTTGCAGTTAAATTAAATATAAACTATTGATACATTCCTTTACCTAAATACATTCAGTTTATTCAGTTAATTTAATATATATTTTATTTTTATTTTTAGGTAAGTTTCAACCTAATTATATTACTAATAAACCTAATATGTATCTGGTAAGTACTTGTAGCATCTCAAATAAGTAATTATTTTTTTTCGAACAAGGAGACTGAAAAGAACATCAGTATTATTACAATTATTATTAATATATTTGTCTACAATGAGGTGTAACAAACGCATTCAATTAAATGTGTTTTGTTGGATGTGTTCAATTATAAAAAAATAAAATATTAACGTTTTGTTGGATGTGTTTTATTTTAGAAAATAAAATATCATAAATTATCATAAGCAGGCCAAAAAATATTTTATTTATTTTTAATAAAAAAAAAAAAATTTTTTTTGAAATTAAATTTACTTATTAGTTTATGAAAAATTTCATTTCAGTTTTAAAAATCACAGAAGATTTTCTGGAAATTTTAAATATATAGTAAGACATTTTGTAAATAAAAACTAAGAAGACAATGCTTCACAGGAACATTAAGTCTTAATAATTTTCAGTAAAAATGAAATAAGGGCGAAAGCCCAATTTATGCTTTGATGCATTGCTTGGTTTGCTTAAGCAAATAAACCAAGCAATGTATTAAAGTAATTTCAAAGTTTCCCCTCATCTCGCTTTCAACTCTCTCATTTATATCTCATCCCTTCCTTCATAACTTTTTAGTTATATATCTATTTATAAGTTAAAATGGAAAAAAATTATGTAACAACTGACGGTTGGGAAAGTGGGTTCAGGTATACAATACCTCTGAGCTCAATGCACCATAAAAAACAGACAAAATAGATTTTAAACTTAGTTAGGGTTAGGTATATTAAAAAAATTTTAAATAAAATTTATAATTTGAATTTGATAATGCAAAACTCAATTCAAAAATCAACATTTATTTAATACATTTTCACGTACATATAAATAGAAACATTATTTAGCATGTTCAATAGGTACATTATAGCACGGTTAGCCTTCAAACAAGTATTTTGATTTGAATCTAAACAAAGGAAACAATATAGAATGTATAACAACATTTTTTAAAAATGTATATACAAAACATTAATAGTTGGAGAAATAAATCATTATTGAAACAAAATAAATCTATTTCACTTCTCTTATTAACACAAATTTATCGAACTTAATTTTAAAAAGTACGTAATTGAATAAAAAAAAAAATATTAATTGAAATTAAAAAAACATTTCACCAAGAAGGGATTTGAACTCACAGCCCCAAAATTTTATCAAATTCAAAACATAAAAAAGGTAGACTAAATAAATTATTCATCTTCAAATTTTTAAGATACAACAACATATAAGTTTTTGTTTTTTTTGTACATAACTAGAATTGAAGCATAGTCTGTATTACGTAGAATGCAAGGTTACCATTTTATTTAAGAAAATGGTATTGATATATGTGTAGGTGAGAAACAAAGTTAAACTATTCCATGTAGAAAATTTTTGAGTAAAATAAAAAATACTTTTAACTTTTTTCCCCATCAAATTGTTGATAAATAAGTTAAGCTAAACGTAAACGTTTAGTGTTTGGAGTATCTGCTATTAACGATTAAAATCACAAGCTTTCGGTTTGCCTTTTATCAAGCTAAAAAATTTGGAATGGTTTCGTTTTGAAAATAACAATTGGAATTGTTTTGTTTTGAAAAAATTATTCAGGGAATAGTTTCAGTTTGTTAATAAAATTAAATTTTCTTATATTTTTAAAGTAACGCATTCTTTGCCTTTTTTTATTAAATCACATAAATTCCTTTATTACGAACATAAAATAAATAAAAATAAATTAACAAAATATAAAATTTATAAAAAAATAAAAACATAAAAAGTATGAAATCAGTTAATTTCAAAATTCAATTAAAAAATTTAAATTTTTATAGTCTATACTCAGTCTATACTCTAATAATATTAATTTCAGGACTTTGTTGCTGGCAAAAATCATCGCCATTAATGTTTTGCAGAAAGTCAGCATTTCCGTTTAATATATTCTTATAAAAATTCAGCTGCTCAATTGATTTCCATTCATTTCCAAAATGTTTGGAAAGTAGGTTATCAACGTCATTCAGTTTTAAATCATTTACCCTAATGCCAAGAGGCAATCTATCAAGCTTAATTTGGTTTAGATTTCTTCCACGTTTAATGGTAGACTTATCAACCCCGATGTCCGACCTGTAAAAAACTTCTCCTCTTACGAGAATGCTATTATTTTTCGCTCTTGTTAAATAAAATCTTTTACTCTCTTTAAATTTGAAATGCCAGCTGCCAGTAGGCTTACAATTTTTTTCGATTTCCAATTTAAAATCATATACAGGACAATCATCACTTCCTAAGTTTTTAGTGGTACCAAATTCACTGTAGATTTCTAAATACTCCTCAACATTTACTATGGTCTCCTTTGCCTTTACCTTTTTTTCAATTTGGGCAAAGACCCTGTCGGCAGGTAAATATGAGTGTCCTGCAATTGGAAATATGATTTCTATTCGTTTTACATGACGTGGAGCTTTTGTCGCTAGCCAATATTGGCACATGCCAACCATGATGGAATTTTTGTTTTGGCCTCCACATCCGTCGGCCATTAAACGAATCGTGGTTATACCAGTCATGTCTTTATTGTTCAAATATTGGAAAACAGAGGATGCAATTTCGTTGGATCCTTTTGCATGACAATTTTCGGTCCAGTAATATAAAAATGTGTTTTCTTTCGCAAGTGCACTTTTTGATGTTCCTTCCACAATTGCAAACATATATATATATAATTGTCGGCTAAAGTAAGCTGCTTGGTCTGGAAGTTTCGGCAATGGCATATTTTTTTGACAGTCAAAAGAAATCAAAAGTAAACCATCCTTTTTTTCTTTTAACAGATCATAAAATGACTTAGCTCGACGTTTGTGTAATAATAATTGTGTTTGTAGCTCTTGTTTTATTTTTAAATCTCTTTCATACTTCATTCTTTCTCTATAACTTATACAAGTAGAGCACATATCCGTTGCTGGACTTTTAAATCCAATATTAAATTTTGTTACGAATATTTCTCTGAAAAAACTATATCGCACTTTTTTATCTTGCATTTTCTCATTATACAGTATCCAAATTTTCCTTATTGATAGTTCGCTTGGCAAATATTGGCGTTTTGAAATTTGACTACGACAGTAGTGAATTTCAATAGTTTTAAATTGTTTTATAAAATTGATAACGCAATTTCTTTTGTCATCATATTGCTTACTTCTTTTGTCTCCACCTCGTTTTTCGATAGGAGCCAGTCCCGTTTCAAAATTACCAGAGCAAACACGGTGTAATCTTCCTTTTGTAATCCCAAGTATATTTAAAAATGTTTTTTGACATACCTTTAAAATAAAATATGTACACAAAATATAATTTCAGTATATGTACCTTAACATTTTTAATGTTTTTGTATACATACTTTTAAAATCAATCCTTTTTTTGTGCGAATAGTATATTTTACACAAAATTTTTGTTTACTACCTTTTGCTAAACCGCGACCAGTTCTTTTTGGAGCAGTAATTTGGCAATAAGTTAACAAAAACGCATCTTGCGACATTTTAGCTGGTATCATGTAAAATGCATCTGAAAATTTTAATGCATCGGCAGGTTTCAGTTGTTTGCATTTGAATCCACTTTTTTCTTTGTGTTGGCATTTAGGCATTTCTGGTAAATTTTTCCTTTTATACCGCTGAATTTTTGCAATGGTCTGCTTACGATTTTTGATATTAATTTTTCTTTTGCGCGGATAACCAGTTTCGACAGGATATTCCAAAGATTCCATTTTCTAATATTAACGTATATTTTTTTATATTTATTCAAATACATAATTAAAATAATAATATAGATATTATAATATTAAGATATTCTACTTACTTATAAAAACACCTCTTTCTTTTATGGAGTATAAATTGCAAATGTGAATTATATAAACATAACTCTGACAGTTTCAAATTTTCGCGCCAAAAATTAATAAAATAATAGAACACAGGAATAGTTCTGTTTTGATAATAAATAATACGATTGTAAGTAACAGATATATAGGTATAGTTTTGTTTTGTTTCGATATAATTTAGGAATAGTTTAGTTTTGTTTCCACCATGTAAGTGGAATAATTCTATTTTGAAAAAAAACGTACATTTTAAAGTTGATTTTCTCAGGAATGGTTGTAGATAGAAAAAAGTTGAATATATCAAAATGTTGCATTTTTCTAGCAGAATTTTTCTGGATATTTAACTTTTTTTTTTGAAAAATGGAATAGTTCAACTTTGTTTCTCACCTACACATATAATATATGTATATGTAATATATGTAATTAAATTAGAAATAGTTCTTAATTAGAAAAAGTTCTTCTTTCAACTGACCTTCCGTCATTCTGTGACGGGCCAACAGCTAGTAAATAAATAATATTTTACTAAAGATTTTAATATATTTGTCAATAATAATCAATTATCTAATATAATTTTACATATACATTATTAAATGTTTGTATTAATTTATGGAAAATATACAAACAATTTAACATAATAATATAAATTTCTTAAATAAATATTATTTTTATGCCTACAACTTATTATGAAGTGTACATTATTGAACAAAATCGTATAAGAATCTTTAAACATCTATTTTTGAAACTTTACGATTATAAGATTGTCTAAAACTTCCTTCAAGTCCTTCAACTTTTACATAAAAATTTTAGGACTTTTAAATGACATTTTACACGCAAATATTTTTAAAAAGGGTTGTAATATCAAAAATTTGATTTCGACCATTTTGGGCTTTAATGAATTTTTAGTAAGTTGGGCTAAATTCAAGAAGAAGGTATAAAGAAGTGTTAACTACATTAAATAATAAAGTGTTATTTAAAAGGCGATTTATAAAATACAAGTGCCGTTCAGAGTATGTGTTTGTAAAGACAGTGATTCCAACATCCTTTTAATTAGGTGTAGATGACAATGAAAGGTTTCTACCTTCCAACAATTTTTAAATCAAATCTTCAGACATATTTAGATTAGATTCAGATTAGATAAATCAAATCAAAAATGATAGTTAATCTTCACTAGAAACTACCTAAAATTATAGCATTTATTTTTAAATAAAAAACTGTAAGCTATCAACATTTGAAGCAATTCGGAAAACAAAATTTCTAGTATCTGAACCGTTTTTATTTCAGGAATTTATTCGAGCATTATTTTAATTTATTTAAGATATTCTTAAGTAAAGAAATTATTAAAGTATAACATATATCAATCAAAGTAATTTATTAAATAGAGACATTGTTATAAATAATTCAACTCAAATGCGAATTTAAACTCAAGGCTTAGTTTAAATTTCAAGCAAGCCCAAACTTTAACTTATAATAGACTACAAATTGAGCTTATTCAAACTTAAAGTAACTCAAATGTTAAACCATGCTATTTTTGAGTAGTATCCAATCAAATTGTATTGAAGAAGTACATTTTTGATTTACCTTAATTATTCTAAATAACTGTTTATATACAGTCTCCTGTTTTGGAACTTTTATGTAGAAAACCAAGAACGAATACCAATATTGAGTAAATTGTAAATACATATACTTGTATTCTAGATGGTGGATTACTCCATCTTGAAGTTATTAGAAAGAATTAAGTAAATTTAAGATTCTTTGAATGGGGTTCAACTCACACATCACCCTAACTCAAACTTTCAGCTCAAATTAAACTCAAATTTGAGTTAAATCAAATCTGTGATAATATAGCAAATTAGCAAAAGTTCATCACTCAAACTATGAGCTAGCTATGAGAAACAACTTGAGTAGAATTAAGAACTTTTACAATCTTGCATACAGATATTCTGTGCTTTATTAAAACCGAAAGCTTTGGGTTTGTTTTAATTACTTTTAATTCTGAGTAATTAAATGACATTAATATCTAAATTTATGTACTTAGTTAATGTACTTACTTACACTATTAAGAAATCAAACTAATTAAGAACAATTTCTGAGACAATTCAATTCAATTAAGATAATGAAAATTTATTCTTCATTTTTATATTTCATCAAACGTTTTTTTTTTAATATTTTGTTTGATAATGTATACATATATATACATATATAATATACACATAAACACATTTACCTTAACATATAAGTACATTGTTATTGGGAATAAAGACAAGTTTCCTTAATTTATTTGCTAAGTATATAATTTAACAGAAATTAAAATGTTATACCAGTCCTACTCAAATTACAATTCTTTGTACTTTTAATATAAAAGTGTATATAATAGAAAAATTATATAAAAGGAATTTTTATATCATCAATTATTGTCTTATTTATTTGCCGAATAAACAAATTAAAAGGTCAGAGCAGAATACAAAAATCAACACAATACCAAAATTCCAAAAAAAATTTTGTTAAAAAAAAAAAATTAAAATACAAAAACAAACAAACGAACATAATATATTATCAACATATCCTGAAATATCCCTATTGTTTATTTTGCGAATATATTATAAACATATATATATATTTACATATCAATTACTATCATAAATTTAATATACGGTTTCAGGCATTAATACAATAAAAAATAAAGAAATTAAGATTACATATATAAATATATACATATATACACATATATACAAAATAAAATGGACAGTATAATTTTACCTTATGTTTATAGCCGTATGACTATATAGTCAAAGGGTATAATAAATTTGCCATTACGTTTGTGACACAGGAGGAGGGTTAGATATAGACTCAAGTGTATAGATCGGATTAGAATCGAAAAATAAATCGATTTAGTTATGTATGTCCGTTTGTCCGTTCGCACGATAACTCAAAAACTAAAGGAGTTAAGATCTTGAAATTTTCGCAAATCCGTTTTTTTTGTAATAGCCGTCATCGCTATTTAAATCCAGCAATTTTAGTTCATGGGTTCGGGTAGCTGCCATACAACCTCTTTTTTTTATATGAGTATTACTCTGTACCTATTACAGCTGCGTGTCTGAAATTTTGCCAAAAGTAATTTAATGCCAAAGTTATAGCAAAATTTGGTTAGTCTACTGCAGAGGGTTCGAGTAGCTTCCAGACAACTCCTTCTTTTATATGAGCATTACACTACACTTAATAAAGCTGTATGTTTGAAATTTTGCCAAAAGTAATTAACCGGATGATATTACGGTCATACGGGTATCACAGAGTTGACACAGTTTACTCTACTACACTCTTCCTCGTTTTATTATATATATGTAAATATAGATTACTATATATTGATATGATATATGATTATATTTATAAGTGCAAATATGATTATATTTATGAGCACAAAACAAATTCTTTTGTATAGAAAAGTATTTATCCTTTTAAAAATGATTTTTTTTTTTGGACGAGATTACAATGAAAATTCATTTATAAATTAATAAATTTATCTTTGTCTGGACTCAAGTGTTGAAATTATTTCCGATTTGGTTCTATATTTATTGTGATATGATGTACGAGTACTTGGTAGTAGTATCTGATATCATAATACTGTATACATAATATATTTATATATATTGAATACAAATTTTATTATGAAATGATTTGGGTTACCAGTAATTGAATGATAATTATTTTGATTATAATTCAAGGATCAATCAAGGACCTAAAATACAAAAGTTTGTTTTATAGTTTAATATTTCTTATAAGAATTCTTTAATTATAGAAATGTTTTGTTTTACTTAACCATTATTGCACCCTTTTAATCAAATACTTTAGCATAGTTTTTATTTATTGTATTTATTTGATTAATTAAATTACTGATAAATTTTGAAATAATCGAAATAAGAAGTTTTTTAAATTGTGTAATTAAAGAACCTGTTTTATTAGAAAAGAATTGTCTTCAATTTTATCATCATTCTTCTTCTGAATCACAAAGTGTTACTGTAAAAATAATGCATTTTAAGGCATCATACTAAATTCGGTATATTAAATCTAATGACTAATGATTTAGTATCTTTCCTAGCGTTCAAATTAAAATCAGGAGTCTGGATCGAAACGATATTGAAGCAAAATTTAATTCATAAAAGATTTTGCTTCAAAGATCGAATCCAAAGCGAACAAAAATTTTAGTTCTTTTCGGAACAATCCCGATTCAAAATTCAAATAAAGTTCCGGGGTATCTTAAGAACAAGAAACCTGACTCATTTGATTTAAAATATCTAATCCTTGATTCTGTGGCACATACTAAGAAAAGGGGAAAAAACTAAGAGAAAAGTCCCAAAAAGTGGCAACATAATTTTTGAGAGTTACTTGTTGGGGTGGGCTTAAGGGTCGAACTTTTTCAAATTTGTTTAATGTATTTTGGTTTTACTCTCCGAAAAATCGGTGATTACCTTCTTCAAATTATGTTGGTCCGGAACTGTATTTTTTTGATTTTGGGATTAAAGTTCCTAAAATAATGTTATAAAAATTTAATTCGGATCAAGTTCCGCAGCGATATTTTATATTCGGAGCAATATTGATTTTCTTCTGAAACGTTGCATTTTTATTTCGTTCTGCTTCGGAAACCCAAGTCCCAGTCCTTTAATAGCTTTCTAGCAACAATTAATTGAGTTAAACAGTATTTTTACGTTAATACAGCAGATACAGAATTTAACTTTCGTCCATAATAATCAAATGTTGCTGGAGCCCTAAACTACCACAAAAAGAAACACTGTTAAACTATCTTAAGTTACAATTATTCTTAATCTGTTAGATTTTCAACTACTGCTATGTTAAAAACCTTATTTTCCGAGGCTCCCTTCAAAGGAATTAAAAAAAGATACTGTCTGCAAACCAATGATCAATTAATTAATGGTAAAAAAAGATTGATTTTAAATTTAACTTTAAGATAAAAATTTTTTTAGCAACCCTATTTGTATGGACATCTATTTACACTTGGGTTACACCTATCAGATACATATAAAAGTTTTACGAAAAAGAAATATTAAAATAATATTTTGATTACAATTTATACTTTAAGGTGGTAAATAAAACAATTTTCATTAAAAGAAAAAAAATATGTTAGAAAACAAATAACAAATCAATATATCAGTTCCTTTAATATACATACATACACTCATAGTTTATACTATTGAAAATTTATCTCAATAAATTTTATTTTTATAATAGTTTTGAAGTATTTATTACTAAATATGTAAACATAAATTTTACGAAAAACAAACCTATCAATAATATTATTATTTCAAAAGAATATTCAAGATAAAAGACTGACATCCTTAAATAGGATCAAAATATTATTTACACATACTTATAAAAGAGAATAAAATAACACAAATATAGCTATTTAAGTATTCTATATATACCTAACAATGTATTCCTAAAAGCTAAAGAGAAAACTTGAATAATTAGTAGGAAATATTTTTACGGGTAATTTCACTCTAATTCCTACACATGAACAGAGTGTCCTGATAATAAAGTCCACTGATACATCCCAGGGTTTCAAAAATTATTCTTTTCTGGTTTTTCTGCAAGAGGGGTTAAACATTTTCAAAAGGCATGAGGAAAACCTAAACTCTGTTGGAGTGTTAAGTTATTAATCACGGAAAAACCATCAGTTCATTTTGCAGCTAGAAACACTCGAACTGCTTGCATAGGATTTTATTTAAGAAGCATGGAAAATGAGATTTCGCGTGAGAAGCATGGAAAATGGTTAGAAAGTAATATTTTATTTCAATTAGGATTTTGTGGTATTTTATGAAGAAATTAGTTATCTTAGTCCCGAACATAGAAACAGCCAACGAGAGAACGATTTCTTCAGAAAAATTTTAAATATATTGGTTTTAATACAAGTGGCCATTTTAGCACAATAGCGCCAATTGAGTCCAATATCAAATGGCATTTCGTTCGCAAAAAATAACTCGCTTGTATGATTGAGGTCTCATGGATAGTTTAGTATAGGCAATCTTGTATTAGGTCAATGTCAACATTTTAACAGTTAGATGTGTTAGATGTTTGGCGGTAGACATTAGATCTTAGAGCCACAAAGAAATTTTTGTTTTATTCTTGGAAAACTGTTTGGTATTAACAAGCTGTTAGGAAATAATGGGTTGTTAACAACTCTCTTCCCAACAAGTACTTATTAGCTTTATTTATATGGAAGTTTTCTTTTTGATCTTATACAAAAAAGTAACATGCTTTTAAACGTCTACGCAGAAGCTATGTACCTAGTTCATTATGAGACACTGTATATAATTCTACAAAAAATTATTTTATATAAGACTTGATTGGCTCTAAACAATTTCAGTTCCTTAAAACATAGAAATGACATAAAAATCAGTACAGTTACCCTTATATTGAGTACAGTTGATTTTAAGACCACTTCCATGATATTAATCAAGCTTATCCAATAGAGCAAAAAAAATAAATGTGCTATATTACAGAATTGATTGTTTTTAAATCAATTTTAACAAAGCCATAATATGATATTAATTAATTTAAGGATATTGTGTAAGGATTAAAATAAAAATGTTCATGTATATGTAAATTTACACACATATATAAGTATTCAATTATATCAGGAATGAGTTTGTTTTACAATTATTGATTTTAATGATTCAATTATTAAAAAACATCAATTCTTGAGATTCACATTTTTATTTTTAACAATAATCAACTTTTTTTTATTTATTTTTATTTTATTTTATTTTATTTTATTTGTTTTAAAATGTTTATTTGCTTTATATTTCATAATTTTTTTAAGTAAATTTATTATGTTTGCAAATTAATTTTATTATAATTTTTAATATTTAATCTTCATATTTTTGTTTTAATTAATATTTACTTGAATTTAAGTATAAAAAAAATTTAAATGTTAATGCACTTTAATTAAATCTGTTTTTCTCAAATATTTAATATACTTGGGAAGATGAGCATACTCTTAATGTTTACCAAATAATACCAAATAATACCAAAAGAACTCAAAATATTAAAAATTTTTTAGTAAATATTGAGCTTAGCAGTTTCCATTTAAAAAAATTTATAAAATCGTTTTACAATTTTAAATTTTTTGTGAGGGTAGGTGAAAGATATTGAAAGTCATTCAGGATGGTATAATGACGTTTCTCTTATAAATAATTTCCACCGCACTTTAAAACCAAGCCTTAGAATAAACCTCAAATACAAATTCAATATTTGAATTTGAAAATTCCAGTTGAGAAAGGAAGTTTGTGAATGGGAATTGGGAAGTATAGATTATGTAGAATAATCAGAGAAATTCTTTAGTTATATTATGAAAATTGATGTTAAGTAAAGGCTTTCACATTTTGTGAAAGTGAATTGTACAATTACACGAGTTACCAACTTAATGCAAAATCAAGGCTCTATCTATGTTACTAATTAAAAAAAACAGTTATATTCCACTTAGAATAATGTGAATTTATTTAATAAAGAAAACTACTCCTAAAAGTATGCAAAGACAGTTTATAATTAAAAAATTTAATAATCAAAATTCTTAAGTGACATCTACACTATAATAACTCTTAAGTTATATTTATATTGCTGCTAATAACAACTCTTATATTATACTTATATTTAAACTGCTTTAAAAAAAATTTTTTAAATAAACCAAAATCAAATAAAAACGAGGAAGAGTGTAGTAGAGTAGACTTTGTCAACTCTTGGATACCCGTATGACCGTAATATAAACATTATATCATCCGGTTAATTACTTTTGGCAAAATTTCAAACATACAGTTTTGTTATGTGTAGTGTAATGCTCATATAAAAGAAGAGTTGTGTGGCAGCTACTCGAACTTTCTGCAGTAGACCAACTAAATTTTGCAGTAACTTTGGCCATTACACTTAACTTCATTACCCATGATTTCAGACACTTGCCCATTACGCAAAATTTCAGACACTCAGCTTCAATAGGTACAGAGTAATGCTCATATAAAAAAAGAAGTTGTCTGGGAGGTACACGAATCCGTGAACCAAAATGGCTGGATTTCAATAACGATGACGGCTTATTGCATAAAAACGAATTTGTGAAAATATCAAAGTCTAGCTCCTTTATTTTTTGAGTTATCGTGGGTTAAAAAATCGAAATCGATAAAGCATTGAAATCGATTTAAAATCGAACTCAATAAAAAATCAAAATCGATAAAAAATCGAAATTGATAAAAAAATCGAAATCGATATTTTATCAAAATCGATATAATATAATATCGAAATCGAGATTTTATTAAAATCGATATATTATCAAAATCGATATAATATCGAAATCAATATTAAATCGAAATTTATATAATGTCGAAATCAATAAATAAAATAAAGCCAATTCAGTAATCGAAATCGATATAAAAATCGTATTCAATTCAATAATCGACATCGATACAAAAATCGGTATTATACAAAAATTGAAAATCGAATGCGTTACAAACGGAGGAGTAATTTTATTATACCCGTGGTGGTCATATATGTATGCACGGGCATAATAAAAAAAATCGAAACTACCATTTTTAATTAAATAATGAACATTGTTTTTTTTTTTAATATATTTTTATATTATATGTAATTAAAAAATTACTTAAACTAAAAAAAAACAAGGAAGAGTGTAGTAGAGTAGACTGTGTCAACTCTGGGATATCCGTATGACCGTAATATCGACATTATATAATTCGGTTAAAAACTAATATAAAATGAAATGCAGCTCTTCAAACCTCTTCCACTACAACTTAATTTTATTCAGACGGTGATCTGAGTTATCATCAAAGTTAACTACTATTGACAAAATTTCAAAAAACCATTTTTATTAGGTATAGAATATTGTTCATATAAAAGATGAAGTTGTATGGCAACCACTCGAAACCACTGGAGTAGACCAACCAAATTTTTCAGAAACTTTAGCCGTATAAACAAACTATTTTTGACAAAATTCCATACACCCAGCTTCATTGGGTATAGAGTAATGCTCATAAAAAGAAGAAGTTTTATGGCAGGTACTCGAACCCACTGCAACACAATAATAAACACAAACTTTGGCAACAAACTTTGGTCATAGCACTAAACTACCTTTGGCAAAATTTCAGACACCCAGCTTCAATAGGTACAGAGTGCTCATATAATACTATAATACTATAACCAATCCCTTTCCTTCTCTGCGTCACAAACGTAATCGTAAATTTAGTATACCCTTTTGACATACAATCATACGAATATAATAAATTCCTGACTTTCTATTCAATCAATCAATGTTCCACATTATTATAGCAATATGAAAAGAAATTTTAATAAAATGCAAAATATAAAAATTTATATAGTGAAAAAAAATTCCTATAATGGTAAAAAAAACCCTCCATTATATTTTGATTTAAATAAATAAAATTTTCCAATTAGTTTAATTATTACATTTTTTTTTTTACATTATTATATTATTTTTATTTTTACACTTTATTGATTTTATTTTAACTTTTGATTATATTAAATGATTCAATCAATTTAATTTATTTATTTATATTGTTATATATAACATTTACCCTGAATATTGACAAATTTTTTGTAACCGGCTTGTTTATAAATATATACTCTTATCACATGAATATGATTCTTTTCACAAGAACTATATCTATTTTCAAATCAATTTGGTCTGATTTCATTTTAAGAACCTAGTCCCAGATTCTGTTATACACACTGAAAAGGCGAAAAATATTTTGAAAAGTCCCAAAAAGTGTTACTTTTAAATTTTCCGTGCTACTTTTTAGAATGAACTTAAGGGTTTAACTTTTTCACCTTTTCTTACTGTTTTTGGGAACTACTATTAAATTTGGGAGTATCTTTTTCCAATATGTTGATCCGACTGCTGGATGCCAAGAAGAGGGATTGATCAAAACATTTATTTTTTTAAAATTTAAAAAAGAGATCCTTTGAAAAAGGATCAAGTTCACACGAAAAGAGAATATATAATATAATTTTTGTATGTTGTGTTTTTATAAATATAAAAATTTCCCACTAAAAGAACCACACATACCTATACAAAATAAAAAAAAATAAAATAATCTGTGAAACAAAATTAATTAATTTAATTAAAATTAATTAAAACCGATAATGAATTAATAGTAATTCAAAATAATTATTCATTATAACAATGTTAGGGTACTGATTATTTTAATCGGATCATATTATTATGTAAGAAATATTTAGCTCTATTTATATTTTATATGTGTGGGAGTTTTTACCATTTATTTACATTTATAACATTTATTTACGTTTAAAAACAACGTTTTTAAAAGTGAATCACAATTCACAATCATTTCAAAGCGATTGACAACATTTCCCAAGTCAATCTTTTTCCAACAAATCAACAACTTTTTCCAAAAAATACAAAAACCTATTTAATTTTTATTTTATTAAATTAAAATTTGTAATTGAAGTTGATGTTGTCGTTAATCATTTTTGATTGGATTGGAAAGAAACTTGAAATTTTTTGGAATATTTGTAATTCTCTATGAAACATGAATTAAATTTTTAAAGCTTCCAATAGTCTTAAAAAATTTTATAAAAAAATAAAGCGGCAGCTTACTATTTCAAGTTCATTTTTGTTGAAATATATATATACAAAAAAATAATTAAACGGGATATTAGAGTTGGTTACAAAGTGAGAGTTATACGTCGTTTGCAGAATATTTATATATTATGTTTATTCGAAATTCTGAAATTCTGATATTTTGTAACATTGGGATTTTTTTTTGGGATTTTGTAACTTGGGGTTTTGAAATTTTGAAATTATTTTTTTTGGGATTTTGGGCTTGAGATTGCGATTTTGGGATTTTGACTTTGGGATTTCGGACCCAACCCATGGTTTGACACATATAAATATATAATCCACGTCCCACGATATATAATAATTAATAACTCTGATTTCATGTACAATATAAAATTCGTAGTTATGAATTTTGATCATATAACATAGCACCCCAATCTATCAGATAGTGTTTTAGGGAGTTATAATTCACTTTTTATCTGACCGAAAAATCTCGGTTTCAAAACCTGGTAAGATCATATCTAATCAAATAGATATAATTTATAATTGATAACGTAATAGTTAATTTCATAATATAAAACAAATTGAACCGCCAGACCAAAAAGGAAAGGCACTTTCATTCACTTGCCACATTGTATGTGGTAAAGGACTATACATAAATAATTATATAAATTAATAATTCACTTTATATTATGGGAGTTATCACAGGCCATTGTTGTATTAGTAAGTAATATAACAAGATTTAATTTCAATCATATCTTCATAATTTTCCAATTAAAAATTGAAATTCTTTTTGTCAGTATTATTATAAAAATAAATCCCAAAAGTACCTACCTTATATTCAGAATTTTAACAATGAACTGAAAATTCTTCATTTTAACAAAAACTATGTATTTAGGTACTTATTATAAAATTATATTGTAAAATTACCATTTCATTTTCTTTGTTCTTAATAATAATAATAATTTTCAATATAAATAAAAAAAATTCGATAAAATTTAATTGAATATTACATACACATACCTACAAACAATTCTTTAATACTTAAAAATTCCATTCAGATAATATACACGGGCATAAAATTCATTTAATTTCCTATATAAAAAGTATAATAATTTATTAATAATCCTACAATCTGAATAATAATTATATTTTTGTTTCATTTGAAGTTCAATTCCAATTATTATGAACAGGTACATGAATTGGCAGGTAAACATTGTAAGAATGTACAGTATTACATTATAATTTATGCATCAGACATTATATTTTTTTTTTCAAAATACAAATATTCAAATTTAGACATTGAAAATAACTGATACTTCTTTTTTTTTTTTAATATACTTGAGACGAACATTAAATTTTCTAAATATAAAAAAATATAAAATAAAAATAAAATTAAACTTACGAATTCATATACAACATTAAAAAATGAAAACAACCATACCTTAATGACTGTCAATATCTTAAATACAAAAAAACAAAATAACAAAATTCATAGAAAATGACAATTTAAATGACATCTGAAATAAATCTCCAGACAAACGCCATCCAATATGTTTACACATATGCATATATACTATGTATACAAAAGTAGTTTTTATGTAATGAATGACATATGAACGAATGTTAATCAAGTAAAGTCCTACACCTATGTGTAGGACCTAGACCATGATTTGTTATAATAATAACACATTCATACATACATACATATATCATTAAAAGTTTTTTTTTTATTAACCACCATCTGCACTTGAATGCAAATTTTGTACCCTGTTTATGACTTTATTATTTTCTTTTTTTGTATTTTTCGATAGATCTCTTACCAACATTTGCCAATTCATCATATTTTTTTTGTCAATCTTTTGTTGTTTTTGTGTTTTTCTTTTCTTTTTTGGAATTCATAATTTTTGAATAATCATATACACATATACGGAATATATTTACAGTTTATCATTTTAAAATGCTACCACACAGTAGATTTGAAGTTATGAAGTAAAGAAAAGTAAAACATAATAGTAAGGGTTTTTAAAAAAGCTCATTTCCAAAACTACACAATGATTCATACAAAATTTTGGGTAAAATGTATATATAAAACAAGTGATGAAAAAAAACCAAGGGTTTTTAAAAAAGCACATTTTCAAAATTATATTGCATTACATACTGAGTTTAACTTTGGAAATAGTTACTACTGACTTATAAAATTTACTGCTAACAGTAAATTTTTTATTTAAAAGTTTTTATAGCCCTTCAATGGGAAAGGTTGCCAAATTTCTCAAGAATCTAACTACAACTCCCCCCCCCCCCTCAACATCTAATTTTTTAGGTTCTAGAAATTAAATTGTGAATTACACAAAAATTTCGAATTTTAATTAGAATTTTATTATCTAAGCAAAAATGGGTAAAACTGAGAGACACTTTCTTCAATTTAAGGAACCCCTTTTAAATTTAAGAAAAACCTTTAACATATGTTAAAATATAATGTTGGACCTTTAAATTTTGTATATTAATAAAAACAAAATTGGACAGGTATTCAAGTTACAGGTGCTTAAAAATAGCATAATTTCAATTTTCGGGCCCTTATAGCTCCTAAACAGGGAGCTTGACAAAAAAATTTTGTTAACTGACTCCTACTAATTTCTAAGTATCTAACTTCTCCCAAAATTTCAAGACCCTAGCTTGAACCGTTCAGAAGATATGTGTGGTCAAAAATTTTGCTAAAATTGAGTTTTGCGTAATGTTAAATTTTAGTACCGTATGGCAACCCTAAACATTTGCCTTGTAAAAATTTATGAAGCTTATGAAACCAGCTATCATTTGCCGTTTTCAGATTGAAAATATATGTAACACAACTCTTGTTATAACAATTTAAATATAGGGCTTTTCCCAACTTTGGGGGGCTGTAGCCCCGTAACAGGTGGGGCTACAGAAAAAAATTCTTCTACGAAATTATTTTTTTTGCAAAAACTACCCATGGTTAAAATTTCTTTTCTCTATTTCAAACGGTGTAAAAGTTTTTGTAAACATACGGACGGACGGACGGACGGACAGAGTGAAGCTATATAGGCACATTTTTACAAAATTTTTTGAAAATGTGCTAAAAATTCAAAAGTTCCGAAGTTTTTATTAAGCAAATTTATAGTGATTCTTAAAGATCTAACCTCACCTCCCTCCTTCCAAAAATTTGAATTTTTAGAAATTAAATTGGTTCTTCGTCTAAAATTTGGAATTTTTCTTAGAATATTATTATCTAAGCATAAATGGCCTAGTTTTAACTTATCTTTAATTTTAAGGACCCCTTTTAAAATTACAAAAAACCTTTGACACATGTTAAAACATAAGAGTTAGGGTTTCAATTTAGTATATTACTAAGTTTGGGCAGGTAATTAAGTTTTAGGTGTCTAAAAATTTAAATTTTCGACCCCTTACAGCTCCTAAGCAGTGACGTCACAAAAAAAAATTCTTAAACATCACTTCTTATTTATCAGGATTTAACTTCTCCCAAAATTTCATATTTTTAGTTTGAGCCGTTTAAAAGATATAAGGGGCCAAAAATTTTGTAAAAATTCAGTTTCTCATAATTGTAAATTTTAGTACCATATGGCAATCCTATACAATTTGCGTATCAAAAATTTATAAAGATTATGAAGTCAGCTGATTGAAGGTATATATACTTTATGAAAATCTTGTTATGTCAGTTTAAAACTGGGCAATTTCATCTCTTTGTTTCAAATGGTGTAAAATCTTCTTCAACACACAAACAGACAGACAAAGTAAAACTATATGGGCACATTTTTTCAAAATTTTTTGATTATATGCTAAAAATGAAAATATGAAAAATGTTCATTCTGTCATGCACCTTTCATGTTAAAATCATTTGTTTTTTTTTTCTTAACTTTTACCTTGATATGTGTATATACTTTGGATTGAAAGTTTCATGATTTTTCGAATTCTATTTTTTGTTTAAAGTCTACCATCTGATGATTGAAATTTTTTATGGCATCAACAGTTTCAATAATTTGCTCATATACAAGTTTAATCTGTTGCAATTATATACACAAACTATCCCATATTATTAAAATTCGCAGAGATTGCATTTTTATTATAAATACTCGAAAAAAAAATTATAATATTAACGCACCCTTCAATAATTTGGAAAATATATATATCTTCTTATTTTGTATATATATATATATATATTTATACTCTCAATTGCTTTCTTATTTTCATAATAAGAAAAATGCAAATTATAATAATATGTGGGTGTTATAAAGTACGAATAAAATGTATGATATGCAAATCATATATGAAAGTAGCAGTGATGGAAATGCATTATTATTGTAATGATTTATTGAGATATTTTTATTACTGCAATTTAAATCTTTATTATATTTCTGGCGCCATTTCTTTAAATCCCTTTGTTTCACCATTTTTATTATTTTTAGGACACTTTTTTCAATTCCACAAATATTTCCCATCTATTAGAATCTGCCTCAGAATTTTATTATTGTTTCTCCGTCAGCTCTTGCGAATCATTTTGCATTTGGTTTTTTTAACAAAACTCTAGGGTTGCATTCCATGTATATATCTATGTAGAATGGGCAAAGGAGAGAGGGATTTAAGAAACATTTAAGAGGGATTTAAATAACAAAAAAGCTTATCAAATAAAAAAGTTCTACCAGAGGGAACACATTTAAATGAAAGTATATTGCATATTATAAGACTAATGGCGTAGTGGTAAAGATGCTGCCCTTCATGTGGAAGGTCTTGAGTTCAAACTTCCGTCAGATCATTTCTAATAAAAATATATCGTAAAATTATATATTTATATCGTAATAGTTTATATCGTAATATAAAATAAGATTTAATAAAAATATATAAATAACAACTCTTGTGTAAGATAATAGATGGCGCACCAAATTAACATTTGTGTATTCATTAGAATTACAATAGGTACATCCAATTAATCAACGGCTTGGTGAATAACGATTAAGCAAACTGAAACCTAGTCTAAGTAGAAGCCTACAATATATTTAGATTCCTCATAACGATCCAATATATTAACATGTCTTAGAGGAGAGTAAATTAAGGTTGACGGGCCCCATCCTATAATTTGTGACAATTATATTCCATTTGAGGTTGGATGTAGATTTTACAAATATTTCTAATTACTATTAAAACTTTAATTTTTTATTGTTGTTAAAGTTTTGTAATTCAATTCCATCACTATTTTGAACCAAGTTACTGCGAATCGAATCTATTAATTTTCAGTTTATTGATTTAAGAAACGGTTTACATGATGACTGTTACTTAACTTTCAGTTTTTTTTTTCGAAAATTTCTAATTAAATTTTTAAAATTAAAATAAAACATGTTTTAAAAATTATTAATTATTGTGTTTTATTTATGTTACGAAAATGATTCAAAATATAATTAACATTAATTTTCAATTAAGAGTTTAAAGTAACAACACCTTTCATATAAATGTAATTATTCTGTTAACGTCCCTGGTCGAAGCCAGCTGTTTAACAATATATTTTGTAATCAAACTTATAACAATGTCAAAAAAATATTAATATACTCTTTGGATATGTTTGAATGTTACTTAACATTTTATTTAACATAGACAACGGTAGTAGGAGGCTGTAAATTTAGTATTAAATCAACATATTGAAAAGCTACCTGTATAACCAACACCCTTTAACATTATAATTTTTATCCACCCTCTTTATCTGTGTCTTTTTCTATGCTTCAACTTTTGTTACACTAATTAAGACATAAATTGTAATATTTTAATAATGGAATATATGTAGTAGGTTTATTATACACCTTCCTTTCTAGAGTATAGAGTAACATCAGCGTCAAATATTTCCAATTTATAAAGAAAAATTGGGTATGGATGTAAATTATTTAGTTGCAGAACTCATTACTACATAAAGCTTTTAACATAATATTTAACATATATGTACAAACATGTAAATTACAACATCACTTGTGATAATTTTAAAGCATAACATACAGCATAAAATGAATTTAGTGCGGAAGTATGTTATCGCAACAGTGTTTTGAATGTTTGTTTTTGTTTTTTTTTTTTGTAACACAAAGTGATATTAAGAGAAATTTTAATGAATTTAAAGAGGAAGTTTGTTACCTTTGAAATTTATGTTCATCCAACCTGTCTGGAGTATAAATAAAAATGAAGGATAGAAAACACTTGTATACACTATATTATACAATCTTTCTAAATTCATTCATCAGGTTATGAAAAAGGCAAATAGTGTGTGTTGCCATCTTGATAAAAACAAAATACAACTTTCGTGTAGTGTTAAAACTAACAAAAGAATTTCAAAAGTTTGCTCTTTTTTACAAGGTGAATTTAAAGTTTAAATCAATATTAAAATTTAATTTATAAAATTTAAGAATATGCAACATTTTCTTTAATTAAATTTAAAAAAAAATTACAATTGAGGTCTTGAGTTTAATTAAAGTTTTTAATAACAAAAATAGCTTGTTAGTTAAATAAAAAAGAACAAATTATCTGACCAATGGCGTAGTGGTAGTGACGCAACCTTTTATGTGGAAGGTCTCGGGTTGAAACCCTGGTCAAATAATATAAAAAAAAAAAAATATCGTAATATTATATTAATCTTAAATAATCTTGTAGTAATCTTATATTAAGATTTAATAATATAAATATTTTTTTTTTTTCTCTTATGGGAGGAAAAAACCTTCAAAAGGCACCTGAAATCCTTAACCCCCAGGTAGTGTGAGATTTCTACTACACTAAAACAACCTGCCCCCATAGCCAAAATAATGGGATAAGCATCATAGCTGCTTGCGCAGTATTATATAATATAATAGCCATATAATACTATAGCCATATGACTGAAAAGTAACTACAACCTATAAATATAAATGACTTTTAAGCGTTGAATGGGTATAAGTTGATTTGCTTCTTGAATTTTTGGGGATCAAATGAATTGGGAAACACATATGTGGGTAATGTGTTCCACAATTTGGAGGTGCGACTCAGTCCTAAATTTCAGAGTTCTTGTTCTGAAAAGTTCATGAAATAAATATGAAAATACTATTATATCTCTTGTGTAGGATAATAGATAGCGCATTTAATTTACTCCTTAAAGGAGTGAAAAAGGAATAAAAAAATTTAAATAACCACGTCAAATTTTTAAAACTAAGTTAATAGTTTAATTTAAATCAGATTATCTGCATATCTTCATCTCAATATCCAGAATGGTATTTAAAATATACCGTATAAATCTATACATAATCCTGTACATTAACATATATATTTTAGAAGTAATTATCTGGTAATTAAGTTTATAATATGTTAAAACTATTTTATTACTGATATCAATTCCTGTGTGATAACGAACTATCTTGCAATTATTGAAAGGTCGTTAAAAGAACGGTTAAACTTAAAGGAATTTCCATAGAAATATTTTGGCTTGAGATGAGTAAAGAATATTCTAAGGCTTGCAGAAAAAATCACTCAAATTCTATTACCTTTCGCTTTCACATATCTTTGTGAAGAATCATTTTCTAAATTGGCATCACTGAAGAATAAATTTCATTTGTGTCTGCATGTTGAAGCAGAGCTTTGAGTGGGAGCAATATCGCCAAAAATAGATATTTTGACTTAACACTCTCACAAACTCATGATTTCCTGGGCTTAATCAATGAATTGTGATTTTTATTTAAAGTTTAGTTTTAATTTATAAAAAAGAATGTTCTCTTTTCATTTAAACAGAAACATTAAATTGAATATGAATGGGGGCGCAGCTTACAAAGTTTACTCACTCCTGTGCTGGAAGGTCAATGTCAATTCTGATAAATTAGTATTTTATGGATTAAATGAAAATAAATTTAACCTTCTCGATTAAACCACCAAACTATGCAACCTTTATCAAATGTTCTATCGAATATTAATAATGTAACATAACATTAAAACATTGCTATTCCCAACTTTTTAGATTAATTCCTCCCAATACTAACAAAAATTAAAAAAAGCCATAAACAAGGAATCAAAAATTTTAAAGATATTCATATTATCAGTTCAAAATATTTGTATGGCAGCTACCCGAAGCCTTTGTCCGATTTTAACCAAAAAACAATGGGGAATCTACAAATTGTCTAAAAATTACTATGTGTAAGTTTTAATTCTCTAGCTCGTTTAATTTTTGAATTATCGTACTGAAATACGGACGTACACATATAGCTAGATCGACTTACTTTTCGAAACTGATCCGATACCTTACTTTGACACTATAACCAGCTCGTTCAGATCGACGCGTTACAAACGAAGGAGTAACTTTAATATACCCGTGCCCTTATTTGTATGCACGGGTATAAATATGATAAAATACTTTTGATCATTCTATGAACAATGGAAAAATAAAAGGAATTAGTAACATTGTTCAATGATCATTGATGGATTCCATTTAAACCCAGAAACAAAACGTGCATTAATATTTTAAACAAAAATTTTGAAAATTACTTCTTCTAATAATATTAGAATATGTTATTATTAATATTTATGTACCTTGAACAGAATTTTATTTCTAATATTGTATATTTTTTTAAGTAATTAAATATAATTATGTATTTTTAATGTAAATTTTGTATTATGAATAATTTTCATGCTTAAAACACAACTACAAATTTCATTTTTAATACGTTTTTATGTAATTCTATATTATTTTATTTTTAATTTTTACTTTTCAATTCAATAAATAAAGAATCGATTAAATTTTTTTATTTTATATATCTTTGATACCTTCATAATCGTTTCTATTTTGTTGAAGTTTTCTATCATATTTCAATTGTAATCGAATTTATATATTGGGCATATGCAATAACGCCAAATAAAATTAAGCCATTGACTTTACACTTCATTATCGTATTTGAAATAAAGCCAACAAACGAATTTTTAAAAATAGTCTTATTTCAATATTAAAAATAGAAATAAAGCTAATTTGATTTTATTTCAAATTGACAATATTTTTTTAATGGGCAAGCAATTGAATTGTTATATATCAGAAATTTTGTGAAAATTACATTTGTTGTTGGTTGTATTCAAATGCAGGGCTGTACCATTAGGATGAATTTTAGAGTTAGATTCAAAATCAGGGAATTTCTCTCTTACTTTTTATCTATATCTGTGGTATATGTGCGATTTTGAATTAAGAGAAATTTTAGACTTGGATTCAAAATCAGGATTGGCGCTTTTCCCAGAATATTTATATATGTGCATATGAGGGATTCTGAATAAAGAGAGGTTTTAGAGTTGGGTTCAAAATCAGGCTATTCCCTTTTTCCAAAATATTTTTATATGTACTATAAAATGCTTCCTCATTCAGAATCTGGTATATTCATACATATATGTATATAAATACTCTGGAAAAAGCGTAAATAGAAATGTGACACTTAGTTGATAAAAAAACCATTTTATGAAAAAATATATCAGAAAAATATGACATGAAATAATAAAATATGAAATAATAATATAAAAAAACGTGGGAGAGTGCAGTAGAGTAGACTGTGCCAACTCTGGAATACCCGTATGTTCGTAATATAAACATTATATCATCTGAGGTACTCGAACTCGTGGATCAAAATGGCTGGATTTGACGATGACTGCTATTGCATAAAAACGAATTTGTGAAAATTTCAAAATCCTAGCTTTTTTTAATTTTTGAGTTATCGTGGGGATGGACTACTTTTCCATTCTGATCCGATGCATATCTTTGAGTCTATATCTACTCCCCTCCTTCTCTGCGACACAATCGTAATGGCAAATTTAGTATACCCTTTTTACCTACAGTCATACGGGTATAATAACTGCAGCTGAATAATTTGAACAATAAATGAATAATAGAAGAGAATCGGTGTTAAAATTTATCTCATGTTTAAAATTTTTTAGGCTTTATTTCTTTATAATTAATTCTATACTCTTAATAATTAAAAAATTATGATTTTGGTTTTATTTCAAATGTGATATTGAAATAAAGCCCAAAAAGTACAATTTTGCTTTACTACATTTGGCCTTATTGCATGGTACCCTATATATTCGATACAAAATTAACAGCCTACAAAATATTTAGAAATTACTATAGAAAAATAAATTGTGGCTTTAAAACTGAAATTACATGCAATTTACAAGTACAAAAAAACAAAATTGTATATTTTACATATTATGTTTTTGTTATTTACAAGTGTTTATTAGTATATAAAAAATATTTAATTATGTTTTTCTTCAATGAAATAATTATTGATGGATTGTATTTAAACTCATGTTTTATTCAACAGTTGTTAAAATATTCATTTCACAATAATTTGTTTAAATTTAAAACAGATAGAGAGAGAGAGAGAGATGGTGATTTAATGTACGTTATGTACTTAATAGAAAATTAAATTCCAACTATAATACGAGTACTTGTAGATAATATTTTAACTATTATATTATTAACGTGAAAGTTATGTAAGTTAAAATCATGTAACAAGTCATTTACTTATACAATAGATTTAAAAAAAAAAACAAAACAAACTAATTAATATGTTTTTATTTAAATTTAATACAAAGTAAAATCTTTAAATAAATTTCTATTACATTTCGCACATTTTCTCTTGTTATTTTTTTTTAAATGAAGTACTGAGTACAATTACTTCTAACGATTAGTTTAAGTAATTATATTCGGTTGTATGTTGTATAATTATTTTTATATAATTAATTTTATATATACAAAAAAAATAAAATTTTGTATGTATATATATATATATTTATAATAAAAGGGACAACTTCTGATCATTTATAGATGTATATTATATGTAAATTGCATATAATATCCTAAATAATTATATGTTAGAAATGAATTTTTATAAAAACTGTATATTATAAGAAATGAGTTTTACAATCAGTCTGCTCTAAGCCTGTTTCATAGTAAAAAAATTTTTCTAATACTTATTAATATTTTGAGTTACAAATGTTCAATTGATATTTAAAAAATTTAAGATTAATAGAACTATTAAAATTTTTAACATCATTATTAAAGACGAGGTTTAAACTAATTTTACAAATTCTAATAAAAAATGTTAATTCACTGCATAAGCTGTTCGATTTTTAATTTTAAATAATTAATCTCCCATTAAGAGTTAAAAGCATATTTAATATTATCAAATTTATTTAGTATACATCAAAACTATTCAATATATACTTTGCACATATTCACCTGCGATTGATTTATTTAAACTCGATTTGGTCGTCTGCCTTAGCATATAGACTGCGAGAACTCCAGGTTTTGCAAAACAAATCAGTAAAATTTATAAACAATCTACCTATGTTAACCCCTTCAATTCAACTTGTAATGTGAAGAGTCTTTCATTTTATATACTTATGATCTTTGAAATGTGTGTATTATGTTATAAACTGATTCAAAAAATTATTAAATCTGATTAATCTTTTCCAAAGTTTCTGAGACTCATCACAATAGCTTTGGCTAACTTATGGCAAAGTTATGGCTAACTATAGTTATAACTAGTTACGGAGCAGTATTTTTGCTTTTTACCATGTTTTCCCAGTTTAGAACAGTTCTTTAAATCGTTCGCCTCCAGGTGTTGTTGGGGCCGCCTCGTCTTCGGATTCCTTGTGAGTTCCAGCCTAACATTACTTTGCATTATATCCAAAAAGTTTAAGAAAAACAAAAATATTTAAATACAACAATAAGTTCAGGTGTAGCGTTTGACTAGATTATTACCCAGTCGCATTTTTCAACAAAAATTTCATTTCGTCAATAGTCAAATTTAACAAAAATTGATTTTCTTGACTTTTGGTCAAAATAAAAATTAGAATATATAAGTTACTATATGTTGACTTACAGCAGGGATTGAAACCGTACTCCCTTTGTTGATAAACCAGGTATTAATCACCGAGATCCCCAAATAAAATAACAATTTTCATCCTAATTAATCAAAAAAAATTTTGCATACTTTTAGGATGAAACTTTAAAATAAATTTGCTTTTAACGAAAAATTGCCTAGGACAGAAACTAATCCGTTCTCAATCATAAACCATTTGAAACTCTTCATTCTTGAAGATAAAGAGAATTTGAATTTCTAATAGAGAAGTAAAGATTCTATATTTCAATCGATATCTTTCTTCACATGAAAATTTAAACTCCGAAATAAATAATTGTGTATAAATTAGTTTATAATTTTAAAAAATCAGCAATTAGTAAAACAAAGGTTTAAAAACAAATTTCTTTAAATGAAGCTCAATAAATACAACAAAAAATTAAAAATGTTCGTCCTAGTTTTACAGCATATAATATTCAATCCAATGAGTACAGTATTTTTATTTTTTTAACACTATGCCATCAATTTGTTATGGCAATTCTTATTGTAGTTTAAATTTCAAAATAAAATTCCACAATTCGGCAAACGTAACGGATTCTGATTCAGACTTCTGTCGGTGACTATATATTTCACTCACTTTTAAATTTATTCAACATACTTTTTCAAGGACTTTTTGTTGACGGCTAAACGAAAACATTTCAAATTATTTAACTCGGCCGCTATTACAGGAAAAGCGTAATGCAATTTTGAAGTAAACTGCTACTTTTGAATTGCTCTAAAAGCTAATCAATCCAAGATATTTATATTAAACATTTTAGTTATACGGTTGGTGAAACATTATTATATAACTATTGCTAATCAACATATACCAAGTCAAGCTAAAAATATTAATATATTTTACTTAAAACGTTTTCAATTAAATTCCATAAAAATTTTATTTAAATTTTTTTTTTTCAACTATATTTTAAAAACTTCTTCAGTTAATTTGCAAATATGTGCAATACAATATAAAACACAAAATATATATTTTTCAAATTTAATTCTTCTTTATATTCAAATTCAACAAATTTTTTTTTCAATTCCATCATGAATTCTTCAACTAAATAAACATTGTAAACAACAATTTTTTTCTTCTCTCCATCTCCGTCTCTCCTTCTCTTTCATAACAATTAAGTATTCATTAAAGCAAACATTGTAAAATGAAGAAGCAAATATTTTCTTAGCGTATTTTAATTTTTATACCCATTCATACATTTAAGGCCACGGAAATATTAAAATTCCTTCTTCGTTTGTAACATATCGATCTAGACGAGCTAAATATAGTGTACATATCAAATCAGAAAAGTAAATCGATCTAGCTCTGTGTGCCTTCCGTCCATGCGTTTGTCAGTACGATAAATCAAAAACTAAAAGGGCTAGAGTTTTGAAATCATACAAAGTAATTTTTAGACAATTTCTAGGATTCCTATTGTTTTTGGTTAAGATTAGATCTAGGAGTTTGGGGAGCTACCATACAACTTTTGTGCATCAATATGAATTTCTTCAAAATTAATAACGCTGGGAAGAAAATTACACACAGTGAGTTATATAATAGAACAAACATCTATAAGAAGTTTCAAAATGTTACGGCTTCATTTTGGTTATGCACGGGTATCTAAAAGTTGACAAGGACAACTATAATCTTCCTCGATTTTTTTTTAAATTTTTAATATTTAAACGTGCTTTAAGAATATAATGTAATACTTGTATACAAGTATTTAAGATTTTTTTAGAATTCCACTCATATTATAAGTTTTTATTTTACAAAATTATGATACGAAAGAAATAAATAAAAGTGACGGTTTTAAGAAAACAGATTTGTGTCTTCTTAAAATTACAATGTATGCAGTATGATTGACAACATTACCAACAACAGCAACAACTTTCATTCAACATAAAAACATTAAAAAATTAAAATCTAAATAAATTTGCATTCAATAGAATAATTGTACAACAAAAACAAACAAACCAAATCTTCATCATATATGAAAATATTAAATACTATATTTTTTTATAAATAGTATCTTCTAGATACAAAATATCTTTTCATATTTCTTTGTTTTTCATTTTTTTCATAAATTCATAGAGTACAACATTTTTTACAATTCTACATACAAAGCGTTTATATTACACGACGCGACGACGTTCCAAAATGAACAATAGTTTTTCTCAATATCATTTTTCAAATTTTATATTTATTATAATGGGAATTTGTTTTGTATTTAAAAGTATCTTAAATTCTCAAAGTATCTTAAGTCTAAAAGTTAAATGAAGTTAATTGAAATAATTAAAAATTTGATACAAGATAAAAATTTTTTTATTGAAAGAATGGGAATTATGCAAAAAAATAGTAAAATTAATTTTTTTAACTTATCTTCATAAAAAGAGAGTTTGAAATCGAAAATTATGTAATTTAATAGATAAGTTTTGAAAAAAAAACAAAGGGCGTTAAAAACCCTATGAAATAATTAATGAAACTTTTTCTTGTTGAGCAGAAAAATTAATTGTTATTATTCAACCCACAATTGCAAATTTAAACAAAAGTGTATTTGGTATATTTTACAATTTTTTGGTTACAAATTTCTAAAAAAGTTTCTAAGATATTTAAAATAAATTAATAAAACTTATTTTTTTATGGGGGTTAGTAGATTTCATCAAAAGTCACTCAAATTTTTTATTAACCAATACTTCTGCTAAAATAAAACTTTAGAATTACTCCTCTTAACACAATTGAACAGCTTGGTTACAGTGATTGGAAATTTGTCAGATAAAGGGATAGAAGAAGGATGTTAAGTTTTTTTAATACATTAATTTGATACATACATGAATAAGCTACTTTAAAGATGACATTAGATTGTATACCATCCCAAAATCGTGACATTCGCAACGCAATCGAATTCCCATAAACTTTATTACTTTCTGTTTTACTAATATCTTTTACACCAAAGACTATTGCGTCAAAATCTTGCTTTCGTAAATCTTCTAAAACAAACCTTTTTCCAAAATATTTTGTCCAATATCTACTAGATTGCATATAAAACTAAGTCAATTTCAAATATTTTAATTTATAAAATTGGTTAAAATATAATTTATTTTGATATCGGGGGCAGCCAACCACGGGGGGCTCTTTTATTATTTAAATTAGATTTTGTATCCAAAACTAAAATTAAATGAATGGTATGTGAATTCGGCATATCTATTTCACACAAAAAATAACCTCAACTACATACGTTCATACAAGTACAATTATAGTTTTTTAAATTTTAAAATTATAATTCAAATTAAAATAAAATCATTAGCTTTCCAGAAGCAATACAAAAGCTCCATAAAAGTGTATTTATGACTTCATAATATTTTCAATAAATAAAAAATAATTCTGGAGTTTTCTGAATTTAAACACTTTTTTTACCCGTATGACTATTAATCTAATCTAATGTTAAATACTAAATTTGACATTACGTTTGTGGCACAGAGATGTAGCAGGTTAAATGTAGACTAAAAGGATCGGAACAGAATCGAAAATTAAATTGATCTAACGTCTGTATCCACGATAATTAAAAAAATAACGGAGCTAGGATTTTGAAATTTCCACAAATTAATTTTATGCAATAGCCGTCATCGCTATTGAAATCCACCCAGTGTGCTCCACGGGTTCAAGCACCTGACATACAAATTCTATTTTTATATGATCATTACCATAAATAATTTAGTTTTATAGCCAAGGTTTGTGCAAAATTAGGTTGGTCTACAGCAGTAGGTTTGAGTATCTGTTAGACAACTTCTTTTTTTAATTAAGCATTACTCTATGTCAATAGTAATTAATTTGTATGGTCAACCTCTAAATAAATTAAAGTTGGTGTAGTTATATTATGGTCATATGGGTATCCCAGAGTTGATACAGTCTACTCTACTACACTCTTCCTCGTTTATTTGTGTATTTAAATGCTATTTTAGGTTATTAAACCAAAAAAGTAATATGAGATACTTCCATTTTTGGAAATGAAATCAAAAAAAACTGCATTTTTCTGCCAACTCTTAATGACATTTTAAATTAATTAATTTTTCAATTTCCTTTAATATAAAACCATTTTCCAATAAAATAAAATATATTTACCTAATAAAATCACAAACCAATTGGGTATTTAATAAAACAAATATGGGTATGACATAAAATAACTGAAAAAAACAAAAAATTGAGAAATCAAAAATAAATCTTAAGCTATCAATTCGCAACAAATAAAAACTGTTAAAAAAGAACTGAGAAAATATTAACTTCAGTTAATAATAATATTATATGTTTTAAAGTTAATTGTTACCTGTAGTTGGTTCCATTTCTGCAATTAAAATATGAAACCAAGAAGGTAGTAAGCAAAAAACAAGAGTTCATCAAGAAGCGTTTTTTTTTCAAGTGATTAAAGCGTTTTAGAACTGGAATGGAAATTATCTTTAACTTCTTTAGTTTGAAATAATTAAAGAAATAGGCATAGGTGTCCAGGAGTCTAAGTGCAGGTATTAAATTTTGATTAAAAAAGGCAATACTTTACAGGTAAAGCTTTGCTTGATTTGGAATGATTAAGATCTTATATATCTTAAAATTCCAGGTGACACTTTCAAGTTATTCAAATGCCACAAATTTAACAAAATTGTATAATTCGTTGAATTGTTGCTATAGGTTTCTCCCATCTAGAGGAGACTGTATCTGCGTAATCGAAATAAAATTAATTCTACAACTACTTTATTTTTGAAAAACGTTTCTAACTAAAAATTGAGTTATCTTAAGTGCTAAAGAATTATTAACAAGCAAACAGTCAAACAGGAAAACATAATTAAGATATTAAGCAATTTTTGTAATTTACTTTTCACAATGTAATAAAAAGTGTTGCAGTTTGTAAAATCACTTGTGGTCTTAAAATATTAAATTAAATTAAAAATAACTAACCATTTAATTAGACTAAAGGCAGCTAAATTTTATTTAAAGCAAAAGAAGTTACTAAACATGCTTTAAAATATTGATTGCAGATGCAATTAATCATAAAGTTGATATGTACATTACAAATTATACTTTTTATTACTTTTTTAAATTAAATCCAATATTTTCCTAAATGTTAATTTTGCTTATTCACCTCCTTCTTTTCTTATTGCCAAGAGTTATTGATTACTTGTTCTACTTCGCACCTTCTTTATATTTTAGTAGTATAGTGGTAAAAATCAAAATAAATTTTTAACGTGTTACCTACTTAAATAGTATTATTAAAATTTAATAATAATATTTTTTTTTGATTTACTATTAAATTAGATCTTTATGATTATTTATCAAAATTTTAAGATGCTTTTATTTCTGTAGTTTGAGCCCTCCTGGAAATAAACACTGCTCTTAACAAACTCATAAAAAATTATCTATTATTATGGTCTGTTGATTTAGATGTTTCTCTGTACACATTTACAGTTGAACTTCATCTAGGTAACTTGACTTCGAACATGATCTAGGATGATTTACTTGACCTAGGAAGATTGACTTGACCCAGATTCTGTAATGGACTTGATTAAAAAGATTTTTTAGGTCCCTATTCTGAGAAAATGTTTAGACCGGTTAAAACCCTTTATATTATTCACATGGTTAAAATATAAGAGGATATAGTTAAGAAGCAGCGAATTAGCATGATTGTCGTCTTAAGAAGTCCTTTAAGCCCTTAATAATTTGTATGAAAATTTTTTTATTTATATGCCCAAGATCAGCTAGCAGAACATCATAGAACATGTGTATGTGTTTTCTACTATTTTTCGGTGACGCACACAGTTTAAGAACAAGCTTTGTTTTTGTGGTATTGGGTGTTAAAGGATTTTAAAAGAGTCAGGTTTACCAACATGTGGGTGTCATTGAAAGGTCTAATCGAGCTCTTTAACCCTTGTTAGGGTTATCAATGTTTTGCTTCTACTGTTAGTGTGTAGAAAACTTTTTTAAGTCGAAAATACATTGATAATAGTATTGTTGGGATATTTTTAATCAAATCTTTAACTAGGAGAAATTGTTTTTTTCCAGATACTTCATCTTTACTTTAATATTACTATTCTTAACTTTAAACTTGTTTTATTATTCAGCCCATTTTGGCTTTAGCAAGATGGTTTTGAAAATTAGATTAGGAGAGATGTGATAATTGGTTACAATATCACAGGATTATACGCTTTTTCTTCACAATATGTATATAAGCTTCCCTTCATTTCATATGGTATATATACATAAATATGTATCTGATGATGATTTTATAGTCGACAATAGTAATAAAGTTAAGTCTATAATTTTTCTTTTTAAAATGTCAAATAATTTCACTTTAATGAGACAGAAATCCTTTGGGAAGTCTCAGAAGTCTCACTGTGGTAAAACAGAAGTTCAATGGGATTTCTAATCATGGAACTTCTGACATGTCACCGTATTTATTAACGTATTTCTACTTTTTTAAAAAATTTGACTAATTAATGATTATAAATTCGATAACTATATATAAAATTGATCTAACTTATAATTAACTAACTACTTTACTTTAATTTTAAAACCATGACGCAAAAGTCTAATTAAGATCTAATATCCAACATTCTATCTATACTGTAAAACTATTTTTGTGTATGAAATCTTTTCGGTAAATCAGTTACTATAGCAACTATATTATGGCGATTGAAATAAAATAAAATGCATAACTAATCAATGTTTCTATTATATTATGCCGCATTTATTTAATTTGAATAAGAATTCTTATTTATTCATATTTGTGCCTTGCTATTGATCTGGCGGATAATAATAACTAACAAAATAAGTAAAAAACGAATGGCATTTTTTAATGTCCAACTTAAAAAAAAAAAAAATCAGTTATTTGTTAACCGACATTAATTTTACAAAACGTAAAATACAATACAATATAATATGAATAATACAACAAATATTCATAACTATTGCATTTCATAGAATGTTCAACATAATTTTGACTAAAAATATTTTTTTTTATTCTTTTTTCAATGAATTCTTAAAAACAAATTTTATTTTATTATTAGATATTATGTAGAATACTGTTATTTTAAATATATTAATATCTAAATATCTATAGTATCAATTTATATCTGTAGATACTTTATAGATACTTTAATAACTTCTTATATTAGTTAAAATAAATTCCTAACAAATTGTTAATAAATTACCATTAAAAAAAAAATTTTTTTTTGATCTCCAGTTTGAATTTTAAATATAAAATTTGTACTTGATTCAATGAATTTTGCATTGAAATCTTTTATTAAAGTTTTTGTCTTTTAAACCTAGGTTAATTGAGTATGCAAAAAAGGTTATTTCCGTTATTCATTTTAGATTATTGATATTCAGTATTACCTGTTTTTTTTTTATTTTATGTATTATTATTATTGAGTTGAATACAATAAGAACGAAGTTCATTATACTTTAAGTATAGTTTAGTCTTGTTTTGTTGATTAAAATTAAAATAATTTTATTAAATAATATGCCAATTATTTTTTTTTTAATTATGTCATTGAATTTAATGTAATCAGAAATTCAAAATAATATATTAGTAATATACTCGGAAATAATGTCCCAAGAAATAAGTTTAATCATGTTTTATTTCCTTCGAAAATGCAGAAAGCCGCAATCGCGGGAAACGGAAAGTAAAACTGAATCGGCCTTTTTAGCACATTTTCACTTTCAACGAAAGGGCCTATTAAGTTTCAATCTGACCAATGGTGTAGGGGTCAGATTGAAACTTCCGCATGAAAGACACTGCCTTTCATGCGGAAAGTCTCGGGTTCAAACTCCGGTCAGATCATATCTAATAAAAAATATCGTAAAAATTGTATAATTATATCGTAATAGTTAATATCGTAATATAAGATAAGATTTAATAGAAATATATAAATAACTTCTGTGTAAGATAAAAGGTAGCGAAAACAAAATTAACCTTTGTGTATTCATAATCTTATACAATAACCACAGCCGAGTAACCAACGGTTAAGTAAACATAACGATTTTAAAAGGAGCTGAAGCCTTACACTTGATGAATGCGCTATACTGCTTAAAGAAGTGGAAAATGAATAATAAGTTCCAATCTGTCCAGCTGTATATTAAAGATTTGCAAAGTTTTAAATAAAGCCATGCACAAGTGGGTATTATAGAATAATATTCTATTCCATGTGTTCCGTAAAGTTGGTTATTCAAATGTGTACAACTTAGTTATATTGAAGAAAAACATTAACATTTTACTCCTTAATATCCTGTCTTATACTTTCAATATTGAAACAATTCTATTTTGTTTTTATATTATAATCATTTTGTATTTCAACTACATGGTTTTTATATCTGTGAGTAATATTATTCAATTAAATTATTATTAATGATTAATTCACTGGGATTCGAAGAGAAAGTTGGGCACTCTAACTACTGTGCCACCCAGGTATTTGACGTCTTTTAACTTCCAAAATGTTACAATTAGAGTCATATAATTTTGAAAGAAGTCAGATCCCTAGAAATAAGTATAAAAATGTG
This sequence comes from Dolichopus griseipennis, assembly GCA_963082915.1. NCBI lineage: Eukaryota > Metazoa > Arthropoda > Insecta > Diptera > Dolichopodidae > Dolichopus > Dolichopus griseipennis. Next base: position 55,443,075 of record OY720444.1, on the reverse strand, counting down.
CCTTTTTAAAATCCCTTATGGTTTTCCTTCTGAACATACTTCGGAGGAAATATTTAAGTTTTCGAACAAGTTTTTTGTTGGAAATACTTGCATGCTTATTACAATCGCTTCAATCTTGTAATAAGACTTTATTTTGACATTTTTCCATGTAGGGTATAATTCGAAAGAAACTCGGATCTTAATGAGTTCGTTAAACATTCCTATAATATTTCTGGTAAAACTTCATTTTTCACTTTTTCCATGTATCCCTTGCGATTTAGAGTTTTTGCTCGTCTACAACTTTTAAATTGTTACCAAGTGATTTAATAATATAAATTTAAACTTTGGAAAAGTTTTCTATATTCATTAGATCAAGAATGTTGGTTCCATGAATATAATACTTTTAAACTCTAAAAAAAACTCTTATTTACGTAAGCGATTAGAGACTATAGCTATTAAAAATATTGAGTTTGTTTAAAGTAATTAGCGATTAATATCACAAACTCACTATAGGTTCAGTGCAGTCTTAAATAACCATCTAAAAACTAATTATAAGTTTTTATTTTGCAGTTTTTGACCTCAATACCTTATAATTTTTTGTATTACATAACTGTAATATTTTCTAGTCAACTAGTTACAAGTACATACCTATTCTTTAAATAATTTTTTAATTATTTCTAAAACTTCTTATAATACTCGTACAAACATGAAGTCCGGAAATTAAATATACTATTCATACTACAGAACAAGATTTTACTCTAATATTATTTTCAATTATTTTTAAAAATAATAATAATGACCTCATCATTAAACCTTTAATAAATAATTTTAAAATTAAATTTACATATTTGCAATTTTATCCGCGTACTTAAACTTCGAGAGCTTCTGTACATATCCAATAATTCATTTTTATTTATAGAAGTAAAAAACAAAAACAAAGTTTTTTCACCACACCATACATGGTGAGTACAAAAAGTCAAAATGAAATCATCTTCCTATTTCACCGTTTTAAATAATTTATGTTTTTTTATATAGGTAAGTTAAACCTATATTTAGGCCCAAGAATGCCGAAAAAAAAAAATTATTTAAAAAAATCTAAAATAAAAGAAACTATAATTTAATTTCATACAACAATTGTTTCGTGCAAAGAATACAAGAATTAATGAAGAATAAAAAAATAAGAAATTTATTAAAAAATAGTTTCTACGGTTTTATAATTTACTTGTCCATATTCTTTTTTTTTATATTATATATACATATATATATATATATATTTTTTTTTTTTATCATTTACCGTTATATATAATTAAAAATCACGCTTCGTGAATACACGCTTTACAAAAAAAAAAAAAACAAAAAAATTAAAATATACTTAGTTAAGTTTACATAAAATTTAACACGTTAGCGGACACACAAAAAAAAATATATCTATTCTGTCTCTAATGTTTTGTATATTTCAAATTATGAAAGTTAATTTTTTGATCAGTGATTTTTTAAAAAGTTAATGAAAAACAGTGTTATTGTAATTCCATTACTCCACGAAAATTTGGTAAAGAAATCATTTCAGTAATCATTATTATAGTAATCATTCCTGTTCCTGTGGTCAATTAAAAAACACAATATTTTAAGTTTTATTTAGCTATAAATATCTTCGATTTTTTCTTGTTAACTTGTTTTTCGCAGATACTTGAAAGAAGGTACTTAGAATTTTAGCATATATATCAACTTATCTTATGAATTACTCTGAATTTTGACCAAAGAGATGTAGAATGTAATGAAAAATTATTTTATAAAATATAAAATAGAACCATATATTCGTATATATAAATATTTAACTATTATATTAAAATATGGTAAAGTAATAATATTATTCGCTATATTCTATCTTTTTATAGTTGATTAATATTCTTAACTTGATCAAATTTCTTAACTTCCTAGTTTCCATATACCCATTTCTCAAGTTACACAATTGCAAAACTCTCTGAAATTTAATTGAGTCTTTAAAAGTTTATACCCAACCTGTCTTTATTATTTTACTATTGTTGATAATTGTCTGAATTTTATTAAAAACTATTAAAATTAGTGAATAATATAAATATAAACTTAATTTAAATTAAAGTGAGATAACGTGTTAAAAAATACATAAAAAAAAAATAAAACAAAAAAAGAAAAAAAAACTATTCTCAGCTAAAAAAGAAAAGGTTTATGTTTTCTTTTATGAAAGGCTACTGTATTTGGTGTTAAACCTTTATTCAGCAAAAAAAAATATTTAAATATAATTTTAAAACGTTCTATGAATATCTAATTCAATTTATAATGCTTTTTCCAATACTAGCAAACACAATTTCTACGTCCCAGTGCAAATTTTTAAAAATTATAAACTTTTGTGAATCAGATCAAAGTTGTCAAGACCTAAGAATGAAGTTTAAGTGTACTTTGACGCTCTGAAATTAAAAAAAGCTCAATCTGTCACACATTTTACTTTAATTATTTATATAACGCGTATTTTTTTAAGGAAGGAAATAATAAAATTATGTACTTCAAGCTTTTCTTCAGTATTAATACTAAAGAAGAAGAGGTTATAAGTTCTGTCCTAAAAAAAGTCGTTCCATTTTGTCGTAAGCATGTGATTCCGAATTTTTATTTGTGATTTCATGGGTATGTGTGTTTGGGTGGGTGTCTGTGAGCACGATAATTCGAGGAAATTTTAATCAATTTCGATGAATTTTGATATGAATGCCATTTTCACCAATAGTAAAGTTAAATTTTTAGATGGGCCAACCAGACCACGGAAACGAGAGGCATACAAAAACATCAGACTTTTCGAGAAATTTCGTGTTCTAACCGTCAAAAAGAGTTCAAATTTGGTACATATACTATTGGTAGTTATCCATGAAAAGTATCTTTCATAAATAAAAACTGATATCATGGAGTCTAGAGATTCAAGAATTTTCGGGAATTTCAAGTTGTAATAATTTATCAAAATTTCAACCGATTTAAATGAAATTTGGTACGAAATTTTGGGTCAAAATAAAAAAATACTTCGCAGATATGCCAAACTGGACTACGAGATAAGGGTGATATAAAATCCCATATAAAATAACCAGACTGTACAAGAAAATTCGAGTTTAAACTGTCGGGAAGATCTCATATTTGGTGCATTCTATTTATTTTGTCCACTTTCCTGATTGTGATCCGAACTTTACACAAAGTGGCTTATCTCATCACAAAAAGAAACTTTTTATTAAAAAAATTGTGTTTCAAAATATTGTATTCCTATTATACAATAGGAATACAATATTGTTCTAGCTTAGTATAATTCTAAGTCGCTGTTGGTTTATATCAGATCAAACAATTCGATCCTGTATTTTTTACAATTTTTATCTAATCCGAGATTTGTAAATCAAATCATTGTAAATCAAATAATTTTATGTTTATAGTTAAATCTAAGAAATTCGTTTATGGAGCAATTACAATATTAATGGCTTTTTATTAATAGCAAAATGGCTAGGTGGCAGAGTACCCACCAAATATAAAGCGAAGGCCCGGGTTCGAGTCCGAGTCAAAGTGAGAAAACTTTTCTGGTTTTCGATTCGACTCAGCTACCATTCGCAATTGCGTTGCTCTTGAACCTACATTTACAAGAAATGGGGTTTGATAGGAAGGTCCTTGTTTAATATATATGTATGTATTGCATGACATTCATTATAAGTACAGTGCATTAAAATAAAACCACTTTCCATTTGAAAATTATAAAAAATATTATACAGGGAGCTAAAATAATTAATTTATACCCATAATAAAAGAAAGATATATCCTTTAGTTGTAAGTCACAAATATTTAAATTTTTCCTTTCATCTTTTGTATCAAAAAAACGTTAATGTTAAAGTGTGTAGTAGCATACTCATTTTTTATAATTATATTTGGCTTTATGCTATATTTCATTGTGTGCATATAACATTAAGTATAAATTTGCATAATATTAAAATATATATATATTTCTTTTCTATTATATTTTTAAACTCTCATTAGAGGCAACAAATTGTTGTAAGTTTATAATTATCAAATAACATGACATGATATCATTATTATTTCAACAAGTTTAATAACTCTTTAATAAGTCTGTTAAAAAACTTTTTAAAATGCATTTGAATAATTTTTCTTTTTTGCATGTTATTTAAGTACATATGTACTGTTATATTTTTGAAAAGTAATGTTAAAAGAATTCTTATTTAATATAGTATATATATTAAAGAATTAAATCTCGCATGTTCGGAAAAAAAAAAATTCATTTCCAAATGACTGAAAGAAATAATTTCCATAGATTTGAAAAAAAAATTGAAATATGTATACAATCACTTCCGGTAATAAATTAAAAGTTTAAAGAACTTTATTGGTCAACAAAAATATTGGCATTTATTCAATTTTAATTATGTAATATTGTTTTTATATATAGATATAGTAATTAAATTCTTAAGTCTTTCAAATATTATCAACGTTTGTGGTGTAGAACTTATTTTCATTCGAAAGTCCCAAAACAAAATTAAATTTTGAAAAATTGGAATATTCTTTCAGAATTTTAATTTATCTCAATATTTCTTAAAAGAGTTACATTTCTTTTTCCAACTTCCACTTCTTCTTTTTGTTTTAGATCTGCGGTTTGTCACTTATTAGTTGATTCCTGTGAAGCAGTTATCCAACTTTTATCCCATCATTTTGACTGATCTATTTGTTGTTACTGGCTGCATGAGCTGTTCTTACATAAAATCTTACCAAATGTCTACACATTCCTTCCATCAGCATGATCTTTACAATCTTAAAGTGTCATTCCAGTAGTCTATATCAAAGTTTCTATCTCTATCGTTTTAAGCCATTATTTTATTGCTAAGAAGTCTGCTTTATAATCTACAGCCCACATATGTTTTATAAATCTTAAACTTGCTTTTAATTATTTAATTGTAGCTTCGTTACCCTTCAAAGTTAAGACCCATGTTGAAATATAATGTTGGAGTTTTGAATTTTATATGTTACTTAAAAAAATTTGAACAGATATTCAAATTACATTTTTCGACCCATTAAACTTTCTAAACAGAGGGCGGAAGAAACAAATTTTATTTTGACCGACTCCTACTAATTTCTGAGAATTTAACTTCTCCCATAATTTCAAGTTTCTAGCTTCAGCTCTTCAGAAGATATGTGGGGCCAAAAATTTTGTAACAATTGAGTTTTGCATAACGGTAAATTTTAATACCGTATGGCAATCATTACCCTTTTAAAACTTATAGGTTATAATAGCAGCTATCTTTTACCGTTTTCAAATTGAAATAGGTATGTTACAGAACAGACTTGTTATAATAATTTTAATATAGGGCTTTTTTCAACTTCGGAGGGCTTTATCTCCGTAAAGAGTGGGGCTACAGAAAAGTTCTTCAATGAAATTATTTTTTCGCAGTTTCTTTTCTCTATTTCAAACGCTGTAAAATTTTTTGTAAACATACAGACGGACGGACGCACTTGATTAATTTAACTAATAAAATTTAATTTTAATCTATTATTTACTAACTGAATGATATTTAAAAATTGTTTATTAATTATAATTTTTTTTTCTTTCTTTTCAGGTATGTCAAACATTTTTAAGTGAAATAACTTATATATTGAATAAAATACCGTTATTATTTTGTAAGTAATTAAAATTTTAAAAAAATATTAAAAAAAACTTTAATGTAAACTTCCACTTTAGTGACCCACATTCCAATTTGAACATTAGTTTATATAAACTATTCTAAAAATGTCACATTTTTTCAATAATATTAGTTTTGGCATTAGATACACTTTCTTTATCACTTAATCAAACATAGACAAAAGAATTTAATAAAACTTTAAAAAAACACGACATCCTTCAATTTGGTTCTAACTGAGTGCAAAAAATTGCATTCTTGTTTTTGTATTTTTTCTTTTCTTTATTTTAAAATATCTTAAATTAAACATTTTAAATGTGTCGTCCTTGATCTAATAGTTGAGGGACAAAGAAAGAGAAGCTAAATTGTGTAACAAATATCTAAAAAAAACAAAAAAAAAACTAAAACCAAAAAAGCTTTATCATCAACTGTGACTAAAATGACATTATATTGATGAATAAAAAACAATATATACAAAAACTTTTAAACCAACAATTTTTTTAAAACATTTTCTGCATGCACACAGTTTGAATACGAGTTGCTAAATGCATTTACAGTAACGGATATTAAAGAAAATGCACAATATAATCCAAAAAAAAAATTAACGGTTTTTATCACATTTTTTTCTTTTAAACTCCTGGAACACATTAGATGGAATGTGGTTCCAAATGCGTGAAGAGTGGCATGACAAACGAATTTCCATAAGCCGTTTTGCGCCATCTGGTTATTCCAATAGTGTAGGGATGAGCATCTGTTGCTATGTTTCCTGTTGAAAATCTTGAGTGAAGGTATTAATTGTTTGATTTCTTAGGAACAGGTGTTCGTCTGTACAAAAGATCTATAAAATCTGAATATCTTCTTCTTTGAAGTCTCTATCCAGATTGAACTATGGCGATATTTAAAATGAATTTTGTATAATATTTATGTTCTAACATGTTATCGCCGTCTTGTTTTGTTTAAGGTCACAATTCTAAATTCCTTTGATATTAAGCAAGTTAATACGCCACAATTTGTTTTTGGTCTTGAGAAATATCTTCCTCAATTTCTTTAATCCATTTAGTTTTCTTTATACAATTAACTTCTTCAGTTTACCAAGCCTTCTTACGATATATTTAAAATTTTTAAGATAACACTGACTAGATTTTGCATTAGTCTATTTATCTTTTATAGTCCCGAAATATAGTGACGATGTTTTCAGTTCATAATATACTGTAATATATACTATACATGATAAATATATGCAATTCTAATAAAAACTCTTTGCTGCACACGGTCCGAACCTTAAATCTTTAGATTGAAAGAATGGCATCCAAACAACTAAGTCAAATAACGGTTTTTCCTGTACTTCAAAAACGATGGCTTAGTTAGAGATAGAGAATTATTTAATGGCAGATTCCAGAATTCAAAAAATGATTTTATAAGTTCCCGTAATATTAGAATGCATACTCTGTCTGTAAGACTATTAACTTTTATTTTGATACTGTATTAAAAAAACCAATGAACCATATATGAACCATATAATGTTTTGAACCATAAAATTTACTTTAATAAAAGGTTTTTTACTATTCTAATAGAAAATAATTTAAAAAATAAAAAACTTTACTTAGTATGTACTAGGAAGCAATAAAGATTTCAATCAGTTCAGTTAATTTTTCCAAAGATTTTTTGAAATCCATACAAATGTACTTCTAAGAGTGTACTAAACTTGGTATTTCGTATATTATGAATCTGTTTTATTAAAAAGACAAGCTACATAAAGACTCAAGTATATATGAATCAAAAAGCATGTTGTTTGTCCTTATGTATGCCAACACCTTGGGTTCTGAAACTTCTTAAATTCATTCATATATAAGAGCCGTTTTTGCAATTAAAATTTAAAGAGTTCGGTCAGAGTTCGGTCTATATGAGAAACTTTTCATATTTATATTATGTTCGTTGGGTATCCTAGAATCGACGCAATCTATACATTTCTTTCTTTCTCATTTTAATGTGTTCTAATAAATATGAACAATGTCATTTTTATTACAGAAATATATACATATATATCCTAGTATGTATTCTCATACATATTAAACTAATAAATCAATATATATATATGTACATAATATATACATAGTTAAGTGCTAAACTAATCAAAAAAGGATTTACTTAATTTTACAGTCAAAATGTGATAAAAATATTATAAAGTACTATAGATCCGTTCCGTTCAATGTCCAACCATAACAAAATTAAAAAAAAAAATAAAAACAACAAAATATTTTTAACAAAAGAAGGACGGAAATAATGTTTACATGTTTAAGGATGATATATGATGCATAAGTTACTGTCCTTCAGAAACAGTTTAAAATCTTTTTGCTTTTTATTTTTTTTTTAAATTTTTGTATTTATACAGAAAATAAAATAAAATAAATTGTTTCTAACCACACCTAAAAATTACAACAAATAGAAATAAAAAAAAACGAAAACAAAGTCTAAAGGACATAATATATTTTCCAAAAAATTATTTTAATACAAAATACTCCCGACAGAGTTGTCATATGAACACTAGTTGTATAGAATGTGATGGTCATTTAAACTTTAAGCTTTGATTTTATTATAGTTCATAGTTTTGAAAAAAAAAAATAAATACTTTTTATCCTTAACATTTTTAAATCTTTATATAATGATATTAAAGATATGTATGTGTAGGTGTTTAAGTAGAAGATTATATGTACTTTAAGGTTTTCTACATTCTATATCAAAAATTTGGATACAATTGTTCAAGTTTTCATTATGACAGTAATTAAATCAGAGATACTCAAATTCTATTGCTTTAGGACAACAATTATTATTATGGCTGAAAAGACTTTATTCTGAAAAGAGAAAGAGTCTTTGCTGCCCAGGGTCCGAACCTAACACCTTTAGATTGAAAGAGTGGCATCCAAAGCACTAAGCCATTTTTCAGTTAACGGTTTTTCCTATTCTTCAAAAAATTAATCTCAGTTAATGAGATAGTGATTGTATAAGTCAAATAGAAACTTTACAATTAGAACGCTTGGTTTGTTAGCGGTGAACGCCAACTCTGTTACGTATTTTCAAGAACTGTTTTTCGAAATTCCGTGGGTAATTTGATTCACCAACTAATTTCTACAATTGCATTGGATATTTTTATAACATGATTCTGTTTCCTTTTAACCCATTTAGTCCGGTTTAGTTTACCAAAAGTATTTAGAAATTATGAATTTTCCCAATTTAAATATGTACAGAGTTACTATAAAATTTTTCTTGAATTTCCAGAATTATTGAATACTATGAAGCTTCTGTAAAGATATGGAGCCATGTTTTCTCAAAACGAATGAATCCTCTCACTTTCAATAAGTAAGAACAAAATCTGGACTTTAAAATCTGTAATGCAACCGCCAATCTGCAGAATAGCTGCTGTAGATAAGACTTTCGCTTCAAAACTTTAAATCGCCAAGAACTGAAAATCTACAATTAAGTACTGAGAAAAATACTATACAAAACTTGTAAGACTGCCTCAGTCAACCCTAAGTTATTATTCATTTCTAAAGTAATATTAAATAACTGCATAAAATATTATAAATAGCCCATAAAAGTATGCAATTTTAAATTGAAACACAAGGAAGCTTTTTTACTATTTGAAATTTGCGTACTTTTTTTGCAATTTTTATTTTACGTTTTTATTAAACTTCAAAAGATATGAAAGTTTTTATTTATTTAAACATATACAGAATACACATATATTATGACAGTAAATTTTTTTTATACGTATATCTTAAAAAAAAATTTAATTAAAAAAAAAACACGATTAAATTTTAATAGTTTAAATACTTTGGGATGAAACCCCTGTTATCATTCCTTCGTACATTTATCTACAAAAAAACTTCCTCTATAATTCCTTTTCAATCCGTCTTCCAATAAACCTGCGGCATTCATGTATCAAAAGAAGGAAAACTAATACATCTCTTTTAAAATATATGAAGTATCATAAATCTTTTTTTCCCATTTAACGTTCAGAGTTCACTTAAATCGACCAATGAAAAATTACACTATAAAATTTACGACTTCAAGGTAAAAAAAAACCGTTAAAAAAAATTGCTACTGTAAATTGTTTAGATACTATTTTGTTGTTATTTGTATAAATTTTAGATAATCGATGTATATCGAGTAGAATGGATTTTTTTTTCAGTGGAAACTGGGTGAAAATATTTGAAAAGCGAATATATTTTCCAAGAAAATTTAAAAACGATATTGAGCTTCAAAAATTATGAAAAATTTCTGGAATTAGTTTTTATTGAAAGTTGGAAGATAACTAGACGAGCTCTGCGTTGTATTTTTTGAGGTTTCTTCTGTAAACTAATACCATCTTTTATAATACCATCAATTACAGATAAGATAAAAAGCAGATGACCAAGGTGGCTACCTTGTGGGACTCCCGAATTTGTAATAACACTAAGGGCGATCACATAAATAAGAATGTATCCACTCAAGGAAGAATTGTGTAAAGCCATATTTTTCGAGTTATAGTAAAATAATATTATGTTGTAATAGATTAAATACTTTACTAAAATCAGTATAAGCAACATCTGTTTGAAACCCTTCTTCCATGTTGTTAAGGAGAAGAGATGTGGCTTCAACTAAATTGGTCACAATAGATTTTTGTTTTACAAAGCCATGTTGGTTATCGATTAAAAGTATTCTACAGTGATTGTAAATTGAATTCGTTATAATTAATTCAAATAATTTAGGAATTGATACTCGATACTGTATAGATACTCGTCGTTTCTCAAATAATTGCAACGAAACCCTAGGAAGGTTTCAAGTGTTCATTGCTGCACTGTGAATACTCCAAGGTATTTTAATAGTAACTATGGAAACTCATATATATTGTTACAACCTCTAAAATGTGGAGCATGCTTCCAAATAATATTCCTCCTTCTGTAATAAATGTTATATTTTACAAATTGCATTGTTCAAAAAGAATCCTGATTTGGACTGAAATATACAGTTTTCACTTGAAATCTCGTTCATCATACTTTTTCCCTCAAATCCTAGCCTTTTTTTCTACTTCCAAAACTACTTTTATTTAAAAGAATCCTTTGAGTTTGGATAGTGTTAAAAAAAAAACCAGAAATTCCGAACATTGAATAAGCTTTGAGCACTTTAACTACTTACCTTAATTGGTAGCCAATAAATCAATTATAGTAAAATGAAACAAATAAAATTGGTTGATTGGTTCAAGCATGATCAATTGTACAATTTCAGCCCTTAATTGACTGTAATTTCAATTTACTGTAAATAATTCCAATTTTAACAGATCTATTGAATTTTAATTAGATCTAGGTAAGATTTTAATTTAACTAGAGTAAGACTAGTTTATAAACTTCTAATAAAATATAGTCTCATTTTTTCTCAAGACCTCTTGACTCCTATTCCTTTAAGTATTAAACACGTAACCTAATTTTAAAACACAGTTCTAACTATATACTAACTAAGTGGTAACATAATTTAGCGTAAAATTATCAACAACATCTAAAACATAAATTTTTAAAATTGTACTTAATACAAGAAATTAAATTTCACCTTCACTTAAATTTTAAATTAAAATTAAATCTCTTGACTTTCAAATCATAATATCGTATATATAGGGAACCATATCGTTTTCTATTTCAACAATTTTTTTAGCAAGTACTAATAAAATTTTTTTTGAAAATTTTTTACTCTCTTAATCTAATTTCCAAAAATAAAATAAACAAGTGATGGAAAAAAACCAAGGGTTTTTAAAAAAGCACATTTTCAAAATTATATTGTATTACATACTGAGTTTAACTTTGGAAATATTTACTTGGAAATAGTTACTACTGACTTATAAAATTTACTGCTAACAGTAAATTTTTTATTTAAAAGTTGTTATAGTCCTTTAATGGGGAAGGTTGCCAAATTTCTCAAGAATCTAACTTCAACTCCCCCCCACCCTCATCCTCTAATTTTTTAGGTTCTAGGAATTAAATTGTGAATTACACAAAAATTTGGAATTTTACTTAGAATTTTATTATCTAAGCAAAAATGGGTAAAACTGAGAGACACTTTCTTCAATTTAAGGAACCCCTTTTAAATTTAAGAAAAACCTTTAACATATGTTAAAATATAATGTTGGACCTTTAAATTTTGTATATTAATAAAAAAAAAATTGGACAGGTATTCAAGTTACAGGTGCTTAAAAATAGCATAATTTCAATTTTCGGGCCCTTATAGCTCCTAAACAGGGGGCTTGACAAAAAAATTTTGTTAACTGACTCCTAATATTTTTTTAGGATCTAACTTCTCCCAAAATTTCAAGATCCTAGCTTGAACCGTTTAGAAGATATGTGGGGCCAAAAATTTTGCAAAAATTGAGTTTTATATAATGGTAAATTTTAGTACCGGATGGCAACCCTATACATTTAAATGACATATTTTTGTAAAGCCTATAAAAGCAGCTCTCTAATACCGTTTTTCGATTGAAAATAAACCTAACAGAACTCTTGTTATGTTTATTTAAATATAGGGCTTTTTTGGAATTTGCAGGGGCTGTAACTTCGTCACCCTTCAAAATTAAAAAAAACCTTTGACACATGTTGAAATATAATTATAGGGCTTTGAATTTTGTCTATCACTAAAAAAAAATTTGGACAGGTATTAAAGTTACAGGTGTTTAAAAATAGCAAAATTTCAATTTTCGAGCCCTTATAGCTCCTAAATAGGGGGCTTGACAAAAAAAATTTGTTAACCGACTCCTACTAATTTTTGAGTATCTAACTTGTCCCAAAATTTCAAAACCCTAGCTTGAACCGTTCAGAAGATATGTGTGGCCAAAAATTTTGCGAAAATTGAGTTTTGCGTAATGTTAAATTTTAGTACCGTATGGCAACCCTAAACATTTGCCTTGTAAAAATTTATAAAGTTTATGAAACCAGCTATCATTTGCCGTTTTCAGATTGAAAATATATGTAACAGAACTCTTGTTATAACAATTTAAATATAGGGCTTTTTCCAACTTTGGGGGGCTGTAGCCCCGTAACAGGTGGGGCTACAGAAAAAAATTCTTCTACGAAATTATTTTTTTTGCAAAAACTATCCATGGTTAAAATTTCTTTTCTCTATTTCAAACGGTGTAAAAGTTTTTGTAAACATACGGACGGACGGACGGACGGACGGACGGACGGACGGACAGAGTGAAGCTATATAGGCACATTTTTACAAAATTTTTTGAAAATGTGCTAAAAAAATTAAAACATACAATAAAAAAAAAAAACACTTAAGAAATTTCTTTGGTCTAAATTTCACAATAAGTAATTAGAGCTAAGCAAGCCGGTATTAAAAATTTATAATGATGTACACGCGCTTTAATTACCCAAAAGTTTTTCATGCATGCATGAAAATTAAAAAAAAAAATTTTTATTTGTTTATTTGCGCGTTTGTAATGAACAGTGGCTCTTCATATTAAATCAAATTAAATAATATGCAGAAATTCTAGTTTGAATGTTTTTAGTTTCTAGATGATAAAGTTAGTTCTAAGTTCATTTTTCTAATGTGAAGGTGCAGATTATAATTTGTTGATTCTCTTAGATCACAACAAGGCAGGAATTAATATTGATTAAGTCTTTAAATAAATCAAAATGAGAGGGGTTTTTTCCCGATGTATAAATCTGTATGAATTTTTTTAATAAACTCTTGATTTCTGGCGGAAACAAAATCTCTAAAATCTTCGGCACAAAACCTTTACTACACAAAATATTAAAACCTTTATTTCGTATCTAACACTAATGTTATAAATACATTTTTACATATATTTCTCAAAAACAAGGCCTGTAAAATATTTGGTAATGTCCAGATTTATAACCCCCAGTATTGTCATATACAAATAAATATGTTACTTCAATGTGTAAACCAAAATTTGAGAAAACTAAGATTTTGAGAAACCAGAGACTGTCGTACTTACTTTTTTTCCTAACGGAGGTAAAAACTTTTAAAAGGTAACCCAAACCCCTTGATAAAATAATCCCTAGATAAAATAATTCAATGAGCACCTAAATCCCTGCGCAGTATAATGAAAAATACTGATAGGAATGGCTGAAACGCAAGGATGAGAGGAATTTAAGGGAAAACCCAAAAGGGTTAATTTTGACTTCTTCGAGAATTTTTCTAAATCGTTAGAATTGGAAAACATATATTGTTATAATATTTTCCACGATATGGAGGTCCGGCATAGAAAATAGTTTCTAAGTTTCAGAATAAAAATTAGATTGAGCTGCTAAGTCAGGATTGAGTCGCAAAAGTTGGCTTTTTGGCATACTATGTCTTTTGCATAATATTTCTTATGCCAGCTGCTAAGTGGGGATTGAGTCGCAAGGATTGGCTTTTTGACATAGCATTTCTTCTGTAGCCGTACCTAGTAGTAGATGCTTATATATCGATTAGGAGCTAAATTTAAATGTTACATGAAATAAAAATAAAAACTATATTAAAAGAGAGCTTGGACTCCTAAAATTTCAAGGAGCTAGTAAAGATCTCTTAACGAAGGCGAATCAATTAAAATTAACTCAAACCACCTACCAATTAAATTTGAAACTTCCGAACTCTAATTCTCATTAGCAAATGTAATAACGTTATAATCTGCCCAGTGTTTTCTTCAATTTCAATCCATTCATAAAAAAATAAGAAAACACAAATTGTAGAACAACAAAATAAACAAACAAATAAATGTTTGCTTTGTTTTATAATTGAATTTTTGCTCTAAGTTTATTAGGTGATATTTTTTTTTTTAATACGTTTAAAGAACACTTTTCTTTTCCATTTCCCTCCTTCTTTTTTCAATTTGTCTTCAGTTTTAGTTTTTCCTTCTATTTTCAATGAAATAAAGTTTTTCAATTTTCATATTTTTTTGTTGTCGTTGTTGTATTGAAAATCTTTGGAGCATAAAGTGAAATCAAGAACAATTTTCAACGGAAAAAACTATATAATAATACAAATTAATTTTTAAATAAAATTTATGCTGTCATGGCATTGAAACGCCTTGACATAAAATTCATTTCTGTTTAATTATTCTGAAAAATGACTTTTAAAGTGATAAATTTCATTTTCATCTAACGATGTGACATTTTTTTAATTTTTTTTATAAAATTTGAAAAAAAAAAAAAATAAAATCGTAAATTGTACCAAAGTGAATTATAATGTAATTAAAATTATTTTTTCTAATAAATAGATCGTGTTAAATAGAAAAAAAGTTTTTTAAATTATTTTATTAATATTTTTATATTTTGAATTTTAAATAGTGCAACTATAAAGTTCGGAAGTCAATTCAATTTATTTTATTGATTTATTTTGAAAAAATATTTTATTATATTGTGTAATAAATTCAAATTAAAGCATCATATACGAATATATATTGATTTGTAATTAGTTTTGAATTAATTTTTATTTTTTAATTCATATTTATGTAATTTCAAAATATTTTTATTATCTGATAAATAATTTAATAAAAATCAAAAGAAAATTTAGCACCAGATTCAATCCATTTAAAATTTATATATTTAGGATTTAAAAAAAGTTATTTTGCTTTAAAATCTAAATCTAAAGCAAGTACTATGGGCTTCCGGTAATAAGCCCGCATGCAATAATGCTCTTAAAAAATTAAATAATACCCCAAATTTAAAATGTATGTACAATTAAGTGAAATAACCCCCAAAATTTTATTTGAAATGATCCCCCAATTCTTTTAAAGTGTTATCTACCAAAAAAACAAAAATGATATAAGTAATTAAAAGATCATTACATTTGAACAAAGAACAAAATTCGGAAAAACGGAGGGGCTCTAAAGTTTAATTCTTAAAACTTTAGATGGAATTTATTGTGATTTTAGGGTTAAGCATATATTCAAAATCAGATTCATCCCTTTTTTCAGAATATTGGCGAGATTCTGAATTAGTTCGCTCACAGCGCGATCTGGAAGCTTTTAAAAATTTCTCAGATTTCGCAAAGTTGTCAAACAAGGAATCGTCAAATTAAGAATAAAATAATAAAAACACCATTAAAAAAACTAATAATAATTTAAATCTTTTAAATTTCAATTTTATAAAATAAATTTTGACGCAAATAAACAATAATGAAGTTGGAAAATAATTTGGATAAAAATTGAGAATCAGTGCTCTGAGCGTTTCTTTTTTAGCTAAGAGCGTCAGAGTTCGGATAAAATTTTAATCTGAGCATAATTTGCTTTGAGCGATTGACATCTACTCTAAGCACTGATCTGATAAGAAAAAGAAAAACGCCCTTTGATGAATTTTAGTTTATTACGAATTGGCAACTGTCAAATATAAATTATGACATACTGGAATTTATTGGAATATTTGCTTAGAACTTAGATCAGAATTATGATCACATGGAATTACCAATCATATTACATTTAAATCTGTTATACTTTAAATATGTCAAATGAAACGCATTTCTTTTGACGTTAAGGTTCATTGTCCATATGATATATTACGTTTTCGTAAAACTTTTATTATAAATCTTTTTTTAGAACTTATAATAAAATTCACTATTCCAACATTTCAGGAAATTTTCCGATATGATCGCGAAAAAACAAAATCATCAGCATAAAATCATAAAAAAAGTAGGACGAATCATTGACAGAATTGATCTTATAATACGAAGCCATCCTTTTTTTAGAATTTGTTTTCTATTGGGTTCTGTTGAATGCATAAAACTGAGCTTAATCTCAAATCTCCATTTTCAAATAAAAGCTTTGCTTGGACTCATAATTTTTGTTGAAAACAATAAGTCCAAGCTCCGTTTTAAGCAATCAATCGATTGCTTTAAAATCATTTTCTACAATAATTAGAATAAGGATTATTGATAAACTAATTATTAAAATTAATTTTTAGTATAGAATATTTAACTCTAATTATTAGACGTATCTATATGTATATTTAAGTTCTTATTATAGCCCATATCATAAGTTCCTGTACAAAAGATCTTAATATTATATCTCGAATAACTATCCAAAATGAATTATTCTATCAATGGAAATTCTTTTCTATCAACAACTAATTAATTGCTTTAATTTTCTATAGATTCAATTTTTTATTTTTATTATTTAAAATAAAAAATCTTATAAAATATAATTACAAATAAATTTTTATATTTCAGTACCAATTCAATACATGGATTCATTCTAATTAATTATCTTGTATTATATTTTGTACTTAAGGAAATAGAAAGAGATAAAAAACCAAATTTATTGAAAATGAATTCTTTTATTTAAATAAGAATAAAATTCTAAAAATAATTCAGATACTCAATATTACAATAATGCATTCTTAAAAAATAAATCATTAAGAATAAGAAAATAGTAAAGAAATCTTTAAAAATATTTTTATTTTTTAAAATAAGAAAGACAGTAAATTTGCATTTGGTATCAATGGGCAGAAATAATTCAAAACAAATTGGAATTTTTTTAAAATTTAAAATAAAAAAAAAACAAAATAAGGAGAACAGATGAAAATATCTATGTCAACAGTTTTTATCCAGATATTCCTTTGTCAATTCTTTAAAATTTTTTTTGCATTGTTTTTTTAACTTTAGAAAATATTCGTTTTATCTAATTTTATTTAAGAAATTCTCCAATTGATACTGAATTTATATTATTTATTATATGTATAAACATTTTTGATGTTCTAATTTTATCCATAGTAATTCTTATTTTATCTATAGTAATAATATAAAATATGATATATATATGCATAATGCATATGTACATATAAGGTACTTTTATTACTTAATCTAGACTGAAATAGAAATGGGATTAATAAAAATCATCAACACAAAAATTATATATAATTTATTTCCAAGTATTCTAAGCATATATCACATTTCTTTATTTATTTCTTTTAAATTTGATGAATTATTTAAAAATATTCACCCATTATATTCTAACTTAAAAAACAATTTCAAATAAATTACATATATTTGGAGAAAAATTCAAAATATTTTATTTACAAAAAATTTTATTTTAAAATAATGAAAACAATAATTTTCTCCTTAAAGTATGCAATTTTCTAGTATGTGACCCAATTTTTTGATTGTGGATTATTGAAAGTATTATCTGTCATTTGAAATTCTTTGTTTAATGAATATATTACGTTCATACCCGTATGACATACTTATGATAAGTCAAAAGTATGTACCAAATTTGATATTACAATTGGACGCATAGAATTAGGGGGGATAAATATAGACTCAAAGGTATCGATCATATCAGAATCGAAAAGTATATTGATATAGCTATACATGTCAGTCCGCATGATAACTCAAAAAATAAAGGAGATATGATTATGAAATTTCCACAAAATCGTTTTTATGCAATGGCTCTTGAAATCCAGCTTGTTTGATCCTTGGATTCGAGTAGTTGCCAGACAACTTCTTTTTTTATATGACTACTACTCTATACGTAATATAGCTGAAAGTTCGAAATTTTAAACGTTTGAATAATATATACTGGTGTAGTGGAAAAGGTTTGAAGAGCTGCCTGGCCACTTATATTTTCATTTTTGCATAACTGAAAGTGTAATAGGTTGTGCATTTGAAATTATGCAAAAGTAATTAGCATTATATCGTCCAATGTTCATTCTCTGGTCATACCGGTATCCCAAAATTGACACAGTTTGTCAATTATATCCTTGTACATCCATGTAAAAAACACACCAAAACCACCCTTTTTTAAACCAAAATTTAGGTAGGGACCTGTGATGTAAGTGTACAATTTGATTTTGAGGATAGGTATGGGAAGAACTGATTTATATCCAACTTTGGTAAAGAAATGCAACTTTTTGAGTCTTATTCTTTTTATACTCTTCATATGAACTTTTGTATATGGTGTTTGTAACCATCAAATTGTAGAAATATATATATATATATATATATATTTATTCAGCGTGACATCCTGAGTCGATTTAACAATGTCCATTCTTCGGTCCGTCCATCCATGATAACTAAAATCTGATGCTATGATATTATACTGTTAGTCACTAATGTTGAAAGAAATTTGAATAATCCTTTGATTCTTATTCTGGAAGCTTATGATCGAACGAAAGGCAAAATACCATATCTCCGAGACTAAAAAACATAGAATCTTTAAATTTGTTACAAAGGTCTATTTTCCTGTTTCCTTTGTGTCTCTAATGTTTTGAATGAATTCAAGTAATGTTTCAAGTAATTCCCACACACCTTCTAAGGCCGAATAAGTATATATATTTAATTTATAATTATATAGAAACTTAAAATTTGATACCAAAATGTTTCGTCCTGTTTCCTTTGTGTTTCTGAAATTTGATTGGAATTAAAGTAGTGGTTTAAATAGGTGCCACATACCTCCCTAGACCTAACAAGCATATCTCCAGAAAAAATAAAAAAAATTATAAATTTCATCTATGCTTGTAGTTCCACTTTTCTCCGAAATATTAATTTAATTCTTAATAAAATATTTTTCTAATTCTTTAAAAAAAATTTAAATAATTTTTTTAATATACTGAATTTTCTAATGCTCTATAAATATTACAACATTTTAAAGCTAGTTTCTTTATGTTATTTTCTAATTTAAAATGTTTTAAATAATTTTATTCCCTTTTCTATTTTACCCTAAACTAAAATTGTTTCATTCTATGTAATTCATTACAACAATTACTCAGTTATTGCATTTATTTCGCAACAATTCACCTGATGCATTTTACTTTTGTAAATATTTTAAACAATGAACAAAGTAGTGCTTAATTTTTCATAATCGCATATTTTTGTTTTTCCTCGAGGTTTTTTTTATATTTTTATTTATTCATGCTTTTAAATATCAAAAAAAAAACAAAAAAAAACAAAATTAAGAGTTACTTAAGTTAAAAGTTCCTCAAGTTAAAAGTTAAACCACATTACTATGGTTTAAGAACTGAAGTAATATAAATAATGCAATTTGTTGCAAAAAAATTGTAAGAGACCCATTTAAAAATATTAAAATAGAAATGTTTAACTTTATTCAAATTATTTGAGTAATTTTACATTTAAACTTTGGTATCCTTTAGATTGTGAAACCACTGAGTGTCCAAGCTTAAATCTTTCAAACTAATTAAGAATGGAAAGTTAAAAATACATTATTTAGTCACTATATTTACTTATAGGACACTCAATCATAAATGAATTTAAAAATACTTTCATTATGAATAAAATAAAATATTTCAAAAGTAAATTTTTACTAAATTGAAATAAAAAATATTTAATGAACCCATAATTCTAAAAATATTTTATTATCATTATTAATAAAAGAAAGTTATTTTAGAATTTCATATCTTTATTTAGAATATAATAAAAATGTTAAAATTTTTGAAATTTAATTTAACTATTTTATATTTTACTAATGGATGTCATTACAGAACTTAGAAATTTTATTTTAAGTTTTCTAATTCCATACCAGTGTCAAATGTTTCTCACTGGTAAAATTTCTTTTGTTCTCTTTAAAAACTTCATTTTGTAGTTAAAGTAATATGAGTTCAACAATATTTAACTTAAGATTTAATTTCGTCAATAACAGCTGGGTGGCACAGTGGTTGAGTGCCGACCTTTCATGCGAAAGGTCCCGGGTTCGAATCCCAGTGAAAGGAAAAAAAACTTTTCTGGCTTTCGGCTCAGCTGCCATTGGGTTCAAATTAATGGCTTAATCAATAATTAATAATTATATATCTTTAATAAAAAATACATTAATACAACAATTTAAAAAAATGCAAAATATAAACAAATAATTTAATTGAATAATATAACTCACAGAAATAGAATATATAACTCAAATACAAAATATTACAATATGAACAAATTAGAATTATATCTATTGAAAATCTAAGACGTTTCTACATGTTATAAGGTGTAGTATTTTCTCATGTGTAAATTATATGTGGAATTCATTACGACCAATTCTTATAACACTAATATAAAATGACACCCTGTTCCAACATGCACCTATGGTATAGACAGGCTTATTAGCCTAGCAGTTAAACAGTTGGCGTTTAAAAAATACAAAATAATAAAAAATAGCAGTTTATCGAAATCTTTTGATTTAAAATCTGGTGTCCTTTATAAATATTTTTTTTTCGAAGTCTCACGTGTTAAAATTTTGTGTCTTAAAACCTCATGTTCCAACTTTCAGAGTGGCAGCCTTCTTATATTAAATGCTTTGTTGCTGACATATTACGTATGAAAGCAAGTTTGAAGGAGTTTTAAAGTTGAAATCAAAAGCCAAAAAGTTGTTTAGTGGGGATTAGAAAGAAACAGCTGCTATTATATAATATGCTGCAGATTTAATTTAACATTATATTTCTTTTTTTGTTAAAATTTGTAGAATGCAAAGTGGAAGCTTAATCAAATGATTAATGTTTTAAATTTGTGGAAAATTTTAAGAGCTCACAACAACTTGGTTTTTAATAAAAAATACATTAATATAACAATATAAATAAATGCAAATTATAAACAAATAATTTAATTGAATAATATAACTCACAGTTATAGAATACCATATAACTCTAATACACAATATTACAACATAAACAAAAATAGAATTGTATCTATTGAAAATCTAAGACAATTCTGCATATTATAAGGCCTAGGACTATCTCATGTTTAAATTTTATGTGAAATTAATGAAGTTCAATTCTAGTAACACAAATATAATACGACCTCCTGTTCCAACATGTACCTATTGTATAAGACACGCTTATTAGCCTAAAAGTTTAACGCAGTATTTTTAAAAAAAATATCTTACTATCAATCTTTATGTATAATATACTTGAATATTTTTCTAATATTCAGAATATAAAATTAAATATTAAATGTTTTATTTTTCAATTTTTAAAGAAATCAAATAATGCATGTAAAATTTAATAAAAAAATATAAAATATTTTTTTTTAAAACACTGAACTTCCTTTTGTATTCCTCGATTTTAAAATTCAAATCATTCAAAAACGATTGACAGTTTATGTGACATATAGTGAGTTTTTTTTTATACTTCTTCTATTACTTCACCAGTTGTCTTGAAAAATAATATGATATTTTTTTATCATTTTGCAATTTTGGTATGTATGTATGTATGTACGTATGTATTACTGCAAAAAGAGCATCGTCGAATAAAAATTTTTAAATAAATATGTAGATACACATCTAGTATGGTATCTAAGATGGCTAAATAATTAAAGGTCGGATCAAATAGAGTTTTGACATAGCCAAAAAAGAATTTAGATTTATCATGTCGTTCCATTTAATGTTCCATCCAATAGTCCTAAATTTATTTGGTTAATTTATATTAACTTTCAAAATATAATTTTAAGATAATTCAAACATTATCATTATATCATCAACATTTTTTTTACGAACGTGTAGGTATAATAAATATAAAATTCCGACCCGAATAACTTCAAAAAGTCTCTCTTAGTAGTCGTACACTTTTATCCATACTTTTCAATAACATTTGCAACACAAATATAAAGTTTGAATTTTGTAATAGAGATTATGAAAACCAATTGTAGGGATTAAGAATTTGAACGATCAAGATGTAATTTTGAAATACTAGATTAATTCTAACTAATTCAAATTATAACTAAGAATTTCTGTAGTCAGCAACTCTAGTTCATAATCACGTATCTAAATATCCAACTTCCAGCTTAGCATTGAGTACTTGAAAAAAGAGGTGTTGCAAAGTAAAAGAAATCAATTTAATACAGGTGTTTTTCACTAAGCAATTGAGAATAAATTTGCACTTATATTCACTTACTTAATATCCAATTAAAAAAATAACAAATTTAAAATTATTTCTTAATGATTCACATTCGATGTGAATATTTAAAGTCATTTTCATTTAATATAAGAAAAACGTCAAATCATTTAGCTATTATTTAAATTAATTTAATATGTGTAATTATATTTGATTAGCAGAGTTTATTTTAATGAGATAACTATTATAAAATGTAATCAAATGGGCAGTTTTAAGATTATCCTAAATATTCAAATTCTAACAAAAAATCGGTAGTTGGCGATAAACCTAATCCTCCATATAACTGAAATCTGAATTACAAATAATATACAAAAATTACTATGAGTTTCACATTTTAATAAAATGGTATTGCATCTAAAATACTTCTCCGAATACTAACACAAATAAAACAAAATCTTGTTGTTTTTTGTATTTATCTTTTCTAAATTCTATATTTGAGTGACAATACGTAAGCTCGTGAGTCTTGCGTTACATTATACCGTTAAAAAAAATTAGATTATTTTGCCATTTTTTTTTTTTGATTAATCTCTGTATAAAAAATAGAGATGGGACATAGAAAGAAAGAACCAACAACACACTATAATATCCTTGTTCAAATTTTAAATTGAACAAGTGATGATAAAAACCAGGGGTTCTTTAAAAAAGCAAATTTCAGTTATTTCATCAATTCATTATTAATTGTGAATAATAGTGAAATCCATACTTAGTAAATAATCTCAATGCACTCAAGAAAATCTGTTAACAAGTTCGAAATATAAGTTAGAGCTTCAATGTTAATGTTTAATTTTAGAAAATATACTCTGGGTTTAAGAAGATATGTAGAGTCAAAAATTTCACAGAGCTTGAGTTTTTCATAATGGTAAATTTTAGTAGCGTATGGTAACACTATACATTTATGTATTAAAAATTTATAAATCTTATAAAACCAGCTGTTTTTTACAATTTTCGGATTGCAAATGCACCTAACAGAATTTTTGTTATAACAATTTAAATATAGGGCTTTTTCCGACTTTTGGGGACTATAGCTCCGAAACGGATGGGGCTACAGAAAAAGTTCTTCTATGAAATTATTTTTTTCAATACCTACTCGTAGTTAAAATTTCTTTCTTCTATTTCAAACGATGTACAAGTTTTTGTAAACATACACACGGACTACCGGACGGACAGAGTGAAACTATATAGTCACATTTTTACAAACTCTTTTAAAAATGTGCTTGTGCTAAAAAAGAAAGATTTTAAATTTGATGCACATTTGCGTTTTTTTGCTTTATATTTTGTCTTTTGCGTTTTTTTTTGTATACCCTTTTGTTATGCAATATTTTGTATAATACAAGTCCTGTGCTGCACTTTTTTAAAAGAATATCATTTGCCTGTATTAAAAAAATATACAAAATTTCAAAAAAAAAAAAATATTTTATAAACTGGTAAAAAATTCAACGAAATAAAATTTGCATTTCAAATATATTTTTTTACACAATTCAAAAAAAAAAAAAATAAAACAAAAAAGAAGATTAGATATTTTCTTTTCAGATGGAAACTTGAATATTGAATGTGATGCATTTCTGTTGACAACAAAATAATATAAAATATTCAAAATAATAAAACCAACACAAAAAAATTCAAAAATGAAAAAAAATGTACCAAAAATCAATTTTAAGAAAATGATGGTCTTTTTATTATATAAAATGAATTTTAACTTTAATTTTTTTTTGTAAAAAGAAGCACGCTCAACTTTGACAATTGAAAAAAGAGCACCCAAATTTTTTTTTTTTGTCAAATTCTAAAAAAAAAACAAAAATGTTTAAGAAATAAAATTATAAATATAAATTGAAGAATCGAGAATCTTTATATAATCTTTAAAAAATTTGGGAAAAAAAAACCGTTTTGAATTTCTTACATATTGATTTTTTTTTTAAATTGTAATATTATACAATAATATAAAAGTTAATAGAATAAAATAGATCAGATAAAAGATATAGGAAAGTTTAATTTTGAAAATTTGATTTGATTTAATCAAATTTGATTAAAATTTGATAATCTAAGAGTGCGTTTACATTGGAGCTGCGATAAGTGATAAAAGCGTCGAGAAGAGTATAGTTTTTATAAATAATTTTAATAGAAGTATTTATAACGGAGCATCGCTTTGATCATCGATAAACGATTATAGGAAAGAAAACTCTTTATTCAGTTTTAAACGGTGTTTGAACAAAATTACATGAGAATATAAATTTTTATGAATGTAATTGCTTCTTCAATTTTACCGCCCAACGGTTAAACGCTATTTACTTTTTAACTGTTATCTACTCATATATTAACTTAATAAAAAAAACTTCTTATGTAACGGAACCTGTTGAATATTCTTACTACCCCAATGAATCGCTCGAAAAAAGGTTTATGAAGACGCTTATAATTTTTTTTTTTTTCTTCCTTTACATTTATTTCAAAACACGAATAATAATTAGAGAATTACAATTACAAGTAAAAATAAAATTACAGATACAATTATAAACTCTACAATACACGTATTTTCAATAAATGCCACTCCTGTCGGAGCATAGGGCGGAAACAAACTCCTTCCATCTATCTCGATCTTGCGCTATTCGCCTGACTTCTGCCCAACTCTTCTGCCGGGACTCTGCTAAGACCGTTCTGACCCAGGTGTTGCGTGGTCTTCCGCGTCTTCGTTTTCCCTGAGGATTCCATTGAAATGCCTGCTTGCCAATATCATCGTCCGGCGTCCGCAGGGTGTGGCCTATCCACCGCCATTTTCTACATAGGATTTCTGTTGCTATTGGTTTGCTGGCAGTAAGTGTTAGAAGATCCTGGTTTGAAATTGTATTAGGCCAAAATATCCTGCATATTCTCCTCAGACACCTATTAACAAAAGTCTGTAGTTTTCTGGATATGTTATCTGTGACTTTCCAGGTTTCGCAAGCGTATAGTAGAACTGGTTTAACGCTCGAGTTGAAAATTTTTAGTTTGGTTTTTCTACTAATGTTTCTACAGCGCCAAACGTTACTGAGTTTATGATAAGCATGCCTGGCCTTATTTATTCGGGACGATATGTCCTCCTCCGCGCCACCGCTTTTTGTTATCATGCTTCCCAAGTAGCAAAATTCATCAACCTCGTCGATTACTATAGATTTGTTGTTAATATCAATTGTTAGTGGTGTCTGAATACTTGTTTCTAGTCGCATTAGCTTCGTTTTGCTAAAGTTTATTTTTAACCCAACAATAATAAGTTTTTCTAATTTTGAGCTAATAGGTGGTAAACTGTGCGACATGAGGCAAATATCATCAGCGTAATCAAGTTCCCCTAGTTTTTCGAATGGGCGCCACTGTATTCCATCAGATGTTTCAGCGTCGGTTTTTCTGATTACACTGTCTAAAACTATTAGAAACAGTATGGGGGAGAGTACGCAACCTTGGCGAACTCCGTTATTTATTGCAAATTCAGCGCTTGTTTTCCCTTTAAATCGTACTGTACAAGCGGTATCCCTATAAAGTTCTTTTATTAGTTCTGTTAACTTATCACGCTTATAATACCTCATTTTAATTATTGCGACGTTGTTTACTCTGGCATGAGCCTGTGCGAACTTCACAACATACAATTTTTATTCAACGCATGCACTGTGTGTCACGAACATGAACAAATGCGAAAATATCAGTGACCTGTTGAAGATTATTCTTGGAACGTCACTTGAAATAGAGATATTAATAATTTATTTTTTATTTATTTATTTATTTATTTATTTAATTTCTCTAAAAGAGCCTTTGGGCTCGTACAGAGTTCCTATATGTTTTCTTATGATATAATAGTTAATTTGATTTAATTTAATTTAGTTTAAGTGCAATTTTCAATAATTTAATTAATTTAAATGGTATAACAAAAAATATATATGTATATATGTAATATGCTAATATTTACTTTGTAAAATGGCAATGGTTACATTAGATGAGAACTTTACGCTTATAGATAATCAAGTTATTTAGAATGTATAATTTTAATATTTACTTATGTACAAGTTTTTACAATATTTTTTAAATGGATGATAATTTAAGGTCTTAATGTTATTTGGTATACTGTTATATTGTTTTACACTGCTATTAAACATTGGCTCCAGTCCCTGCAAGTTGTTGCTGGCAACTGTCCTAATGTGGTGAGCACTGCGGGTGTTGTATTCATGAACTTCGTTATTGGTTGTTACTTCAGTGTTAGACTTGATGTTGTTTGTGTTCATGTTATAGATGTGTAGTGTTTGTGTATAACGAATTAGGTCTTCAATTTTAAGGATTTCATATTCTTTATGCATTGAATTTGTTGAAGTACGAATTGGCAAGTTGTAGAGATTTTTTATGGTCCTATTTTGGATTTTTTGAAGATTTTTTATATTGTTATTGAATGTATTTCCCCATACTCCTATACCATAGGAAATTATGCTATGGAAAAGACTATAGTATACTGATTTTTTTAAACAATGTGGGAGTCTTCTTCCTAGTTTTTTTAGTAATCCGGCTACCCTGCGAAGTTTAGGTAACAAATCATTAACTTGTGGGTTCCAGTTTAAATCTTCGTCAAGTGTAACACCTAGGTATTTATATTTGCTAACTCTTTGAATTGTGTTATTATTATACTTAACATTAAAGTTGACGCTTTTTGATTTAAATAGCATTAGTTTTGTTTTATTTACGTTAACTGTGAGTTTATGTTTTGACATCCACGCATGTATCAGTGACATGTCATTATTCATTGTTTTTTCCAGTTCACATAAATTATTTTCGTCGTACACTAATATTAGGTCGTCAGCAAATAAAAATTTACCACAGTTCAATTGCAAATTTGCTATACTACTAATGTAGCAGCAGAAGAGTGAAGGACCCAATGAACTGCCTTGTACAACTCCATATTCGATGTTTTGCTTTTTACTTTTAATCTCGTCCAATTCGACATATTGGTATCTGTTTTTGAAGTAATTTTCAAACCATTTGTGTTCACTGCCCATTATCCCATGTTCATATAAGATTTTTATAAGTGTTTTCCTATCTACTGTGTCGAATGCCTTTGCTAGATCAAAAAATATGACACCAACTTTTTTATCTTTACTAACATTAGTTTGGATGCGTGTGACAACATCAAATAGCGCTGCACTCGTATTCGATTTCTTAGAAAAACCGTATTGTGATTTGCAGAGTAGCTGGTTGTGTTGCAGATACTCAATTAATTGTTCGTTAATATGTGTCTCAAGTATTTTACTGAAAATTGAAGGAATAGATATGGGTCTAAAGTTGTTAAAGTTCAATCTATCTCCACAATTTTTATAAATTGGAATTACTCTAGCAATTTTCAGATTGTCTGGAACTTTACTTTCCGCTATTGATTTATTTATTAATAAAGTTATTGATTCAGCCAGTTCATATTTGCATGTTTTAATTATTTCTGTGCTAATTCCGTCTGCGTCGACGCTTTTTGATAATTTAATTTTCTCTATAATGTTAATTGTTTGGTTTAAATCAATTTTATTAAACGTTAATCTTTTATCAGTTCTTACACTTGGATAATAAATTGGATCATAGTTTGCTGTCATATTTTTGCCAATGTTACAATAAAATTTGTTTAACTTGTCTATTTCGTTTTTTTTATCATTTGTAGAAAGATTTCTATTTTTGAAAAGATCGTTTTGGTTTTTCGCTATTGTGTTATCTGTGGCAATGTTTTTAACAAAATTCCATATTTTTTTCGGATCGTTACCACATTCATAAAATTTTTTCTTATCGTATTCCCTTTGTTTTCTTCTTTTTAAAGAAGTGAATTTATTTAGCCAAAATTTATATTTTTCTTTGAAGTATATGTCATCATAATTTAGGCAATGCTTTCTGTGCCAGAAGTTTTTTAATTTTAATAAGTTTTTACATTCTTTATCAAACCATGGCATACCGAATTTTCGTTTTTTCTCTTTGACAGTTTTTTCTTTGGTTGATAGTTTTATAAAATTTTGAAGATTTTTTGTAAGATTTTCGCTAATTGTACTGGCAGTACTTTCTGTTGGATTATCGGTAATGTAGTTTTTTATTTGACATTTCAGTTGGTTAATATTTACTTTTTTGACAGTGTGTTTATTTTTTAATATTTTGTCAATTTTTTGTTTATTTATTTCTACAAATAAGAGGTGATGATCTGTAAAATCTGTTTTAATATGATTAATATTTATATTTTGTTTTAGGTCATTGCAGAGTACATGATCAATGCAGCTACTCGAGGCAGGTCTGGTGATGTTTGAATTGCAGAAATAAAAACCGTAGCTTTCCATAATATTTTTGTAATCGTTTATTGTATTTGTGTTATTGAGAATATTAAAATTAAAATCACCCAAGATGATAGTGTTTTTGTTTGCAACCATATCTAAATGTGATTCTAATAATTTTAAGAATGTGTTTATTGAGTCTCTACTATTATTTGGTGATCTATAAATTGTTGATACGAAAAAATGTTGTGTTTTGTTTTTAATTTGAATTGTGATTATATTATTAAAGTTATCAGTATATGATTTGTGTAATTCGTAGTTTAAACAATTGTGGATGAAGAAACAGACACCCCCACCACGTCGGTTGTTGCGACATGACAACAATTTAGAGTAGTTGGGAATATTGACCAAGTCAATTTCGTCATCTTTAATCCAAGTTTCGGCAATGGCTATTATATGAATAATGTTTTTTACAGTGTCAAGAATATAAGTTATATCATCCATTTTATGTCTTAAGCTTCGTACATTGAGATATAGAATTTTTAGCGTAATATCATTTTCGAACTTGAGATTTTTAATACAATTTATGTGTCTTGTTGTGGTGTTAATTGGTAAAGTATTGTAATCTATTTCGTTATTAATCGACATTTAAGTTTAGAAGATTATTTTCTTGTAATATTTGGTATGTTTTTCCTGTGTCAGTTTTCTTTACAAATACTTTACCGCCCTTTACCCACGCATATTTTATTTTTTTAGCTCTTTTTAAATCCCTTGATTTTTTGAAAAGCAAACTGAAATATGGAGTAAGCCGTTCATTAATGAAAGCTTTGTTTGGATTTTTATTTTCAGATGACGTAGAGAATATTTTGCAACAATTTATTTCTTTGTTTTTTTTTGCGCTCAAAATTTTGTCTTTAATTATTTGAGTAGTAAATTTTATTATTAATTTTTTTTGCTCACCTGAATTCTTTTTCTTGTTTTCATTTAAGTAAGCTTCTTTTATATCGCTTTGTTGTAGTTCAACTCCAATTTCACTGGCAATTTTTGTAGCTATAGTTATTGGGTTTTTCTCTTCTACACCTTCAAGTCCAGATATTTCAATATGTTTCCTATATTTCTTTTGCTTGATTAGTTCGATTTCTATTTTGTTATTTTCAATTTGTTTTTTTAGTATTTCGTTTTCATTTTTTAAGTGGATATTATCATCTATCACGAGCTCTAATGTTGCTTTGATTTCAGCAATAGTTTTTTCCTGGTTCTCCTGGTTTTTGATGATTTCATCCAATTTTTTTATTATTGCGGGATTGTTGATATCATTTTGCGTTCGATTACCATTTTTGCTTATATCCAATGTACGGTCATTTGTTCTATTAAGCCCCATTGATTTGCGTTTGTTTCTTTCTTGTATACAGCGAACGCAAAACCAAAATTTTCCGGGATCCGCTTGGATTTCCTCCAGACTATCAATGTCCAAGTTAGAACAGACACCGTGGAATGTTTTTTTGCAATCGCCATCGCATTTTATTATACTATCTTTTTTTAAATTAATTATTTTATCGCACTTGTTACAGATATTCTTATTCACCATTTATGAATAAAATCACTTTAAAGATGACATCATCCTACTTATTTGAAAAACTTGTCTTTAAGCAATTATTGACTGGTCTTAACATTATTATTTCTAAGCCATATCGTACTTTTGACTTTTACCCAAATTTTGTTTTTTTTTTTTGTTTTTGTATAATAATCAAATAAAGAATAATATTAATGTTACATACTTAAACGACTTATCGCCTAACGTGTAATTAATAAATAAGTAAATAAATAAATTAAAAAAAATAAAACTTAATTATAAAAGTTCAAAAGAAATTGCCACAGGACATTTTCGGAAGTACAGCCTATATCATATTTTAATTTTGTGCCAAGTTCAATCAAAATGCAAGACATTTTGACAGTTAATTTAAATTTTGACACAATACGAGACAATTCTATTTGTTAGGAACAATTGTTAGAACATAGAAGATGAAACGAAAATTACTTCTAGATTTTGAAAATTTGAACTCTATTTAATGAATACTTAATTTAATTTAATAAATTGTTTTTAAATTACTTTATTTTTGTCTTAAAAGAATTAAAAATAAATTGGATAAATACATAGATAATTGTATGTGTGTAAATTTAAATAATTGAATTAAAAAGGTGTCGGAAATACTAACACGTTAAACCTGTGATAATTTTTTTATATTATTTTCAAATTATTTTAAATTATAATGCATTTATCTTATGTTTTGTTTTTTAAGTATTAAATAAATTGCTTTTATTATAAAAACAAGAAGAAACAACTCATATTTATGTGTAACAACTTAATCTACTCTATTTTTAAAGTAACGCAGTGTTACAACATTCTTTGAATTTGAAAAAAAAAAATGAAATATAAACAAGATATTTTATAATAAAACAGAATATTTCATCCATTGTAACCAGTTTGTCGCCTGCCTGAAAGTAGTTGTAATGTAATATCAAAATATTTTTGTAGTTGTATACATTATAAAGGAAAAAGTAAACAAAAAATGTTTTAAAATTTTTTACAAATGAGAGGAATTTATATATTTTTAGTAGATATACAGATAATTTTCATTGAATTCAGAATAACAAGAAAAACAATACAAATATTTAAAATTTTATTCAGATAATTGCTTTGAACATAAGCTTCAAGAGCATTTCGAAAGAAATTGAATAATACAGCTATGAACTAAATACTTAGCCTTGAAACTATACTTTCTGAAAATCAAAGTTATTAATCCAAAATCACATTGTATTAGTTTCCTAGTCCCTAATTTAGTCAACTAAAAATTTGAACTGAAATGTAGTGAAATATCCTAAGTATATACCTAAAATACTTTACCTATACCATTCTTTAAATATTATATATATTAAATATTTAATATATTTATATGCATACAATTTCTTAATAATTTCTTAAATAATAATAAATTTCATATTTTCAAAAAAATTTGAATAAATGTGCCTATATTGCTTCTCTCTGTCCGTTCGTCTGTCAGTGTGTTGACAAAACTTTTACACTGTTTGAACTGAAGAAATAAAATGTTAACTACGGATATTAATTGCAAAAAAATAAACTTCATGGATCAACTTTTGTCTGTAGCACTACCCGTTACGAAACTACAGCCCTCCAAAAATCAAGAAAGGCCCTAAATTTAAATTCTTATAACAAGAGTTTTATATATACCTGATTTAGCTTTTCAATATGAAAACGGTGAAAAACTGCTGCTTTTATAAGCTTCATATATATTATGTAAACCCGTCATATCTTCAAAATGGCTTAATTTAGAGCAGTTAAGTCCTTGGAAATTAGTATGAGTCTTTTCATTTCATCATCATCATTTTTTGTCACGCCCACTGTTAAGGAAATGTAAGGTTTCAAAGTCGAAATGTTGCAATAATCAGCTAGACCTGTAAATTGGGAATTTGTCAAAATTCTTTTAAAATAATATTCAAAAACTAAAGTTCCAACATTATATTTTAATAAATAATATATTTGTATTTAAATGTCTTAGTCTTAATCTTAATCTTGAAGGGCTTCCTTAAAATTGAAGAAAGTATCTGCTTACATAATAAAATTCTAAGAACAGATCCAAATTTTGGTGCAAGTCACAATTTTATGCTATTAACCTAAAAATTTTAGGCGGGAGGAGAGTGATTTTGATTCTTGAAAATTAGTATAAATTTGCTATATTTGCAGAGTGTTCCATATTCAAGGACTAATAGAGAACTCAAAAATTTAGTTTTAAATTTTAGTTTTTTCAAAAATAGTTTTGAAAATGTGCTTTGAAAAACACTTGGTTTTTTTCGTCACTTGTTTTTCATATATTTTGTATTCAATTAAATATTTTTATAAAAGATTTCACACAGTTGCAATTTTGTTTGATTATAATTTTATTTGCAAATTGCATTTCCTTTTACACTTTAATCCAAAGCGATTTTGTCACCTTAACTATTATTTTTTTATTTATTTTTTTTATCTTGAGATATAAACAAATTTTTTGTCTCTTATGTAAGAAATTGTATTTTATTTAAAAACAAAAAAAAATAGTTTACAATCATTTATCAATTGCTGCACAATATTTCAAGAGAAGATAAAATCTAATTTGAATGAACACCAATTCAGTCTTGCCAATAATATAAATTGTAATGTTTAAGAAATTGTATCAACACTAACAGATCTTTTCTGATACCTTCCCTAAATGTCAATTTTGCATCCCTTTTGACAGTTAAACGAAAAGTGAACATCGAGTTGACAGGGACAATCGTGTATCAAAATAAATTGTAAGCAAATAGCTTCGTTTATTCTAGAATATTAAATTAATTTTTTTTTAATTTTAATAACAAATGGAGCGATAATTGTTGGTAAGAAATAAATTGCGCAACAATTTATTGACAACATTTTTTTATAGAATATTGAAATTACAGCGCAGGATTTCTGAAATAATTATAATATATATTTGAGTCTTTTTTTTTTGTGAGTTATAAGATGTGAACTAAAATTATGTTTTATTCTGTATTTCAACTACGTTTCAGTTTAATCAAACTCGAAAAAACTAACTAAACTTATCAAACATGCTAAACTTAGAATGGGTTCTATATATATAGTTTGAAAGTAATTAAACTGTAATTTAAGAGCAATCAGTCATTTGACTTCATGGTTTATCATTTTTCTGTGTTTAACTCGAAGGGCCTGTATTCACATTTGATTGTATTTTAATTGGGTCTATGGCACTTTAGTGAAAAAAAATCTCGAATGATTTAAAATCATGAAAAAAATCCCGAATAATTTCGAACCCCAAACCTCACCTTTTTGAAAGTTCCAAAATCTCAAATACGAAAATCCGAAAATCCCAAATTACGAAACCTTATTCAGGTTGGGTACGAAGTTCCAAAAAAACTTCCACTAAAATATACATATATATTTAGTAAATGACTAATATAAATACTCTGGAAAAAGCAGCATTTCTGATTTTGTAACCAACTCTGAAATCCTTTTTAACTTTTTTTTTATAAATAGTATGTAAACAACAAAACATTTAAAATAACGGGAACTGCTGTTAAACAAGTTATTGGAAACATAATGTACCAACTCTGAAATCCTTTCTAACTATTTTATAAAAAATAAGTTAACAACAAGGAATTTAATATAACGGGGGCTGCGCCGCCAAACCCCCGCTAAACAAGTTATTGCAACCCTGATTTTAGATCCAACTCTTAAATCCTTCCTAACTTTTTTCAAGAATAAATTAACAACAACAAATTTAATATAATGTGGGCTGATTTTTGGTTTTCAAGATTTTTGATTTTGACTATTTTGTGTTCGGGATTATAGAACATTCGAGATTTTTTTTTCAGTAAAGTGTCTTACACCCATTTTAATTACCTTTATTTATTTTAACCATAAGTATACTTTTTAGAATATTTATATACACAATTATACGGAATCCTGAATTTAAAGCTTGAGCATTAGATTCAATATCAGGGTATTCTTATTTTTCAGAATGTTCGTAAATTTTTTGTAATCTGTCATGAAATACAATCAAATGAGAAACAACTAAATTACATAATTTAAAAAATATAAAAACCTTAAAACAATTTAATGCTAATTAAATGAACTCAACTTCTTCCTTCATATTAAAATTATCTATTTCAATTTAAATGAGCAAATTTGTAACACTTTCAAAAAATATTAAATTTCATCATCTGCCAGCTCCCCTCCAAAAAAAAACAGGATGAAAAAAAATGTTTTTTTATTTAAATGCAACAAATTTAAAATTTTTTTCTTTTTATTACAGGTATCTCAGGTATGAAAAAAAAATTCCATTTAATTTAATACTAAAAAGGAAATTAACAAAATAAATTCCGCTCTAAAATGGAATGAAAATAAAAAAATGGAATGAAAATTGTAATAATAAGGTAGTGATTATTTTGATATATGTATGGTGTTTATAGAGTTATGAAATAAGGCCCATATATAATTGAGAAATAAGGATGCAAAATATGAGAAACTTTAACCGCCGTGGTGTTATTCCGCTTTTAATTTAACATTGACATTTTGTGAAATAAAGCCCCCAGGTGTTAATTCTCTTATATAGATGATATTATGGATGTATCTAAGAGTTAGATTGAAAAACAGGGAATTTGAATCCAGAATTTTAAGAGTATTTGAATCCAATTTTAAAATACTCTGCAATATTCTGGAAAAGAGAGATACCCCGATTGCAAATATAACTTTTAAATTATTTCTAATTTAAAACTTGCCATAATATACATAGATAAAGGTAATAAGACTCCGGGTTTTAATTAAATCTTAGTTAAATGTGAAATTATCTTTTAATTAATTTTTGAATATTGAAGCTCCAGAGTGTTATTTCTGTGTTATTTCAATTCGCCACTTCTTGAGTCCCTCTAGAGTTTTCATTCTTAAAAAGTCGAAAGTGAAAGTCTAAAAGAAATTAAACCACGGGTTTTTATTAAAGTTGTAACTAAGGATGCGTTTATATTGGAGCTGCGAAAAATGTTAAAAGCATCGGTAAGAGCATAGTTTAGAATATTATATATGCCATTTTAATAAAAGTGTTCATATTGGAGCCTCGTTTTGATCAGCGATACACAATATATAATTTTCTACGCTATGCTTTAATTGAAGCTCTTACAACTAACCAATCGCAGCTCCAACATTAACTCACCCTAAAATTTAGTTTATTTGTTACTGCGACTCTAAGACTTAGTATTCATGTAAATTTAAATACAGTGAAATAAAATACAAGAAACTTAAAACAATTACGATTTCAGTCCGATTATTATATTCTTCCTAATAGTATTTAATAAAATACAAAATCTGGCCTCTTATGCGGGAGTGGAATTATCTGGTTAACAAGAAAGAAACATACAAATTTGTAAACAAGTACCAAGAAAAATACTACTGAACGAAGACCTATTATTAGATTACCGGTCAAGAGTCAATTGAAATAGAAATTAATAATCGAAAATACATATGGATTGGTTACATTCTCAGGGCATCTCAAAACTTTATAGCCATGTCCTGGAATAGAACCCTCAAGTGAAGACAAATTTTGTAAAACCTAAGAATAACTGGCGCTGAGTAGTAGAGCAAAAATAAAGGCTTTATGGAAGTCTATTTTAATAATATTGGAAGTCTTATGCTCCTAAAGGTACTTAAGGTACTTATGTTCCTAAAGGTAGAAAGGAAAAAAGGTCTTGGTTTAAAATGTATAGCTATTAATATGGTTTTAATTATATTTTATCTGCTTTTGGGAATCTGACCTATTTTTAGTTAAAAAAAAATATAACTCATCCTCCAAAACTATGGTCCCAATAATTATTAAGGTTATTATGGTTCTATCCAAAAAAATCTTATCAAACAATCTTTTATTTTCAACAGTTTAAAAACTGTAAAATTAAAAATAAATTTTTTCATCTAAATTTTCATCATTCCATTAACACATTTTTTTGATAATTTTTTTAAAAGTTGACCTTATGGATTTTTATTTTAAAGAAATATCTTAAGATTCACAATCTTTTATATTTAAATGTTTTTCACACTAAAAAAAACCACATATAATAATCTTGATTAATGAATTTTAAATTTTCAAAACTTTTAACACCGGAAAATTTCTTTTACATTTTCTTTTAAAGAAATTTTGAAAATTATGGAAATAAAAGGAAAAACCTCTTAAATTTATAAAAAACTTTTATTCAATTGAAAGAAAAATATAAATGAAAACGTGTCCAGAATTATGAAAGATTTAACCTTGAACTAATTTTAAATTTACTTTTCGTATACAAAAAAATAAAATTAAAAACTTTTGTTTTTTAAAATATTAATGACATTTAAAATTTAATTTAGAATGGAAACTTTAGATTTCCATAAGGGTTTATACTACTTTGCATCTGCTCTTGCTAATACTAGAAACTTTAAAATTATCCTGATTATTTTAAAACCCAGTTTTAATAAGTCAAACGTTGAGTTCCTGAACTAGTTAAAACCTCCATCCGATTTTAGAACTGATAGGACTATTAATAAAATCTCCGGTAACCAAAGGTCTTGAAAAATTTCAATTCTTCATTTTACCTTTCTAAATATTTCAGAATTACTAATTGATACTTTTTCTAATCAATTAAAATTAATAAAAAATATCTTAAAATAAACAAATACAAAATATTAAACAAATAATTTTAATTTAATAATACAACCCACAGATACAGAAATACCTTAAAATCCAGTATAAATTGAAGAATTGTATCAATTGAAAATCTATGGCGTGTCTACATGTTTTAAGGCGTAGTACTATCCCATGTTTAAATTGTATGCGGAATTCATTAAGATCAATTCTAATAATAAAAACATGGCCCTCCCTATTCCAACATGCAACTATGATGTAGAGAGATTAATTGACTTTATAGTTAAACAATACTTGAAAATAGTATATAACATTAAATAATCCAAAGATACCTTTGGTTAGTGAGAAGAAATGTTTTATTATATATAGGATGTTAATTGCCTCCTTTTATCCCTCACTTCTCGACTCATGTCAGCAAGATTCTTTTAATTAATAATAGATGTCTTATCAAATCAAAAGTTTGAAACTCTCTTATAATATTATTTATTTTTTATAAGTTTTCGAATTTTTGGGATTTTCCAGATTTCTTAGACGCATAACATAGTTTCCTTAGATGTCTTAGAGGCTTTCATTGAATTCATTATACAGGTCTAGCCACTGCCATCTCTGAAGCTTTCTTGAACTCATTTTGTGCTAGGCGCTTTTAGTCAAATTCACACCAACAGTGCCTTGAAATTCTTTTGGATTATTTTACTAAAATATTATATGTATGTATATTCCTTCATCACTCTTCTTTAGAAGCAATATTCAAGTATATTCCCTATGGGAAGCCCCAGGGGTATACTCGGTGGCTTGTTAACAGAAGATGTGTGAGCTCATTTACTCGCCAGGATTAATTCGATGGTGATAGTAATTTTCCATAATCCTATGGCAACATACATATATCTCTAAAATTATGTTTAAGACTCCTAAAAGTATGTCCATAATCCCTAAAAGTATGTTCATAACTCCTAAAAGTATGCTCATAACTCCTAAAAGTATGTTCATAATTCCTAAAAAAATGTTCAAATCTCCTAAAAGTATGTTCTCACAAATCACTTTAATATTCAATCTAAATGTATTTCATAATATACACACATAATAAAAATGAAGCAGAACTCGTGTGCAGCACACCGTATTATTAATATTTCTTTGTACTCGAGTTATGCAATAATAAAAAAACAAAATTTCCATCGTTGAAAGGTAATAAAACGAATAAAAAAAAAACTCTATACAAATACAAATCTTAAATATACTTATAATACCCACCTTGCGAGTTCTTAAAGATTCATTTAACGATTATTGTTCATAGGGGCATAATACTTTATTTTCTTTCTAAACTTTATCCAAATTTAAACAAGGTGAGATTGTAAAGAATAATTTTTATATTTCTATATATTTCAAAAAAAAAATGTGTCTTAAGAGTCTTATTTAATAAAATATAAACAAATTAAGAGAAATTAGGGTGGAAAATTAAATGAATGTTGTTTTCCTTTCTTACATTATAATGAAAATTAAACATTACAAAGAAAAATATTTATTTAAGAATTTTCTAAACTATAAAGAAATTGAAAATTTCAAAATTCAAAAAAAATTTATATTAGGAAAAAAATATTTTCCGTACAAATTTAGCTTTGTTGGAAAGACTTAGCAATTCGTAAATGCATGATATTGCATCTTGTGGTTTTACAGTAAATTACTTAATCCAAATAATTGCATATTTTTCGGAGCATTACTAATTTCTAAACAAGCCATTATTATTATCGTTTTTTTTTTTTTTGAGAATGTAGATTTTAAAAAATTCTTTGTATTTAATTTAGTACTATTTTATTAACAGTTTAATTGAATTTAAATCAAATCCATCAAAATCAAACAGTTGTTGGTATAGTGGAATTAGGTGGAAATTACAGATCGATTCTAAGTAATCAAAGTAGAAATGAAAGAAATTCTTAAGAAAGTACTCAAAAAAATTATTTTCCTTGGAACTATTAATGAAATTTTAAATCTTCTTCCTTCGAATAACTACAGCTGTTAATTGTTTTTTGAGTTATAGAAATCGAATATTGTGTTTAAGTGTATATTTGAAGCCTCGGTGATTTAGTGAGTAATCATTAGATTTATTAACCTAGGTTGTGCGAAATCGATTCCCGTATGGCTTATGAAATATTTAATTAAAAAAAAAAACAAATCCCCATGGTGACGAAAAAAGAAAATATAGGATATAAACAAAATAAATAATATTACTTTTAAAATTAATACATAATAAAATATGCCACACCTGAAAAGGAAGGGCGTGCTTCTTTCCCTTCTTACATTGTATAATGTAAGGAACTGTTTAAAAATATATATATATACATAAACCAAATCGATTACCAATGTTTTTGCAATGAAATTCAAAAGTAATTTTGAACCAATCTCTAGAATTTTAATAAAAAATTAATATCTAGAGAAGAATTCAAACATTCTGAAGTTTCCAGATTAATAAAATTCATTTAAAGTTTGTGGGGTCATTGCAGATAGGAACTTTTTAAAACCCAATATTTGATCCTTTCAATCATTTTCGACAGCTGAAGTATTTAAAAGAAAAATTAATAAATCTAAATTTATTTTCACCTAATCCTTATTATTTATTAGTATCACCTTTTTTAACCACCACTAAAGCAATTACTAATAAACATTTACCCACTATAGTCATATACCTAAAATAAAATTTTATTCCAATAAAATTCTCCTAAAATTTCATCGAATTTCAAAAAAGATAAAATGAAAGAAAACGAGGAAGAGTGTAGTAGAGTAGACTGTGTCAACTCTGGGATGCCCGTATGACCGTAACATATACATTATATCATCCGGTTAATTACTTTTGGCAAAATTTCAGACACCCAGCTTCATTTGGTGTATTGTAATCCTCATATAAAAGAAGGAGTTGTATGGCAGCTACTCGAACCCTTTGCAGTAGACCAACCAAATTTTGCAGTAACCTTGGCCATTACACTAAACTATTTTTGGCAAAATTTCAGACACCCAGCTTCATTTGGTGTATTGTAATCCTCATATAAAAGAAGGAGTTGTATGGCAGCTACTCGAACCCTCTGCAGTAGACCAACCAAATTTTGCAGTAACTTTGGCCATTATACTAAACTACTTTTGGCAAAATTTCAGATACGCAGCTTCCATAGGTATAGAGTAATGCTCATATAAATTTAGAAGTTGTATGGCAGGTACTCGAACCCGTGGACCAAAATGGCTGAATTTAAAACTCGATTTCGTTTTTTGCATAAAAACGAATTTGTGAAAATTTCATAATCCTAGCTCCTTTACTTTTTGAGTTATCGTGATGACGGACGGACGGACGGACGGACATACATAGCTAAATCGATTTATTTTTCAATTCTGATCCGATCCATACACTTGAGTCTATATCTACCCCCCTCCTTCTCTGCGTCACAAACGTAATGGCAAATTTATTATACCCTTGGACTATGTAGTCATACGGGTATAAAAATAAAATGAAAAATTAGATATTTCAACCAGGGTTGGAAACCGGTTTTGAACCAAACCAAAAAACCAAAAAACCAGTCAAAATTTAAGGAACTAAAACCAAAACCAAAACCACCATAACTTAAAATACAGAAATCATAACCATACCAAAACCACTAAAAAATTAGTTGGTTTTATAGTTTTAATTTAAAATGAAATAAAATCCTGCAGGAGCAATTAAAATTTTTACTTAAAAAGTCATTAGACATTTTCAAAACAAAACTTGCAATTCAGCTCTTTTCATTTTGAAATGCATAATCTAGCCCTCACGAATAAAAAAATTTGCAACATTTTTAATTTCATATTGAATTGACGCTTTTGACAATATAAAAAGGATACCAAAAACGGATAATCCTATTTTATATTGGGAAAATAGAAAACAATCTGAAATAGAACTATGTATACAATATTGCTCAAATTATTTTTGCTGTACCTGGTACGCGTAAGTGTCTGTTGAAAGAGCATTTTCTGCTCTTAAATTTATTTTAGGTGATCAGAGAGAAAGGTTGGGGGAAGAGGTATTGCAAAATATGCTCTTACTAAAACTAAACTCCTGATCTCGTTTTTATAGGTAATTTTAATGTTACATATATGTTGTAAATAATATAATAATGGATAATTTTTTTATTTTCAGTTCCTATAGGTATATATAGTTTTTATTTTTATAATGCTGGTGGATTTACTTATATTGGATTTAAATTTATTAATATTCAAACTATATTAGTTTTTGTTATATTTTTAATTTTTTAATAAATTATTTTTTATAATATATTCAATTGAAGAGTTACTTTATTGATTTCCTTTCAATAAAACCAAACCAAGACCAAAACCAAACCAAGGTTTTCATGGCTTGGCAAACCGAAACCAAAACAAAAACCAAGACTATAATATTTTCGGACCACGAAACCAAACCAACCAAAAAAATTAAATGGTTTCCATCACTGATTTCAACCCTGTTTTTAAGTTTATTAAGTATTTAAGGTATGGTATTTTAGGTATCGAATGCAAAAGGTATTTATATAAAAGTTTCTTGAAATTTTTAGCACTAAATATTGACAGGACTTGAAGTTAATATCGGAAGCCACCAATCGACTGGGAAATAAGAATTTAAATTTTTTAATCATTTTTTTTTCCAACTACTTTTTATACCCGTATGACTATATAGTCCAAGGGTATAATAAATTTGCCATTACGTTTGTGACGCAGAGAAGGAGGGGGGGTAGATA
Organism: Dolichopus griseipennis; assembly: GCA_963082915.1. Taxonomy (NCBI): domain Eukaryota; kingdom Metazoa; phylum Arthropoda; class Insecta; order Diptera; family Dolichopodidae; genus Dolichopus; species Dolichopus griseipennis. The sequence continues at coordinate 55,401,380 of OY720444.1, read as the reverse complement.
TAGACTCAAGTGTATGGATCGGATCAGAATCGAAAAATAAATCGATTTAGCTATGTATGTCCGTCCGTCCGTCCGTCCGTCCGTCTGTCCGTCTGTCCGTCTGTCCGTCCGTCCGTCATCACGATAACTCAAAAAGTAAACGAGCTAGGATTATGAAATTTTCACAAATTCGTTTTTATGCAAAAAACGGAATCGAGTTTTAAATTCAGCCATTTTGGTCCACGGGTTCGAGTACCTGCCATACAACTTCTAATTTTATATGAGCATTACTCTATACCTATGGAAGCTGCGTGTCTGAAATTTTGCCAAAAATAGTTTAGTATAATGTCCAAAATTACTGCAAAAACTGGTTGGTCTACTGCTGAGGGTTCAAGTAGCTGCCATACAACTCCTTCTTTTATATGAGGATTACACTACACCAAATGAAGCTGGGTGTCTGAAATTTTGCCAAAAATAGTTTAGTGTAATGGCCAAAGTTGTTGCAAAATTTGGTTGGTCTACTGCTGAGGGTTCAAGTAGCTGCCATACAACTCCTTCTTTTATATGAGGATTACACTACACCAAATGAAGCTGGGTGTCTGAAATTTTGCCAAAAATAGTTTAGTGTAATGGCCAAAGTTGTTGCAAAATTTGGTTGGTCTACTGCAAAGGGTTGGAGTAGCTGCCATACAACTCCTTCTTTTATATGAGCATTACTCTACATCTAATAAAGCTGAATGTTTGAAATTTTGCCAAAAGTAATTAACCGGATGATATAATATATATGTTACGGTCATACGGGTATCCCAGAGTTGACACAGTCTACTCTACTACACTCTTCCTCGTTTTATATATTTCCTCTCTTCTAATTTCTTTATTTTTGTTTGTTTTTTTTTGCGAACTTTTTTAAAAAAATGTGCCTATATATAGTTTTACTCTGTCCATTTGTCAATTCTTCAGCAAAACTATAACACCTTTTGAAATAAAGAAATTAAATTTTAACTACGGATAAATATCACATATTATTGATTGGAACAACTTTTTTCTATGGCCCAACTTGTTAGAGAGCTAATGCCCACCAAAGTCCGGAGAAGCTATATATATAGTTGTTTTAATGAGGTATATTTTCAATCTGGAAACAGTACAGCTTTTACAAACCTTATAAATGTATAAATATTGCCATACGGTATTTTCATTTGCCGTTATGCAAAATTCAATACATGCAAATTTTCAATTCCTCATATCTTCTAAACGGTTTAAGTCAGAAACTTCAAATTTTGAGTGAGATCCCAAGAAATTATTATGGGTCATTATTTTTTGTAACACCCATATTTTTGAAGCTGTAAGGTGTCCAAAACCGAAATTTACCTGTAACTTGAATTACCAGATGTTCAAGATTTTTTAAATATGAAAGAGGTTCCTTCAAATTGAAGCAAGTTCATCTTAATTTTAAATCAGTTTTGTGTATATAATAGATAAAATTAGATAATCAAATAGTCCTTTAGAATCAGCATAAGTTTTCGAGTCTTTGCTATTTAAGGGTTATAAGGTCTTAGGCAATTACGTACATATTTCAAAGATTTAATATTTAAATTGAAGCTATCGACCTATGTTAACAGGTTTCCATGATTGCATTGATTTTTACCCAAATCTCAGTATGAATTATTGTGTTGTTTTGGAAATGTGCTATTTAAAAACCTTTGGTTTTTTTCATCACTTGCTTATTAAAACTTTCACATTCAAGGAAAAGAAAATTAAAAAAAAAATTTTCCTGGAAAATATTCCAAGCAGAAAAATTACTTTCAGTAGAAAGGAAAAGAAATATTTTTTTTAAAATTGTTTGCTTGCAAGGATAAAAAAAAATTAAAACAAACTTTTTCACGATTTTATGTAGAGGTGTACTGTGTATGTATCAAAATGCAAATAAAAACATTTAACATTCTTAAAAACGTATTAACACATTATCAGTCGACGGGATGATCTTATACAGGTGTTCTTTATTATATATGTAAATATTTACGAATTTAACAAGAAAAAATACATGACAGACATCAAAAGTTAACAGTTAAATTTAGAAATGGACATCATAGTGTGACAATCTATCAAAAGTTATCAGTTAAATTCATTACATTTCACAGTATTTCACTTACCAACCTCCCATTCTTAAGAAGCTTATTAGAATCCCTAGACAAATCTGACAAAAGTTAAAAGATAACTTCAGCAATGGACATCATATATTTAAAATCTATCAAAAGTTACCAGTTGAATTCATTATACATTGCACAGTATTTGGGTTAGCAATCTCCGATTCCATAGGTGCTGATTAGAATCTCTGGGCAAGTGAGAAAACTCTTATGTTGGGTGTTTAAATTAATGATATAAGCCTATATAAAAATATAAACAAATATTTTAATACCTGGAATATAACTCACAGATAGAGAAATGAATTAAAGAATATATAAAAAACAAAATAATAGCAATTAATGTATGATAAAAGGGGTTGTTTGAATCGGTAATGAAAGATTTTTTAACACTGTAACACTGTATATTAACACTGTATTAATTTTAACACTGTATAAGGGAATTATGACCCACCACCCTGAGTCAAAACATAAGTCCCTTAGGAAGTTATGGCTCACTACCTTTAGGAACTTATGCCCTGGGAGTTCTGACATACTTAGGGAGTTATGGCTCACTGCCTTAAGGAACTTATGACCCTGCATTTTTTTGTAGCCAAGTAGTTAAACAGTTAAACGAAGACACTCGAATGACAGTTTAAATATTAATAAATATTTAACTAATAAATTTCCTGAATTTATATACAAACCATTAATAGAATACCACATTTAATAATGGCCTGTCTGCATTTAAACAACTTCTTTAATATTAAGATAATTTCAGAGGAATATAATTTGTATTCCAAATTTTTTTTTAAATAAAATTTTATATTCTAAAATAAATTTTTATCCCATTTTAATGTTGCATGATGCATCAATCACTATTTTAAATTCTACTACATAAAATATTTAGAATGCAAAAGTAAACGTAACATATGTACTAACACTCTAACATCAGTGTTAACAACAAAACATATAATAAAAAGTTCAAATTTAACCCCAAATGCAAGACAAGATAAAATACATGGTAGAATAAATATTCAATTCAAATTTAAAAATATCATTTTTACAAAATTTATTTTTAAACCTTGCATAAGTAAATGCTGATAATGGCGGATATTTGTTTACTTTTGACAAATAAAAAAAATTCCTAAAAATTATCTCATATAAAATTTTTATTATTCTAAATTTCCTTAATATTTTTGAACTTATATAAGATATAATATTCAAGAAATAAAACTTATTTACTTTTTTCATTTTAAATGGATTCAACTGACATTTAATTTTTAGTTTTACAAATGTCAGATTGCCCAATGATAAATTAATAATGAATCATTGAATTATTTTAAAATCAACATGCTATATTTAAATAAAATAAATTTTAAATCTGAGTTAGGGGATCTTAAGAGCCGGAAGCAAGATCTACAAATAAATGGTCAAACAATTGCATATGTCAATAACCTTTGACACCTTGACAGAATTATATCATCTAGCGGAAGAGTGCAGGAAGACATGGTAATCGGCTCGAGAAGGTAGATTTGTTACCTGTATGGAGGACCTGACAAATATCCAGAAACACTAAGCAGCAGATTTTCCGCGCATGCGTAAAAAAATACTACAAACAGCTTGACACAGGCATGATCATGTATAGGATATTCTGGCCATGAATAGAGGTTTATGGAACTTAACAGGAGACTAACCAATAGCGCACCAATCCGCAAGAAGATGTGGTCAGCCAATTAAAAACTAACACCTTTTTTGTTTTGTATTTGGCGAAGGTGAGAGGGAAACATCAAAACTCACGCAAAGCAGACGCACGGAGTAATATTGAGCTTAGGTTAACCGGGGCTTCTTTTTAAATAAAGCAAATTCTTCTGGAACAACCAGACTTCAATGAAATTGTATTGTTGGTATTGTACAGGTTGGTTCTTTAAATTAAAACTACGAAAAGAAGGTTGGGGAATGGGAAAAATGATATTTCAAAAACCGTTAGTTTAATATCTTTCCAGAACAAGCATAAGTATATAGCCTTTTTTTAATTGCAATATCATACGCAAACAATTCCATTGGGTAAAATGAATATCTCATGAAAAAGATTCGTAAAATAAAGGTTTCTAAATTGCGGCAATTTTTTTCTCAAAATCCATGATAGTGAATTTATAGTGAGTTGTAATAATTTTAGACCACCCTACATCAACCCAATTAACGTTGCACATATATTACTCCTATATATATTTTATGTATATAATATCCAACTTCCCTTCACTTAAAAAAACTAAGCACCTGGAATACATCCGAATTCATGCATTGAATACAAAAAACCCCATTTATAACTAACATAGAGATTTTTTATTACTATTGAATTGTTATAAACATTTCTAAACAATGTGTTTTTATAAAATTTTATTTTTTGTATTTATAAACAGAAACAATACTTTAATCTATATTTTATTGTTTAACTAAAGGTTCCTCCTTTTCCTTTTCTCCGAACTCTTTTACCTACTTTCCATCCTATAAAATAATTTTAAACCTGCAACATTTTGATTTATTGACACTCCAGACAAACGATAATTGAATTAAAACAAAAAAAAAAAACTTTTTTACCAAATCCTCACAAATTACTCTAGAGAGTACTTCTGATTTTTTTAACACTTACATATGCTTTCCAACTCTCATTTTCAAGAGGAATTTAAAAAACAGAATTGGTAATAAAAATTTCAACATTCAGAAATCAATAAATTATTTTAAAAAAATATTATTTACATAAGTAAAATATTAAATTTTAAAACATTTTTGACTTTTTTTTTCATATTTTTAGCAAATTTTGAAAAAATGTGATTATTAGCTTCACGGTGTATGTCCACCCGTCCGTCCGTATATTTACAAAACTTGTCCACCGTTTGAAATAGAGAAAAGAAATTTCAACTACGAATACGTATTGCAAAACAAAAAGCTTAATCAAAGAACTTTTTTTTGTAGCCCCACTCGCTACGGAGGTACAGCTCTTCAAATTCGAAAAAAGAAATTGTTATAACCAGAGTTCTATTAGGTATATTTTCAATCTGAAAACGGTAAAAGACAGCTGTGTTTATAAACTTTTATACGCAAAAGTATGAGGTTGCCATACGGCACTAAATTTCACCATTATGCAAAATTTTTTGGCGCGACACATCTTCTAAAGTACGGTCTAGATTCTTGAAATTTTGGAAGAAGAATCCTCAGAAATTAGTAGGAATTAGTCGCCAATTTTTTTTTTGTCACGCCCCTTTTTAGTAGCTATAGGGACCCTTAAATGAATATGAAACACTATATAATTTTGAAAGTTGCTTGGTTTTTTTCACTTATTTTATTAAATTTTATTATTTCATTAATATAAAAAAAATTTAAATATTTATTGGTTATCAATAACTAAAAATATTTATATTTTATTTGCCAGACCCTTAATTTTTTGTTTTCGATTATTTTGGGGAGAAAAAAATGACAAATAAATTTAACATTTTTGCTTTAAATTTTTAAAAAATCATTTTAATTTTAATAAGAAAAACATTTGAAAGATCTATATTTATTTGAAGTATATTTTAAATTCAGAATTAAGTACACATTTGCAAGTCTTTTTAATGTTAAATAGTTGTCACAATTCTCAGTTAACCAGAGAACCAAAGCTAAAGCTTTGAAAAGAGTAATGCCAAATCAAATCGAATCCCAAAAATACGAAATAAAATTGAACTGTCTTTATTTCTTAAAAATTTGAATCTAATTTTATTTTTAGTGAGGGTTCATAATAGTGATAGCGGTTCCATGAATTTCCAAATCAAATGCATATGTATAGTTTTGGAGATTTTGAATTAGAAGGGATCAAAGGGTTGATTACAAAATCAAGATATCCTTTTTTTTCTTAGAATTTATATATAACTATGATTTTAGGGAATTCCAGTTACCTGCTATTTATCATTATTATATTACAAAATACTAAATTTGTTTACAGGTGAAACGTCCTGTTTAAAGTGATATATTCATATAACGGAAGAATGAGCAACTCTGGTATTGTAATAAATAATAAAGATCTGTTTTAATGTTTTTTCTGGTATTATTTATTTTTTATACATTTTATTAGAATATTACATAGTATTCGCAATATTAGCAAAGGTTTCGGCTTCAGGGCCTTTTTTTTATACCCGTATGACTATATAGTCAAAGGGTATAATAAATTTGCCATTACGTTTGTGACGCAGAGAAGGAGGGGGGTAGATATAGACTCAAGTGTATGGATCGGATCAGAATCGAAAAAAAAATCGATTTAGCTATGTATGTCCGTCCGTCTGTCCGTCCGTCTGTCCGTCCGTCCGCACGATAACTCAAAAACTAAAGGAGCTAGGATCTTGAAATTTTCGCAAATTAGTTTTTTTGCAATAGCCGTCATCGCTATTTAAATCCAGCCATTTTGGTCCATGGGTTCGGGTAGCTGCCATACAACTTCGTTTTTTATATGAGTATTTCTCTGTACCTATTACAGCTACGTGTCTGAAATTTTGGTAAAAGTAGTTTAGTTTTATGGCCAAAGTTTCTGCAAAATTTGGTTGGTCTACTGCAAAGGGTTCGAGTAGCTGCCATACAACTTCTTATTTTATATGAGCATTACTCTATACTTATTGAAGTTGGGTGTCTGAAATTTTGCCAAAAATAGTTTAGTGTAATGGCCAAAGTTACTGCAAAATTTGGTGGCTCTACTGCCAAGAGTTCGAGTATCTGCCATACAACTCCTTCTTTTATAAGAGCATTACACTACACCTAATAAATCTGATATGTTTGAAATTTTGCCAAAAGTAATTAATGTTTATGATAATAATGATATAATGTTTATATAACGGTCATACGGGTATCCCAGAGTTGACACAGTCTACTCTACTACACTCTTCCTCGTTTTTTTATTAAACTTTATTTTACTCTTTTTAAAATTCTTAAATTATCTTTATAAAATTATCTTAGCTTAACTAGGCCTTTACTTTTTTTTTTTTTTTTAATTGAACTTTTATTTTGTTATTTGCTAGGCCTTTACATAGTCTTATACCTTTATGAGCTATAGTGTATTGGTTTTTGCATACTTTAAGGCGAAATCTCAATACTATTAAGTTTAAAGTCCTGTTTGCCTTTCCCTAGTCCTGATCTAGCAAAGGAATTTGAATTAAATAAGGAGAAACTAAATTTTTGATTGTATTTATGAAGCTGAAACGAAGATTAGAAAAATCTAGAGTCAAGTGTATGGATCGGAAAATCAAAATCAAAAACTATAAAAGTGAAATTTAAAAAATTTTTTTCTTTTTCAACAATAACCCTTTTTGATATTGAGCCAGTTTGCTTAATAGGTTTGTTTATGTGCTTATATAGTTTCACTCAGTCTGTACAAGATGTCTAGACTAGACTAATATTCACACAAAATGTCGCTCGTCAAGTGGAATCTTAGAAATTATTAAAAATTTTAAAATTTAATCTAAAAGATAATGTAAACTGAGTCAACTTTGGTACCCTTTGGTATAATTATAGTGTTGGTTATTTTAGTAGTAAAATTCCAATTTTGGTAATTAAAACTTTGTTTAAATATTTAAACTTCTTATAAAACCAAAGTTTTCATGTGTTAAATTTAATCACTTTATGACCCTATTTTAAAATTTAGAATTAAAAACCATTTTTTTTAGTTTCTTTTTCAATTTTTAATGAATTAATAAGTTCTCATTAAAATAGAATTGAATTTTTTAAAAATACGTTTATTTTAATTACATTAATTTGAAATAACATTTTAAATAATTAAAATTCTGCTCTGATTTTTTTTTTTAACTTTTATTTTAAAAAAAAATGTCTATCATCATGAAGAACAGTATTTCCTCTCAATTCAACCAATAGTTTTTATTTTTTAATATCAATTCTTTTTTTTTATTATATATTTTATACAATTAAAAAAAATATTGAACCCATAAATGGACACACAGACTCATTAAAATTATAAAAAAAAAATATAAGTTGCTTCTATTCGATTTCAATACACTATAGACAACAGAACAGACTGTATATGTTCCTCTTTATTTATTTATTCAGTTTCCATAAATGACCATTTTATATTTATCTGAACTAAATTTTATCCATTGAAAAAATTAAACATTAATAATGATGGTGTATAGTTTTATTTCTTACAATGGTCCTCTAAGGTAACATATTTTATGCTCTTCTATTTATTTTTTTGGCTGTCTACCAAATTGTATTGTATGAAAAAACTAGATTATAGAAATTTATTGTGATTTTTTACTAAACATTTTTTTTAAAGTGGCTAAGATTACTGTATATTGTGTATTGGAAACTACAGAGACTGAAACTCTTCGTTTCTAAAACTGTTCTAGTCGATGGTATAGAATCTTTAAGTTTTACTCGCATTAGCTTTACGTCTTTTGCACAATTTAAAAGAACTACCCATATTGAGATATGGATCAGTTCATAAATCTTTTACCCGTCCTTAAATCTTTTTTAATGACCATCAAGTGACCATCTTATCTGTTAATTACAAATTTTTTACTGTAAGATGGTTATTTACACTTCAAATAGAGAAATAGCGTCTAATATTTAAAGTTTAAAGGAATTTGTTAAAGAAGTTTAGTGGGTTACCAATTCAGAAACAAGTAACTTAAGAACATGTTTTTAGGAATTTTATTTTAAAATATTAATTGCTTAACCTGATACTATAAAGTGGCAACAGATTATTATTCTTACACAGTTGAACAATATAAGTGATGCAAATCAACTTATGGAAAATCGTTTGTTGTGGGCTTTAATTCATATCATATTTCGTCTCCAACACATATTCCATATGTGTACGACTTAGCTTAACTTAAGAAGAACGTTGACATTATCCTTCTGAAGATTCCATCGAATTTTTTATATTCCTCATAATCCAACAAACCTCAATTTCCTAAACCTACATCCTTCCAAACTCTTCCAATCCTTATCCTCGGAATCAAATTGTACATTTGTATTTGTATGACAGGCTCCTCTCTGAGGTTTGGTTCAAAACGATCGTACGGTTTTGGTTTTTTAAAATCTCACACTATCCAAAAGGAATATCCCTAAGTTCCAGTAGACGGCTTTGGAAGTTTTCCGTGTCGTTTTTTTAAAAACCTTAACTAGCTTGTCCTGAAAATCATTAATATTATACTAACTAACTCTGTCTCTGTTGTTATCTTATTAATTTATTTTCTTATATTTTATTCTTCAGTTATTTTATTTTTTTTTCCAATTTTATTCATTAAATTCCAATTTTTTTTTTCTTAATAAATTTTTATTGTGTCAATTTGAAATAGAATGGCTATAATTTATTTAAATAAAACAAGAATGCAAAACCAAAATCCAGTTTATATTGTAAAAACAAAGTTACTATAGCAGACAAAATAAATTTAAAAAAAAAAACCCAAAGAAACTATAAAAATATCTATAGATACATTTTGTATAAAACTGAAACTAATATTGAAACTATAACTATAACTTGTATTAAATTAAAGACAAACCGTTAAAGATTAACAGTCATCATGAAATATTTAAAAATCAGTAGTTAGTTAATAATAAAAATTACAATAAAAATAGTTAATAAAGGATAAATATGGATTTATAATCAATTTAATTGTTTAAAAAGTCATAAAAAAAGTGATAATAACTATCAAAAATTAATCACATACGCCTAATAATTGATAGGATTGTAGTAAATAATATTTGCTCCCAATTTGGGTCCAATTATTAATTGTCTACAAATTTTTGTACAAAATATTTTATTTTACAACCTTAGCTTGGGTTAAGCCATTCCCTATATAATCGTCCAATGTTTTCATATTTTTTTAAGTTCGTTTAATAATATGAAAATCAACATTTTTAGAATAATACTATTATATTACTTCTTATATAGGTATTCGAATAAATTAAAAATTCCATTCGTACTGGATTTCTATTCGTACCCATTTAATCTAACAAAACTTTTGGTCTTATACCAGACTAAAACCTTATGTTTGCTGTAGTGGAGATAAAAGAATAAAATTTGAAGGTAATTATAGTTAATTTTGTTCTTTGTAAGGTGTAAGAGTATGTAAAAGAAATATTTACAATTGAATAGAATTAGAAATGGTTTTAGAATCAATTTACTTTCAAGTAATTGAGTTGTCATTATAAAAAAATGAGGAAGAGTAGACCTAGACACAATTTATTCAAATTCAAATTATGTACAAAAGAAAATATAAGTTAAAAGACAGCTTCCAAAATTCTTTCACTACACATACTATATTTTATTTAGACGTTGGCCATTAAAGTTAAGTACTATTGACCAAATTTCAGACAACAATCTTTATCAGGTATATAAAAACTAAGTTGTATGGCAACCACTGGAACCCACTGCAGTAGATTTGTACAAACTTTGATCATAAAACTTTGCGATTTCAATAGGAATGATGGCTATTGCTTAAAAACGGATTTTTGAAAATTTAAAATCCTAATTCATTTATTTTTTGAGTTATCGTGCGTACGGACGGACATACATAGCTAGATCGATTTACTTTTCGATTCTGATCCGATCCACACCTTTCAGTCTATATCTCCTCCCTCTTCTCTTATTACCTATAGTCTTTCAGGTATAATCAGTGTCTTGTGTTTCAAGTAAAACAATGTGAATATCTTACAAAAAAAGACTGTTAGAATAAATTTACTTTATTTCTCTTCCTTTTGATAATTGTGATTTTGTGATTTGTTTTTTTTTTTCTAATTTACGCTGGAAACATTGAAACTTCTTTTTATAATTCTTTATTCGTGGTATTCATTTTCAATATCTCTATCATATCTGCCTGCCTCTATAATATTTAAACGATTTAGTATGCAGGACCAAAAATCATTCGAAAGTATATAATATAAATATATGCAATAGTTTTAGGCATTGCAAAATGTTGATAGAAGGGTTTGGCGTATGCATTAATTTCAAAATTTTACAATTATGTATGTATAAAACTTGTAGAGGTTAATTTTTAGCCAACCAAAGTGGTATCAGAGCCAAAGAGAACCCAAAATTCGATCTAAATCAACTTTTTATCTTTTAAATAATCTTCATTCTCAGTGTTTCCAATTTTAAGCTTTTAGAAGATAGAAAAAATTTTTGGAAATCCTTAATTTAGAAATGCAAAATTAAAATTTCAGTCACAGATTTTATAGTGCAGTTAACACAAGTCTTAACTCAAATCCCAATATTAGCTACCAGTGATAAATAAAAATAGTGCTGCCTTTATTTTAAATACCTTGATGTTTTAAAAAATACTGTAAGAGGGGCTTAGAGCTGAATTCAAAAGCTGGGTTTCAATAATTTGTTTAGAAGTGTTTAAGTAACGCAGTGCCCATTATTTCGAATGCTTTGTTATTAGGTATTAAATAGTTGCTCACGAAATTATTGTATTTAATTTTTCGAAAATATTTGCATTTGTTCTTAGAATTTGATCCTTTATATTAGGGATTTTATCTTGTACTACCCCTACAAAATTGATTCAAATTTCCTTTTTTTATATTTAAATTTATGAACTTGTAGACGGACAGATCAAAATCTTTTAAAAAATAAATTATTCAAAATGTTAAGAAATAAATGAGCGATATTCTAATAACTCGTCGTTCTTCATTCTCTTGGCACTTCCTAACATACTTCTTCATTCTCTTAAAGCACAACCAATTTTTAATGATACTAAGATGTTTTTTGGAAAAGTGAATTACAATCAGTTAAAAAATCGTAAATGCTTTATCAAAAAAGTTTACTTTAAAAATTGAATCGACTATCCATTTCCATAATATATCTTTTAGAAACTTATACACAAGAAATGGCGTTTTTAAAAAATTTTTGTGCCTTAAAGGTACTAGCAATTGTGGATATGCCATTTACTTTCTCCATATGTGGGAAAAACAATTTAAAAATAACTGTTACTATATATTTAAATAGTGAAAATCAAATATTGCAAATATTTCCTACTTCCTCAGATATGTGGCAACTGGAAGGAACTAATTTGCTGTTTAGTATAAGTCAGGCATTTGTCTTACTAACCGAAGAGGTCTCAGTTTAATTCCCATTCAAATCATACAACATTTAATTTTAAAAAAAAAATAGTAAAATTTTTTTCTTTTCAAATCCCCTTGGTTACCAAGTATAATTTAAAATAAATAAATAATTATAAATCAGCCCCATTCTCTAGAAATCCTCCAACATCCTTCACCATTTAAATTATCGATTTTCCATATCGAGATTTCCATTTAAATTATCGAAATTTATTTTCTTTATATCCTTTCCACATTAGACCTCATTTACAATTGGAGTAAGTCGTATTATAATTATAAATTGACTATCATGCTATGTTACATAGATCATAGTTCATAGTCAGTAGTGCAAAGTTTCCTAAATTCCTTGTGTTTACTAAACTAATATGGTGGTTTGATTAATTATTAGAAACGAATGCTCCTCATTATTAGAAAACAATGACAATCGTACAATGGGGAATCTCTTAGCTAAGGGAAAGTGAGTGGTATTTCTTTCATTTAACCCCAGACTGCCCATTTCAATTCCCATTTAACCTCAAACTTCCCATTTCACTAAAATTCTCTTTCTATTCAAATATAAATCCAATAGATACAAAAATTCTATTAGTTTTAATTTAATGAAAGTTTTTAAAATAAAATATTTTAATTAAAATTGTAAATATAATCATTATTCTTTATACTTTATGTAATTTTTCATTTTCTTTTTTTTTATATTTTATAGGTCACATGTCAGAACAATTAAACAGATGTACCTGGGAATATTTTAAATGAAATTTCTGGTAAGTTGATTTAAATGTATATTTTACTATTAAATTTTATTTTCAAATACTTAAAATTCAATGACTAGAATAAAAAAATAAATTATCTGGTGTTCTTAAAATTCAATGATTTTTCTTTCTAACCTAGATTTGAAGAACAAGTTACAAAAATGTTGGATAATACGTATATTTACATATTTTTAAGTAGGGGTATATAGAAATCACTACACATATGTAATTAATTTGAAAAGTTGAATTCAGGTTAAAAAAAAAAATGTAAAGTGTGATTTTTTATTTTTTCAGTTCATGTCTCAATCTGTAATTTATAGTTTTATTAGAAAATCTTTAAATAATTTGATTTTAAGAATTTATTGAGTAGAATCAATATGTAGTGCTTGGGTAGAATAAAAAACCTTGTCATTAAATATGACATACAATGTTGACAGGAGTTGTCAAAAAACATGTGGTGTTGAATGTCAAAGAATTTAAAAGTCACATAACAGAATAAGGTCGAAATAAATTACAGATTCTAGAGTGACCAGAGTCCTATTTATTGCAAGAATCACTTATCAAATAATCTTATAATAATTTTTTTGATAAGTGAATGATTTTTACTAATTAAAATGCTATTGAATTATTCTAAAATATGGTTTCGATGAAACAAAAAAATGATTGTTTGATTATTTAATTGGTAACAAATGGTGCGTGCAATAGGGTTCAAAACAAAATATAAGAGGAGTAAATTAAGTAGTTTACGTATATGTAACAACGATTGATAAAACGTATGTCATGTTTTCAATTCAACTTGAGTTAAATACAAAGACACAAGAAGTATCTAAGGAAATTTATATCCTACACTACAAGTTCTAAATACTTTCTTTTATAAATCTCCTCTATTTCCATGGTAGAGAATAAAAAAACGGAATACGTAAAAGATTTTTCCTGGAATTATAATAGAAGGTGAGGTCGTTCCTGTGATGCTTCAACTTATAAAATCAATCTACCTTCCATCCATTAAAGACGTCACATTCACAGTAAACAGTTTTACCTATTTACTTTAATATAAATATTTCTTTGACATTTCGAAACGTCACAGAATCGTTCCAACGCTTTGTATAATACCAATATTATACTAGAATTTCCTAACAATTACAAACCGATGCAGTTACAAAACAGAATCAATCACAGTTAAATTAATTTAATTTTCAGTTACAAAACAGAATCAATCACAGTTCAATTAATTTAATTTTCAATTCTAATCTTTTAAAAATATTACCTTTTAGTTTAATTTTTTGTTTAAAAAAAAGTTCTAAATTTTAAAGTTTTAAAATATAACTATTTTTTTTAAATTTTTCCCCACTCTAATTTTCTTCCACCCATATAATTGAAAAATTCTTATATTGAATTCAATTAAATGTCTATTATATTAAAAATTAAAAAAGAAACGAAAATTTGTATCTGCCATAAACAATAAATTGATTCAATTATAACTAACCTCAAAATTTTTATAACCATTATCTTTAAATTTTGGATTGTAATTGCATTCAAAAAAAAAGAAAAAAACTACCAAAAAACAAAAATTACAAAAAAAATTTGTAAAGAAACCAAAATTAATATTGTATTCTCTTCAACGCAATTCCGAAAAAGTTCAGAATACTTTGAAACAAAATCAAAGAATTAAAACAACTTTTGGTAGGTGCCCTCTTCCTCCTACTAAAAAAGAAAAATTAAACTTTTCAAGTTTTACTAAATTTTGAAATCAATTTCAATTGAAAATCAATTTCTATCAATAATCTAAACTAACTAATACACCTATCATAGCTATATCATCATTGCCATATACAAGATCATCAGGTAAAAAAAAAGTTTTTCAACTTTCCAAAAAAAAAAAAACAAAAAAATCTATAGATACTTCTTATTTACTCCTTTAGGGCAAAAGTTCAATTGTCAAAATATGATGCTGTGAAAAAAACTTTAAAAGGGTAAAATACTTAAGAATAAGTCAGAGGCTACATATTATATGATATAACTTATATAAGGGTATGATTTTAAACCAATTGAACAAATTTTTCTTATTGAAAAAATTTTTGGATGATAAGAATAATACTTATCATATAATATTATTAAATATATTAAATATGTGCAGTTGTGGTTATATTAGTTAGGCAAAAACTTCTTTAAAAACTTGCAATTTTCATGACTATGTATTCAATTTGCTGCGTTGAACGGGTGACCTGAATTAAGGCCCTGCGAAATAAAGCCCTCGGAGAATTATTTTCCGTTTAATGAGAAATAACGCCCTGGGGTCTTATTTGTCATAGTAATTGAAAATAAAACCCCGGGGTTTTACTACGGATTCTATGACGGGGTATTGTTTCTCTTTCAATTGAATCTTTGACTCCTTGAGAAATAAAGCCCCGAGTTATTATTTCTCATTAAATATGAAATAAAATCCATTTTTGTAAAATTCAAACGTGTAAAAAAAAATTAAAAATATAAACTTAAACAAAATATTAGATGCAAAACAATATGTATTTCATATTATATATTTGTCTATGCGAGATTCTATATTAGGAAACATATTTAAGTTGGGTAAAAAATCAAAGTTAACCCTTTTTCCAGAGTATTTATGATACATTCATTCAACACTTTGGTTACAAAATTAGGTTAATATATGTAGTTTGTAGTATAAATGTAGTTAATATGTAAAATTGTTATTTGTTTTTTAATTTTGGAAAAAGGGAATACCCCTGATTTTAATTCCAACTCCCAAATGTGTGCTAATTATTTTTGATATTATAGTTCAAGAAAGTCTGTATATATTCGTACCCGTCACTCATGTTGTATAATTAAAATTAACTTTTTCCTAAAAATATATGAAACCATTGTGTTTTTTTACATTTGCAGGTTCAAATGAAATGAGAAATAATATCCCAGGGCTTTATTTCTCATAAAAGTAGCAGTTCAACTTAAAAGAGAAATAAAACCCTGGGCTTTATTTCGCATATTTTGAGGGACGCCCAGGGCGTTATTTCTCATTAAATGGGAAAAACCACCCCGGGGGCTTTATTTCGCAGGGACTTAATTCAGGGTACCTTTTTTCCTTTGCAGGTTCAATTCTAAAGAGAAATAATATCTCGGGGCTTTATCTCTCATAGAAGTCGTAGTTCAACTTGAAAAAGAAATAAACCCTGGGCTCTATTTCCCATATCTTGAAAGACGCCCAGGGCGTTATTTCTAATTAAATGGGAAATAATACCCCGGGGGCTTTATTTCATAGGACCTTAATTCAGGTCACCGTTGAAAATTGAACTTGCATTTTTTTCTAAAAATACCTTCTTTTCAACTTTACTATTTTTACTATTTTTTTTATGTTATCCATTAAATTTTGAACAATTTTTTTTCTTCAAGTATCTATAAAGTATTTTTTTCTTAAAAACTTTTAAATTTACTCAATTTCTATTCCATTAGATTTCATATCTTTATTGTATTATTTCCATAGATATATGTATGTATGTATGGAAGTAGAAATAAAGTACTTCAGAACTCAGTTGAGACTTAAAAATTTTTTTTTATTTTTTTATTGATAGATATTTATTAAATTTATATAAAGTAAATGTAATGTATATATTAGATTTAAAATTCGTATATAATGTGCTTTAAAAAAAATAAAATAAGCCGGAAAAAACCTTTTTTTTTAATTTTAAATTTTTAATCTTTAAAATTCAATGGATTTGCAGCGATTTTAATACTTTACATTTTAAAGTTACTATATATATATTCTTTTGATTCCGGAAATCACTTACAAATCTTCTATTTTAATGGCCTTTAGTCATGTTATATTTAAATACTTTTATTAATTTTTAAAAAGGTTTCTGTGATGCCATTGGGCCTGGACTTGAGCTGGAAATAAAACCAGGTTCATTAGCGATTAAATAAATAATTTTATATTAAGCATTATTGTTGTAATAAGGGTGTCTGTAAAAACTAATTTTGTTAAAATTGGTTCATATACCATCTCGGCAGCTGAAAATTTAATGAAACTTAACTTTGGAATCCCCTGAATATTTGAGCCCCTTCAACCTGGAAGAAAATAACTAAAGACATGAACGAACCCAAAATTTGTGTCTAGCTTTGAGTTAAGTTTTTCAAATAAGTTCGCTTCAAGTATGAATCGGGTTCTTTTATAAATTTACAAATCGTCTTCTTTATAAATGTTTACAAAAATATTTTAAATTTAATTAGACCTATCTTAATTAGACGCACTAATTAGAGATTTAAAAAAAAATGTTTATTTACAAGTATAGATAATTAGTAAAAACGAGGAAGACTGTAGTAGAGTAGACTGTGTCAACTCTGGGATACCCGTATGACCGTAACATATACATTATATCATACGGTTAATTACTTTTGGCTTTATTAAGTGTAGTGGAATACTCATATAAAATAAAGAGTTGTATGGCAGCTACTCGAACCCTCTGTCGTAGACCAACCAAATTTTGCAGAAACTTTGGCCATTACACTAAACAATTTTTGGCAAAAATTCAGACACCCAGCTTCATTAGGTGGAGAGTAATGCTCATATAAAATAAGGAGTTATATGGCAGCTACTCGAACCTTCTGCAGCAGACCAACCCAATTTTACAGAAATTTTGGCCATTACACTAAACAATTGTTGGCAAAAATTCAGTCACCCAGCTTCATTAGGTGGAGAGTAATGCTCATATAAAATAAGAAGTTGTATGGCAGCTACTCGAACCCACTCCACTAGACCAACCAAATTTTGCAGAAACTTTGGCCATAAAACTAAACTACTTTTGGCAAAATTTCAGACACGCAGCTGTAATAGGTACAGAGTAATGCTCATATAAAAAAAGAAGTTGTATGGCAGCTACCCGAACCCATCGACCAAAATGGCTGGATTTAAATAGCGATGACGGCTATTGCAAAAAAACGAATTTGCGAAAATTTCAAGATCCTAGCTCCTTTAGTTTTTGAGTTATCGTGCGGACGGACGGACGGACAGACGGACAGACGGACGGACGGACGGACAGACGGACGGACGGACGGACATACATAGCTAAATCGATTTATTTTTCGATTCTGATCCGATCCATACACTTGAGTCTATATCTACCCCCCTTCGTTCTCTGCGTCACAAACGTAATGGCAAATTTATTATACCCTTTGACTATATAGTCATACGGGTATAAACATTGATGTTGGTTTTAGTTGTCTTTAATACAAATCCTGCGGTAAAGCGCTCTTCACAAATTAAAAAGATCTATAGAAATATGAAAAAATTAATTGAACTTTTGAAGTGTTTTGATTAGAAAAATATGAAGTTAATTCTTTTATGTTTACTTGATTAATTTTCAAATTTTTGTAGTGAATTAATAGTCAATGGGTACTAACTATAACATACTATAAAAAAATTTTCAAAAATCTTAAAAAATAACTATTTCAATTTAACCCCATTCTTCATTTTTAACTTTTTTTTATATGATCAACATACTTTTTATTTACTTATATTACATATATGTATTACATCTAGATAGAATGTTATATAGTAAATAAAAAACAATTTTAAAATAGACATTCTTCCCCTCATCACTGTTAAGAAATTTTAATCTTGTAGATGTGAATTTCTAAAATATCTTTAAGATTTTATAATCAATTAGAACGAACACGAAAATATACAATTATAGGTAATTGCATTTATCAAATTTGTTTTGAAGATTCCATATAACTAATTAAACTACATTTTTTTTCTCTTTACAATATTGATTCAATTTAAGATCAAAAAACTCATTTTGTAAAATAATGTCGAATTTTGGGCAATATAAATAAAAAAAGTTGAAACCTAATTAAATTAGCCTAGTTTTCAGCTCTAGTTATTTCAGTTTATTTATAATTAAAAATTTAATAAAATACTAATATATATTAAAGTATATTTTACGAAAATGGTGAACCCAATTCACGAAACCCTTTAACCTTCAAAATAACAAAATAATATTTTCTTTTTGATAAGTGAATCTTTTTATATACATTTTTATCAACTTGTGAATCAAAAACTGTCACTTAGTTAATTCTTAATATTAGAAATCTGATCAAGAATTTATAAGAATTGTATGGTTTAGAGGTTAGGGAAATGCTCGTTAGAAAATATAATAAGTTACAAGATACAAATATAATTTATTATATAAATTAAATTGCTGGACTGAGGTTAACAAGAAAGAAAAACTGTCTCTCATTGCATCAATTTTATGTTAAAGCACTTTTAAATGCAAAAGATCGAAGGTTGAACTAAACGATCAATGCGACACTATTTTGGTACTTTAGTAAATGTTGACAACACGTGGTTTGAGTTTGAATCCCAGAATCATTAAAATGATGTCAATACTATCAATTTTTGGTTAGTAAAAATTTTCAATATTTTAAGCTTAAAAGTTTTCAAGCATTAAAAGAACTGTTCTTATACCAGGAATTTACTTTTATATTAAAACAGTGACAAATTTCCAAGATCTACCATCAATTTTTTATTTTCTACATTTTAGGGGGCTAGTACTACTTTAATAAAAGTATATTGAAAAAAATATTTTTTTTTATACTTATTATTTCGTTTACTAATTAAAACTTTATTGAATAACTTTGAAATGATTTTTGCGGAAACTTTTCAAAAAAAATATATTATTTGATTATTTCATTGATAAGTTTTATTATTTCAGTGGTATGTGTTTAGTACAGTCTTTTGTGCAGTGCAGTGCAGTGTTGGTATCTGTCTATAATCTTGAAATCTATATGGGTCTGAATTATAACGACATTTTCAAATTAATTATTATGAAAATTTATTTTATTACCTATAAATATTTTTATTTAATATCATTTTCCAGGAAATCCTGCGAATTACATACTAAAATGTTTTTATAATATTTCGCCTTTTACAGTTTTTTTTTATTTTAAAATAAAATATTTCAGTTTATGAAGTCATAAGTCCTGGGGGTCTTTTATCCCTATGCCATTATATTCTCTTATATAACCTTACAATTATCTTATTTTAAAACTTTAAGAAAACTTATTTTGAAAATCGACAAGTATGATAAAAAAGTATCTAATAGATACATATACATCAAAAAATTTTTATTTTATATTTATCTTATAGAATAAAAATCTAGCATAGATATTCAATTCATTTAAATTTATGTAATCGTTATCTCTATATAATATAAAAATGCATGCAATAAATAAGTGAGTAGTTGATAGAATTGCAATGCAATTGATGATGCACTGTTTACATTCAAAAACAAAAATCAAATTCAATAAAAAAACAAAAACAATAAGAAGAAAAACAAGGCAATAAAAAATTAAATTCATGAGGAAAAAATTTACCGTTGATTGCCTTCTCTATCAATCGTCCTCACAGCTGGATAATCTCTTCCCAATCACTATACAGATTTTTCATATAATTCTGTATGTATGTTTGATAGTATGAAATATATTATATATATACTATATGAACAATTTGCAATATTCGCTTTCACAAGATTTTTTAAATGGTTTCGGTCTACTGGACAAATAGTAAAAACATTGTTTAAATAAACCGAATACACATACAAACATATGTATATAAATATTTAAATATAGATTTGAGTTAAAAATATCAGTAGAAAATTGCAGAAAAACCACTAAAAGGTGGTATCATCAATTTTTGGAGAAGAAAGAAATAAAAAAATTTTGGAATAAAAGCAACAACAAAATAGTTCATTAAACTTAGGAGGTTTCATTAATTTTATATTCATTTGTTTAAATTCTTGTGTGTGTGTGTGTTTGTTATAATGATTATTTTTGGTGGTATATAAGGGTCCATCAGATCATTAATTTTTCAAAATTATTTTATCAATTTTCTATTTATTTACTTTTAAATTGCATTTTTATTTTAAATTACAGTTATTATATATCTTATATATATATATATATATATTTTTTTTTAAAGTAGGTAATGGCGTATTTATTTTTATCGATCAACTATTTATTAAAAAAAAAAATTATGTTTATTAGAAGCGATTTTGTTTTATGATGTAAAATTAATGGTACTTTACTAATAAAATACTTTATATTAAATTAAGTGTACAATGAATTAATTCAATAAAAATTATAATATAGAAAATAGGAAAAATCTTTTAAATATAAATATAATTTTTAGTTTTAACTTTAAACTTCAAGAAGTAAAAGATGCTAAATAATAATAAAGATCATATAGTATGGTGATCTTATTAGATTGCGTTATTCTTTTCATTCAGACTTCACCAAGTGTTTTTATAAATTGCTTTAGTAGTTTTATTAGGTGCCGCGATATAACTCCTTATTTCAAAAACTATAATGGTCTTATAACACTCTTCATACAAAACTTTCCAATAATTTGGTAACAAGTAGGTATATCTTCTATGCGTAGCCAGTGTTTCTCTATAAAAAAAAAGATTATTGAAAATCATTGATTTTGTAACCGACTAATAAAATCCCTCCTGATTCATAATCTGACATGTACATATGTTTAAAGTGCTTAGATTGAAGTTTTGATAATAAATTAAATATTTATATAAAATTAAATTTATTTGTTTATTTATTAGGTAATATTGTACATTAATGGACCAGGTTGCTGACCCTTGTTTCAAATTTGAACTATGAGGTGCTATTTTGTTTTAATTTATAAAGTATATTTTTTTATTATATACTAGCTATTACCCGCTGCGCCTCTCAAACGAAGGTTTAATTAAAGTTGATGATAATGCAAAAAATTAGCACAAAAATTAAACACGGTGTAAAAGTAAATTTTAAAATGTATGAAAGCAATTTTTTTAAAACGATTTTTCTGGCATTATTCTAGTAATTTTACTTTTTGCAATTCAAACTTTTTGAACTTTTTGCAATTCAAAGCAGTACAAACTATACTTTCCAAATACATAATTTACTTCCAAACATTTTTTTTGACCAATCGTAGGACTGACTGTTAACAAACTCAACTCCATTTTTTAGCCAAAGCAGTGTTTCGTAAAATCGGACAAAATTTGGACCAAAAATTTTTTTTGGCCAACCGTCGGCCCGACATGGGTTAACAAATTTCAAAACTGTTAATAGTATCAACTCAGTTCTCAAGGAGCATCACGTATACAAAACTTCAAGTCAATTGGTCATACCGTTTCTAATTTAGAGTAAAGTATTGAAAAAACCTATAAAAAGCTGTTGGGCCGCAATGGGTTAATGGAACTCAACAAAAAATTTTTTGGGGCTTTCTTTTTAGCCCAAGCAGAATTTGGTAAAATCTAATCGCTACATACAAACAAACCAACAAACAAACTATCGCTTTTATATATATAGATAATCTGAACAGTGTTTGATCAGGCAGGAACTTTCGTTTGAAACGTCACCGTCCTAACCACCACTGAAATGATTCATGGTCACTTAATGTATGTAAATTTAATTTGAAGCATTTGCGTCTTTGTGTCTTAATGATTATGACTTGTTTTAAAAACGATCCCATATTGTATTCAGTCAAGAATTCTAGTATATTGATTAAGCAAACTGTTCTTTCTTCATTAACTGGATAAGATACAAAACGCTATTAGTATGTGTCAAAAAAGACTTCATAATTCTTAAGTAATTACAGAAAAATAGGAGTTGATTGTCTCATCTACAAATAATTACTAGGTTATCTTTCAAATGAAAATAATATGTAAAAAAATGTAGCTCTTTTGGCCCGAAACTCGTTTAGCAGCTCAGATACATTTATATAAGATGCATACTATAATTTTAAAGCATAGAAGCTCTTTTATACTTCCTATCTCTATAAATTGTGTAACATATCGCCACCATTTCAACTCCTAACCATTTACCTAGACTTAAAATTTACAAAAATTGAAGAATTTTTTTACTCATTTTTAATCCTTCATTCAAATCTTAATTATAAACATCACTTCCCATCTGTTTATCATCCTTATGAGCCATAATACTTCTCAAAAAGTTTGAGAGGTTTTTCAACTATTCTAACTCCGCAAGGATTCGTCTTAGTGGGTAAAAGTCACACATTTTTATATAAGGGTGCTAAAATTTCATTGGTTTCTTTTGGAGATTTCCTCGTCATATACTAAACGGAAACTGGTGAATTTTAACACCTTTGCAGTATTCGAAAACCATTGTAAAATCAAGTATTAAATCCTAGTCTAAAATACATATTATTTACACTATTGAACAATTTTTGATGAATTTATTAATTGAATATTGCATTCTGTTAAAACAGATGTTCAGAAAAACTATTCTGTTAGGTATTGTTTTTATAACTTTACTGAACTATAGGAACTAGAATTGAACGTAACCTATAAGTGTATTGGTACAACGAAATGAATGTCAATTTAATAACTAAGAAATTGTATTAAACTTCTCTCTTCTTAAAATTGTACCCACTAATAAAATTATTACAACATATTTATAAATTTAAAGTGTTAAATTAACTGAAAATATAAATTTTACAACGTGTTTGACACAAAATGTCTTCACTACCCTTCTTAGCAGCTTAAATTAATGATCGATTTAATTGAATTACATACATATATACAAACTTAATATATTTTTTTTTGAATGACATTATTTTGTTAAAACTAACAAATGAAAATTAAATCACAATCAATTGGACAAGAACATAATGCAATTAAAATATTTTAAATTTCAGAAAAGGTAAAATGTTTACCGAAGAAAATTTTAACAATTCATTTAATTTTAAAATTTAATCTTAAGCGGTTGAAAGCTTCCAATCTTAATTGAACTGTTTTATACTCGTACTTATAAAATAATTATAGTTAGGTATTAAAAAAAAAATACATTTAAGGTGTGATTGACCCTCTTAAACTAGTAAATAATCATAAGTAATTCAAAAATTGTAAAAACAAAATTAAAAATACAATATAATCAAATTTAATTAATTTTTTTTCGTTAAAACATGTTTTTTTAAAAATTTGTAAATACAAAAAACAACATAAAAATTTAAAAGCGAATAATTGAATTAAACTATAAATTAAAAATAAAAAATTAAAAAACAAAAACAAATATGTATGTATGTAATTTCATTGTAAATTTTGATTTACAATTAACCCATAAATCGTTAACCTTCATTTATTATTATATTTTATTCCAGGCTTATTTGTACTTTTTCATAAGACAGTATTGTAAGACAAGTTGACACTTATACAAAGGTTGTTATAAAGAGTTCTAGAGTAAATTATTCCCTAATATACGACATTTATGTACATATTCCATTATGAGAATGACATGCTTTGCGGTGCTCTTTATATTAGCTGAATACTCGAGGCGTATTTGATTTTTAATATGACATGCCAATATTGTAAGACAAGTTGACACTTATACAACGGATGTTATATAGAGTTCTAGAGTAAATTATTCTTTTATCAAACGTGTTTATCCGACATTATCTACATATTCCTTTATGAGATTGAAATGTTTAGCTGTGCTCTTTATATTAGCTGCATACTCGAGGCTTATTTGTACTTTTTTAAATGACATGCCAATATTGTAAGACAATTTGACACTTTTACGAAAGTTGTTGTATAGAGTTTTATAGTAAAAAATTCTTTTTTCAAAAGTGTTCATACGACATTTATGTATATATTTCATTATGAGAATGAAATGTTTTGTTAAGCTCTTTATATTAGTTCCATACTAAGTGTTTAAGAGTCTACATATTATTTCTATCATAAATATTGCAGAGTCAAAAATTACTTTGGTAATAGCTGTTCATAAATCAGTTTAAGCCGAATCTTTGTACTACAACTCTATATATCATACATAGTTTATTCAAACTACAGCTGCTACGAATTTTTATTTCCGGAATTAAAGACATGTATGTGTGACTGTGAATCCAAAAACTTCCAAAATTTTTCTCATAAATGGTATATATATTTAAATTTTATTTCATTTAATCATCGCAATTTATTATTTGATAGAGCTTGCTGACGATTGGAAATCCCATGATCAAAGCTTCCATTGAAACTTTTGAATCACTTCAATAAGTCAGAAGTCCCATGGGACCATATGTTCCAGTGTTAAAGACAGAAGTTCCAATGGGAGACAGACATATTTAAATAACCACCCTCCCTCTAAGTTTCCAATAACTTGTAAATTTACTTTGTCTCCAACTCTAAAATCTCTTCTTATTTTAAATCTCACTTAAAGTTTTCTAATACCAACTTGGGTTTTCCCTATTTCCTGAATATGTATTTCGATTTAAATTTTTAAATTTCATTACAAAATCAGCATTACAGGCTTTTTTCAGAATGTGTAATTTTTTCAAAATATGTCCCATTAGACTTCGGACCATAGGACTATTGACATGTCACTTAGAACTTCATTTTATTTGAATTTATCTGAGTTCAGAGTTATTTTGACGTCTAATCGTCTTTAAGTCAACACATTTGAAAATCACCAACCAATTTATTTGAAAGTCACCATCCAACAGCAAGCTATAGCCATCACACATTCCCTTTTCTGTTATTGATTTTAAGTTATATAAAATACCATGATTGTAGAACAACCATACATGTTAACAAATTAAAAAAACCTAAAAACATACTTTCAAACTCAAGTTGGAGCACAGGGGCACGATTCTTTGATTTGTTTATATATCTAAAAAGAGCTTTCTTACTTTTGGTAGTGTTAACCATTTAAATCATTCGTGAGCATACACAGGTTAAAAAATTTATATTGAATTAAATTTTTCAAATAGAATAATAAATTAAAAAAAAATATTTCTTTTGATTTCTGATAAACTTTAATTCAATAAAAAAATTGAATACAATTTAATTCATTAAAGAAGAAAAACGAGTTCAATTTTAAATTATTAATTCAAGCGACAATCAGTCTGTAATTTAAAAAAAATCGAAATTAATATTAAAAAATTCATTATAAAAATTTGTACTTGTGATAAAAATTACAAAATAAAAATTACGAAATATAAAAAAATGCTAATGTCAAAGTAAACTTGTATAATAATGTGATTTAATCAATTAATGTAGGCCCAATTCAACTCAAAAAACAAATAATTATATAACAAAAATTTAGAATATTTAATTAAACTATTTTTGATTTTTTTAATTTATTATTTTTAGATTTTAAATTGGTGTAAATTATACTTATTAATCATTTGAAAAAGACTTAATAAAGACACTATGTATGAAGGATTAAATATGATGTATAAACCCTGCAGTAAAGCGTTTTTTTTCTAAATAGTTTTTCCAATATTATTAAATGTTACATTAGCTAAGACATAAGACACAATTGAACTGTCACTCGACATTGGGTTACTTTGACAAAATCGAAAATCTAAAATCCTACTTTACTCCTCCTACCCCTCTTTGGAATAATAAAGCACTATTTCTCTTTTGAAGATATCAGTAATAACTCTTGTTTTATTAAGTTAAAATAAATAATTCCTCATATCGAACAATTCCAACGCAATTCAAGAGAGGCTTCAAGTGCACAATGCTGCTTTTTGGAAATTTCTAGATGGTTTAAAACTGGTTATCATAACTCATTCATTGTGACAATAGCTAAAACTATTGTCACGCTTTCTTCTTACGTTCTTCCCTTTGGGTAAATTGTCTATCTTAAAACTTGTTGCTTTTGAAGAAAAACCTGTTCAAATTCACTTCCAATATACCAACCGGTAATGTCAATTGTCCTTCTTATAAACTATCAATCCAAATCCCCTACGCCTTATCCAAAACTACGAAATTTAGTATAAAGGAATTTATTCCTAATGTTTGGAAAGTGTGTTAAAAACAAGTGAGGGAAAAAAACCAAGGGTTTTTAAAAGCACATTTTCAAAATTATATACGGTTTCTTACTGAGTATTTTATCATTTATTTTTATAAAAATATATATTATGATAATATTATAATTTTGTTATTTCATTAATAATTAATTATATGACTAATAGTGAAATACTTAGAATACAACCCCAATGCATTCAAGAAAACCTGTTAATAAGTGCAAAATATAATGTTGGAGCTTCAATGTTAACGTTTAATTTTGGAAAAACTTACACTGGTGAATAAGTTACTGTTTTATAAGAACATAAAAGTTTTAATTTTGAAGAACTAGTAGCCCTTCAATGGGGAAGGTTCCCAAATTTTTGCTTAGCAAACTTATGATGGATCTGCTCACCCCCCTCCTGGGTTCACCCTTCCATTTTTTTCCGGTTCTAGGAAATCAATTTGGAACTCCAACAAAATTTGGAATTTTACCTAGAATATTATTATCTAACCAAAAATGGTTAAGACTAAGAAACAGTTTCTTCAATTTAAAGAGACCCTTTCAAATTTAAGAAAAACCTTTAACGTATGTTGAAATATAATGCTGCAGCTGTAAATTTTGCATATTTGTAAAAAAAAATTTGAACAGGTGTTAAAGTTACAGGTGGTTGAAAATAGCAAAATTTAAATTTTCGAGCCCTTATAGCTCCTAAACAGGGGGCGCGACAAAAAAATTTTGTTAACCGACTTCTATTAATTTTGGAGGACCTAACTTCTCCCAAAATATCAAGAGCCTAGGTTGAACCGTTTAGAAGATATATGGGGCCAAAAATTTTGCAAAAGTTGAGTTTAGCTTAATGGTAAATTTTAGTACCGTATGGTAACCCTATACAT
This sequence comes from Dolichopus griseipennis, assembly GCA_963082915.1. NCBI lineage: Eukaryota > Metazoa > Arthropoda > Insecta > Diptera > Dolichopodidae > Dolichopus > Dolichopus griseipennis. The sequence continues at coordinate 55,373,729 of OY720444.1, read as the reverse complement.
TTTAGCCTTATATTTTTGTGAAGCTTATAAAACCAGCTATCTTTTGCCGTTCAGATTGAACATACACTTAACAAAACTCTTGTTATAATAATTTAAAAATAGAGCTTTTTCCAACTTTGGGGGGCTGCAGCTCCATAACGGGTGGGGCTACAGAAAAAAATTCTTCTACGAAATTATTTTTTTTGTAATATCTACCCGTGGTTAAAACTTCTTTACTCTATTTCAAACGGTGTAAAAATTTTTGTAAACATACGGACGGACGGACGGACAAAGTCAAAATTAAGAAAAACCTTTGACACTTATTGAAACTTTCGTTTTGGAGCTTTCAATTTTGTATACAAATAAAAAAAAATTTTGACAGGTATTCAAGTTATAGGTGTTTAAAAGCTAAATTTTTAGCAAAATTTCAATTTTCGACTCCTTACAGCTCCTAAAGAGGGGGCGTGACAAAAAAATTTTGTTAACTGACTCTAACTAAGGATCTAACTTCTCCCAAAATTTCTAGATTTAGCCGTTCCGAAGTTATGAGGGACCAAAAATTTTGTTAAACTTAGTTTTGAATAACGGTAAATTTTAGTACCGTATGGCAACCCTATACAATTGGCTTTTAAAAACTTGTAAAGCTTATAAAAGCAGCTGTCTGTTACCGTTTTCAGGTTGGAGATATACCTTATAGAACTCTAATTATAACTGTTTAAATATGGCGCTTTTTTCGACTTTGTGGGGCTGTAGCTCCGTAACGGAGGGGGCTACAAAAAAAAGTTTTAACATTAAATTATTTTTATTGCAATACCTACCCATTCCTGATATTTTTTTGTCAATCGTAGGTAAAAAGGGACGGACGGACGGACGGACAGAGTGAAGCTATATAGGCACATTTTTACAAAATTTTTTGAAAATGTGCTAAAAACAGTATACTACCTTAACTTATTCATATCAACTAAATCTTCTTTACATCACTTTAAAAGGGACCGCATTTAACAATTGGCATAGTTCGTAAACCATTTTTAATTGCATTTGTATTGACTTAAATCTGAAAATCTGTATTATATAGATGATAATAATTACGATTAAATAGAAACTGAGACACCCAAATAATTTTATCAACACTTTTTAGCACATTTTCAAAAAAATTTTGAAAAAATGTGCTTGCTAGTTCCACTCTATCTGGTTGTTTACTAAAACTCTTACACCGTTTGAAATAGAGGGAACATACTTTAACTACGGGTAGGTATTGCAAAATAAGTAATTTCATGGAAGAACGCTTTGAGAGCTACAGGCCTCAAAGGTGGAAAAGCTATATTTAAATTGTTATAACAAGAGTTCTGTAAGGTAAATTTATAATCTGAAAACGGAAGAAGACAGCTGAATAGGCGTTTTAAAATACATCGTTAAATGTAAAAAGTTGACATACGGTACTAAGATTAACCGTTATATGAAACTTAGTTGTAGTAAAATTTTTGGCTCCTCATATCTTCTGAACGGCTCATTTAAAAGAAGTTAGATCCTCAATCCTCAGAAATTAGTAGAAGCAGGTTAACAAAATTTTTTTTTCACGTCCTCAGTTTAGGAGCTCTAAAAGGTAAAAAAATTTTATTTTTGAGCGCAGGGAGATGGGGTTAGAGCCTCGGGAATTATTATAAGTTTGCTTAGTCAAAATTTGGAAACCTCCATTTGAAGGGCTATTATGACTCAAATATTTAAAATTTCCCATTTTTTTTAAATCAGGAACTTAGTCACCTGCATATATATTCCCAAAATTAAACTCAGCATGAAACACTTTATAATATTGATTTAAAGTGCTTTTTTAAAATCCCTTTGTTTTTTTCATCACTTGTTTAATTTCTACATCGAAGTGTAATAAGAAAATTAAGTATTTTATAAACAAATAATTTTCAAGTATGCATATTATTATTTTATAAAATGTCATCATTTTGTTTATTTGTATTTCATTCATGTTTTTATTTTATTTTGATATCATTTGTAATGTTAATTAAGTCAAAATATAAACTAATTTTAATTTAATATAATTTTCTTCACCCCATCAATTAAAAATAAATAAAATAAAATAATAACAAGTAAAAATGTTTTTAACAGAACCTCTTAGAAATCTGAAATTCGTTTCATATGGGATTATTTAAATAGTTCTTATTACATAATATAACTTTATGTATATATATATAGTAATATTTCTTTGATAGATTTCTTTTATTTTCTTGGATAATTTTGGCGGAAAATGAGTTAGAAAAGAAAATCCATACGCAGCTATGGACTCAGCTTAAAGTAAATTACAATACCCGAATCTATAAAGTTATCTAAACTTGTTCATTTTCTCCATTTTAGTCTTGAATTAAAACGCTTTCTGATTTAATTGTAAATAAAATTTATGGAAAAGTAGTAATTCTTCTTCCTCTTTGGGGCTACAGTCCGTTGTCGAACCTTGCCCTCCTTACCGTATTTCCATTTGTGTCCTAGACTTTAATTTAGGTTTCGTAACAATATGTTTTTACTGGATAGGGCTGTTAAGTTAACCGTATGTCAAACCCCCATTTTTTGAGTTCCGTTGGGTTTGAAAAGTTGGTTCAGAATTTGTCATATAGTGCGTTGAAGTTCTCATAACTATGTCCGGAGTTCAACTGCATTTTATAACGTTTTCCAACTTCCTGAGACGCCGATGTATCTGACTAGTCAGGTTGCAACTATACTTCTCTCCTTGTTTCTTAACCGGACTTTAGACCGACTACGGCGGAGTTAAATAGTAATAAGCATATCAATATCTGTTTTTTAAATATTCTGGTATCTACAATAATCTAAAAAAAAACAATTTTGAGAAACAGAGCCAGAGTAGTATAAGTTATGTAACCAAATTTAAAAAATCAGGTTTTAAATAATTATTAGACAAAAATGCTGATACATTTCCAGTGAATTTCTGAATTTATAAATAGCATATTTGTAATAAATACGATAATTAAAACATGTTTTATTCAGTTTCAAATCAGACTAAAATTTGGCATTTAGGATCTTTCTAGGTAACATGCATGTAATTTAAATTATTTCAAGGAGTTCAAGAATTTTAATTCTATTGGAAACTAGCAACAGTCTCACGAATTAAAACGTAAAGTCCAATTCCCAGTAAAAATTTTTCAGGTTTTATTTATTTATTTATAAAAAGTCTCTTACCTCATGCACTGAGATAAAGGAGCGAAACATGCCTTTTCTTTTCAGGCGTGGTATTTTATACTATATATTAATTTTATTAGTAATATTACTTATTTTGTTTATATCATATATTTAATATTTTACTATATATATTTGGTAACCATGGGGATTTAAAAGAAAAATTATTAGGCCCGTACGCCGTTAATCGAACCCGCACCCCGTCAATTAATTATTTGAGAATCTATTCCACATATTCGGAAATATTTTGATAAAATTGTTTCTGGAAATGCATACTTATGAACCTTTGTACCCAAAAAACTATTCACAATAGGGTTTACTAGAAAATGTTGGTTTAAATTCTTTGTACAAATTCGCAGACCAAACATTAATTAGCATGGCAAAAAGATACATACTTTTGGACACACTTTAAATAAGTTTTGTTCTTAAATACATATAAGTAAATGACAGCTACTATACGTCGTAATATTTTAAAGAATTTTGTCCAAACCTATACCTATACTTGATTAAAAGAAAATCACTGAAGTAGTTATACCGAGGACTTAATTGTAATAAGACAAACATATATCTTACAGATGAATATAGTGATATGTACTTATAAATTTGTATATCATATCCAAAGATTATTTTTCTTCAATCTTAAGAATCTTGTATAAATCTTGAATCTTGAATAAAAACTGCATTTTGTATTTTTTGTATTTATATAAACTAATTAATTAATGAAGTTCATTTATATTTGATCACTTTTCTTTTCAATATTTAAATTTATTTTATAAATAAACTTTGAATTTTTTAAACATTCTTAAGATTCGACTTTAACAAGCTAATTAAATATTGCATATATATATATATATATATATATATATAACGTATGTGTTTATTAATTAAAAAAATAAACTTAAGATTTCTTTTTGACGAATAGAGTAAGATAAACTTTGAAGTGATATAAATTTTGTCACTTAAATAAAATATATTAAAAATATAAATGGAAAGAAGCCTTGCATATTTTGCAAATTTGATTAAGAACTAAATTATTAAAAGTTTTTCTAAGTTTGCATTAAATTCTTCCTTTAAAAGTTTCCAGTAGGTACCAAAAGAATTCCAAATATTTGATTTGTAGGCAAATTTTAAGTTACGAGCTTATGATTTAAAAAAAAACAACAAATTGATTGCAAAAACCAATTTATCCATCAATTTTTCCTTAAGGTACACATACACACACAAACAACTATATACTATTACTTACCAACCGTTATTAATTTAATAGTAAAAAAACTATAAAACCAATAATTGCTTACATTAAGTACTTTTATAATCAATCCATATATATATATATTAACTTATCGTGCTTGGGTGCCTCAATATATATGTTTTATGTAAAAGTTTTCATTTAGAAAGTCAAAAGTAATCATGTGAGTCAATTCACGGTTCAAAAATTCATAAAATTGAAATTAGCGATTACTATTGATAGAGTTATGCACATACCGCACTATATCTAAACTTAATATATCAATATATATGTACATACATATGTATTAGAACAATTTTGAAAAATATGTGGAAAAAAGTAGTTTATATATCTATGTATATATGTATAATAGAATACCAAATCCTGATTGTAAAAATTTTTGATAATTTTTGGCCCACCATTTTTGGTTTTATACAATAATAACATCAGTTGATTGAAAAATTTATATTAAATGAATTATTGATTATAATTTATTACAAAGGTTGCTTTTATGTGGTTCAGTTATGGGTTTTTAATGGTAGTGTTAAAATTTGAAAGCAAATAACGAGGAAGATTGTAGTAGAGTAGACAGTGTCAACTTTTGGATACTAGTATGAACGTAATATCAGAATAATTATTTTGGTGAAATTTTAAATACACAACTTATTAGACTTTCAGTTACGTACAAAAGAAATTTTTAGTTGAAAAGCAAATCTTTAAGCCTCTTCCAGTACACCAACTGTATTTTATTCAAACTTTGGTCTTTAAAGTTACCTACTATTGACAAAATTTTAGACATCTAGCTTTATTTGATATAGAGTAATGCTCATATAAATAAAGAAGCTGTATGACAAGTACTTGAACCCACTGTACTACCTTATCTAAATTTTGCACAAACTTTGGCCATAAAACTGAACTACTTTTTGAAAATTTTCAAATATCCTATCCAGCTTTAACATATATAAAGTTATTTTCATATAAAACAAGGAAGGGTGTAGTAGAGTAGACTGTGTCAACTCTGGGATACCCATATGACCCGTAATATAAACATTATATCATCCGACTCATTAATCTTGGCAAAATTACAAACATTCAGCTTTATTAGGTGTAAGTGCAATGCTCATAGCTGTTTGGCAGCTACTCATACCCTCTGCAGTAGACCAACTAGATTTTGCAGTAACTTTGGCCATTACACTAAACTATTTTTGGCAAAATTTCAGACATCCAGTTTTAATAAGTACAGAGTAATACTCATATAAAAAAAGTTGTATGGCAGGTACTCGAACCCGTGGACCAAGATGGCTGGATTTAAATAGCGTCTGATAACTATTGCATAAAAACGAATTTGTGAAAATTTCAAAATCCTAGCTCCTTTATCTTTTGAGTTACCGTGAGGACGGACAGACGGACATACATAGCTAAATCGAATTGTTTTTCGATTCTGATCCGATCCTTCCCCTTGAGGGTATATTTATCCCCCCTTCTTCTCTGTGTCACAAACGTAATGGCAAATTTAGTATATCTTTTGACCTATAGTCATATGGGTATTAAAAATTCCATTAATTATGTATATTTGAATAGAGGTATGCAGCAAATTTTCGAAATTAAAGGTATGTAGTAAATTTTTAAACCCATAATGAACGTTTCGTTTGGCATAAAAATATTATCTGGCATTTTTAGCACATTTACAAAAAAAAATTTATGTTGTGTCCGTCCGTGTTGATAAAACTCCTACACCCCTTTTGAAATAAAGAAACATAAATTTCACTACAGAAGATATCGTAGCCATCAAAGTTCGAAAAAGCCCTGTATTTAAATTGTTATATCAAAATTTTTGTAAGGTGATCTAGAAACGGTAAGCTTTATAAATATATGTAAAATACATATACAGGGTTGCCATTTGGTACTTAAATTAATATTTTTTGCTGAATATTAAAGGGCTTCCTTAAAATTCAAGAGTTTGTCTTTTAACCTCTAATAATTTTAGCTTATAAGAAAAGATCCAAATATTGGTGCAAGACACAATTTAAATCCTTTAGCCTGAAAAATTTGAGCGAGGGATGGTTTATTAGATCCAATTTCGGAATATTACCAATTCAGGCTTTTTAGGACTTAAAAATTAAAAATTCATATTTACCAGTAAGTTATAGGAACATGTGTATATATTATAAAAGGTTAAACGTGACTATTGGAGCTCTATAATTATATTTCGACGCGTGGAAACAGGTTTTCTTAATTACACTGAGCTTATGTTCGAAATATAGAGTTTAATTTATTTTTATATATGTTTTTTACCGAAAAAAAGTATATCACATTGTATGTAGTTTTGAAAATGTACTGTTTTAAAAGAATACTTGGTTATTTTCATCACTTGTTTAATTGAGAATGGTGAAAATAAAATATTTTCAAGCCAATGCATTTTTAATTAGAGCAAGATCAACGTAAATTATTATCAACTTAAAAATTGCAAAATATTACATCAAATAGATGTTTAAGAAAATTATGTAATTAAATTTATTACAAAATTCTTAGATCTAGTTCATTAAATTATATGATAATTTGATAAAAGTTTTCACAGAGTTGACTGGAATTATAATTTTGAAGTTAACTTTTGTAAAAACTCAATAGCTTTTGACGAACAGTTTTTTCTTCATTAAATTAAAATATATCTGCAGAATACTTAGGAGTCTTGGAAGGCTAAAATATTTAAAGAATTTTACAACTAGGCTTAAGATGATTCGACAGAAATGTAATTATTTTAAATTTCCATAGAACAACTTTATTTTGAAAAAAGTAGTATTTAACGCAATCAGTTCTATGAACTAGTTATAGGTGCGCAGTATTCTTTCTAAAAAGGTCGGGTACTTTTTAAATTAATTAAAAAAATAAGCAGCTCCGATTCTTCGTATTCTAAGAGGAGGTGAAGTAGGTGTTGCTGCACAAGAGTTTAGTTCAAAATTAGTTTTATGAACTAGCATAGGCACAATATACTTCCTATAAATGTCGGATACTTTTTAAATTAATTAAAAAAATATTGAGCAGGTCCGATTCTTCGTGTTCTAAGATGAGATGAGGTAAGCGTTCCTACACGAAAGTCTAGTTTTTTTTTTTTTTTAAGCGCTAACTGTTCAACTGTTAGGCTAATAAGCCAGGAATCATATTCGTGTTATTAGAATAGGTTTTATTAAATTTCACATACAATTTAAACATGAGATAGTACTACCGTCTTAGGTTAGTAGAAACGTCTTAGATTTTCAATATTTACAATTCTATTTTTTATTTATATTGTAATATTTTGTATTTGTGTTATATGGTATTCTATATCTGCGAGTTATATTATTCAATTAAATTATTTGTTTATATTTTGCATTTGTTTACATTGTTGTTTAAATGTATTTTTTTTAATAGATATATAATTATTAATTATTGATTATGCCAGTAATTTGAACCCAATGGCGAATGATAGTTGAGTCGAGTCGAAAACCAGAAAAGTTTCTTCACTTTCACTAGAATTTGAATCCGGACCTTTCTGCATGAAAGGTCGGCACTCAACCACTGTGCTACCCAGCCGTAAATTTAAAATTTCAGAATTTAAATTAATATTTGTTGTTAAAAGAGCCATCAAAAACCGAAATTGGCCAAAATTGGTTTACCTGTTGTACGTCTCTTAGGGGAGGTAACAGGTAATCCAATTTAAAGAAAGCTATACATTCAAACCTATCATGATGTGTGTTATTCTTATCTTCTTCAATATTAATTATAATTTAAAATAATAATTAATACTCAAATACTTTTACTTCAAGATTAGGTTTCAATATTTTTTATTTTTAACATTTCAAAAATGATTAAATCGACGGTTTCTCACGACCGACTCCAAGTTCTGTTTGTTCACTTTTCATTCTAATATGCTTCCATGTAAATACCATATCAAAGCACTTTGAAATACATAATTTTCTTTTTAATCCAAACTTAAATCTTTAAGTGAATTTTTTTATGAGAATTAAGAAATTTCATAAAAACTAAAAGTATCTTTTTTATATAATTTATTTCCTTACAACTTTTACTTTTGTTTTTCGAGTTTTAATTCAAAACAATCATCTACAATAATCTTGTAAAATAAGATCTGAATTACAGCATTTTAAAAATATACACATATATATATATATATATATCTCGTAACCTCCTCTTTAATAAACATTTCAATATTTTAAAATCAAAAGTATCTTTAGTTTTTTTCTAGTTCATTTTTTTTGCAACAATTTATTTATACCTATGTTGTTACTATTGTTGTTGTTGTTGTAATTTTTTCGTAATATTTTAACCAGACAAATATAAATCATTTTTACTATGTTGTTCTTTTATATTTTACAACCATTTTTTTTTTTGATTTTTTGCTTTTTCTTGTTATTTTTTATGTAAACGCACAATAATTAAAGTTAATTCCCATTTTATTCTACAATTATTTCATTTCAATTTTTTTTGTTTTTATTTATTTTTATCTTTAAATCTTTAAGATATTTTTTTTTTCATTATTTTTATTTATTAGGTACTCTTATTTTTAATTCAGATCTATTATATCACGTATAGCGCAAGTTCAGAACATTTAAAATTTTGTCCAAATAGAAAAGCTGGCAATATGACAAAAGTCCCGAAGTCATTAATCCCCAACGATTTAAAAAATAAGCCAAAAGTTTGTGTGACATTATAACTCTGGTAAGTTAGCCAAAGGTGGTGGATTTCAGAGGCCCCCATTATTATTTTCAAAAAATAAAGTCGAATTTAAAAAGGAAACAAAATCGAATTTTATTTATTTATTTTTAGTACCAGACAATAGTAAATATTGCCTGATAATTTTGCCTATTTGACTATTGGGCTTTTTATTAAATTATTTTAATATACACAATATTTTTTATTAGATATTATCCGGCAAGGATTTGAACCCGATACTTTTCGATTGAAAAACCGCACTTGTCAGATGATCGAATTTTATATTTATTATGAAAAAAATTTCTGGAATACTGCTCTAAACTTTGTAAAATAAGTGATATCAAAATTAAACATAAGTAATGATACAAAAGCAACCGACTCTATAACTGAATAAATCAATTTAAATTTAAATTTGTAAGTTACTTTTAATTGGATGAAATGAAAACATAAAAGTTTTTATTACTATTGGAAGGCGCGTGACAGTTACACGAACCACCAATTCAATTCATCGCAAATCTTAGAGACGTAATAGAAACAGAACAGAAGTCATTGGTAGATACCTGATTCCACATTTCAGGGACACAAGGGAAATTGAATGGCATACCCTTGTACGAAATTTGAACATTGTTTCTTAATTTTATTTTTAGATATAGTCGCTTGGTATTAGTTCGATCAATGCTTCCAGAATTTGACTCCATGGTTCGACTTTGCTCTTCTTCCAATCCTCGCCTTTCCTTCGTCAATATAAATTTCATCAAGGAAGCATCATAATTTTGTTAATTATCCGGCTTTCGGACGGACGAACATCGCTAACTCAACATAGGACATGACGCTAGTCAAAAATATATATATATACTTTTCCATATCTAGCTTGCCCTCTTTCTATGCTTCTATACACTGTACCAAAGTTAATATACCCCTATACCTACTTAAGGTATAAGGTATTATAAGTCTAGTAATAGACAAATAAGTATTTATACATTATTATTACATTAAAGATTTCAAGTCCTGACCTTGGCCCGTTCATTAGAGCATTTATGTTTTCGTGCATTTGAGTTTGATCAGTGATTTCAAAACTTTGAAAAAGCAGATTATTCAATTTTTATGTATTTTTCGGGATTTTTTTTCATGTTTTTAAATCATTCGGGATTTTGATATTTTCGGGATTTTTTTTTCAATATTTTTTTTTCTGTAAAGTGTCATGCACCCTTTTCAACTCATTCATCTTGGAATTATTGTTTATATTTTCAAATAATTAGTCCCCAAAGCACTTTAGACTCTGGAACTTTTGTCATACGCTAGAAAAACTGTATATATAAATATATATATATACTAGCTAATACCCGGTGCGCGTTGCTGCGCCTCTCAATGGAGGTTTAATTGCAATTGATGTTACTGAAAAAAGTTAACACAAAAATTACACACGGTTTACACATGTAAATTTTAAAATGTATGAAAGCAATCTTTTTAAAACGATTTTTCTAGGATTATTCAAGTAATTTTTTAAACTTTCTGTAATTCAAAGCAGTACAAACTACTTTCCAAAATTTGACGTAATTTACTTCCAAAAAATTTTTTTTGACCAATCGTAGGACCCACTGTTAACAGACTGAACTCCATTTTCAAGTTGCTTCATACATATAAAATTTGAGGTCAACGGATCAAATCGTTTCTAATTTAGAGTTAAGTAACGCAAAAATCTATTAAAAGCAACTGTGCCCCATTGGGATAACGGAACTACACTTTCTCTTTGGGCAAAGCAGTATTGCGCAAAATTGGACGTAATTTGCTTCCAAATCTTTTTTTTGTCAATCGTCGGGCCGGCATGGGTTAACCAATTGCAAGTCTGTTAAAAGAGTTACTTTCATTCTCAAAACGGAACACATATACAAAATTTGAAGAAAATCGGTTAAACCGTTTCTAATTTAGAGTAAAGTAACCAAAAAATTTATAAAAAGTTGTTGGGCCGCAATGGGTTAATGGAACTCAACAAAAATTTTTTTGAGGCTTTCTTTTTAACCAAAGCAGAATTTCGTAAAATCGGACAAAATTTCGACCCAAAATTTTTTTTGACCACTCGTCGGTCCGAGATGGGTTAACAAATTCCAAAACTATTAAAAGTGTCAACTCAATTCTCAAGGAGCATCACGTATACAAAATTTGAAGTCAATCGGTCAAACCGTTTTCATTTTAGAATAAAGAAGTTTAAATACTTGCACCACAGCCCGAACTTGCCGGTCCGTTAGAGCAATATTTTTGGGCCACGATTTCTTTCCGTACCCAAAAACCGCTATATACAAATTTTCATGAAAATCTGCTGGGCAGTTTAGGAGTCTATTCGCTACATACAAACAAACTTTCGCTTTTATATATATAGATTAAATATTACCGCTGTTATCCTTTAATAAAAAAAAACTTACAAAATAATTTATTGGACAGCGTTACAAAGGTACATAGGGAGTTCTTATTAAATAAAATGTTTTATTTTTTATACATATATTGTATAATGTACATATACATTTTTAAACTATTTTACTTGCAGTGTTTCTTTTTTGCTACAATAGTTTAACACCTATATAAGCTGTTTTTTTTTTTATTCATTATAAGCTAAAAAATTCTCAATTTATTACACTTCAAATAACTTATTTCAATCCAATCTAACAAACACAACAACAACAACTGCAGCAGCAACAACAAAATTGAAGTATTTTATATTTTATTCTTTTATCTATAACTTTATAACTTTTCCTTTGTACTTGACTGGCTTTAAGCCAAACTGACTTTTGTTTTTTTTTTTTGTTTTTTATATTCCTTGAAATCTAAATAAACATCAAAAGAACTTTATTATATTATATCCAGTGCTAGTCAAGATGTAAACCACAAAAAACCTCATTACATATACCTACTACATATACCTACTACATATATATATATATATAAATATACGTACAGAAAAAAAAAATCCGAACAATAAACGAAACGAATCTTGTTAATAAACCTAAAAATAAAAAAATGTAAAAATTCAGAATAAAAAATGTTCCTAGAAAAAAAAATGGCAAGGAATTTAATCATAGATTGTAATTTAAAAATTAAAAAAAAATCTTAAAGTATTCCATTATACCAAAGGGAACAAAAAAACCCCCCATTTAATTGATTTGAAATAATAGTTTGTGGTATTAAAAGAAAAAAATTTGTTAATCCCTTTTGTCGATAATAAAAAAACTTAAAGATACATAATTATTCGACTATTTGGTAAATTAAAGAAATCTTTAAGGTGAAATTGGTTTTTTTTTTATTTAATTCAATTAATTGCCACTTTTTACAATTTAATTCTTCGTTTTGTAAATTAATTGCAAAAAAAAATCTTATAAATGAATCCAAATAAACTAAGAATTAAACTTAAGAATTTAGCGGATTGATATTAAGTGGTTTTGGAAAACTAGAGTTTAAATTTTAAAACCACTGGTAAACTTAGAGAATACCAGCAAATGCTAGCAGAGACAACTTTATTTCTATAATTCTTTCTCAGTTGCTCATTAATTCTCTTTCAATTTGCTGTCAAATCTAGATAAATTCTAACAAATCCTTTACTCATTAATACTCTTTTCGATCGCTTTCAAGCCTAGAGATTCATATACATAAACTTAGAGTATCCCAGAAAATGGTGTCAGAGACAACTTTATCTCAATTATTCTTTCTCAGTTGGCTCATTAATTCTCTTTTAGATCACTGTCCCTAGATTAATTCTAGCAATTCCTTTACTCCATAATTCTCTTTTAGTTCTCTATCAATTCAAGAGATTCCTATATATAGCAAGTACTTTTCCTCAGGGACAACTTATTATTATTTAGTCTATCAGCTGTACTTACTGACTCTGTTTCAGATTGCTGGCAAATTTAGAGACTTTTTCTCTCAAAGATTATATCATTTATTCTTTTTCAATGAACCGATTGATTATCTTTCAGATTTCTGGAAAACCTAAGGAATCCTAGCAAATCCTTTAACTTAGAGACAATCCTTGAAAATAGTCGCAGGCATTCCAAAATAGTCTTATTCTTATTTCGATCAAATTCTATATGAAATTACTTCTCATTAGCCAACTTTTTAGTGAAAATTAGGTATTTTTAAGCATGCAAAAGGGGTAAAGGATCTGAAGGAGTCTAACCTAAGGAAAGCCAATGGACCAAATGCGCAGAACTGAACTTAACGAGTCTGAACTTAAATTTCACTCAATTTAGTAAAATTTAATTTTTATTTAAATTTTACAAGTATAATTTCTAGTCAAAATTAACTTTTGCTTAACAAACTGAGATTTCAATAAAAGCTGAGATTTTGCACTCACCCTAAAGAGTCTAATAGAGCACGTAGAAAATGTTTAAATGCAAACGACTTATTTTGTAAATAATCACATTAAAAGTTTACCTAAGTGTAAATTCTTAGCACTGCAAATAAACTTCCAAAAAATTCTGTAGTTTCTACTAACAATTATTATTACATTATAAACGTAATATTAAAACTGTGATAATCTATTTTTTTGTGGAATTTTCAGATAAAAATTTACAGCTTTTGTATCTATAAATATTTTTAACTTTTGTTTTTATTTTTTTTGTTGTTTTTTGTGTGTTCAGGTGTAAGGTAAAAAAAGCTAATTGACGGTCGGTCGGAGATTACCTTGCAAAACAACAAAAACACAATTTTTTTTAACATCAGAAGGAAAAAATATGTTAGTAAATCGTTTAAACATTTGTTATAACTACATGGGTCTTATTGGATCATTTGACGATTCAGAATTTCATTTTATGTTTTTTTTTGTAATATTAGGTACATATATGTACATAATTTTACATAAATATATATACATAATATATTAATGTTTTTTTAAAGACAATAAAATATCTAAATAGTTGTAACAATTTAATAGTTTAATTTAAAAATGTATGTTTAAGATTTAAATTTCATGTGACACTCGGATTATAAAATTCGTTTTTATATAAATTCATAAGTTATTTGAAAATTTTATAAGTAGTATATTATACTGTAGTTTTTAATTTTAATTGGTCAAACTTAATCTTAGTGAATAAGTTATTGTACTTTTACAATTATGAAATTTAGCAGTTCCCCGATCCTTATATCACTTATCAACCTATCATTCACTAAAAGAGCCTAGTACTGGAATACTTGAGTCAAGTTTGTGTTACGTAATCTATCATAAATCAATTCAATCGTCTTCCGCAAATATTAAAACTAGACTCACTCTGATTAAACTCACTTGGACAATGAGTTATTGGGAAAACTCGAGCAATCTAAGAGCAGCAAAACTTTTTAATATTTCATATACCATTCAATAAATTATGGCAGTTTAAAACCAACTTAGCGAATGCTAAGGGATAACCATAATCTGCTGGCAAATCTCAAATTATGAGTTGAAAGGTATGGATCTTGTAGTGTTTAACTTCTACATTTTTTTTTTTATATTTACAGTTTATGTATTAAACAAATACATGAAAATTTAACTGAAGCTTGGGTAAAGCTAATTGTCTGATACCACTAAAAAGTTAATTTTAAATAACAATATGTTATGTTGAATGAATTCATATACGAATAAATTAATCGAATTTTAAAAATTTACTGAAAAAGTTAAGTGAGCTTTAGACAATTGCGATAAGCCGACAAGAGAGTCGATAAACATCCCGATGAAAACAAGTTTGTAATTAATTTGCAATTAAGTAACACTTTGATAGACCCCAATTTTATATTTTATTTAAGTTACCAAGCTTTTTTCCAATTTATAAATTGTATTCAATTGATATCCGACGGTTGGACTAAGGTTAATTTTCGAAAATTGATTTAACTTTTTCTAAAACTTCTAATCTCCCAGAATATACTCGCAAAATAATCTTGAACGTAAAAGTAAATTAATACCTTTCATTGCATAGTATCTAATTGCTGACTAATCTTGTAAGAGAAAATGTTTAAAGCTTCCCTCCTATTTGTCAGCCACTTTAACCCAATTTTACATTCAAAAAAAGGGTCTTTCAATTTTCAAATTAAGATTCATATCATACTGATCACAATTGTAAATGTCTTTACTTATTAAGGAATATCATATACAACGCATAGACCATATCCTAAAGCAGTCAGGAAAAATTCCTAAATTTTCTTTTTTGATCACAAAAACACAAGCTAATTTTAAACAGAAGAAATTTTTGCCAATTAAATTAAACTTTTTTTTAATTTTTTTTTTGTTACCAAGTTTTTTTTTTTCTCTTGTGTAAAAGAAAAAAAAAATTTAATCTCGGTTTTTCTTATTTCTATTTTTTTTTTTTAACATTGTAATTGTTATATTTATAATTTTTTTGTTAACTAGGCTATCGCAGTTAATTGTTAAACATTTTATGTTGTTGCAACAACGACAACAACCAGCAACAACAAGAATAATTTAACAATAAAATTGCGGCAAAAATAAAAACCTAACAACTTTTTTTTTTTGCTTTGTTAAAATAAAATGTTGGTAAAAATTTTTCGAATATTTTGAACAAAGTTTTATTTTTTATTTATTATTATGCCATTTTTTGTTTTATTTAATTTGTGTTCTTTTTTTTAAAAAAAAAATGGATTTTTGTGGTTGTGCATTCCTTTAAAAAAGTTAAAAAATTTATTCGTGTACTGATTAAAAAACTTCAATTCAAAATTATACACTAAACTAAATTTATTTAGGTGAATTAAAAATATTAGAACAGGTGCTTAGATAAAAAATAAATTTATGGTTTGTATAATTAACTTGTTTTGTTTTTTAATTACAAATAAGTTTTTTTTTTTGTTTTTTTAAATAAAATTCCACATTTTTCTTTTAATAAACTTAGGTTTACCTTAAATTAAAATTTCCTAAATGTTTTCAATAAATACTTTAAATTTTGTTGAAAATTATCTTATTATACAATCTATAATTAAATCTTATTCAGCCTCTTGATGTTTTGAAATAAATATTTTAAATTTATTAGTTAAAAATCGTATTAAATCATTTGGGGAACAAATAAAGCTACATTTATTTTGAAACTTTGACTTTTAAATTAGAATTTTATAATAAACGATTTAGCAACTAAGTTGTTTTGGAATTCTATTCTCAAAATTAATATTAAGTATTTGTAAATTCGATTTGAAATTTTAAATTAATTTAAAGTATCTTAGGGAAAACTATAATTAATTCGTATCATGGGATGCATTAGTTAATACACCATAGTCTTTCAAAATTAGAAACTTTAACAACATCTAATTTTTGGAGGTTCTTTTTTAAATCAAAAGTTTTTTCCACAATTTCCACAATTTATCCTAAACAACACTTATTCAAATTCATAAACTCTTAATCAGCTTTCAACAATTATTAAATTTTTTTACATAAAAAATCTTAAAATAAAACTTTAAGTCTCAATTTTGAGATACTTAAAAGTACAAAAAACTTATTTAATGGTATCCAATTAAAAGGTCATTGCCTTAAATATAAGGTTTTTGAATTTTCTAAAATTTCTTTCAATTATTTTTGAATTTACATATAAAAGTGTCTTGATAAATGGTTTTGAAAAAGAATTCAAAAATTATATTTTGTACAAGTTAAAAATAAAAATCTGTTATAAATTCAACGTAAAGTTGATACTGAGTATATTTATTTAAAGAATTAGTGTTTCTACATATTTTATTAAAATAATTTACATTTATAAATAAAAAGAAATAAGAAGTATATATGATCAAAGGAAGTATGCAATTAAAAATATAATTAGAAGAAAATAAGTAAGTAGTAATACATCATCCTTAACTTGCCATTCCATTTTATAAAGAGTGTTTTCCTAAACTCTATTCTCAAATCCAAACTTCATATTTGTATTGAATGTTTTATCCTAAAGTTAGGGTTTTAAAGGGAGATCATATAGGTTGGTTAAAGTCAAAAACTACCCAGAGAAATCTCACTATGGGTGACTTTCGATATTCAATGCAGACCCGCAAAATAAAACTCATATCTAAATTAATTCCTCTTTTTCTGTTCTTCATTCAGGCCATAATAATAAATAACAAAAGAGTTTGATAATCTTTTACTTTAGTAGACGCCTATATTTAATCTGCATATGAAAGATTTATATAATGTTCGTGATAAAATATAACAGTCACTAATTAAAACAACATAGAAAATTTGCATAATAACTACAATTTAACGTGTATATATTTTATTATTAATTTATTTCACAAATTTCACAATGTGCACATATACTTAAAACTTATAAATATTATAATATTATATAAATAGAACAACATATTATGTACGTTAATAAACTAAATTTTGTTTAAATTTTTATTATATTTTAACCACCACCTAATGATATGCAAATAAAAAATTTATAAAAAATAACAAAATAAATATTTATATATATATATAAAAAAAAAAAAAAAACATGACAAAAAGCTACAAAGCACCATCACGTCATACTATTAAAAGTCTAATGCTCTCAGCTTTAAAACTCAGTTAGAGTTAATGCATTTATTTTTTTTAATATGAAATTTCTTGTTCATTTTAGTTAAAAACACATGTATGCAATTTAATATTCAATTTATACAAATGTTGTACTCTCTGAAAATGCTCCACATAAACGCATATGTTTATCAAGGATTGCTCGTAAAAATTGAGGACCACCAATTCCTTTGCTAGTTGTTTTTCCATCAACTCGTAAAATATATTCTTTTCGAATAGGTTCTGGTAAATACTGAATTACAAAATAAATTAAAGAAATATAAAAAATTAGATTGTTTTAAAGTTAGAATATGGTAAAATTAAAAATTTAATTCAAATATTCGTACCAATTGAATTGTAGAATCTCTATTAATGTTAAATTCATTTCGTAATTCTCTTGAATCACTAAACAAATTTAAAATTGCAACTGATATTGGATTTCTTGCACCACCAATTAATTCAGCATCAAAACCTTTTAACAATTCTTGAAGAATATTCTTTTGATTGTCATTTAAATTCTCCGATCCTTTAAATAACTTTTGAATAATACTTCTTGAATTTAATATGGAACGTTCTAATTTCATAATTTCATTTAAAAATAATTCCCATCTTTTTGGTGATGAAATTGTGCGTGTTGGAGGATCAATTGTTAATTGCCATGGTTCTCGAGATATTTTACAAAGATTTTCCATTAATTTATCTTGATATTCCTTGAAAAACTCTGGGAATTGAGAGTGAGAGAGCTCGTCCTAAAACAGTATTAATTAACTATTACTGAAAAAATTTTTATTTTAAATCTATATTTACTTGTAATTTTAAAATGCATGAATGAAATATTGTAGCGATAGTTAATTCACAAATTTGACCAATTGTTCTTGTTTCTAGATAGTGTAAAACTTTTTCTGCTTCTTTAGTGTCGTCAAAGAGACGTCTCTAAAAATTGTATTATATAATTATCAAACTATAAGTGGTTAACATGAAATTAATTTTACTTGTCTCTTTGCCGGAACTGGTTTTGCTTGACCCCAAACTGTTTGCCATGTATTGCCTGGAATTTGCATTCTTTGACTTAATTTACCAACACTTTCACCTGATTCTATAAAAATTTGAAAAAATAGAATTATTAATTTTATAAATTACAATCACAAAATCCAAAAAAAATTTACATACCATCGATTTCAGTTATCCAATCTCTTGGACTGTACCATCTTATAAAATCTTCTAATTTTCCACTTGGATTTGCTGCCTTAAAACTTTCCATATCTGATAATAATGATGCACTCATCATTTGTGTACACAATTCAGATCCGGGTCCTAATTTTAGCATTACTTCAGCATCATCTTCTAACTGATCTTCAGTTTTTGGTACAGGATCTTGTGTTATTGGTATATATAAATCTTCATCAGTATCAATTAATGTTAAATTTTCAAGTTTTTCAAGTCTACCCTCCGGTTTATTGTATAATTCATGACGTTCTGAATCACGATTATCATTATCTTCATCACAATCATAAAATTCATCTTCAGAATCTTCATCATGTTCACGTTTTCGAATACCTTTTTTTTCTAACATTGAAAATGGTAGATTACCTTCACGTAATCGACGACGTTCCATACAAATATTCAACATTTGAAGTTTTTGATGTAATAAACATGTTCGTGAATCTGGAAATCCTGGTGCAACACTATTAAAGTATAAAATATAATTATTTGTTAATATTATATTAATAAGATTTAATAATTTATAGAATTGAAATTAATGAACTAGAAATACTGAGCTATTCAACACATTATTGGACTTACATTTACATAATAATAGATTTATTAATAATCTTAAATTAATTTATAATAAGATTCTATGGGAGTATATTATCACATATTATACAATATTCGAATTTTATTACAATTTGATTCAATAGAGCATAAAGAAAAGATAAAATTTTATGAGATTTTACTTTGTGCTTTGTTTTAAATTCAGTTTATGGTTCTTGTAATAACATTTTCTTATACGTGTGTCCATACAATTTGTCTTAATGTATCTAATTCAATTGAAAAAAAAATACTATTATGTTTCTTATAGATACTGTATCTTTTGTTATTATCTTTTAATTATTTTTTATTATTTTTCCAAATTCTATTGAAGTTTCATTTGATTTCTATTCAAATTGTATTCAATTCTAAAGAATCTAAATTTGACTGTTTATTTTTACAAATTTATTAAAAAGGAATTGCTATTTGTATTACTCTAGGATTTTTTCATTTAATTAATTCTTCAAATGAGTGGTTAACAGTTTTAATTTGGACTAAAATTAATATAAGAGTCTTTATTAATAAAATGAAATACATAAGGTGGAACAATGAGTTACTAACAAATAAGAATCCGTGCAATGAGTCTCTCACTTACGAAATCCGTGCAATTTGATGAAGAGTTTAGAGTCTACCATTGCCTTTCATACCCATATATAATGGTTACTCTAAGGTTCAAGGGTTCTGTAATCTATAGAAGAACATCTGATCTACCAATCGCATAACAAATACCCCCATTTTATGACATTTGTTTTGAAACATTTATTAACAAATGAGATCTATTTATAAAAGGCTATGAAAAACTCAAAAAATACCAAAACATTACCCTATAAAGGGTTTTTGGGTGTTCAGTCACCTGAATCCTAGAAAAAATCCTAAATATAAATACATACAACTTTTTTTTTAAAGAATAAGGGTATTAAAAAAAAATCGAAACACATAGTAAAATTTTAAAGTGTTGAGTATCAAAGAGATTTACAAAATACTTATCATAGTTAAAGTGCATGTTTTTTTATCAAATATTATTTTATTTTTTATGCAAACAAATTTCAAAAAAAAATAAATAAATAAAAATATTTACTCATAAAGTTTTATGACTTTTTATTATGTTAACTTTGTATGAAAACTTTGTATACATGTATAGATTTAAAGTTATGTTATTATGAATATAATATTTGAATAACTCAATAGTATTCTACAACTCACAACTGTATAGTATTTTATTTTAGTTACATCCTTCCAAGGATTCATAATAAATTTTTAAAGTAAAAAATTTAAAAATGCACTTTAATGGTGCAAAAGTTTTTAAAATTAATTTTTATAGATTTTAGAAATACCATTCTTTATAAACTGTTCTTATATATACGCTTTGGTTAATAATTCTAATTATGTGATCAAGTTATCTTAGGTTTTTTGAGTTTATGGAAGTGTAACTATACAACATTTTCCTTAAGTAATTCAATGAAGGTTCTATTTTACCTTGATTTTAAAATTCATTATGTTGGGTGAATATTATTTCGACCTGATAAAAGGGATTGTATAATAATTACAGGAAGCTACGGGAAAATAGTTAAAGGAATTGCATTTCATGATCAGTTCATGATCCTTTTCGAAGACAATAACACCAAGAATAGATGATAAAAAAATGATAATGAAAGAAAGCATGTTATATTAGGAGAACCCAGAAACCTCTCTCTTAAGTGAGGTGGACACTATCAAAAGGCACCAGGGAGACCTAGAATCTTTGAGGGTATGGGAGTGTAAGACGTCTGCTCACAAAAACACATTCCGGTAGCCTGAATAATGAGGAAAACACTCAAAATACAATACTCCCAGAGAGTAAGCATAGGAAAAGGACATGTAGGAAGAGATAAATTATGATTATCAAAGATTGAATGCGGAACTTCGAAGAAATAAATTGACTTCTTTCTTGAATTTTTGTGTAAATCATAAGAATTGGAAAACACAAATATAGTGTGATAATGTGTCGCACAATTGAACATGCGACTTCAATTACACTCCCCATGACTTTAAAATATTTAAGTAAATGAAGCTTTAAAGGTTTATCATTTAAGCTATATCCTGTTTCAATTCGTTAGTTCAAGCTAGTTCGCACTTATGGTATTCTAAAATACAATCTGTTTATAGGATTCAGATTTTCTCTTTAGTTATATAATCTTAAGAATCTAACCTTAATCCAAATAAATCCCCGGTTTAATACATTCACAGAAAATTTTACAATAAAATTTTCTTACAAAAAAATAAATCAATGAAAAATTGAAACATAAGGAACATATAAATATTTAAATGTAAGCTTCCTTGGGTTAGAAGATTTATAATAAACAAAGGACGAAATTATAAAATTCTATAGCATATATAAGATTTTATTTTTTTTCACATTAGACAAATCCTTATAAGTTATATAACATACATTTTTAAACTATATCAAAATCGAAAGATATTACCCCACTTAATAAAAATAAAAACCAACAACACAACTGAGAATTGATAAGAATTAAAAACAATGAATCAAAATTGAGTACATCCCTATAATAACACTCCATATGTTAATTGGGTCTTCTTGATAACATATCTACAGTTAAAAATATCCACATATAAAAAATTTGTATTATATAAAAATTGAATAATAGGACAAACCTATAATGCGTATACGAGTACTTTTCACGAACTAATAATTCAATTCTTTTTTGGGGTACGCATTCTAATCCAGTATCTAGTACCTTTTATCAATATCGGCTTTTCAAATGTACTTTTGAGTTAAATAAAAGAATTCCTTTTGTTTTATTCACGTTTATATTCTTCTGATACAGTTGTTCTATGTTCAAAGTAATTCAAATCACTTAAAACTTGACATTATTTCAATATTAATAATAATAATACAAAAAAAAAGTGAACAAATTTCATATATAAAATCTAATAATAATAGAATTTTCACTTTCTATTCTTTTATTATGTATCACCTAAATTGAACAACAAAGAATCACTATTATTATCATATCACACAAATAAAAAACAATACATACATATATATGTGTATCAAATTATTTTCTATGTCAATAACATTTCCATCTATCTATATCTATCTACTATATACACAATTTGTTCGTCTTTTTGTACTTGACCTCGTTTTGCACTCTAAAAAAAAAAAACGAAGTGGAAATGGAAGCAATCACAAGAAAAATCATTTTGTTTCCTTTTATTTTGCAAAAGTACTTTCTAATTTCTTCGTTATCCTTTTTTTTAGATTGTGTATTGTATTTTGTCTTTGGGGGTACGTGTGTGTGTGTGTGTGCGGCGCTCAGTTCTTTTAAATTTCAAGGAAAATTGTGCAATAGGAAAAATTATAAAAGAAAAACAAATTGAACAACAATAGATACATATCTTCTATAATAGTTTAAAACTAATATTTGTATTGTAGTACTAGTATTTACATATATTTATATATAAAGTATATATATAAAGAGAAATTGTGCAATTTGTTAAATGTTTTTGTTATCTACAGTTTTTGTTTTATATTAACTGGAAGTGTTATTGCATTCACATTAAAAAACAAAAACAAGACAGAATTTTTACACAATGCAAAAGTGACTTTTGTCTTTTTTTATTAAATTCTGAAATAAAAATTTTTTTTGGTGCAAAGTCATAACTCCTCCCAGGGTTATAAGTCCTTTAGGGACTTTTGACTCATTTAATGGGACATAAGTCCCGAAAGGACCTTTGACTCACTTTAAAATATTTCGTGGGGCAGAACTCCTTTGACAAATGGGTTATAAGATCCTTTTGATAGTTATAACCCATTAAGTGAGTTATAACTCCATTTACTAATTTTTAATTACAGTTATAACATTATATAACTAAAATTGTTTAGTTATATAAAAGTTTACCCTTTTCACAGATTTTTTTACAAAATCAGGATTGCCTTTTTTTTTCAATAAAATTTTTGATTTTTCCTTAATTTTGGAAAAAAAGGCAATACCCAGATTTCGAATCCAACTCCAAAATGTGTGCTAATTATTTAAGATATTATAGTTTTAGAAATTCTGTATATATTCGTACTCGTCACTGATGTTATATAATTAAAATTAATATTTGTTTTTATAATTACTAATAAACCTTCAACTGAAAACTGTATAAGGAAGTTATAACCCACCTTTCTCAGTCAAAACTCCAAAAGTCAGAAGTCCTCTAATGAGTTATTGCTCATTACTATGAGTCTTAAGTCCCATGGTGGCTTATGGTCCACAAAATGAGTTAAAGCTCCCTAAAGGGGAATTATGACCCTGGGAGTTATGACTCTGCACCTTTTTTTTTATAGTTTTTTGCTTATTTATCAAGTTTTTTATTCAAAGGAAAACTTTAAATTATCAAGTGAATAAAACTTTGTTAGATATAACTTATCAAAAAATGAAAACTTTTAAATAATAATAAAAATAATAATTAAAATTAAGAATCTAAAATAATATTTATTGTAATATTTATGTACAATTGTATATTTGATAAGAATATCAAAGATTCTATTCTTGCAATTCATTACTTAAAAAGATTCAGATCTTCTTTAAAACTTGTTCTTCAGACCCTATTGTAAAATTCTTTTAAAATTTTGTATTTAATATGTATAAAGTATGGACTTATATAAATAAATTGATCCAGGAACAATTTCAATGTGTGATCTACTTTTTTGAGTTCAGCCGGGACAACTGGCATTTTGATTGCACGAGCACAGTTTACATAGAACAAGGTCCTATTTTCAACTACATTAAAAGTTCTTAATTTTTTATCCTGCCTGGTGGCGTAAAATGTTCAAGACGACGACCTTTCAAGTAAACGGGCTCTGGTTCAAACATCGGTAAAATCATATCGTATCCAATATCGTAAAATTGTGTATGTATTCTAACAGTTATTGTTTATATCGTAATATAAAATAAGAAATATATAAAAATATACATAGTTCTTACACAACATAATACATAGTTTACAAAATACAGCATTTGTGTATTTCAACGATACAACAGTCCAATAATCAACGAACTTTATGCTAAATGATTTGATGAATTCGCAAACTTCCTTCGGGAAAAGATTAAAAAAAAAGTTATTGAAACGATTTTTCTCATAATTATCTTATGAACGAGAACCTCTCTACGTCTTACATTCCTCTTAGTTAAGTTCGTAACCTTCACATAAATATAGGGATTTATAACCTCCTCTAAATTCTGCCCGCCCTAATTCCATAATCTCCTACCGGTTTATCAGCTGTATTGCCATAATATCTACATCACATTCAGAAGACGACACAATCAAAAACGATAACCCGTCTTCAAACAAGCCCTACCCTGTCTATTGTTCGTATATACTAAACGGACAATTATAACTGTTGTACCTATAATCCTAATGCTCCAATTTAATATTGATTTTTAAAATATTTGATCAACTAATATTTTCTTTAATACATAAATCAATTTTAAACTTAATTAAAAAAAATGGCGACATATTGATAAAATTACAATATAAATAAAAAATAGATACCAAACTTTGAATTGAATTGAAAATAAAAAGTAATTCAGAAAAAAAAAACTTAGTGACTAAAAACTAAAAAAATTTTAAATTTTCACCAAAAAAAAAAAAAACAGATGTTCGAAAATGCCAATAAATTTTTAAAAACAGACAATTTAATTTTATACTTTTTTATAACCGAAATCATTGTGTCCTTCTTATGTCCGAATTTACAGAAAAAAAATTGTAATTTGTAATAGAAAATAATTTAAAACAACACGAATTTATTTCATAACGGTTTTTTTGTAACTAATACTCGTATACTCATAACTATAACTATATTTAAAAAAAAAAACAAAATATACATATATAACAACTTATACATTTCAAATATTTATATTTTTATTTTATTTTACAATTTTTTTTTTCTTTTAATTTTCCAGGGAATTTCATTGAAATTGTAAAAAAATAAAATTACATATATACATATAAATTTACATATTTATATATATATGTTTGTATGTAACATTAAAAGACAACGAGGACGACGACGACAATTGAACATCAGATGAGAGAAATGAGAAATAAACGAAATATATTATTTAGTAAATATTGTATTAATAGTAATAATAAAATTAATAATAACATTGATAACAGTAATAGTAACAGTAATAATAATAATAATAATATTAGTATTAATAAAAACAAATTTGCACCAAATCCTATAATAGTAACAAACAATAATAACAATATAACAACAGCAACAACAACAGCAACAACAGTAATAAAAAATTATAGAAAAATGTATTCAATAAATCATCAAAATAGTTTTACAAATAGAAAACAAAATTTCTGGTTTCCTAATTTAATGACAATAACAATAGTTATATTGTCAATGCTAATAGTAAATGTTGCTGGACAATGTCCATGGCAACGTGATGTACCAGATTTACAAACATCCTGTATATGTGCCTATAATTTGGGACATGAATTATCGGCACAATGTGATCAAGTAAGTATATAAATATATATAATAATGTATTTAACACGTATATATAAATTTTGTAAAATTAATATATAAGTATGTATATAATATGTATGTACCTACTTTTAAAAATATATATTAGTATTAGCATTAACACTATTTGTAAACAAAATTGAAAGTAAGTGTCCCAAAAATTAAATTCATTTCATTTAAAAAATCTGAAGACTTTCAAACTAATTTTATTTTCTAAAACGTCAAAAACACGACGATACTCAAAGTCACAAATTCATAAACTTTTTTGACGCGTCAGTCAGAAATCCGAAAACTGTTTGATTGTCAAAATTTTGTGAAGACCAACGCATTTCCGGAATTATTTTATTGCTAATGCAAAAGTCATTATCAATTAATTATTGCTAATCAAATGCAAAAACCATAAACAGATGATTTTCAAATTGTTGACGTTTAAGAGAAGAGCCTAAATAAAAAAGGTTTTAATTGACAAATGAAAATTAGTCCTTTACACAGTACTGTGTCATGTAAAACTTCTATACTTCTTCTGTAAATACTATTAAAGAAAGTATTTTAGGAACCCACAATTCCTCTTTTCTGAATAAAGGATAAATTCTATTACCAAAATCTTCAGCTTCGTACAGAAAGAAATTGACTCGCGCAATGCATAGGACCTCATTCAGTGAACGGTTCGAACTAAGGTTCGAAAACGAAATTTGTCGAAAAACTTTTATAGATCATCATTATAAAATTAGTTTTTTCCGAACGGAGCTACGAACTATGGACGGGTGCACATCTAAAGCCACAAGGCTACGTTAATCCAGAATAATGTGTAATATCATAATATAAATTTTGAAATACCATTTAATGGCTTAATTACAATCTATGTTCACACAAAACATGGAATAAACATTCTGTTCAAAAAACTCTGACATTTTTGCTCCTAATTATAATCCAACCATTCCACTTAATATTGAAAACCCAAAATTATATTAGTGAACATGGGATAGTGTTATTATAATCAAACTAAACAGATTTACAGTTTAAAAAAAAAACATAAACCTGCTAACGTCTCATGATAAACACGTTTTTATTACATCTATAAAATCCAGTCATTGCATACAGAGTTTTACACGTGAAGCACTCGACATACAAATATAAACGGGTATTTTGACTATAGGACCTATAAGTACAATATAATAATCGAGACAACAGTTATCGGATTTATGTTTTTTTTAATATCAACTGAAAATTTAATTATACTTATAGATAGATATATTTGTAGATACTTTAACTAACTATATAGTGCGATGAATGGATTTTAAACTTTTTATTAAATTTTTTGTAAAATCTGCATTCTTTAATTAAATTTTTTTTTTGTACTTCTTTTTAGGTTGATTTTAAATTATTAATAAATGCCTTAAATAATTATGCAACAAATAAATCAATTGATTTATTATATATTAATAATTCAACAATAGATGTATTAGAAAATGATATATTTATTAATCTTCGATTACACAATGTACAATTGAGTAGTTGTAAGATACGAAAAATTGATGATGGTGCATTTAGAGGACAAGAAAATGGTTTAAAAAATTTAAATTTACAAGATAATCAATTAGAAGATATACCAAGTAGAGCATTACGTGTTCTAAGCATATTAAGTTTATTAGATGTATCCAAAAATAAAATTCAATATATACCAGATGGAGCATTTCAAGGATTAACAAAATTAGCAACATTAAAATTAAATGATAATAATGTTACAATATCAGTTGGTGCCTTTAAAGGATTAGAACGTACATTGAAAAATTTAAATTTAAAAGGTACAAGACAAAAACGTGTACCAGAATCAATAAGAGGATTAAAAAATTTAGCCTTCTTAGATTTATCACAAAATGGTATTAAAGATTTACCTGGTTTAGGTGGTATTCGAACATTTGAAGGTTTAGATTCATTAACAGCATTAAATTTAGAACGTAATTTAATACAGAGTTTAGGTGAAACATCATTTTTTGGAATACGAAAAACTTTAAGCTCATTAAGTTTATTAAATAATTTATTGGCTGAATTTCCCGTTGGTTCAATACATTCTTTAAGAGAATTACGAGTATTAGATATTGGTTTCAATTTATTAACAACTTTACCAGAAGTTGCATTTCGTGGTAATCCAAGTATTACATTATTAGCATTAGATGGTAATCCTTTGCCAACAGTACCAGAAAAAGCTTTAAGCCATTTAAATCAAACACTTAGAGGGCTATCGTTAGGTGGAAGATTTTTACATTGTGATTGTAAATTACGATGGGTAGCAGAATGGATTCGTAATGGTGATTTACAGGTATTGTATAACTACAACTTGTGTTTCTTTAAATTACATTTAACTTCATTTGATTCAGGTGACATCACGTGAACGAAATCCACAATTTTGTGGTTCACCAAATCGTTTTAGAGATCGTGGATTTTATTCAATACAACCGGAAGAATTAACATGTCCTGAAGAAGTAAAATTAAATGGTCCGGTTGGTGTTGTTGAATCTTTACAACCAAAATCAAAACCAACTTTAGCATCACATATAACTTCATTTAGAACAACATCACGACCAAAGAATACATCCACAACCAGCTTAGATATTACTTTACCAAGTTCTACAACTGAAATACCAACAGCATTTTCAGTTATATCTTCATCATCTTCATCGTCTTCGTCATCATCATCATCGTCATCTTCTTCTTCTGTGGCAACAACAGAATCAACCACAATTTCTACTACAACTACTCCAATAACCACACAATCAACTACAACAACCTTAAGAACTACACCAACTACAACCAAAGGAACAACTAGTAAAGCAATTACGTCACTAACGGTAAGTAATATTTTGCTGACACTCATTACTTTCCGTATTCAATAAATCATTTCCGTTCCACAAAATATTTTTCGGTATTATCGTACAAATTAAAATTCATCGGACCCAGACCCAGCTAAATTCTACTTTTACAATTTTATCTAATTCTAAATAAATATCAATAATCTATATATGCGATAAATCCTTTTTTTTTTACTTGGTACTCATTTACTCTCCAACTCATGTTTTTCTAAACCTATTAACAACGTTCTACTATTATTTAAGTAAGATTTTGTGTAACATTTATCCGTTTTAAAAATTTTATTCTAATTTCTATTATTGTTTTTTCTTTTCTCCCAAAAAAAAAGACCAAAACACCAACTGGTAGTCATCAATTAACTCATGTTGGTGCTGCATCATCCTCTTCTTCAGTATCATCTTCAAGTGGATCTTCAACACCCATTAATAACAACAATAATAATCCACAAATTGTTAAAAATCAAGTATGGCGACAAAATTCATCACAACAAAAAATACAACGGCCACCATTAGTGTTAGGTTTTCCACCACAACGTGGTACACGTATAGATGATGCCAATGAAGTGCAAGTAAAAAATGCATTCCGCATGGATAATTCTGTTATAATACAATGGGATTCTGATACAGCAAATATATTAGGTTTTCGTGTTGTTTATAGATTATTTGGTGAAAAAAGCTTTAAGCAAGGACCACCACTTGAGGCCAGTGAACGTGAATTTAAAATAAAAAATGTTCCATCACAAGAATGCATTATTGTGTGTGTTATTTCATTAGAAGAATTACATGTAACACCAGAAACTGTACCATATTCACAATGTAAAGAAGTACGTACAGTTGCATCACAAACATCTAA
The DNA here is from genome assembly GCA_963082915.1 of Dolichopus griseipennis. Taxonomy (NCBI): domain Eukaryota; kingdom Metazoa; phylum Arthropoda; class Insecta; order Diptera; family Dolichopodidae; genus Dolichopus; species Dolichopus griseipennis. Next base: position 55,344,065 of record OY720444.1, on the reverse strand, counting down.
TATGGATAAAATAACAATAGCTGCTAGTGCTGCTATCTGTGGTACAATTATTGTTGCTGTAATTGTTTTTATTGCTGCAAGCAGGTAAGATTTTATTCGATTAAAATTTACATTGTGTATATTTATTATATACTTATATATATATATATATATATATATATATAGATATATATAAAAGACACTACATAAATAGGGTTTACATATAGTTATAAAATTTTATATTATAACAAGATTTAAATCTTTTTCGATTTTTATTTGAATATAGAACATTTGCATTTAAATTTTAATCTTCCAGTTCTTTTCTTTAAAAATATTAAATTTACTAAAATTGTATTAAGTATATAATAATTTTTTTTTTTTTAATTTAATAGAAGAAGATCCCGTAAAATGCAATCATTAAGTTCACAACAAAAGAGTCCATTACCTATGGGTGGATTACCAGTTAATTGTTGTGGACCAACAGGAAGTCCTGGACCACTTGGATCAATAGCAACATTATCAGCATTTAATACACACAAGGTTAGTTATTAGTATATATATGATAAATCTCACATACTTATTTAAATAAATTAGTAATAGTGTAATACTCTTTTTACGCAATAGAAACGTTCCGCGAAATTTCGCGTAAAAACAAAATCGCATAACAAAAATCCTTTTTCTCTTGCTAAAATTTTTTTTTGTAATATTAAATCGTTTTAAATCGAATATAATCATGCTTTTTTAAATCGTGTTATTTCAAATTCGATCGCGTAAAACGAGAATTGAATCATTATTTTTTAAAATCGTGTTATTTCAAGTTCGCTTAAAAAAAACGAGTAAGTAGGGAGGTATAGGTGTATATTATATGCAACTATCAACAAATTTAATTTCAAACCAATTTCTAAAAAAAAATATTTAATTCAAACTTTTAAATAACTTTTTATTTAATGTTTAACAAATTAACATCCCTTTTAATATTTTAATTTTAATTAGAGTAATTCAAATTTAATTCATTCTGTTCTACTCATTATTCGTGTTTTTTATAAACGAATACAAAAATCAAAATAAAAATAAACAAAGGTTCATTCAACTAAAACTTAATATAAGTATTTATACATATATAAAAAAACTTATTATTCAAAATAATATTTAATTTAGAGGTAATACAACTCAACCGCATTTTTAACCTTCAATTCAAACGCTTTTTTTCAGTATTTTATCTTCTATTTAACTTTTATTCCCCAATTTTTTTTATTTATTTTATATGAAATAAATTTTTATTTATAAAAAGCTCAAAGGGTAAAAACTTTTTTTATATACTATATACATATTAGGTATATGTATATACGAAAATATATATAATTGTAAAATAAATTGCTTTTATATACATAAAGCGTTATTACTCAATAGGATAAGAGGTCATTTAGAACAAAATTAAAACAGAAACTTGACACAAGTAATTCATTTCAGTTTAATGCAAACTCTTTAACTATAGAATTCAAATATATATATATATATATATATATATATATATATATATATATATACATATATATATATATATACATATATATATCTATTTAAAATGTTCTGTAACATAAAGTAATTGGACTATGTTAGGTATAAAAGGTTCATTTTAATGAAAAAAAATCCTGAAAGTAAAAAGTAAAATGTTGAACAAATGTATAAGTATCCCATGTATTCATCTTTGTTGTAAGACGTTCTCTTTAATTAATCAAATTTACAAGATATTACTCTAAGGGTCATATGTTCTGATTAATATTAGACTTTAATCGGTATCAATCCTATATTGGAATTGATATTCATAAAAAACTTTCACAAGTATGTAGTCGAAATATCCGCTTACTTTCATTTAAACAAATGACATTTACCATATATTGAAAATAAATATTTGACAGTTTTAAAATATTTAAAATATAATTGTTTTTATTCAAAAAAATTATGAAGAGCTGATTTAAATATACGACATTGATTTATTCATCATTCCCACCCCAGCTTTGAATACTAGCACTTATTTCACGAAGAAATACCGAGTACATTTTGATTTGTTTTTGAAAATTTGACATTCAAGTGTCAAATGAAAAAACTGTAGTACAAGAATTATAAAATCGATGTGTTCATTATGATTTTTGTACTAGCTCATTATTGTATTAATAATATCTTTCTAAATAAAGGTATTATAAATGTAATTGATACCAATCTGGAATTTAATAGGAAATATTAACCCACCATATAGTACATACTATACATATAAATACAAGCTAATTCAAATAAAAAGCTTCTAAAATTTGAAAGGATTTTTAAATTTTAAAACTTAGATCTGAAATGTAACAACTGAGCCCCTTATTAGGTTGAAATATTGTGATGTTTAATTAATAAATTAATTAGGAACTTGAGCTGTACAGGAAGAATTTAGATTATTAATTAGTGAAACATTGAGACGCACCAAGTTAATAAATATATTTTATATTTAGCGCAATGTATAGAACTGTTTTTTTATTAAATTAAATTAATTAATACAGTTTCAAAATTAGCTAAATAAAAATATGTATATATTCTTGTCTAAATAAAAAATGTTGTACCCATTCATTTTCCTCCTTAACTTTGTTGAAACTTTTACTTTAGTTTTTAAAATTAAATTTTAATTGAAAAACATTAAAATAAATTTCCTCTATATTTACATTATATTTTTTTTAAAATAATTTTATTCCACTTTTAACTTTATAAAGCCATTTTGTACACATGATGTCACTTTTAGAGTACAAGTTCTTCTATAGTTTTAAATCTTTTTAAATTATTCTATAACTCATTTAATTTTTTTTTTCAAAAGGAATGGGACCAAGTATCAGCTTATAGTGGTAGATCAATACCAAGGCCTAGAATTTATCCAGTTGATAATCAAGAAGATTTAAGAAGTCATTTTTCAGCAATGGGAAAAACTAGTAAACCAAGGTAAGAAAAAATTTATCGAATTGTTTTACAGGAATCAAGAGAATTAATAGGATATATAGGACTTTAAAAACAAGAACTATATATACTATATATATATATATATATAATATAAATCACAACAACCACCACGCACAAAATTCACCAAATCAAAAACAAAAAAAAAAAATAAAAAAAATAGAAAACAAATATATTTAAATACCCTTGCTATATATAAATATATTCAAAATTTAATTAATGAATCTTCGAAATACCCAATCTAGAATAATTTTTTTTAATTAAAATGTTTTTTTTTATCACCTAACACAACCAATTTAACAAATTATTAACATAAAATCAAATTTATTTTTTCAAAATTCAAAATTTAATACTAATAAACAATTAAACTAATATTAAAGCTTCGCAATTATTTATTTAAATTTTAAAGATGCCATAATATATTAAAAATAAACCCTCTCTAATCTTGACAATTAAAAAAAATTAAAATAAAATGCCCAGCCTATTAATATATATATACATGTATAATTAAAAAAAAAAAAATATCAAAACATCATTAAATCATACACAGATCGATAGCTGATGGTCAATCTCAGCATAGCTTTTCAAATAATTCCCATCGTGGTTATTTAGGTTCAGCATTTCCATCTAATTTAGTTAATTCACGTCCAGAATTACGTCAATCTAGACAATCATTAGCTGCCGCTTCAGAACGTATGTCGCGTGCATCATATGCTGGTTCAATACATGGTGGTCCACAAAGTATTGCTTCAAGTACACGTCGTTCTAGACCAAGATCTAGATCACGTGATCATTTAAATGGACCACATATTCATAGTCATCGTCCAGGAAGTAGGTAAGTATTTGAGTTAATATATATGTGAAATCAAAAAACTCCAACTCATTTCATTTCCATTCTATATATACATATATACATAATATATCTGTCTTTTTCTCTCAAAAATCACTTATTAACAAAATTTTCCATTTGATAAAAACAAAGGAAACAAAGGAAAATTTTTAGCTTAAAAGTAAAATTAATTTAAATTTAAAAAAAAAAAAGCTTTAACAAAATTTTCTAAAACATATTTTTAGCTTTAATTATAACATTTGAAATGCACAATATAACTGCACTTGAATGATTAAATAATACTCAGCTAAATGAAAATTTTGCACGTGTATATCCTAATTCCTACCTATTGCTTATATTTTATATTAAAAATTATTTTAGATTATTTTATCCGAAAAAATTTCTAAATAACTCTTTTATACGTATTCTATCTTTTATCTTCTTAAAATGGAAACAAGTTTTGAAATCCCCCTGTACTTTAATTAATTTTTCACCCAAAGTTTCTTTAATAAATTATAATTATACCCCTTCCTACTTAGCTTTTCTTTCTTTTTTCGTAAGTTCAAAATTAAAATTCTGAATCCCAACGATTAGTTTAGAAAAAAACAAATGCATGCGCTATGAACAACTTTCCTATTTTCAATTTTTAATTTCAACTATCATTTAAAACTAGTAAAGTAGATTCAATGGATTCTTCTAATGGTGGCGTAAGTATTTTCTTTTGCTATATTAATAAATTGGACTCGTAAACTAATCGACTGTAACACTAGCTTAGTTATATTAAATAATAATATTATAATTTTTATTTTGATTTTAATTTAAATTTTATTTTATGATCGTTTGGCTTTACTTCACAAAAATAATCAGTATTCGATAGTTCATTGAACTCGACCAAAGCCATTCATAACCCATTTTAAAAAGAGTTTACAATTCATATAATCGATTCTTTTAATTTCTAAATTTTTTAATTTTTAATAAACAAATAATACACACGGTTCACATGTATAAACTCAATATCAATCAAAGGCAGCTTGGCAACCAAAGAACTTGATTTATATTCTAGAAAATCTTAATTTACATTTTAACTAATTATGTTTGGTGAATTAATTCTGTGTGTTAAAGCTTATGATTATTAAATGTTTTTGCAGCCTCATCTTAATTTATCTTCATTACATTGTTTTACTATTCTACTAGTAATTTAAATCACTTTACATTAATTAAATTAAAATCATTTAATAAAGGAAGTCAACAATCAGTATAGTTCAACTTTATTCTTTTAAACTAATTAATCAGTTATTTAACTAACTTTAAAGTATTTATTTTAAAAATTTTATTTAAAAATTTGTAATATTCACACAATTATGCATTAATACAAAATTAATATTTAATCAATTAATATTTTTTAATATATTAAACAAATTAACTAAAAAAGAAATAAACTTTAAATACTAATAATTATTTTAAAAAATTAGAGAATTTAAAGAAATTTGTCTTCAAAATAACGGCAATTCCTCGTAGCTAATAAGTACAATTTCTAAAATCTTATTGTAAATAAAATGAAATAAATTATCTTTAGCAGATAATATAAAAAAATATAAAATTAATTTTTAAAAAAAATAGTATGGGTATTTAGAAACAAGTATATTACACAAAACTAACTCAATGAATACAAACACAGAAACAACTGTAGAAAAATGAATTAAATTATATAAAGTTTCTATATAAATTTTTATTTATGATTTTACTTTTTCTTTTCTTTACAATATTAATCTACGTTACCTATATATTAAATCTAATAATTATACCAATTATATCTATTATACAAATATTTTTTTTGTTTCATTTTAAACAGATATTCAACAGCTGGATCAACACATACATTAAATAATTATTGTGATACATCTGATAATTGGACAGATCATGATATGGATATATATATGGCTAGAAATCCAACAACACGTAACGGACTTGTGCCATTATGAGGACAACTAATATTATCCTGATATTTTGATATGAAATTAAATTTAGATGAGATTTTCTGACAATATATTAAAGGTGACCGCCGTAATTATTGCACCAATAATGATAATCAAAATCATAATAATAATGGTAATGGTAATGCAATAATTACAGCCGCCACCACATCAAATCATAATCATAATTTACAACAACAGCAACAAGAGCAATATGAACACCAATCAACACAGCGACGACGTTTTAATAGTAATAATTTTAGTAATAATAATAGTAATAGTTATAATAATAATTCTAATAATAATAATAACAGAGAAAATAAACATTTTGATCATATCAGACGTGGTTCATTACCATTCATTTTAGAAAGATCATTAATGTTACAATCATCATTATCATCTTCATTATCACCACAATCATCAATATTAAATCCACCACCCGATATTGTTATTAGTAGTCAAATAAATCCAAATACAATGACAACAGCTTTACAAAATAATTATTTAAATAATTCAAATTATAATCCAATTATTAATAATAATAACAATAATAATAATTCAGTTAAAAAACGTAATTGTTTTTTTCTTAAAAAACATTTACAACAGCCACAACCGCAACCACAACTACATTTGCAACCAAATCAAAATAATGGTAATGAAACATATCAACAAATAAAACATTATAATAATTATGATAATAATAATTGTCGTGCTAGTAGTAGTAGTAGTTGTAGTAGTAGCAATAATAGTAATAGTAATAATCCTAGTAATAATTTTAATTTAATTCCATTAAAAATTTCTATTGATTCAGAAAATCTCAATTTAAATAAAAAAAATAATTCAACAGCAATTGAAAATATAGAATTAATAAATAAAAATTTAAATGATAATAAAAATAGTATAATAGAAATATCACCCAATAATAATTATCCAATAATAAATGATAACATCAATGACAACATCAATGACAAAATTAATGATAATGATGATAATTCTAGTGAAAATAAACTTAATAAGGATAGTAATATTAACAATAGTAGCATTAATATTAATAATGATAATATTAATATAGACTTAAATTCAACAGCTTATGATAGATTAAATCAAGATTTAAATAATGATAAAACAAATGAAAATTCATTTAACGAAATCAACGATAGTTACATTTAAAAAATTATTTACTTACTAAAAAAAAATAAACAAATTAATCACAAAATTTTTAAAACAATTAGTCAAAAAAAAAACCATATTTAAATAAAATTGAAACTTAAATACAAATTAATTAAAAAAAAAAAATTTAAATAATCACGAATAAATATGACAAATTAAAAATTTTTCATAAAAAAATAAATTAATAAAAAAGTTAAAAAAAAATAATAAAAACATATTTTATGATTTTATTTTAATAATGACTTTAATTAATGACATAAAAAACGAACTATGTAATTAAAATTCATTTATCGTGTATCTTTAAACCTTTGACATATATTTCATTGGATATTTATTTATTTTAATTATATTATTTGGGAATATTCATTTTAAATTATATTGTCCATATTTAATTTTTCCATTTTTTAAATGATATTAAAAGAAATAATGATTATGTATTTGGAAACTCTTAATTAATTCTAACTTTAAAAAAAAAACGCCTCAAAGTATGCAATTAAAATTTAAACAATTCAAAATAGCTTATTTCCAAAAATGAGTTATATAATATGAAGTAATTAATAATTAATATTATATTATTAATAAATATAGTATTAAATCTATAAAGATTCATGATTTGAGTACAATATTACAAAATATATAACACATACTCTTATATAATGTAATTTATAATATCAATAGTCAGTACAACAAGTTTATATTCGATTCATTTTTTATACAATTTGCATATATCCTTATTAGACCAGACTCTCGCTATCTTAAATATTTTTAAATTTTAAATACGATATAATTAAATATTTTAATCATAATAATCCCTGAGGCGCATAATATTTGATATCAAATTTAATTAAAGTCATTAAGTTTAAATGATTAGTTTTTCATAAACATCATTTCAAATTTATTCTAATCAAAATTATTCAATAATTTCATTACAAAAATATTTAATTTTTTGAATTTATTAATCAATAGCCCAAAAAAATCTAGTTTGTTATTTAAAAGTTACATATTACAAATTATATTGTATTTAAGTTTATATTATTTAATCTTTAGATATTTAAAAAATCAAAAACTTATCACATTAAAAAAATTTTTCATAAAAATTAAATTACACTGAGTTGCTGGAAATTTTTGTACTAATGTTTTATTTGTGTTTATTTTCTCTCTAAAATATAAAATTAAAATAAAATTTAAAAATAAAATTTAAAAATAAATTTTTTAATCAAATGAACAACATCCAATTAAAAAAATTGAATATTAAAATAAAGTCTTTAATTAAAAAAACAAAAACAAAAGTATATAAGTTAACTTTTTTTTTTTGAATTAAAAAACTGATAGGTGCTTATAAATTAATATTAATTCTACAATTAATACATTTTAAAATATATATATATATATATAGATAAAGTTAACAAAATAAATTTAAATAAAAACAAATTAAAATGTTATTAAAATTAAATTGCATTATATAAAAAAAAAATAAAATTCAAAAAATTTCAAAAAATTTAAAAAAAATAATAAATAATTTTAAGAAAAAAAAAGTGTGTAAATTTTTTTAAGTGCTAATAAAATTTAATTAAAATTTTTAAGTTTAAAAAATAAATAATAATAAATGTTAAATAAAATTATAATATTTTTTATACGATATATATATATTTACATAAAAAAAATTTTAGTAAAATATATTAAAAAAAAAAAAATTTATATAAATAAAACAAAAATTCAAAAAAAAAATTAAAATTGTAATTAAAAACTAAAAAATAATAATAATTAAAAAAAAAAAAAGAAATAAGTATTTCGTCAATATACTCGATAAACTTTTTTAGTTTATGTTTTATTTTTCTATATTATTATATACAACTATTTAAATATATAAATATATATATTAAGTAAAATATATATATATTTAAATTATATTATAATATAATATAAAATCTTAAGTTTAATATTTTTTTTTTAAATATAATTATAAATATATTCTTAATTTTTTTTTTTTAATTTAAATATAATAAAATTTATAATGTTTGAATGTGCGACTTAATTTTGTGTTATTTATTTTTTTTATTTTAATATTTTTTATTTTTAAACTTTTTATTTATTTCAGTTTTTATTTCTTTATAACTTTTATAAAAATTGAACATCAAATATACCAAAAGATACATACGCATATATTTTAAGATAAATCACATATGAATCTTAAGATTGTAAAGATTACAAAAAGAAAAAATAGTGGAATTTAAAAAAATGTACCGCCAAAAAATTGTTATAAAGGTTTTAATGAACTTTTTTGGATTTGAATCAGTATTTGCAAGTATTAATTTGGATTAGTAGAATTTAGAATTCTTGAAAGAAAACCGATTATGGAGAGGAAAAATCAAACCATTCTTGAAAATATCGAAAATGTGATTTTAAAATCACATTGGAAAAGTGCTTCAAATGTACAACCTTTATATTTTACCTTATGGCCGGCTTGTATATAAACCTGGGCGGCTTTTATAGTAATACAGAAAAGCACGCAATCTCGAATCTCAAAATTAAACGTAACTAGGAATATGTAAAACCTTATAAACACTTCGAAATTTACACTAATTTTAGTAGAAGTTTATTATTTTTTCGAAAAATCTATTGTTGACTTGCTTCAATTTCAAATGATAAAAATATTCCATTGAATCCCAATTACCGAATCACTTGCCTTGTATATTGTTCTGGAAAAATTTAATTAAAGAAAATATCCAATTTATGTGTAAATCATTATTTTTGGCAAAATTAAGACAAAATTTAATGTACAAATATGGAAAAGTATTATTTAATCTATTAATATCTAGAGCCGCATTTAAAAATTTTAACTTTTTCATTCATAATTTTAAGAAATAAATTTTATCACATACAATGCTCTCACTTCAACTTGTATCAAAATTTAGAAGACTAAAAAATTCAAAAGTTTCTTTTTATTTTGATTTAGTTTTCATAGAAATTTTATTTAAAAAAATTATATTAAAATGAAAATTTTAAAAATAATAAGGTAAAAGTTTATGTTATTGGCACGATTAAAAATTTTTTATTCCACATTTTTACCAAATATTCGATCAATTTATAAAATTTTTGAGAAATTCTATATTACAATCAGTTAGACTTTATTTCAAGTTTTTTTTTAACTATTAGTGTTAAACTGTTAAGCCTGTCTACCATAGGTACTTTTTGAAACAGTGGGTCATATTACTGATCTTAACAAATGCCACAAACAATTCAATTTACCATGTTCAAAAGTCTTAGATTTTCAATAGATACAGTTCTATATGTCTTATATTGTAATAACCTTGTACTTAAATTATATGATATCCTATATCTGTGAGTTATATTATTCAATTAAATTATTTGTTAATATTTTATACTTGTTTACATTAAAAAATAGTTAATATTGAAAAAGAGATGTATTGTTCATTATTTCCTGCACCATCTTAAAATAATTTATATAAATTGAATTAAATTAGTTATAATAATGAATTTCAAATAAAAAATAAAACTATTTGTCACAGATATTTAGTAGTTTTTAAAATTCCATTTAAAATTATTTAAAAACTTTTAATTTGTAATTTAAATAACTGCACATATGGTATAATACCAAAATTTCATAATACAAAATCAAATGCTATATTTAATTACTACTTATACTTTTTCCTATTTAAATATTATGTTTATTTTTTATACTAATTAAATTGTTTAAATTAAACATTCGATAGCCTTTTATTCAAATTAAATTAAATTAATTTAAAATATATTAAATTCGTTTGAAAAACATTTTTTAGAAAAATTTTTATAATAAATTGACCATACAAAGAGCACATTAACATATCATTTCAATTATATTTACTAATTTATTAGTATGATAATTATCAATAATTATTTGGTAAATAAAAAGAAGTTGAAATTAATTATAATAAATAAAATATTTATTATGAAAATGAAAATTAGATTTATTGATAAACGAGGAAAACAGAAGAGTAGACTTTGTCAACTCTAGGATATCTGCACAAATAAACATTATATCATCTGATTAACTGATTTTGTCAAAATTTCAAATACACAACTGATTAAAATCTGAATTATGATGTATAAAAGAAAATATATGTCGTATAGCAGTTACTCGAACCCCTTAATAGAATTGGTTGAATTTCAACAACAGAGAGCTCTTTTATAAAAAATTTATTGTGGTTTCAGAATCCTATCTCCTTTACATTTTGTTTTATCCTACGAATAAACTAAATAGAATTTTAACTTTTCGATTGTGATGCGATCCATATACTTGGGTCTATATCTATCCCCCTTTCTTTTACAGCGCCACAAACGTTATAGCAAATTTATAATACACTTTGAACTACGTTCATGCCAATATATATAATATGAAAATTAATAAAATTCCCGAAATTATTTAATTTTAAAAAACAATATCTAAATTTTATACATGTATTTAATTTTAAAATTATATTGAATAAATTCGAGTGATAAAAGCAAAAGTATGTTAGAATTATGCATGCTCCAATTTAGGACAATAATTACAATTCATTTATAGAATTAAATATAGCCCATGCTTTGCACTTTTTAATTATAATTTCTAATTTGATTCATAGTACAGGCCCTTTTTTAAATTATTTATATTTTCACAATAATTAGATTACTAATAAAGTTTAAACAGTAGAATGAAAGTTATAACTCTAAAAGTTATAGTTCAACAGTTACCTCATCTTCTAAAATAGTTTATTCGACTTCAATTATCAATAACTATTGCAGCCCTCACTTAACTTATATAAGGAAACATAATATGAACAATACATTTGTAATAATCTAAAAAATTACATATGCCTGGCCTGGATTTTCCCATAGGACATTATTTAATCAAAGTGGTCAATTAAAGAACCATATGGTGAACCTTATAGAATAAAAGTTTGCGAACCATGGTATTTACAAATTTTATCAAAAAAACAATGTCTTTTACTTAAATGTAGAGACTGTTGAAAAATATAGTATATATTACTAATTTATTTGAATAATTTTCAATATTTAATATAAAATAAATAAATATGTAAAAGTTTGCAATATAAAAATAATTTAATTTAATTTATGACAACATTAAAAAAAGAAACACAACTAATTAAATATTTAAAAGTTGTTATTACCCACAATTAGTAACACAATTATTCTTATTTAAATATCAACACATAACCAATTACTAATTGTTATATAAATATTTATTTATTCAGTAAGCTTAATGAATGGTTTTATATTACTCCTTTAAAATATTATAGTATTTTTTGCTTTACTATACATGATGGAAGGAATTTGGGGGATGTAGGCAGTACTAGTATCCCAGAACTATTTACAATTCCATTAATTCTGTATTTATAATCCAAAAAAGAATAATTTTATATAATTACCGTACCTAATGTTTATTCATATATTACATAAAATAATTTTTATAATAAAAATATTTACAAATAGGATATCATTATAGTTAATTTTTATTATCACTTGCTCCAATGAAATTAAATTTTGAAATAATTATTCTATAGATAATTTAAAAATATAAATTGCATTTATTAATTATTTTTAAAAAGTAAAATTCAGAAGGGAAGTTCTTTTAACTGTAATTGAATATAAAGGATTCCCAGTAATTGTATCCAGAATAAACATACACAAATCTCACTTAGAGCCGGTTTACTGACACATTTTCAATTCTATATAAAATGTATTTCCAATTTTAAATATTAGTTTCAACCAGATTTGTATATTTCAAGTACCAGTACAATTACCAGTATTATTATCTGATACTCATTATTTTGGCTAATAAAGTATTAATTACAAAATTTAAATATCACTATAATACTCAGTAAAATGGTATTTAAGTACATTTGTAAGTACAATTACCGAGTACTTATTATTTTGTCAAGTACCAGTATTACTTAGATTTCGATATTTACAAAATTTAAGTATTAGTAAAAGAATCTATATACTAAAAATCAAGTAAAAATAAATATAATTCCCAGAGAGTAATTAAATTTTAATTTCAATTACTTTTGTACTTATTTTTTAATACTTAAGTATTTTGAAGTAATTAAGTACCAAGAAATACTTAAATATTACACAATTCAATTACTTTTGAAGTATTCAAGTATTTTTCAAATATTTTCATCCACTTAATTAAATGGTATACTTAATTACCCGAAAATACTCAAATATCAAAAAGTAATTACAATAATAACTAAACTAAAAATTTAATTACTTTCTGGAAATTATAAGTATTTTTACTTGATATTTTGTAAGTATTGAAATCGTATAGTAATGCTAGTACTTGACAAAGTAATGATTATCAAATAATAGTACTTACAAATGTACTTAATGACCAATTTACTAAGTATAATACAAGTGTGGTTTCAACCATATAGAATCAACTTTTAAATCTCTTTAAGAGTTAGTTCAGTCCTATAAGATGTATTTAAAATATAAAATTTTAAATTAAAAGTTATAACGGATCATTAATTGACAACATTGTCTCATTCTTGTACAACTTGCAAAAAAAATTTAATCTGAAACCATCAACTAATTTGATTTCTTTAACCAGTCATAGATTTAAATAATCATATAATGTTATTGCCTCAACTTTATTCTAAAATCAAAATTTATAGCAAAAGTCAATAAACATACAAATAACTTAATGAAAATCTTATTTATTTAATGCAGTTACACTAATGGCTATAGTTCTTTAACCTTAAATCTTCATATTAACATTATTATATTATATTTTTATATTCATTCATTTGGTGTACTTCAATTTTGTATATACTTAACCATTTCGAACTTTAATAATTTAGAAAATGTTATTAAGAAATCTTTATTATAAGTAATAGAATACAATCCAATATTTTTGATTTAATATAATTGAAACTTTTGTACTGCATTTGAATCAAAATCTTAACAATCAATTTCCATTTGAAATTTTATGTATTTAAGATATACAAAAGTGGTTCGAAATTATACTATAGAAAAATTTTTGAACTCAGAAACAAAAAACAACGAAAAGGAAGAAGAAAAAAATATCCTTTAAAGGATAAGGATAGCCTTGAGAGAATTTAGAAAGAATGAAAATAAATACATATTAATAAAATAAGTATAGAAACGAATATACATTTTTTTCTACTTAATAGTTTTACTTTTTCAAAATTTCAAAACCAAAAAATAAAATACAAAAATTAAAAGATCCTCTATTAGCCCCCCAAAACCATCATCAATATTATCAAAGGATGCGTAATAATTTGTTGGTCTTCTTTTAGCTACCCTATTAAGAATTGGATATAAATAGTACAGATGATAAATATAGAATATGCTTTTCTATACACGTCTTTTAAAACTGTGAAATATTAAAAAAATATTTCAATTCCTTTGTTTTTTTAAAGAGTGCTGGAGTCAATTGAAGTCACGTATTTTTTATAGTCACATGTTTAATCTCTATTAAATGTTATTAACATTTTTTAGTAATTTTTAAATAATACATTTAAGAAAATAGTTTCTAAATAGTTTGGATAAGATTAAATGGGGGGATTTTGTAGCCATAGTAACCTAGTCAACTAAGATTTGGGTTATTTCTAAAATAAGAATCAAATATCCGTTGATTGGCTAAAGCCTTAAATCGAAAACCTTATATAAAGGATTGAATGGGTATTTTAAAATTTTGAATATTTAAAATTTATTTGCAAATGTTTGTAAAACAAAATATTTCTTCGTTAAAGCATTATAATTTGAGTCCCTGTAATGTCAGTGGACTAAATTTAACAATGAAAATCTCAATTATATCATAAATTTACTTTGAATTTGAATTACCGCCTTGGATTCTATATTTTTTACCCTTTTTCTGAAATTGTCCAACAAAAGTATATTTAAAAAACACTCTTAAATACACCCCTGACTTCAAAATTATATATAAATTGTAGTACAAAATAAATAGTCATACTACAGGTATACCGCATACAAATGCAATTTTGAAGTCAGCTACCATATCTTTATTGATGAGTCTTAGGTTTATATCAAGCCTACCTTATATAATAGTTCAAAAGATACATCTAATAAAAGATTTTGACTGAATCTTGATTGGCCTAACGGGTCTTTATATAACTTTAATTACGCTTTAAATTCTTTCATTATGTTCGCTGGGGTAGTGCTTCAAATCCCAAGTTCGAAATTGCGTCAAGTCATAATTTATAAGTACATAGTTATAATAATTTATATCGCAATGATGTGAAAGTGTTGTAATATAAATAATTCTTGTATCAGATTGTATATGGCATTACACAAATGTATTATAAAACACAAATCCTTTAGAATATAGCTACACTAAGATAGTCAAAAAAATTAAAGCTAAATTTAATTATTTTGTGCACTATTTTCTTTCTCTCTCCTAAATCCTAATAGAAAAGGACAAAAGCAGAAAAGCAAATAAAATGCCTACCAATTTTTAGCCAATACTGTATTTTATTTTTTACCACACATATATTAAAAAAAAACAGAACAACCAAAATTTTCAATGACACAAAAGATTATTCTTCTGTGAAAAATGAAAAATATCATATTAAGAGTGTTAAATTATCCTTTCGTTTTCGCCACAATAAAAATAAAAATAAAAAAAAACAAAAATAAAAGGACAAGACAACACAAAAATCGTCAAAAAACACAAAAAATTAAAAAACAAACAAACGAAACCACATTTATTACACCAAATGGGTTAAGTTTTTTTTTTTAACACAATGTTTGTTTTTTGTTTGTGAATTTTATTTTTGACTTTTTTTTACTAGCGGCAGTGGGGGTTAAAGTTTTTCTATAAATTGAAAAAAAAAAAAAACAAAACAACAAAAACTAAACGAAAAAATAAGAAAAGGCGAAAAACTTTAATAATATTTTTTGATGATTTAATTTTTTCGGAATAAGTTTCTCTAATGAATAAATAAAACTAAAAAATATTTTAAATATTTTTGGAATATTTGTCCGTTTGTTGTTGTTGTTTATTTATTCTGAATAAAATTCTTTAAATGGTTAATAAACTCGAACACCAAATTAAAACAAGGGAATTTGCAAGCTAAAATAATTTATTCGAAATTTTTAACATTTAATTTTCGAAATATTGCATATTTTTAGGCTAGAGTAATTTTTAAAAAAAATTTAGAAGTCGCCGCTTTTGACACATACTTTTTCACATCAGATGCACCGATTTTTAAATTGAAAAAGCCTAAATATCCAAAAACACAAAGAGTCCAAATTATTTTAATCCAAATAAGTCCATTCCTCTTCAAACCGTATATCTTTTATAAATCATGTAAGCCCAATACCAATTTGAGATTGAAAATTTGAACTTATTTGATTTGAAACAGATAGATGGCACTTATAAATTACATGATCCACTTAGTTCAAAACAATTAATATTTATAGTGTTTGGAGGCATTTGTTACATTTTATTGCAAATAACCAAAGACCTCCTCAGTGTTACCAAACTGTACATTCAAGCCAACTTTAAAAAAATCACATATTTAAACTAAGGAAACTTTTTATACGAAATATTACAGAAATGAGTTTTGACTTAAAACACTCTTCTGAAAACCCATAAGAATTGTAGAAGTTGTAATAGTTGTTTTTTATCAATAAGTATAATAGAAAACAATGTTAATTCTTACTTCAAGCCAAATCTGAACCACCTTACACAACCACATTATTTGTATAGGCAAGCGCGCAACTTCAGCGATATCCAACGTAACATAAGGTTCTAAGCTTATAGAAACCATCACCTTGTAAATAAGATTTACATCAGTATTCAAATCAGAATACGATCAACGTTCGAGTTAGCAATAAATTTAAATCTGCTATAGAATCAAATTTATAATTAGATAGAAATTTGAATCAGATCAATTTTAAACAAATCCTATACTTCATTTTAATTTGCACTTAACTCGTATGTAGAAAATCTTTCTCAATTATAAAACTAAACTTTTTGCCACTCTTATAGATAATTTTCTCTTAGTTACATTAAAATTCATTAGTAATTTTAGTTCATTCTCTCTTTTTAAATAAATTTTAGTTTTTTTTTTTGACAACTTTTCTTTTTATTTTTGATAAATTTCTCATAGAATATTTTTATTGCAAAACTTTGTCATTTATTATTGCCTCGCCATATATAAATTTCTTATATTTTATAAATATTTATTAAAATGTACTATTATAGAAAGTTATATGGTTTCGGTTTTCTGTTTTTTTCGTGGATTTATTAACAAAATTTTACACACAATGAAAATTTTAACTTTAATAAATGGCTTTTCTAGTTATTTTTAAAATATTCTGAGGAAATTTCTTAAAATATAAAGTTTAGTTTTTAAAAATTCATTAATAAATTATAATTATAATTTAGGTTTCTTTATATTCTCTAATATTGTATTATTATATAGTTTAGAAGTACGAGTTAGTTAATGTTAACTAAATTATAACACAAGGGCTGATTTAGTGGAGAAAGATTTTATATTAAAAAAATTTTTTTTTAAATTTTATCTGTGTTTAATACATTATTAAAATAAACTTATATCAAATTGATAAATTATTTAAAATTGAAATTCTTATTTTGACCAACTTGTATGGAGGGTATCACTATCGGTTTACTGAAAGAAACTTTGAATTAATTTTTAAATTATTAAAGAAATCGAAAAGTATTAAAACTCCGTTATCGTACAAATACTAACCAAATATTGCTACCTAGGCCATATTGCACCAAAAACTTATCACTAATAATCAAATTATAATTCTTAGATAAATTTTTGCTTATTTGATTAATAAAAACATTTACTTTTCAAAAAAAATAATTATTTGATTAGTTTTATAACTGATAAGTGTTGATACCATAGAGCCAAGATTATAAATCTAAAATATATCTGGTATTTTAACACTACATAAATATTTTACAAAAACTTTCTAACTGGATCGCATTACACCAAAAACTCCACTCCAATCAAAATAATTATTCTTTTGATTAGAAATGTGTTTTCTACTAATCAAAGCTTGAGTTTATTATCACTATATTGAATTTAATGTGTATTAAAGTTAAGTATTTCAATTCAAATACTGATTCAAACCCAAAGCAAATCTAAACGTAGCGAATGAATCCAAAATCAAATCTAAACATACTGAGTTAATTCAAAGTTAGTCAAGGAACATATTATCTACTCATATGGACATTTTGATCTTTACTTAATTATATCTTATGTTTTGTATTTTTATTTAAATTAGCAATAAAATTTTAACACAATAAAGTAATATACGATATATTTTCTAATTTCAAATATAAATGGAAAGTTCTATTATTTAATTTATAAATTTCCTTTTTAAAATATGCATTCACTTTTTTTTAATTTTTAATTTAAATTTTTTGATATTTTCTTTTACGCTAAAAATATTCTGTATATATATTTTGATATGATAGATGGCTGCTTTCTTTAAGAAATATAATTTATATTAATATTACCATCAATTTCGAATTATAATATATTGTAATTTATAATATAATATATTAAACTTTAAAATATTGTATTAAAAAATAAAAATAAATAAATAAAACATTTAATAAATTAAATAAATTTTTTTTAAATATTTCCTATTAAAAGTAGTCAAATTATTAAAATCTTTCATATCAAAATAAAAACCAATTGAACACAGTTGATAGTTAACGAAAATTTTAGATATATAAGAGAATAATAAATTTACATTAAATTATATACTTATTATATAGTATATAAATAGTTCTTATTTGTATATATATTATATTATAATTATATTAAAATAAAATTTTATTATTTAATAAAAATAAAATTTAATAATAGTTAAAAAAATTAGTTAACAAAAAAGAAAGTAAATGAAATGTATAATAAAAAAAAAAATGGTTAACAATTAATAAAAAATATTTAAAAAAAATTAATAAATAATTAATAAGTAGAAATAATTAAAAAAAAAAATAGAAATTATATAGAAAATCAAAACATGTAAACAATATTATCAAAAAAAAAATTAAATTCTATAAATTAGTTAACCCTTGAGTTGTTATATTTCTATATTAGTTAATTTTTCAGATGTTTAAGTCCACCTTCAACTTTTTAAAAAAAAATACCTATCTTTGTATAAAAATTCGTAGGAAAATATGAAATTTTACAATTTTATTAATAAAATTCAGTTTTTATTTTGAACATCTCAGTAATAATTGAATTCATGAGTCAGAAGTTGTTGGGGTAAATAATCTTCCAAATATTTAAGAGCCTTATTTATTTGATTTTTACAATTTCAAAAATACTAATTATTACATTACTGATTTATTTTCAAAAATGTATTCTTAATAGTTGCAAACTTTAAAAGATTTCCTTATTAATAATTTAATCTAATATTATTTTTAATATTTGTAAAACATTTATTCTAAATTGTAATAAATTGTATAATTATTACAGTTTAAATTTTATTTTGTACAATTTAATTGTACAACATCTAAATTGTAATAGTTGTATAATTACAAGTAAAGGCAAATCAACCAGCTAAAAACCAAAATAAATTTAAGGTCTTCTTTTTAAAAGAAAATAAACTTTTATAACCATAAAAGACCTTTTCTTCTATGTTTCAAAATAAAAAGCAATAGAAATTCATAGCAAACGAATCATTCTCTACTACAGTCTATAAATGAAAACTTATGAAAATAATAAGAAATCATATTTAAATTCTATAGAACTTTTTTGAGTAACAAAGTTGCAAGTTAATAAACAATTTTCATTTTAAATATAATGGGAACAAATTATTTTTGTAA
Organism: Dolichopus griseipennis; assembly: GCA_963082915.1. Classification (NCBI taxonomy): domain Eukaryota; kingdom Metazoa; phylum Arthropoda; class Insecta; order Diptera; family Dolichopodidae; genus Dolichopus; species Dolichopus griseipennis. The sequence continues at coordinate 55,324,267 of OY720444.1, read as the reverse complement.
AAAAATAAAAAAAAAAAAATAAAAAAATTATAAATTGTAGGAATTGTTTTACAATAAGTATTTCTCAGATAAGTTATAAAAAAAGATCTGAGATTCAAAAAAAATTAAACCAAATAAATATATTTAAATTATACAAAATTATAATATTAATACATATTATTTAAAAAATAATAATAAACACCATCAAAAACGTTTTGTGCAAACAAAAAAGCTTAAAACGAATTGTATGAACAGAAAAACACTTTAAAAAAAAATTATAAATTTTAAAAAGCACCAATTTATGTAATACTCGTATTTAGATAGTAAAATAGTTGCAATGTATATTAATGATGAAATATAAAAGAACAAAAATACAAAATTTTTGATAGTAAAATATTAGAATTTAATTTTAATATTAAATATTTAATATACCAACCCTATATCAAAAGTTAATAAAACAATAAATACGATAAAAATAACTCAATTACACGTTTAAATAAAAATATTTTGCATTCGAATATTGAAGCACTTCTTTACTAAACCAAAATACTACAAATGATTTCAACACGCAATCTAATCTGTAATAAGTTAAGTTAAACTTAAAGAGAGTATTATTTACTAAACATGGATAACTTAATCATTCTTAAGTCATTCTTATTTTGTAATTTTGGTTTCCTTTTAAAATTGTTCTAATAGTTCAAATAAAATTTTAAAATCAAAAATTTTGTATTATTTAGCAAAAATATGTTTTAGTATAAACTGCCTTAGCACATTTTCTGCTATTAATAGAATTAAAAAAAAAAAAATTAAGCAAAAAAAAAATAATAAATAAATATATCTATATATAAAATTAATAAAAAATGGTTTATAAAACTTCCAAATTGAGTCGATATTGATTTATAATTTCTTTTTTTTATGAAACTTTTAATCAATTACAATTAAAATCACACAAATTTGTATGAGTTAATTCAAGAAATAAACAAGAGTTCAGTTTTAGTAGTAAAATTTTAATATTATCTTAACAATTTAGAAACTGTCTTCAAACTATTGTGCCAAAATACTCAAATACCAATATCTTTTCAGTTTCCTTAAAACATTTAAATCAAAATCATGACTTACAAAAAAAAATTAGAAAATTGAATTTCAAATTTATTGAAAAAATATAATTAATGGTAATAGAAAAATATTTAAATAATATGTAAATGTTTTGTAGAATATATATAGTTATGTAGAGTAAAAAAAAATTAAAAACAAAAATACATTATTTAAAGTTATTATCTATCACAAAAAAAAAATTAATAAAAAAAGATAAATAAAAATAAAGTTTTTAAAAAATTGCAATAAATATTGCTTGCAAATAAAATATATAATGAATAAATTCAAATTGAAATGAAGTTGTTTTAATTTATATGCACACAGCAAATATTCCCATCTATAAATCACTTTTAGATCTATTTGAAAAACTCAATGACCTTGAGAAAAAATTAAGAGATGTATATCAGAAAACAGTTCTTCTTTAATAAAAGAAAATATGAAATTATACTGACTATAATGCACAACATAGAGAATATGTAAATATCGAAAAATATTATTTAATTTCACAGCTACCAAAATATAACTTGCAAGTAATATGTAACTCAATAGTCAAATATATTATATTTATATTTTCTTACCCTGGAATTTGTATACATCTTTCTACTCGATATCGCATTTCTTGTGTAAACTCTGCCCATAATTGTGCTACAGCTGATAAACCACTAAAATACATATTCACTGTTGCCAAAAGTGAACTTAATCGAAATACTAATGAATCTGGAATAGCCGTTTTAATTTTTAAGGGATCAAACTACAAAGTTATTAAAATATTTTTGGAATTAATTTATAAAATAAAAGCGTTAAATAAATTTAGTTGTAAAGATACTTACAAAATTTTTTTGTTCCATTTCATCATATGGATTAGAAGGATCTTGTTGTGCATCTGGAAACATATAATACAGCATTGGAATTAGTTCTATTTCTTTTAGAGGACCATCTAATTGCCTTCTTTCTTTGTTTTTCTTTTGTTTTTCTAACTCTTGCAAATTAGTCAAAACACTTTTCAAACTGGGTATTTTTGACTCGGTAAGAAAATCTAAAGGATTATTTCCTATAAAATTTTGGGAACTACCAATATCATATGAACTTCCCAATATACTACCCAATCTTTTATTATTTTCATGTAGTTTTAAAAATTCCTCTACAGCATCAGTTAAATAGTATATTGGAGTATTACGCTTTGATTTCATGTTCATTTGAATAGACCATAATGGCGCAAGCATTGTATCTAAATCTGAATAATTGGATGAATCAACAATGACATTTTCAGCTATTTCTTTCCATGTACAATGTAAAATTAATTCTCCAATTGGATCAATTGAAACCCCATATGGTAATACACAAAATTTTTCACCTTCAGCTTTAAAATTTGCATCATCTTTAGTAATATCCATTAAATCTTCAAATTCCGATGAAAATGGAATTTTACACTTTAAAAAGAAATCACAATTCACGAAATCCTTTAATGAGTATGTTAGCTGAACTGAAACAGTCACTGGTTTGATATAAGTATCTTTAATTTTTCCTTTAAACATGCATAAAAGTCCTGACAGATAACGACAAGTTGGTGGAGTCATTTCTAAAGCCACAATATCATAATTTACTCGATTAGAAGACGATTCACATACACCCAAAAAAACATCTAGATGTTTTTCCATTATACGAACAAAAACAGGAACTTCAGTATTACTTTCATTAACACTTATACAAGCAGAACTCAAGAGTACCTTAAATTGACTTTCATTTACTAGAGCATTATTTGCCACCTCAATTACTACAAATTCTCGTAGACCGTACCAGATCGCTAATGGATGTATTTTAGAGTTCGGTTCATATATACAAAAATTGTTATTGAGATTCATTAAATCCAAATGAGATTGACATAGTTTTGGTTGTTCATGCTGAACTTTAGTTTCTGCTTGTGATTTTTCATTTTCATTGGTATTCTGATTTTCATCATTTTCTAAAACAATTTTTGCTTTGTAATGCGTTACAATCATTTCAACGTCAGCAAAAAATACATTTTCAGTTTGCTTTTCCCAATCAGTTAAAAATAATTCATTTTTATCTAAAGGTTTCTGAACTGTGGTATATGGTAATTTCCAATCCAAAAAAATTTCATCTAAACGTGCATTGAAAATTTCCCATTCTGATGCAGTGGTAAAATCTTGTTGAAAAAATTCATTATCATCAATCTCTTCAGCCATATTTTACAAAACTTTGTTTTTTAAAAATAAATTGAAAAATTTATAAACATGTACAATTATTCCACTTATTTTGTTGATAAACACTATAATTGTCAAAAACATATGATCCAACTACAAAATAAATCTGTTTAATTTTTAAAAATGACCGCTTGGGCTCGCTAGTAATTAAAATATCGAGTATCGAACAGAAATTATGAGTGAAGTTCCAAAAAATAACTCAAAAAATTTTAAATAAAAAAAACTCAGAAAGTAACGAATAAAAGTAACTCAAACTCAGAAATCAATTAATTGAACTTTATAACTTTATATAAGGAAAATGTGAAAATATAGGTCAATCATGTGTATCCTTATTGATTTATAACTCTTATTTACATCTGAACTTGTATTCTCAAAGTGTTACCGAATTGATTAGATGTGTACTACATCAGAAGTGAATATGCACAGTGCATTTAGATTATTTAGATAATTTTTAAAAATTAAATTAAATTCAGAAAATTAAATTTAGTTAAAACTTTTAGAAATATGTATTATTATTCATTTTTCGACCTAGTGTCGAAAATCCGAGATTGATTTTCATTATATGTATTTTTCAAATGATAAGGAAACAAATTAAAATCCTATTGTGTGTGTGATCACTGCGCCATGTGACCAGCCATCCGAAAATGTTTGTTAAAAACGAAAATATGAGAAATGGCATTAGGCGGTAAAAAAGTTGTATGTCAGGCTAAAAGATTTAACGTAATCTAACGTAAACAAAAGAGTCTTGAAAAATAATATTACGAAAAGGTTTAAATTTTGTTTAAATATTTTAAAAGTATTTGTAGTTTCAATTTTTTTAAATAATTGCAATTGCACGACTAACAATACAAAAGGCTTTAGGACACAGAGCGAAAGCCAATACCAAGGCATACTTTGGAAAAAGTTCACATGTACTTTTACAGGATTTTTCGATAGAGACGTGTTTAAAATAAATATTCTAAGCTCTGTTTAATTGCATAGTTTGGTTAATGAAGTTCCGATTTACGTACGAAAAAGTAATTAAAGGAGATCCTTCAGAGTTTAAACTTTACGCTTTCTATATATATATTTTATTACATGTATGGAAGTTAAAGGTTTATTGAAAAAATAAAATTTCCTTCATATTTTTATAAATTTGTTTAATACATTAATTTGAAACAATTATTATTACATTACTATTATTTTACAAGTCTGTATTATAATAATTTACTACTTATTGATTCACATTATATGATTCACGGTATATTGGTTGATTTTACGTTTTCCCAATCTTTATTATTCAAATATTAACACATACTTATAAAATCCTACGATTGATTATCTATTATTTAAAATTATTTAATCAATAACTTCTTGATTTATTTATTCTACATAAAAATAAATTTAAAACAAATTTTAAAATATTTCTAAAATATAAATGAAATTATTAGAAAAAAAACCATATTTTTTTTAATAAAATACTCATACAAAATTTTTAATTAATATTTAGGTAACTGAGAATAACGAGGTGGTGTTGACCAATAAGCACTTGAATTTCGTCTACAATATCTTGGATCAATTGTTGGAAATATGTCCTTCAAATCTGGTGTTAATGGTTGCACCGAAAAGAAGTTATCTGTTATAGCTGTTGGCAAATATGATTGTATATCAAGTGCTACTCTTCGTATCTCTTCTAAAATAATTATAAAAAATTTAAATAGAAACATTGATATAAAAAAAAAACCAAATTAATATTACTTTTACTCCAATGTGGTAATGGTGGTCTTTTCTTTGCAATTTCATCTTCATCATCAGTTTCATCATCCGTCTGTAACATATCGAAATTATATTGGGGTACTTCTTTAAATTTAATTTCTTTCTGATTTTTTAATAATTTCAATTGCATTTCCTCTTTTGCTTTCTGAATTTTTAAATTTTCTAAAATTTCTCGCTCTTTTTTAGCTGCAGCAGCAACTGCTTGTTTCTCCAATAATTTCTGTTTTTCTAATTTCTTTTTCTGTTCATTTTTCTCTTCTAACAATTTAAGGTTCTTTTGAATTTCTTCTACATGACGTTTTTGTTCAGCAGCTTTCAGTTTTTCTTCTCGTTCTTCCATTAAACGTTTTAAACGATCGGCACGGTCTTTTTCTTTTTGTTCCCTTACTAACGTGGCTTGCTGTTGTTTTTCTTCCCGTTTCTTTTTACGTTCAGCTGCTAATTCTTGGAATTTCCGGTAACCACGTTCGATACTGTTATCACGAGCTTGTTGTGTCGGTTGATTACCTGTTGACATTTTGCTACCTGTAGTTAGGGCTTTTGTGATTCCAATGGCTTTTGATGCACTATTGGGCATTTTTTTAATTGCAGCACCAATTGTTGGTGTTATTGCTGAAGATGATTGTGAAGGTGTCAGAATACGTCCTAATGGACGTCCAATTGATGGCGTAATATTTTTTGATGGTTCTTTTAAAGCAGAAATTACCTAAAAAATAAAATTATAAAAAAAATATTATTTAATTTATTTATTAGAATTCAATGCCTTATTTTGAATATCAACATTTTCATTTTGCTGTTGTTTTGCTCTTGTTTTAGTTCTAGTTTGTCTTGGAGGTGGAATATGTTCTACAGCATCTGCTGCAACTTTTTCAAACGCCTCAATTTTTTTTTTCAACGGACTTTGAATAAATGGACTTAAAAAAATTTATTTTATTTTTATTGTTATTTAAATATGGTTTTATACATACTTAAAAATTTGATTCTTATTCATTTTCGATACTGATTTGTATTTTGTTTTAGCAATTTGTTTTTGTTCTTCTTGAATTATTTCATTTTCATCTTGTGAATTATCTTCTGTCATAATACTTTCTCGAACATATGTTTCACTGGGATTTGCTTCAGGATTCATTGCAATATCAAATGTTGCATCGGAATTGAAAATTTTTAAATCATTTCCCTGTTTAATTGTTGTTGTTGCATCTAAATTTAGCTGCTTCTCATCTACAACAAAAGTTTTTTGTGTTGGAGTAATAATAGTAGTATTTTGCACAAAAGTAGCATCAGTCATAGCAACAGCAATTTTATGTGCAACAGCTGGTATATCTTTTGCTGATACAAACGTAGAATCAGCTACAGTTACGGACGTTCTTACATTTGATGAATTTTCTGAAGAATTTTTATGGTTTGCTACAATATCTCTTAATTGATTTTCATCCGTGTTCATATATTCTATATTTGTAGTTTTGTTTGATATTTTTAAGTTTTCTATTTGATGAGCAACCGCATCTTCATAAACTGATTCAAAACTAGCTCCTCGGTTTGATTTTTGTGAGTTTCGCACTAACTTTTTATTGGTCTCTATGTTATCAGTATCATTCTTAGATAAACTTAGTTTTTCTTCTTTTATTAATATTGGTTTTGGTACTCCTTTAGCTTTTCTTCCTTTCTTTTTTTGTTTCGGCGTGGTATTTGTTTGCTGAGACATATCAGAATCAGTTTCTTCCCTTTTCTAAAAATATTCAAATAAATATATACATATTACAAGAATGATATATTGCATCTATTAAAATTTTATCTGAATGTACCTCTGTTGAATCCATGCTTGTTTTCTCAATTTTAATTGGTTTTGGTAATGCTACATTTAATAATTCCTGTGATAACTTCTTTTTAACAGTTCCTAAACAATTAAAAATGTATTAGAAGTGTAAATGAATGAAAATATTTATAATATAATATACGTTTCTTTAGAGCTGGTAATTGTGGAGGGGGCATTTTATCAGTCTCTCCATCTGACTCAAGCTCAACAACTTCATCCGGTTTTTGAACTATTAATATGGATGCATCAGAATTCAAATTCTTTTCATTATTATCTACATCCATGGGTTCGACCGGAACTTTACTTGATTTAAAGTTTTGAACATCGTTTTTGTTTTTCTCAGATTTGGTGGTGGTATCATCAGTTTTTTCTTGTTTTATATATTGATTTGTGACATCAAAATTAGAAGGACGACGAATTTTTTGACCTAAAGGTTTTTCTTTCTAAAATTAATATTTGTTACAATTATTCTAATTTAAAAGGAATGATTTATTAAAATACCAAATTAAGGTTCATTTTAGCTGCTCTCGGAGGTCTCACAGACTTTTTAGACGTATTACTAGTTTCAGAAACATCATGCTGTGAAAGGCTACTTCCTGAAACTAAATTAACAATCATAATATGGATCTGAAATTTTTATAAAATTAAACTTTAACAAGTACCATTATTTTCTTCTTCATCTACAGCAGTCAAACGCTTTGAACGTTTTTTAATTTGCTGAGGAGTTTTTTCTCCAACTGATTTTTCACGATTCTTTGAACTGTCAAATAAAACATCTTTAAGCTTGAGCAAGTTATCCTAGAAAAAATATTAAAAAATACAAAATATTTAAATATTTTCTAACTACTTATAAATATAAAATCGAATGTTTGTCTGTAGCGTAGGGACCCTTTAAACTGTTTAGCCAAATGTCATAAAAATTTGGATATAAAAGATTTTGTTTACGGATTGGGTTTATAGGCTTTTTTATAGGCTTTTCTTTATTTCAAGATAATAATGAATGATTTCAAATTTGGTATATATTTTGCCCTTTACCAATGCAGTTGACCCTATTAAAAGACTTGGAATTTGTTAACCCATATCGTCACGACGATTATTCAAAAAAATTACATTAACTTCAATTAAAAACTAGTAAATATAAACAAAACATCGGATTTTAAAGACATTATTATATTAATATAAATATTTTTAACGAATAACTTTAAAATAACTAGAAGAATGAGAACGTATAAACACAATAATATATTACAAATAGGGCTTGCAATACCGGGATCCCGGAAACCGGGATCCCGGTATTGCCGACATTTTTAATACCGTTCAATACCGGTATTAATGACCACTTAATACCGGTATCCGGTATTAAATTTTTTTGCTGTAAGTTAACATTCGTATCATTTTTATTTAACTATTTTATTTTTTATAAGTAATTAGCATATGTTTAGGTGTTGTCATGTTTAAAGATTCAATCTAATTTTGAAATTTAAGTACAGGTGGCCCTACTGAAGTAATTTGTTTTTTTTTACATTAAGAAAGAGCCTTTTTGTACGTTAATTTTCCTAATACTAAAAAAATACTAAACGAGGAAGATTATACTTGCCCTTGTCAACTTTTAGATACCCGTGCGTGTATTAAATATATAAGAAATTCTTATATTGCAATTGAACTGTTTGACAGAAAATTCAAAATATTTGTTTTTTTATATTTAATTATAAAAAAAATTAATAAAAAAAAAAAGAATTAAAAAAAAGATGAATTTTAAAGTACTTTATAAAGTTATAAAACAGGAACTAGCTTAGAGGAAAATATCTTCAACTAGTATATGACTGCCTTATGTCCTTACCACCAACTAGCGTCGAGTCCGAAAGAGCCTTTTCAGCAGCAGGGCTGTTGTGCACAAAAATTCGATCCAGCTTAAGCGACAAAACTCTTGATAGTTTAACATTTTTGAGGGCATATTTTAAAGGTAAATCACAACAATAGGACATAGGACTTATTATTCTTATATATTATTAATTATTTTATTACTCTTTTTTTATTTTATATTTTTTTTGTCTTTTGTGGCACTTTAAAAAAAAAGTTTATTGTTTCGAATTATTCGTTATTGAATTAAATATTTTATTTTCTTTATAAATATTTTTTTTTCTATTTTTTGCAGTGTAGTTTTGCTTTTTTTTTGTTTTTTCTTAAATACCGGTATTAATACCGGAATCCCGGTATTAATATAATGAAATACCGAAATACCGTTTGAAATACCGAAATACCGTATTAAAAGTTTTGAAAATTTGATTCGGTATTGCAAGCCCTAATTACAAACTTATAAATTTTAATAAAACATGTTTTGATCTAAATTTTCCAGCCCACCCAATTGTACAAACAAATTTGAACAAGGACGAAAATGCCGAAAGGAAAAACGAGAATATCACACTACTACCACACACTAATTTGTTTATTATTCATTAATATAATTATATATATGAATTATTTTGCATATTTAATTATAACTTACATTATACTCTTCTTCTAATCCTTTACAAAATTCATTATGAAATTCAAATAATGTGTTAAGATAGGAAACAACTTCTCCATGGGATGATAAAAGTGAATTGTGAGAAATCTCTTCCATTTTTTCCCTCCTTTTGGAATATCAGTGTAAACGATAGTTACTGATTCAATTATTGTAAATTTTTTGTTTCTTTCTTTATATTTAAACTTTTTGAATTGATATTAAAATTTAAAATAATTTGCTACTAATATATTTTAATATATTATATAATATATTTTAAGCTATATAGACCGCACAGCACAGCACCCAAAACTATAATGAATATAAATTTTGAATGGAAAACGAACTCAATTTTTCAATCAAATAAAAAAAATTGACAATCGATACTCGTTGGTTTTCTGATTTGCAAAAAGTTGTTTTAGGAAAATAAACGATTTATGTGATCCTGGCGGTTGACATTCGAACTAATCTTAAACACTACAAATTATTATGTACAAAATTACAGCTCTCTGCATTTATACTTTGTAAATTCCTATTAAATTTAAAAAAAATTTAATTGAAATGGTCAAAAACAAATGTTAAAAGTACGAAAATATACATATTAATAATTTTATAAAATGAGACTTTGCTTTAATTAAATATAGAATTTTACACATATATTCAACATTTATTGTAACATTCTAGAGTATTTAAATATATGAATTATAAATTTTAAATTTTGTTTAACTGAAACAAATGTTTGTGATAAACAGGTTCCTAAAAATGTAATGTAGCCGATATATGGAGGACTAGATTTTCAACTTGGTACGCGAACATGTTTATAAACCTTACCATACACTGTTCAACTTACCATCAAACCATCATATAATTTTTTTTTTGTTTTAAAAAAAATGTTAAATGTCAAAAGAATTTGATAATTATAAATTTGAATTTTTAACAGTTTTTATTTAGTTCTGCCTATTTAATTATTTTCTTCTAAAATTATGATATTTAATATTTTTTTATATTTAAAAACATTTTTCCAACATAATTTTATAATTATTTCAAATTCTTTACTTAATTATTTGTTATTTTATACATAATAGTTTTCTTATTTTTTCAAATCAGAATATTTCAACGTTTTTCCATGTCAAAAAATGAAAAAAACAAAAAAAAGAAAACAAAATGACATTTAAGTTTTTCAACTTGCCCATACACGATAAAACTAAAATGCAAACCAAAGACTCCGCCCAAAAAAAATCAAAAGTTTTTGGTTTTCTTCCATCCAACTTTTTAAACTTCAAAATGGTTTTTCAACTTGCCCATACACGATTCAACTTGGCGTACCTAGTTGAAGACCCGGTACATCGTGTATGGGTTGCATAAGAAATTCGGATCGCACTTATATCCAAACTTATGTTACGTAGACTACAGTAAATGATTCCATCTAGAAATTTGTGCTTAAATATCTTTTGATTTGCGTGTCGCATTTCAAATTACTAAATATGTCTTCAATTTATTTAGATGTTATATTTCAATTTTTTTCATAATTAGGCGTCAGGTCAGCGACACGTTAAAAACTGAGTAGTGAGTAGAAATATTGTATGTTCTTAAAAATAATCAAATTAGCTGTCAGCTGCTTTTATTTAAATTGACAAATGACAGTTGACACTTATGTCTTAACTTGAATGAAGATGAAATTTTTGTTTATTTTTTAAATTAATAAAAGTTGATTTTCTTTTTTTTTTATTTGTTTTGCATGAATTGAATTTAAGATAATGCTAATTGCAAAAGTGATAAAAGGTGATAATATCGCTTCCCGCTATTTTAAAATATAAATAATTGAAATATTTAAATAATATATTTTTTGGTTTATTAAATAACTTTTCTTTGAACCCATGGTTCTTCCGTGAAAAGTCAGAAAACGTGGTTAGATTTATTTATTACCTCAAACTATATTATTAAGAATTTTTTTTAAATGTAACACAATGGATACTAATGTTCAAATTGAAATAGACTCCAATGTCGAGGTTCCTAGTAAAAAATCTAAAATTGAAGAAATAATCATTACAAATACTAATAATGATCAGGTTATTGAAAATATAAACGAAATTAATGGTTCGGATAATTCAGATAATCAACCATTATCGAAACGACAAAAGAAAAAACTTCGAAAACTTGCAGAATGGGAAGTTAAGAAGAAAGAAAAGCGACTAAAAGAACGTGAAAAATACCGTCAAAAAAAATTAGAAGCAATTGAAAAAGGTGAACCTACGCGAATTGGTCCTAGCCGAAAAGAATTAAAACGAAATAAAGCTGCTGATAGTAAAAATTTCTTAAAAGTAGCCGTTGATTTGGACTACGATGATCTAATGATTGACAAAGATATTAGCAAATGTGTTAAACAACTATTACGAATCTATACAATAAATCGAAGATCGTTAGCTCCAGCTAAACTTTATTTTACTGGAGTAAAAAAAGATGGTAAAATTCACAAATGCCTCGCTAAAAATGATGGATATGAAAATTGGGATGTAGAATGGGCGTATAATAAAACATATCACGAAATTTTATCTAAAAACGACATTTTATTTTTAACTAGTGATTCAGATAATGTTTTAGAAACATTGGAAAAAAATACAGTTTATGTAATTGGAGGTATTGTTGATCATAACCACCAAAAAGGATTATGCATGGACAGAGCACAAAAATTAGGATTAAGAACTGCCAGATTACCATTAAGTGAGCATATAGACATGAAAACTAGAACTGTGTTAAGCACTGTGCACGGTAAGTAATTAATTCTTACTTTAATACAAATTTTTAATCAGTAATTCCTACTTTTTAGTTTTTGAAATTTTACTAAAAGTATCGGAAGGTATTAGTTGGACTAATGCATTGTTGGAGGTATTGCCAATGAGAAAAGGTGCGAAACCTAAAGAAAATTCAGTTAATCTCAATGGTGATAAAATTTTAAAATTAGACCAATTTGATCTAAATAATGAAGTTAGTGAAATCCCAAAAGATAAGGATTAAAAATAATTTTATTGTTAAATAGACTGTAATGATTTAAGCTATTCAAATATATTGTTTAAGTTTGGAAATATTTACTTGAGTTTTTTAAATTTTTTAATTAAAAACACTTAACTATAAATAATATTAAAAATTCCTTTTATTTATATTAATATTCTATTAGGCAATTATAATTTATAACAATAATATATACAAGTATATTTACACATTTTTTATTTTGAAATATTTTATAAATAAACCATGCGAACACTTACTTAACAAAATTAAATTAAATACACTAAATTAATAATTTTTTAAAGCCTAATCTACAAATTATTATTTCGTTTTTGTTTTTTTGAGAACATAACTTCTAATATAAAAATTGGAAAATAATATAAACATAAGAACATTTTGTGTTATGCCTACAACAAGAAGTGATTTTGGATATTCACAATTTTCTTCAAAAAATGGTAATGACAAAAAAAATATTAAAAATATAAATTGTGCCATTTGAGACAACGTTATGTACTTTTTCCACCATATATTATTACGCAATTCTGGTTTTAAAGCTATAATAAAATAATAACTGTACATTAAAACATGAATCCATAAATTAACTAAACCAATCATTGCTAAATGGCCACCAGGATAATATTTGTTATAGACATATGGAAAAGCAATCATCATAGTATGATGATATACATGTAAAAATGTAATTAACCTAAAATTTTTTCTTAAAACAAAGAAGATGGTATCCATTAAGTCCAAAACTTTGAGTAAAAAATACACATATGAAATACGTAACTCCGCATATCCTTGAAAAGTCTCATCACTTAATTGTGGCATAGCACATTTATTATTGAATTTGCCCTGGAATGCTATAAACAAATAGATCCCCTGAAACAAAATAAAACCATTTTTAAAAAAATTCTTATTAAAATATAAATACTTAATATTTATAGTTTTTTCACTTTAAAATAGATTTATTTTTTAACTTTAAATATAAAATATATGTTTTCTAATATTTTATAAATTTTCATTATATTTGTTGTTTGTTATGAGGAATAGCATGTGTCATCCTAACACGTAGGCCTTGCGGCCGTGATGCATCCCACTTCCTCCCACTTTCTATTTATTTATAAGAAATATTATTGTTTATGTATATTTGTACATATATGTAAATTAAATTTGGTCATCAAGGGGATTTGTAAAGAAAAATTAATTTTCAATATTTTTTTTGCAATTAACAATGCCTGTTGGTCACGGGAATCGTATTCGCACCACTTCACTTGGTTTGTAAGCCAAATGCTTAACCACTAACCCACCGAGAACCCTTTCATTATATTTACATAGGTACTATTTTGCATTACCTTTGACCATACTTTAATTAAGTATTTAAATTATAGTCGGAATATAAAAATTTAAAAAGTGAAAGAACCACATGTTAAACGTTTATGTTTTTATATTTTTAACTATTGAATAATGGCACTTTGTTTCGTTGTTAATTTTTAACTTCCTTAAAAGTGTTATTATACAATAAAAATTTCAAATAAAAAAATATAATATTCGTACCAGAGAGGCTGTTATAAAATTTAAGATTACTTGAATAGCATCATATACTAGTATAACATTTTTTAAATCGAACGGTTTTCTATTTTTCATCCATTTTGGCCCTAGATTTCGAACAAAGTAAATATAAGCTGTCAATATACCAAGTATTGGTAATGGTGAACTTAGCAGAGGAAAATCTTTAACGCGTGGATCTAAAAATAAAAAATAAATTTTAATAAATTTAAAATCAAAATATGTTTTTGTATTTTTATTTATTTAATTAATTTTTTGCATAATTCATATGTATATTAATTTTATTTGAAATAAAAAACCATAGAAAAAATTTTATACATATAATATGAGTTAAAGAATTTTTACAAAAGATCGGCATTTATGGTTTAAAAATTTTAAGTATGTAGATTGTAGACATACATATTTCCAATCAGGAGTGATCATACATATAATCATATTTTATATTAGATAATTTATAATTTCATATATAAGTGTTAAAGCGTGGAATGTTTAATTAAATACAATTTATCTATATGATTTATAAAAAGCAAAGCTACAATGCAATTAACAAACTATTTCTTAACAAATTATCCGCAAAGTTTTTCTATGACTCTTAAGAAAAATTTAATACAATTATTTAATACAATTGAATTAAATAATTATCTGCACAATTTAATAAAAAAAATCTATTTTAATAATATTTACATTATTAATTTATAATGAATACTAACTTACAATATATTTTAGCTCATTATTGTCATTTTATTCTTTAATTATTAGACGAAAGATTTAGGATTTTATAATACATTTGTATGTACATACATATGTACAATTATCAAGTGGAACTAGGTAGGTATTTTCTTTAGTAGTTTTAGTTGACAAAAATCCTACAATCAAAGCTGAGAAACCAGATAGACCAATTACACTTTGGATATTAGAGCCGTTACAAACATAATGAATTTTTGGTGTAATTTATCTTACGATTTTTTAAGTAAAATTAAAATAAGGCATAAAAGCAACTGAAAAATTAGATATGAGCATAAAATCAACATTAGTTATAATATAATCATACATATTATAATATTATATTATTATATGTTATTTTATGATATTATATTACAGTATACAATAGGGCATAGAGTAAAGATAATAGAAAGAGGGACAAATCTATTAGTATGAATTAATATAAATTTGAGAAAAATAAAAGATGTTCTAGGTTTTTGATGTATTATTGGACACCTATTCTATTTGGAAAAGAGTTTGTTTACTTAATAAATAAAAGAATTTATTAAGACTTTTTTTTATAATGTTATATAGGTACTCACACGCCCATATAATTTATATTTCTTTAAAGATAAAATTTTAAAATATACATACAATACTACAGCAACGCAAACAGCAGTTAATACCTATGTATATACACATAACCATTGCCCATTACATATTTTCTTAAAAATATAATTTAAAAAATAAATATACACGATAGGTACATGACTTATAAGAAAAGACGACCTCAAATTTAAATATAGGGTTCAAATAGATTTATATGATAACGAGGAAGAGTGTAGTAGAGTTTACTAGAGAGTAGAGTTTAGTAGAGTGTAGTAGAGTTTACTCCTTTACTTTTTGAGTTATCGTGATGACGGACGGACGGACGGACGGACATACATAGCTAAATCGATTTATTTTTCGATTCTGATCCGATCCATGCACTTGAGTCTATATCTACCCCCCCTCCTTCTCTGCGTCACAAACGTAATGGCAAATTTATTATACCCTTGGACTATATAGTCATACGGGTATAAAAATGCATATGTTATCTGTAGAGTTAAAAGAGCGTACATTCATAATCAAAGATTATCTATTAAATTTTATTAGATAATATGACATAGTT
Organism: Dolichopus griseipennis; assembly: GCA_963082915.1. Lineage (NCBI taxonomy): Eukaryota > Metazoa > Arthropoda > Insecta > Diptera > Dolichopodidae > Dolichopus > Dolichopus griseipennis. The sequence goes on along the minus strand of OY720444.1, from coordinate 55,308,446 downwards.
TTAACGTTAAGAGCTTTTAAGCAGTAAAACAACAAGATGTATTAATAAAAATTGTTAACACCGTGTAAACGAAACGCCAATAATGTATTGAGTATTTATTATCAACAATAAAAGAATTCTGTTTTTATTGGATTACAAATTATTTTTATGATTCTTATAATTCATTTTTATTTAGAATTAGTCATAAATATTATAAATTAAATTACCATAATTATATTCTACTGTTCTACAATATTCTTGTTTTACCAATTATTGCATTTATGATTTAATTTTAAACTGGTAGGTATCCAAAACGGAAATATAAATAAATGTCTATACTATATAAAATAATAAAAAAATCTGACATTTATTGTACTGCAATTTATGGAATAAGATTTATTACAGTATAATCTCTATATAAATACCTATGTTGGTAAATATGAAATTTTGTATTAATTTATCATATTTTATCAAAATGATTGCAATTATGATATTTAAATATATGTAGGTAGGTACTAGACAGATAATTATGATGTATTGGTTTAAAACTGTCAAGAAAGGGAGTGAATCTCAACCTTTGAGAACTTTATATACGAAGCCATTCAGAAAAAAGTGACACTAATATTAAAAAGTAATAAATGATTGTTATTCATGGAATGTTAAGAAAATATCTCAATAACTAATTCTTACACTAATTGTTTGTTAAAAATTAGATTTTACTGTAGTTTTAATTTAAGTTAAAATTCACATGATTTAATCAATTCTTTCTAAATAATTTTGTACATATGCACTTTTGTTATAGATCAATTACATTAACATAATTTAATTTTTGCACAAATTGAATTTAATTATTATTAAAGTTTAATAGTACTTGCTTGTATTTATAATTTATTTATTTATTTAATTTATTTATTTGTAGTACCAGACAATATTTGCCGATAATATTAATCCTTTGCCTACTTTACATTTGGACTTCTTATTAAATTATTTTAATATTGACTTTATTTTTTTATTAGATATGATGCGACCGGGATTTGAACCTAAGACTTTTCGACTGAAGGCGCCACTTTACCATTGAGCTATCGGCCAGATTTGTATTTATTAGTGAAGCACATTAAAAGTAAAAAATCGTTTAACCTGCATTATGCTAAAAGTTATATACCTATATTTTTCAATGAACTTAATGAGACTTAAAATTTTTTTAGAACTGTTTATTAATTATATAATTTAGCATCTTTATTTTTGTAATTAATAATTAAACGTTTACATATTTATAAAATTAAATTAACATACTAAAATAAAAATTTAATTGTTTTAATTATACATTTATAATAAATAAATATTAATCAATTACAATCTAATTTTATAATTAAATTCAAAATCAATTATTAAAACATTCTTATTAAATTAACATTGAATTAATTATTTTTTAACTAATTATGTAAAATTTTTCATATATTTAAGTTTTCAACAGTGAAAGTGTTTAAATACAAATGTACAAAAGTATTATGATATATGTATGTTAAACAAATGTTTGCAATTAAAAATAAGTTTTTTTTTTGAAGTGTTATTAATATATTTAAGCCATAATTTATTTATATATACAAATATAATGTATATATAATATCAATATATTATACGTGTATATATTAGTAAGTAATAAATAATAATTAAATTGAAAACTTATTAATTTAAATAAGCTTATTTAAGACTATAATTAGAATATTTACTAAGGCTTCATGAGAAAAGTTCCAAAGAAAAAGTAATTTAAATATTTCGTAAAGGTGATTAATGATTAAACTTCGTTTTAGCTATACTAATAAGCCTATCTATACCAAAGTGTGCATGTTGAAACAATTTTCATTATTAGAATTGATTTTAATGAACTCTACATAATAAATATGAGATAGTTCTAGTCTAGGTCTTATAACATGTGAAATCGCCTTAAATTTTAAATAAATACAGTTCTTTTTGTATTTAAGTTGGTAATCAAATCAGTATCTGCGAGTTCTATTGTTTATATTTTGAATTTGTTTTGAACCAAAGAGTAGAAAATCAAATAAAAGCTTTTATACTTTAATGTGCCTAAAAATTAGAAAACATTTGGCATATAAAAATATTTTGCAAATTTCTACCCTTGTACATTTATTTTATGAACTTTTTTCTTGAGGATTTTTTTCAGAGGAACCGTTTATAAATTGAACTTTGATTGAATTATCATAATACTGTTATATGACTCATGATATTAATCTGGTTGATATATTCAATACCTTTCTTAAATTAAATGTTCTTTCCCCAAAATGGTAATTACGATTTTTTATATAATTTTTTTTTTCATTTTGGGTTTTTTTTTTAATAGAATTACTATTAAAAAATAATTTTTTAATAGAAAATGTTCACTATTAAAAAATATCTGTGATATTAATTTACATTATTATCTAATTGATACCGGTTATTCACTTAAGAATTTATTTGATTAAATAGATTTGTTTATACCCGTGCATTCATATATTTGTTTTGAAATTAAATTCTAAATTTTGAAATACAACACTTAAATGATGAATATATAGAGTAAAGCTGCAGATATTAATATAGATTGAAATACCTACTATCATATAATATATTAATCTAATTCAGATTTCAAATTTGATTGTGAGGTAAATGCATCAAAATAATAATTAAATAGAAATAAAGGTTCGATATCTATATTTTAAACATTGAGAAAGAAAGCTGAACATAGATCTCATGGAATTAATATAAAACCTGGAAGAAAATAGAGTGGAGTAGCCAGGTTACGAATTTAGAAAAGTTAAGGTTAATGGAAAAAGGAAGTTTTATAACAGTTCCAAGAACCCTTCAAACTAGACTAATCAAATATTCTTCAAGACCTAGAATTTAGCCTCAATGTTACCAAGTTATGATACCCAATTTAATTAGAACAAAAGCTAATTATATATCATATAATGAATATATTTATATGTATAAAAAAGTATAATAAGAGTTGTTTGTTAGTTATTCGAACCTCTTGCTCTGGAAAAACCGAAATTTGTACAGATGTTAGGCATCGAGTTTAAAAATATATAAAACTGTGCTATTAAAAAAAAGTTGTATAGTAGAAATAGATGCTTCGGTGATTTCAATTTCAATAGAACGATAGCATTCGATGAAAGAACATACCTGCAGATGTTCTGTTTTACAGCTTAACAAACGTAAGGGCAAATTTTAGTATATAGCTTTAGATTTACATTCGTAGACAGGTATAAAGGTCTTCCGAATTTAAATAAAATTAGGTAGTTGACAACTCTATAGTCACAATCGTAATAGTTATAAATAAAAATTTAACATTAAACATTACGGCAAAGTTTCTCTGAATTCTGAATTAAATTTTTATAATACCATATTAGAATTGTTCCTATACCCACACTTTCTTATAATAACTAAGAACGTAATTTTTTGAATTTTATACAAATTTATATCCATAAATTTAAAACATTTTTAATTCCAAAAATTAACAACTATAGCATTTAATTGACACGACGGTTTTTTTTTATTTTAAATATTTTTAAACATTTTTTAAACATGTACCTACTGTTTTTCATTTAATTAAAAATATAAAGTTATAAATAATAAAATACCTCTTTTAACGGTCTAGTCCTAGGGTATAAATTAAAAAGCTTTTAATAGACTAAAATTATACTTATTTGTCCATAGTTCCGAATCAGGAAGTAATTGTTGTTATAAATTATATTTAGTTAAATAGAAAATTGTAATTGCCGCACAAGTTTCAGTAATAAAATTCTTTAATGTTTGAAACTTAATTAAACAAGTAATTTAGGTATATTGTTTTTTTTTTTTTGTTAATTTTAACTTAAAGTTTTTATAAGTAGATTCTAAAGTTGAAAATGATACAGTTTTATTAATTTAACAATAAGAAGTTATATTATATATGCTCTACATTAAATAAATTATATTAATAATTTCAAATATGATTACAAAATTATTTTAATAAATAACACTTTCTTATTTTATATACTTTTAAATTAATTTGCCTGTGTCTATGGGTTTATTACATTAATCTTAGAAATCCGATGGTAGATCTTTTGCATTTCAAAGGGTTTTAATATAAAAATAAATTGCTGGACTGAGGTTAACAGAAAAAGAACTGTCACTCATTTCATCAATTTATTTTTATATTAAAACACTTTTAAATGCAAAATATCTACTTTAAATTTTTGGTTAATATAAATTTTCAATATTTTAAGCTTATAAGTTTTTAAACATTAAAAGAACTATTTCTTATACCAGCAGTTTAATTTTATATTAACAGTGTAAAAAATTCCTAAGATCTACCTTCAATTTTTTATTTTCTACATTTTAGGGGGCTAGTACTACTTTAATAAAATATATATATTCTTCTTTGTTAACTTCTTTGAAAATTTTGAAGTTTCTAACTTAAAGCGTTTGAAGAATAAAAGGGGCAACAACTTGATTTCGCGTTACAATAAATTAAAGTATGGAACACTATGTGTTTATTTTAGAAATATCTTTGGGAGTTTCCAGATTAAAGTAATACCTTAAAAGTACTTTTGTTATTAGCAGGTCCGTAATGGATGTTACTACTACTATTGTATAAATCTGCAATTAAAATTTAAAAATATTTCAAACATTGTTTTATTTCAAGCTTTGAACAGAAGTATTCTAAACAGACGGACAGAATAAGAGAGTGAATATTTTAGAAAAGTAAGTCGTTAAGTCACACTGACTTTTAATTATTATCGCGTTTCTGATCTTTATTTTGTGAAGGAAACTTATATTCTATTACATGCCCATTGCCGAATTTTCTTCGATTGGATTGAAAAAGACGATTTTTTCGATTCGTTTTCTTTTAAAAGATAATTTGTGTTATCTTTTCAGCCTGAAGATCGTAGACATAAGTTATGAAATTTTATCAAAACAATAAAATATATAAATACAATATTTACATTTAATTTATAATTTACTTTTAGTAAAATAATTGTTTTAAACGGGGTCAATCCTAATAGACACTTTAGTTGTGCAATATTTATTAATATTTAATTTTAATTACGAATTACATTGCAAAAATTTTCTATCTGTTCAAATATAAAAAATATTAATCGGTTTTTATAGACACAATTAAATTTTATTTGTGAATATTTTAATTTACATATGTTATATAATTAATATATACATATGTTATATAGTTAATATATACATATGTTACATAGTTTATTAAATTAATGTTTAAATGTTTATAATTAAATTTAAACTTTTTCCCCTTACGATAAATTAATTTTTAGAAAATTGAATATTAACTTAACTTAATAGGGGTTAAAGGTTTGATTAGAGATAAGTCATGAAGCATCTTACAATCCAGAACAGAAACCTATACGAAGCTACTGTTAAAAGCAAAATAATTAAGATTGCATAATTTTTAATTGTATTAGGTAATGAAAGCTGCATGAACTAGCCACAAAAAACATATAGATACTTCATATTAGTTGTAAGTTATAAATGCAGCATTGTTCAGCGGTTCAATTACAAGTGTTTAAAAAGAGTGAAAAGTTTATTAAAGCAAGTTCCTTTAATATTACCAAATTGAAGATATTATTTACAATAACTATCCGCAGTTAAAGTTGAAAGCTTTATTTCAAACAGTGTACTGCTGGGCTGTCACAGCGATTAGAGTGCCGACCATTCATTTGAAAGGCCTCGATTCAATTCTTTGTTTTCGAAATCGACTCAGCTACCATTCGCCATTGGGTTCAAATTGTTAAAAAAATTTCAAGAAATACAAAACATAGACAAATAATTTAATTTGAATAATACAACTCACAGATACAATAATATCTTATAATTCAAGTATAAATATTATTACAATATATATAACAGAAATGTTTCTACATGTTATAAGACCTAGTACTATCACATTTTTAAATTGTATGTGGAATTCATTTAGATTAATTCTAATAGTAAGAATATAATATTTCCCCCTTTTCCAACATGCAGATATATAGACAGACTTTTAACCTATAAAAGTTGAACTATTAGCACTGAAAAAAAGGTATACAAGGTTTTTAAACACCCAAACAAGACAAACAGACGGAAAGAGTGAAAATATGTAAAAGTTTTTGAAAATTTGGAACAAAATTATTTAATATAATAAGTAATGTATAAATTTAAAATAAGTTAATAAATACAATCTTTTGATTATAAAATTTATAACGTAACTATCGACATACATTAGAAATTTTAAAATTTAAATACCTCTGGTAACATTTTCTCAAATAAGAGAATGATCAGTGATTAGTGATTAGACAAGTGTATATTATTATAAAATTGGAAGCTTCTAAAAGCAAAATATCAAAATGATGTAATTAGTTATTTTATTTTATTCAACTGAAAAATAAGATTTGTTTAATTTGCGCGTAGTGCTCGATACATTTATATATGGTATAAAAATATTAATAATAAAAGTTTGTTAGAATTAAGTCAGCTATCTAAAATAAGAATTTTAAAAAATTCTTAAATTAAAATGTAATTTAATAAAATTGAATGAGATTATGTAATAATTATATAAAGAAATATTAATTACTTAATAATATTAAATAATTATAACGCATATCACAAAATAATTTTATAAACAGTTTTTTTAAAATATTTGAACTCAACTATCTTAAGATAATTTATAATCTTTGAAAAAAAAATAATTGAACCACGGTTTGCCAAACTAATAACCGAATCAGTATTTCTTGTAATAAAATTATATGGTATTAACACTTTATTTGGATAATTATGACTTAAACTTATAAACTAGAAGCAACATTTTAAAAAAATATTGTAAAAATTTAAAATTAAAAAAAGGTATGTTTGAAAAAAATTCAGTGCAGTTATTTTCATCATTAAATCACCAGAACTAAAATGTTCTAAATCAAAAATTTATAAATTAAATTACAAATAGTCACTAGCGAAAAGACGGATTATAAAATTTACATTTAATTCATTCTTCGCCAATCAAAGGTTAATTCTTTATTTAAATGCGTCTTAAAATATTTTTTGATTTGTTTAAGAACTTAATGTCTAATAAAGTACTGATATTAAAATTATAAACTAAAGCGTATGTGTGCAATGGATCATATAAAGCGTTCCTTAAAGCGTACTTAAAAAGTTTCACTAATTAATTAAAAAGGTTCCTTTAATCTTTCGTGATGACATGACATTTTTTCTGTTTCTGTTTTTAGATTGATTCTGCCTATATTAAAACATTTCTAATATTTTTTTTTGTGTTCCCTTTTTTAAATTTCTTGATTTTTAATAAGTATGGATACTTCTAGCAAATGTCAAAAAAAGTGACAGCAAAAGGACGAAACATTGATGAAAACATTGAAGTGTAAACTTCCAATGGGCAAGTCTGTATCTGGTAATCATTACTTTACATTCGATTTAAATTTAATACTTTTAATATTTTTTTTGTAATTTAATTATTTCCCAATATTATTTAATTTTGGTTTTTTTTCCCCGAATAATTAATTAACAATTGAACCTTCAATACTTGTTTTAAAATTCACTCCTTTACATACATATTTTAATATAATATATTAATAACTATTATATTTATACATTAAAATATCGTAAAAAATAGGCATATTAAAAAGTTACAATTTAACTAACATTAATTTTACTTTCCGCACAATAAACCTTATAAGTAAAAACAAGCCAGTAAGTAAAGTAAACGTCTTTTTTAAGAAAGCACATTTTCAAAATAAAAACTTCTTCGTGTTTCAGATAATCAAGGTAATTATACTTTTTAAAATTTTTTTAACACTGAACTAATATTAAATGGTAAAAATCTAGATCTATTGTCGTAATTTCAAGTTCCTAATGTCATTTCAAATTTCAGAAGATACACGGAACCAATTAAAAAAACCAATTTAAAAAAAAAAATAGGTTTGTACATAACGGAACGATTTTTTGACATTTGTACAAATTTTATCCTTTATAAAATTGAGTGTTGTTTAAAATTGATTCCTTTGTTATTTAACCGATGGACGAACCGTGTGAAATTAGTTAGCAAATTTTTTTTTAAAGATATGTTAAAAATTTTATAAAATTTTAAGATATAAACTAAACTTTAAAGTTATTTTTTTTTTTTATGTTAAACAGGAAAATACACAACAATTTTAAGGTGTGATTTTTTTTTTCAAATTATTAAATTAAATTATTTCATTAAATTAACACTTTTATTTTATATATATATATTGTTATATATAATGTTATTTTTTACAACATTTTCTTAAAAATTCTTTTTCTTTTTTTTTTTTGTACAACTTTTTTACACACATTTTAAAAATTGTTTTTTTAATTTTATTCTAAATATTTTTTGTAATTTCGATTAACGTACCAGCATACTTATCCAATAGATTATAATAATAGGATATATTTTCTATTATACTCATATTTTTTTTTTAATTAATTATTTAAAAAAAAAACAATTATTTAAAATATAACGTTTTATTTTATAATTATATATATAAGAAAATTATCTGCCGATAACGTTTGGATATTTAACGGTGGCGCGTCAATTTTCAACTGTTTATATTTCAAATATATTTATATTAGAGCTTTTTTTTTTGCTAACTTCTATTTCTTTCTCTTTCCAACATATTTTACGTTTTTATTTTTTTTTTTTTATGAAAAACTTTAAGAGTAGAATATTAAAAAAAATTACGAATAAAATATTAAGTTTTAAGAACAAATAGTAAAAAAATAAAACATTTAACGTGAGGTTTGCGTTTTTAATATATTTATTATAAAAATTGTTATTATTTATAAAAAAGGTTGTAAGTGGAAGAAATGGTTTTTTTTAAAATGAACATTTTCAATTACAAAAAAAACACAGTGGTTAAAGCAATATAAATCTCAGGTATAACTCACCATATAACTTAATTACAAAATATTACAATGTAAATAAAAATAGAATTGTATCTATTGAAAATCTAAGGTGTTTCTACATGTTATAAGGCTTAGTACTATCTTATGTTTAAATAGTATATGGAATTTATTAAGATCAAATTTAATAACACAAATATAATATGACACCCTGATCCAAAATGTACCTATGGTATAAACAGGCTTATTAGCCTAACAGTTGAACAGTTAGCGCTTACAAAAAAACAAAAAAAAAGGCATTACCTGAAATTATTACTTGAATTTGTTAAAAACGGTTTTAAACACAAAAAATTGGCAGCTTAAAAAGTTTTTAGCCCTTAAACTGTTAAAACTGAAAGTACAATTTTTTTCCCTTTTAATAGAAAATGTCAATTTTGTAACAGAACATATTAACAAATTGTATGTTCGCCCAAATACCAAAAACGCTAAAAAACCTCAAAATAAAGAGCTCATCCAAATCAAGGACTTCTGAGAAAATTTAAGTTCGCCGTTTTTCCGACATATTTATATACATACTTATAGATGAGGTTTTAAATTTTAAAGGTTTTAAGATTTAAATGCAAAATCAGCATTCCAATTATTTGATTAGCGGGATGGTAGCCCCCATTACATCCTAAATATCCCTCCAAATTTTCCCCATCCATCATAATCCAAAATTCCCAAATAACCTCCGACAATCCTAAAATCCTTTCATATCCCATCCCTGTAACCAAACTGTACATTTGTATCACAGGTTCCTTCCTAAAGTTTGGTTCAAAGGAAAGGGTGTGGGTTTGGTGCGTTAACGCGCACTCTACCCAACGAAATACCGCGCAATTTCAATGGGTGGCTTTCGAGCGTTCCATTCCCTCGCAAAAAAAAAAAAAAAAAAAAAAATTAATAAAAAAAAAGAAAAAACCATCATTGTTTTATATTTTGTGGAAAATGCTAAATATACCTTTGCTTTTTTAAAGACAAACAATTGAACCTAACTGTTATATACTCTATAAAATTCCTTTTGGAAAAGATTTCCTTGTCAATTTTTTCACTTGAAATGAAAAACGTGCCAAAAATACAATTTTTATGAAAGTCCCCTAAATAAAGGAAAAAAGTCTAAAAAATTTCTCCGCATCTGGGGACCATTTTCATTTTTGGGGACTTTTTTCATACAACAGTATAGAATTTGTATAAAGACGAACCGACAAGCCAACTGCAAAATTAAAAGTAATAAGCCATTTTTGTAAAATATTTTTGAAAAACATTAAAAAAAAACAATAATAAGTACAATGTAACTTTTGAAGTTCATATTATTGTAAGTTTAATTGTTGTACTTTTATTTAAATTTTCATCTTATATTTTGCTTTTTTTTTTCTTAAAAATTAAAGTTACGTACTTAAGTAACTAAAAGTAAAAAAGCCAAATTTAATAAGTGTTATACTTTAAAATATAAGTAAAATTACCTGAAGTTACTTGTTTACTTTAAATATTATTGCTGTTAAATTTTTAATGGACACACAAAAGCCATAAATTAAGAAAATATTTTATTCGTTTATAATACAGATGGAAAAGTCATAAGAGCAAATGTCATACATATGAATATGTCATAACTTCATGTTGGTACATATTATGATAAAAACATTGACCCCTTTTATATTTTTTGAAACAATTTTAATTTTCCTTCAATATTTAATTGTTTTTTTCCGTCCGTACGATAACTCAAAACTTTTTTTATTTTATATAAAAGTAGCTGGATATTTGAAATTTTGCCAAGGGTAGTTTAGTATTATGGCCCAAGTTTGCTCAAAATTTTTTTGATTTGCTGCAGTGGGTTTGAGTAGCTGTCATACAACTTCTTTTTATAGAACAATATATAAATAATTCTTTACTTGATGAAGCTGCATAACTGAAATTTTACCAATAGAAGTTAACTTTAATGGCCAAAGTTTGAATAAAATTTCGTCAATGTAGTGAAAGAGCTTCGAAGAGCTGCCTTTTAATTTATATTTTCTGTTGTACATAATTCAAAATCTAATAATTTGTGTATTCAAAATTTTGCCAAAAGTAATTAATCGGATTATATAATGTTTATATTACGGACATACGGATATCCCAGAGTTGAAACAATATACTCTCCTACACTCTTCCTTGCTTTTCAATGAAGTTTTTTTATCATTTGTTAGACCAGATTTGTCAAAGCAGAGCACATAAAATTAGAATTTCAAATGAAATAGGAGCGTCTCTGTTGATTGTCACTGTCGGTGTTGCCGTTATATAATGTTTTTTACCGATTGAAATAAGTGGTTTCTAAAATAAGATTCTTTTTCTGACGTTATAAGAAAATTCCTTTAATTTCAGATTTACTTCCAATTTTTAAATTTTCTTAAATTGTCTGCGAAAACATAAGTTTGAGCACAATATTTTATATTTGCTTTGATTGACTTAGTTAAAAAGTTCAGATGAGTTAATGAATTAATTTTTAATTTGTCTCAACTCACTTAGTAAACTTAAAACTGAAAAGTCATCATTTACAAGGGTTAGCACTAAAATAATAATAAAAACGAATACAAATAAAAAACATGAATCATTCAAATACCGGGATCGGTTTTGCAGTCTACAAAAGTTACTCATGCTTTGCATAAAGTCTGTCTCTCAATAATAAATTGTTAACGTTAGTATTAAGGTAGCTCAAATCAGATCTTAAGTTAGTCTCTTTTAACAATGCGGTTGTCTCAAATTTACCGTAATCTGTAGTGTGGGATAACAAGAGTGACCTTAAATTATTCAAATTTTATCCATTTACATCAAAAAGTGTTTGTGATATTTAAAGTCAATAACAATTGAAATTAATATAGAAATATTTTTAAACAGAACAGTTTTCTCTGCAACTGTTTTTTGCGGAACAGTTTTTTAAAAATTCGAGAATTAATTTATTTTGTTTATATACGTAAGTTGCTCTATTGTGTATTAGACCAACTATCAATTTTTACTTTATTTTTAAATAAATTTTCTAAGATTCAAACAGATTATAAGGAATTAAATCTAATTAAAAAAATTAAAATAAATACTTTTTAAAGTCTAATGTACTAGAATCTTTTTAGAAAACAAATTTTAATATATAGGCGTATCTTTTAATGGACTATAAATCCAATTTTCGTTTATTTTGATTTTTATTTTTCATTTCAGTTTATTTGTTTCACATGTTTTTATTTTATTTATTTTTAAGTGTATTATAACATAAAAACTTTAATTATATAAATTTCCGGCATAAATTTCTCTAAATATGTGTTTAATATCTATAAATTAAACACGTTACACCTCCAGCCTATATCCATTTATTGTTGTGGTGCCATCTAAACATAAACAATATTTCTATGTAGTGGTAAAATGCGTAAAATTTATAAAGAATGTAGAATTTTCAACTATCTTGAGTTATTTTAAAAACTTACGAAGTATTAATTAGATACTTAATACTATATTCAATTTTAATTATTTAATATTTTTTAATTGTCGATGTGAATACTTAAAATTGCAAATTATTAGGAAAAGAATTTTTTAATTTGGTTAAGAAAACATAACATAACCTACAATATTGAGAACTTTGAAAATTACAATTGAATATTCAAAAATTTCCTATATTATACAGGTCTAGAAAGCTTACTGTAACCTATTAAACATTTCTTCGATTTTCAACTAAGCAATATTGATAAGAGCTATTAAAATTCCACTATTGACTCCACTAGAAATTGATATATTTAATGTGGTGCCGAGTCATAAGACCTTCCGGGAATTATAACTTATTTAGTGGGACATAAGTCTTTTGACAAGTGGGTTATAACTTCCTTTTGGATTAGAAGACATTTTTAAATTTTTTAAAAAATCAAAGTTGACCCTTTTTCCAGAGTATTTATGAATTCAAAGCCTCCCTTATATGTTTTAGTGAAAATATAGTTTTTTTTGTTAATTTTGGAAAAAAGGAATACTCTGATTTTGAATCCAACTCCAAAATGTGTGCTAATTATTTTTGATATTAAAGTTCAAGAAAGTCTGTTTATATTCTTCCTTTACTGATGTTATATAATTAAAATGAATATTGGTTTTAATATTACTAATAACCTTTCAGCTGGAAATTGTAAAAGGGACCACTCACCACTCTGATTCAAAACTCTCAGGGTCATAAGTCCCTTGGGGAGTTATGGCTCATTGGTATGAGCCTTAAGTTTCTTAGGGACTTATATTCCAATAAATGAGTCATAAGTCCCTAAAACAGTTATGATCCTGGAAATTATGACTCTGCACCATTTAATTTGATCTAATTTACTTTACTATGAAATCTAGATGTCTAATAAAAAGAAATTAATTTTTTAAATTATATTGTAATTGTTGTAATTAAAATGAATCTAATAATGTCTGCCAACAATTAGAACAATAAGCATTGTTAAATAAATAACTCATAAACAAAATGAAAATTAAATTAATATTTTATTTTTAAGCTAAGTCATTCTATGAACATTGAATTTCTGTGTTAGAATAATAAGTTTTCGTAAGAAATAATTAATTTACGATTTATTGTAGTGAACATAAAGTGTTACACCATACATTCATATTATAATAATAGAAATGGTACTGGAAATTGAATTGAAAAGATTAATTTAAAGTATATATGTATATTTATAAAGTCTAAATGTTACTGCAATTTTAATTAAGATATATATATAATTGTTTAATGATAGTTTTAATATTTAAGTTTATTTAAATTAATGTCAATATTTGTTAAAGCAAAAAAGAGAGTAGAGAAGACTGTGTCAACTCTATAGGATACCACCACGAACAAAATATAAACATTATATAATCCGGTTAATTACATTTGGCAAAATTTCAAACACAAACCTATTATATGGACTTTGAATTACGCGTAAAATAATATACACGTTGTATGGCAGCAATTTGCGTGACATGTCATAACTTCTTTTGACTTACAATATAACTTAAAAAAATTGGCAATAATTTCAATTAAAGCCTGAGCATCCGGTACCAAACGCCCTTTCTCCCCGTGGGGCACTGCGCCGTGTCTGTCCACGCGTTTTTGGCGCAGTGACGCGTCTCACGGCGATATGACCCCTTTGTAGAGATTTACTAGTTTAATATTTTAACTTTTTTCAATTATTCAAACTTCTTAAATATGGAAAGTTATTATTTTAATTTAATTTAGACTTTTTCAAGGTTGCAATTTAAAATTTCTCATAATAAACTAATTAGATTAATCATAAAAATACAAAGTATTCATATTATGCATTTATGGGTAATATTAAGAACATAGATTTAGTTCAGTAGCAACTTAAAGATAATAATTTAGAAAATAAACATAGATACATTGTATTATAATATGCCATAAGAACAATAGTGAGAAATAATTTTCATGGACACTTGTAATTAAATTTTCTTTAGGTTTTATTTTTCATGAATTTTAATTACAATTCTTAAGATTCTAAAGTACAACTTTTTTAACATTTGTTATTTTTTAGCACATTTTTCAAAATTTTGAAAAAAGTATGTCTATTTTATTTAACTCTGGTCGTCCGTCCCGTTTTTAACTACGACTAGCTAAACAAATTTAGCACTCATTACGGAGCCCCACCCGTTAGCCTCTCAAACTCGGGAAAAGCCCTATATTTAAACAGTTATAACAAGAGTTCTGTAAAGTATATTTTCAATCTGAAAACGGTATAAGACAGCTGCTGTTTTAAGCGTTATAAATTTTTAAAAAGCAAATGCATTAGGTTGTTATACGGAACTAAAATTAACCGATATCCAAAACTAAATTTTTGACCCCACATAACTTCTGAAGCTCAAGCTAAAAAAAAACTTGTAATTTTGGGAGAAGCTAGATCCTCATAAATTGGTAGGAGTCGGTTAACAAAATTTTTTTGTCACGCCTCCTGTTTAGGAACTGTAAGGGCTCGAAAATTGAAATTTTGCTATTTTTAAACACTTGTAACTTGAATACCTGTATAAAGGTTTTTCTTACATTGAAAGAGGTTTCTTAAAAACGATTTTTGCTTTAGTAATAAAATTCTAAGTAAAATTCGAAATTTTGATGGAATTCACAATTTAATTCCTAGAACCGTAAACTGGTAGGGATATGGAGTAAGATCCTCGAGAATCACTATTAGTTTGCTTAGTAAAAATTTCCCCTTGAAAGGTTTTATTACTTAGAAATTAAAAATATACTGTTTTTATAAAGCTTAGTCACCACTGTATATATTTCCAAAATTAAACGATATAATTGAAGTTCTAACATTATAATTCGATTATCGTTAACAGGTTTCCTTGTTATTCACAATTAATAATGAATTGGTGGAATAATTAAATTATAATACATATTATCATTTATTTTAATATGTGTTTTTACCCTAAACTCAGTATGAAACAGTATTTTAACAGTTTAACAGTATTAACAGTAATTTTAAAAATGTGCTTATTAAAACCCCTTGGTTTTTTTCATCACTTGTTTGTTTTTGTGATAATGAATCTTTTTTTTTTCTTTTATGCAATCTTGTAGGTAAATTTAACACAATGGAAAATCATAGAAATATTCATATGTGATTAAAAAATTGCATATAATTAAAGTTTTTTTTGCCAATTTAATTAATACAGAAGTTAAAAAAAATGATAATAATAAGATATACATAAATTAAAAAACCAAACATAGTTATTAATTCATAAAAATGTAAGTTTTTCATAGACCCATTGTATTTAACATTAAATAATACATTAAACTAAAAATAGTTTATTTACAACAGGGGTTATTCCAATATTTATGATTTATTATTAAATTATAATCGTTTATATTAGATGTTAACAACATTTTGCAAACGGTTGGAATTGATTTTTTGCTGCGGACTCAACTTAGTTAAATGTTGCTTTTAAAATGTTAAATATTAATTAAATTTTTTTAAAATTTTGAAGCTTTTAAAGAACTAAAAAGATTTTTAACAAATTATTTTATTATTACTTCTAGACTAGCTTACAGCATATTTTCAAAAAATTTGAAATAAATCCGTCAGTCCTGCTGTTTTCAATTTACATCTTTTAAAGCTGCCCGAAAATGAAACCGTAACATTTTAAAATTTTGTACAGATGCTTGATCCATTATATAACTAACCGTGTGTAGTTTACATCCTCCCAGCGTTATTAGTTTTGGAGAAATTCATATTGGTACAAAAATCTAGGAATTGTCTAAAAATGACTTTGTGTGGAATTCAAAACTCTAGCCCTTTAGTTTTTAAGTTATAGTGCTGACACATGAACGAACAGACGGATAGACACACAAAGCTAGATCGATTTACTTTTCGATGCTGATCCGATATGTACCTTTTACACTATATCAAGCTCGTCTAGATCGATGCTCGTCTACAAACGGAGGAGCACGGGTATAAAAATATATTGCATATCATTATAGTTTAATAAGAAGTCCAAATGCCAAATAGTTAAAAAACTATTATAATTCTTGGTTCCTGTACCAAATAGTTCTAGAAATCTAGAAATTCTTGAGGACTCTTAGGTTTTCTGAGAAAAAATTTTAGAACCTCCATAAGATAATTTCAAGTGCTATTAGCGCTCAAAATAAAAATTTTGTGTTTTTTTTCGAAAATTTAACGTAAACTAGAATTATATTTCGATTGGTATTACCAGAATTTCATAATTGGGCTCCAAATTTCATACAAGAGCTCCAAAAAATTAAGAAAATGGCTCCTGATTTTTAAAATTTTCCAGTACGCTTTAACCGTAGATGTTGAGAAATTGAGTTTGATTTTGAAAATGAAGTAGTTTTTCCACATTGTTTTTCTTAATTTCTTATACATTTGTCCCCTTTAAAAATCCCCAGTTTTGTTTTTATATTTGTCCACTTTCATATAAAAAGTACAAATTACATTTTTTTTTATTTTTGACTAAAGATGGCTGTAACAGTTTGCAAATAGTAAATGTAAACAGTTTACATTGATCAGAGTCAAAAATTTTGTATATTTTTTCATTTTAATTGAACAATGAAGTAATTGTTGAAAGAGTATTTAGATATTATCCTGTCAATTTTCTCAGGGGTCAGGGACAGGTAAAGATGAAACTCATAAGACTTGTTTATGATATTATGATCAGCTTTGATTTCTATAAGACTAGAAAATTAAAGGGCCTACAATTAGTTCAAGAGAAAATAAATAAATAATTATAATAAATTCACGTCAACTGTCTGTAATTTTTAAGTCACAAATAAATATCAAAGTATAGTCAAACGAGGAAGAGTGTAGTAGAGTAGACTGTGTCAACTCTGGGATACCCGTATGACCGTAACATATACATTATACCATCCGGTTAATTACTTTAGTTAAAATTTGAAACATACAGCTTTATTGGGTGTAGTGTACTGCTCATATAAAAGAAGGAGTAGTATGGCAGCTAGTCGAACCCTCTGCTTTAGACCAACCAAATT
Source organism: Dolichopus griseipennis (assembly GCA_963082915.1). NCBI lineage: Eukaryota > Metazoa > Arthropoda > Insecta > Diptera > Dolichopodidae > Dolichopus > Dolichopus griseipennis. The sequence continues at coordinate 55,291,036 of OY720444.1, read as the reverse complement.
TTGCAGAAACTTTGGCCATAAAACTAAACTGTTTTTGGCAAAATTTCAAACATACAGCTTCATTAGATGGAGAGTAATGCTCATATAAAATAAGAAGTTGTATGGCAGCTACTCGAACCCACTGCAGTAGATCAACCAAATTTTGCAGAAACTTTGGCCATAAAACTAAACTACTTTTGGCAAAATATCAGACTCGCAGCTGTAATAGGTACAGAGAAATACTCATATAAAAAAAGAAGTTGTATGGCAGCTACCCGAACCCATGGACAAAAATGGCTGGATTTAAATAGCGATGACGGCTATTGGAAAAAAATTAATTTGGGAAAATTTCAAGATTCTAGCTCCTTTATTTTTTGAGTTATCGTGCGGACGGACGGACAGACGGACGGACATACATGGCTAAATTGATTTATTTTTCGATTATGATTCGATCCATACACTTGAGTCTATATTTTTCGATTCTGATCCGATCCATACACTTGAGTCTATATCTAGTCTATATCTATCATAACGTAATGGCAAATTTATTATACCCTTTGACTATATAGTCATACGGGTATAAAAATATTGTACGTGTCAGGGACCCTAATATGTAAAATTCATCGTTATTTTCAAAAAAGACTTGTGAACACTTGACGTTTCAATTGATTTTATACTATTTATAATCAACTAAATTTTGGAGCTTACGATTTTATATACAGAAAAATAAGTTTGATTTAACTTTTTGTAAGTTTCATTCCATATTACATGTATTTGTTTGTCTGTATGATTTAATATTGTTTAATTTTTGAAATGTGCTTTTTTAAAAACATTGGTTTTTTTCATTTTTTGTCTTGAATAACAATTGAAATTTATTTCTATTCAGTAGTTTTATTTTATCGTAATTTGTTAATAAAAATAAATTATATATGAAAAATTTTAGTATTATTGTAATTTTTTCAATAATTGATATTTTAAATTAATAATTTATAACTAAATGTGGTAAATTAGAATTTTAATGTTTGTTTTATATACTACAGTTGTCGTAAAATAATTAAATAATTAATTAATTACGAATTAATTAAGCAAATAATATAATATCAACTTTAAAAATATTAAAGCCAATAAATGTTGACTTAAGTAAGTCAACACTAGTTTGCTTGGTTAAGAAATATTTAAATTAATTACAAATTCGGTTAAATGGTTCGTGAGACCTCTACAAAGGTTGTAAGGTAATCCAGACTTGGAACTAATTAATTACATTTTGTAATCAATTACACCTCAAATTACATTAAAAAGTAATTGTAATTGAATTTTAACAATAACATGTATTTTGTAATTGTAGTTTTCAATTACAATTAAATATAATATGTAATTGTAATTTATCATTACAATTAAATCTAATTTGTAATGGAAAAAATCCAATTACAATTACACGTAATGGATAAAAATTAATTGAAATAAAGGAATTTTAGAAAAGTTAAATGTGATTAATTTATATTAATATCCAATTACTTATAAATTTTATTTATTTGTCTAAATGGTAATAATATAGAAAATAATTTGTTCTTAATCATTCTCATTATTATTTAATATAATTTAAATTTTTTTTTTTTTTAAATAACAATAATAAACGAAATTTTAACAGTAATTTTTATTAGCTTTTAACAAAACTAATTTTTCAAAATTTGTGTCATTTGAATTTTGACGCCGCAGAGTTGACACTATTCCTCCAAAAGAAAATAGTTTTTCGACTGGAGCAGAAAATGATAAAGGAGTAATTGATCGCTCAATTAATCTTAGCATGGTGGGATACTGTAGTATAATGGATATAACTAATTTTAAGGTGGTTAAGAGAGTTATTTTAAGTTAAAAAGAAGTAGTACAAAATTATACTTAAACATATTTTTTGATTGCAATTATTAGAAAAAATAATTTTTTATAGATTTCTAGCGAATTATGTTTATTTTAATTACTTTTTTTCATTAATTGAAAAAAATTACAAGTAATTGTATTGAAATCTTTGTAATTATAATTTATCGAAGTCTGTAAGGTACTTAGTTTAGAGTGCCATATTAAAAAGTAAAAAAAATTTGTTTGTGGTAAGAGATATGTAATACATATTAGCAAAGTGTTATGAAAAGTGTTGTTCTATATGTGCAATACAAAGTTGAAAAAATGTAATTGGTAAGGATGTAAATCAATTGCAAATGTAACAATATGAAAGACTTCTTCTAAATTTATCCATGAGAAACATAAAAATTTGCTACTTAGTATATTAATTAAACACAAACTATAGTCCCCAAACACACATAATTACCACAAAAAATATAAACACATGTCACCATATACATATACGAGTACATATTATAAAATAACGAATATCATCAATACCATTTACTTGAACTGTAACAAACGTCATAATAACTTCTTCAAGGTACAGTTTAATAGGTTGAATACTGTATTTAATTTAGCATAAATTAATATTTTAATGAATTAGCGAATTAATGAACTCAGATTTTTTGAGATTATTTATAATAAATATTATTAATTCTTCCGGAAGTAACCAGTTAGTGACTCAAATACTCCCACTTGCAAGTAAAAAATTAAATAAAACATTACTCTGCACGTTAAATATAACTGCATAAGTTTAAATACAATATTGGGACTTAAATTTATGTATATCAAAAAAATTCCACAGGTATTCAAGTTTCAGGTGTTTACAAATTGCAAATTTTCAGTTTTTGACTCTTTCGAAGTTTCTAAACTGATGGCTATTTTAAAAAACTTTCTTAACTGGCTCATACTTATTTTTTTTTAAATTAACCCCTCTCGAATTTCAAGTTCCTAACTCAAATGGTTTGGAAGATATAATGGGTCAAGAATTTTGCAAAAATTGACTTTCTCATAACGGTAAATTAAAGCACCTTTATACACAAATGTATTTATAAAATTTAAAAAAGCTATATCGTTTACCGTTACCGTTTCCATATTGAAAATAAACCTTACAGAACTTTTGTTGTTAACATATGGTTTAAATATAGGACTTTTTCGTACTTCCCAGGGATTCCGTAACGGGTGAAGTTATAGAAAAAAGTTCTTCTAAGAAATTTTTTTATTTTCTAATACTGGTAGATGATATTTAAAATTTATTTTCTTTATTTTAAACGGTGTAAAAGTTTTGTAGACATACGGACTGATCACTGACGGATAAAGGCACGGACATAGGCACGGTTTGATTTAAAGCGTAAATAAATGTACATAGCAGCCAACTTCTTTGCATGTATTAAAGTGGATTAAGTACGTAGAAAACTAAAAATGTGTTAGAAGAATTCCTATGATGTAAGAACAAACCAAGCAATTCTCCATCATATCCTCAATTTCATTTATATTGTGCAAACAGATTTATTAATCTAACTAAATAAATAATAGGAAACAATCTGTTCAGTATCTGGTTTTTTCACAAGGAAGTTGAAAAATAATTAACTTATAAATTCTATAATTAAAATAAAAAATTTGAATTTTGCGAGTTCACTATAGAATTGTTGCAAAATCAAGGTTTGTCTTTTGACATACCTAATGAAAGTTTAATTTATTTATAAATTTATTAATAGAATTATAACTATTTTGTTATTTTGCAAAAAGTAATTTTTGTTTGTTTTGTAAAAATTTTAATTGTTTTTAATTTAATATCTTTGACATTGAAATAATTAAATTATTTCTTATTTTTTAAAGAAATTTAATGTATTTTTCGTCGTACAGTTGATCTTATGTAAACCATTTTTTTTAGTTTTCGAATAACCTTTTTAATAAAATAAAGCAGAGTTCTGTCCCTTTCTTCTTTAGTCATTTGGAAAAATGAATTCTTTTAATTTTTATTTAATGTTCGTACATTAAAAATTAAGCTAAAAACAAACTCTTTAAAATTATTTTTTAAAAAATATATTTTTATAAACTTACTGGGGTAAACTCTAGGTTCTTCTGAAATCGGTGTTATTCTTATTTGACCAGAAGAGGTATTTAAAATTAATTTAAAACATAGCTATTTTTTTTCAATCAACTTTGTAGCACTTCACTCCCATTAATTGTTCTCAAACTTTTTGTTATGTTAAATTTATTTTAAGTTGGATTTTTTTGCTGTGATCACTTTAACAAATGCCAAATTATATTTGAGTTGCAAATGAAAGATAATTCCGATAGTGTAAAGTTTATAGTTTTTAAAAGATTTTTAAAAGTAAGAAAATAACAGTACAAGATGTCTCATATCTCACACTTTGGTCAAATAAAATCTCTTAATACTGATGCGTATATTGTTAAATAGAAAAAGTATGTACTTCCACGAATGCTCTTTTGAGTATTCATTGTAGTACTTGATGATACACTAAATGCCACGAAAAGAAGTAATGGGATCTTGGTCATTCATTCTGTTTCATTAATGTGAAACAGGCATATGAAAAAGGAAAATTAACGAAAATTGATCAATACAAGTTTCCGATGAAATTCTTAAGAAGACCTAATAGAATGTGAGGGATAACTGCGTTAGCTGAATAAAAGATACGTATATACGATATCGTGACTTACTGTGAATAATTTTACTTATATTGAAAATTTATTATTTATAAAAATTTTAAGTGTACAAATTAATTAAGGGTAATCAAATTATGTCTCTTTCTATCTCTTTAAATTAAATCAAATTAAATTCAAAGTAAAAACAAATAGTTTAATAAATATTGTAATGCAAAAATTTAAATTTAAATAAAAAATATTTTAGTATTCATAAGCTTAACCATTCATAAACACTTTATTACTTTCACCTAGACTTTAAACTTGTGATAAAGTAATAATATCAAGTACACAAATGTAATTATTAATTAATTAAGATTGAGCATTAATTTAAAACAGTTTTTTAAAATTGTACATAATTAATCTACATAGGTACTTATTTATTAAAATTTTTTAAACTTGTTTGTGTTTTCATATTAATATTAAGATAAATAAAAACAACTCTTCGTTTTGTGCCCTGCATCTTTATTATACCCGTATGACTATTAGTTTATTAAATAAATCTAATTAATTTAATTAAATAAAATTTTTTTCTATAAAATAAGCTAATAAGTTTTTATTTTTAATTAGTATTGTTGAATGAAAGCAATTTTTGACTTTTTTTATCAATTTTTGATTGAACATTGTAACAGAACTTAAAAATGAACTATCTCATATAGAACAAGCTCATATAGTCTTCGAACCTTTGTTGATTGAACATATTTTTTGCACATTTTCAAAAAGATTTTACAAACCTGTGCCTAAATATTTTAATTGTATTCTCCCGCCTGTCCGAGTGTTTCCAAAACTTTTTTATCTTTTGAAATATAATAATAAAATGTTAATTCCTCAAAAAAGTTATTTGATGGACCACAGAATTGTTTGGAAAACAAAAACCGGATATCGTTTTATCGAGCAACGTGCCACACGGTTCAAGGTCATAATAATTCAAATATTTTCGAATATATCCTATCAGTAGACCAAATACCCCTGACAAAATTAATGCTGAATGGCTCACCTAAAATTGAGGGGCAATATATCCCATCAGCTATAGGTTAAAACACCATAAACATCTTTAGGACCTTATGACTTACTTAACATCGATTTTGTTTTTAACAGCTTTTATTGAACTTACTAATGGTTAAAGAATCATGGAATCTTGTGAGCTATTTTTTAAAGCTAGATTTTATGTGAAAGTGAATGAGATACATTATGAGGCTATTAATTTCTAGGTTTAAAAATCGAACCAGAGTTACTCGACGAGCAAGCAGATTTACTTAACGCAGGCCTTGAAATTAACATAAGCAAAACTAAGGCGATGAAAATCAACAGCACCAACAACCAACTCATCATACTGAATGATTTTGGTACGGAGGCAGATGTAAACAACAAATTTAGCATAGCAAGGACATCATTCGGACGGTTGTACCCAGTATGGAGGAACACCCACACCTGCAAGAAAGAAAAAGTAAGGATCTTCAATGCTTGCGTAAAGACCGTACTAATGCATGGAAGCGAAACATATGGATGATATACAACAACATCGTCCAGAAGTTACAAGTCTTCACTAACTGCTGTCTGCGCATAATCTGCAGAATACTCTGGCCTAGCAGAATAAGCAACGAAAACCAATGGAGACTTACAGGAGATGAATCCGTACTGAGGCAATTAAGAAAGAAGAAATAGAGGTGGATAGGCCACACGCTAAGAAAAAATCAGAACAACTTTAGCCGTATGGCCTTGGAATGGAACCCCCAAGGAAGCAGAAGACGCAGGCGTCCAAATAACACCTGGAGGCGCACCATAATAAGCGAGCTCAATCAGTGCAACCTTACTTGGGAGAATGCAAAAACAGCAGCAAGAAACCGGGTGAGATGGAGATGTCAAATGGAAGCCCTATGCTCCCTCTCGGAGTGAAAAGAATGACAAAAAAAAATTTCTAGGTTTAATTCTAGTCTGAAAGTTATAGTCTCTTCTAAAAAACAAGTCAATGCACTATAGATCATTTTGTTTTTTCAAAATATTCTTCGCGTCAATTCACAAGATTTTACCTTGAAATTTTAGCTTGAGTTAATGTAGTATTTATCACATTAGTTAATTAATTGGTTTTTTTTTTCTCTGTAATTTTAACTTTTATTGTAATAAAAGTTTTTTAAGAAAAAATGACTGCCCTTTAACATTGAAGTAAGATACAAAATCTACATCATATACGTAGTATAGTAACTAATAGTTCAAAGGAGTAAACTAATAAAATTTGTTTTCAACCAAATTTTTATTCACCTCTACAATATATTGTATGGAATAGAATATGAATGTAATTTGATAAGTGTGATCTGTGATCTGAAATATATGGTTAAGATAATTTTTTTATAAGAAATCGAGAAAGAGTGTGGTAGAGTAGAGTGTGTCAACTCTGGGATACGCACGACTGTAATATAGGCATTATATCATCCAGGTTAATTATTTTTGGCAAAATTTTAAACACACAACTTATTAGACTTTCAGTTATAAAAGTTGAACGGCAGCTCTTTAAACCTCCTACACCGACTATATTTTATTCAGGCTTTGGCCATTAAAGTTAACTACTATTAACATAGAGCAATGCACATATAATAAAAGTAGTTGTGTAGCAAATACTCAAGCCCACTGTAGTAGACCAACCAAATTATTGCGCAAATATTAGCCATAGAACTAAACTTTTTTTGACCATATTTTAAGTATTCAGCTTTACCAAGTATTGAGTTATTTTTATATAAAAAAAGAAGTTGTATGGCAGCTACTCGAACACGTAGACAAACTGGTTGGATTTCAATAGCGATGACGCATAGCTAGATCGATTTACTTTTCGATTCTGATCCGATCCATATACTTTGAGTCTATATCTACCCCTTCCCCTCCTTCTCTGCGTCACAAGCGTAATGGCAAATTTAGTATATCTTTTTGATCTAGTCATACGGATATAAAAATGGGTTTATTGTACGTTAGTTTGGCTATCAGTTAAGGTATATGAAGTTTATTCGATTGCAATTAAATTCCACGCGTCAAAAGCTATAGGACGTAACGTTCGATTAAAAACTTCTAGCCAAGTCCGTGATAAAATTTCTTCCGTTTTTTTTCTAGTCTAAAATTTAAAAAGAATGTTTACAAAATACGTAGGTTTACATTCTTAAAACTGATAAGAGTTCGAACCTGAAGAAAAATCCACTTACTTCAGTTCCGTTGATCAGTTTTGTCTTAAGCAGGTCTGTGGAGTAAGAGTCGGAGTCGTATTCAAAATAAGACAACCATGACCCTAAAATAAATAGACAATATTTTATGTTTAAAAAGAATGAAATCTGAAAATGATATTTAATGTATTAACAGTTTATTATTTTGTAACAGTTTTGATTATTTGCACATTTTCAAAAATTTTGTAAAAATGTGCCTATAAAGCTTCACACCGTCCGTCCATGTGTCCGGCCGTCTAAATAGAGAAAAGAAATTTTAACCACGGGTAGTTTTTGCAAAAAATATAATTTCATTGAAAAAAAATTTTTCTGTAGCTCCACCCGTTACGAAGCTAGAGCCCCTCAAAGTTGGAAAAACCCCTCTATTTAAAATGATACAACAAGAGTTCTGTTAGGTATATTTTCAATCTGAAAACGGTAAAAGACAGATGGTTTTATAGGCTTTTTAAATTTTTGGAAGGCAAATGTATAAGGTTGCCATACGGTACTTAAATTTACCATTACCACTAAATTTCTGCAAAACTTTTAGTCCTACATATCTTCTAAACGATTCAACCTAGAGTCTTGAAATTTTGGAAGAAGTAAGATCTTCAGATATTAGTAGTCGGTTAACATTTTGTAGATTAAGTTGTCAGCTTTAATTTTTGTGTACTAATGATCCCCACATACCAAACAGAAAAAAGGAATATACAAATAGAAAATTAGTTATTAAGTGCTAATTATAGGGCTTGAAAAGCTGTCTCGAAATATGCTATAAAAAAAGCCCAAATACAGTGTGTTTCAAAAAGAAATTGAGTTTAAAACTTAATTTTTCGCATTTTAAATCATTTTGAACCTTCAAACCTTTGTAACTTTTGGTATATGGGAATCATTAGTCCATAAAATTAAAACTAACAACTTGCTCTACAAAATTGATTTGTTTTTATCTCTCTCCAGCAACTTGTTCAAAAGTTATTGATTTTTTTATGAAAAGTCTCTAAAAAATCTTAAATCCCTTATATCTCGTAAAGGGTCAACAATAGACCCTCCCCCTCCAGTATAATTTTTTGTTTGTTTTAATACCCATAATGCCCAAAACCCTGTACATTTAGTAAGGATATCTGGGAATTTTCTTAAAAATAATGAACTTAATATTCAAAAAAATTGCATTTTTTTTTACTATATAAGTTTGTATTTTATTGTTCTATATATATATATATAAATATTTATATATATATATACATAAATGTATATTTTTATATTCAATAATTTTTATTTCAAAAAAAAAAACTTCTTTTTAATATTTTTTTACATACTTTTCTAGGAAAAATTTTTTTTTTTTTGTTGTCATATTTAAATATTTATGCATATATAATATTTAATTATGTATAAATTTATATATATATGTATAATATATTTGTAAATTTTGCGTTATAATATTTCTTACCAATATTATTTTATTAATCTTTTTGTTTGTTTTATTTAAACATATTTTGTTTATTTTTACTTTAAATAATTTACATACGTATATCACACATTACTTATTTTTTTTTTTTTTATAATTTTAATATTTTTGTATTTTTTTTCAAATTTTATTTTATGTTTTTTTTTTTCTTTTTGTTGAAAATTTTAAATTAAAGACAATATCTAAATTTTTTTTTTTCATTTTTTATTTATTTAATTTTTCAATCATCTTTCAAATTAATTTTTTATAATAACTTTTATTTTTATATTTGAGTTATAATTCTTCATATAATATTTGGCTATTGCTACATTCTTAGTATTAAAATAATTAAAAAAAAAAAAAATAATAACATAACAAACAAAAAAAACAATACATACATAAATCTAAAATAAATAGAGCTTATTTCAAAAAATTATGTTTCAAAATTAGAGTGACAGTTTTTATAATATTGTAATATTGTGAATAATTTTTAATTTTCTATTTTTGCATTTGTTTTGAATGGAGAGCTAACATTTTGGAGGTTCTTATTCTTAGGAATGTTAGGCAATTTATATTATTATTTTATAATAAAAAAATACAAAAAGGAATCAGCCCCTTAAAATAATTTAAACAAATTTTTATAATTGGGTCCGTCCAGTTGACTAAAGCGCTTTTCTCTAATATTAAATCGCTTTAAGCAATTTATTACTAAACAAATTAAATTTTTGAAACGCCTTATATTAATTGCATTTAAAATTTTTGCAAACGCTTTAATTCGTTGGTTTCTGGATTGAACTGAACGACCCCTTGGCACCATAATAAAAATTGTAAAAATTAATTAATAATAAATAATGTCTAGTAGGCTACTTTTAGGCTGAAATTATATCTTTTCGTACATTGATTCTTACAACGCAATGTATACGTTAACATATTGACAGAGAGATTGAACAGATGTCAATAAAATGTTATAAAGATGTTAATGAACATTAAACATTATAGCCTATCTACAATGAACGCCCTCATTCCGCTCTCTACTACGTAGCTATCTGTCAAACTAAGTTAAAAGTATTGAATAAAATGAAAGTGTCTACAATAGACGCAGCCATGTAGCAGTCATTCCGCAGTCATAAAAAAAGTTTTTTTAACTTTTTCGCTTTTTTTACGTGTTCAAATGTCAAATAATTGAACTTGGATAAATATTTTTTATTGAAAAATCAAAAAAATATATCAGAATAAAAATTTAATAAAATTATTAATTCTTTTTCTATCTTGGGTTAAATAATATCAAACCATTATTCAAAATAGCTATACAATAAACTTAAAACTACTGAAATTTTTTTAAATCATTAAATTTGTTAACAAAACAATGTCAAAAAATCTGCTGTCTTGTAAATTTCATTGTTGACACTCCTTTGTTGACTACGTAATGATAGCGAAATGAGAGCGTCATTTCATTGTAGATAGGCCATTAAGAAAGAAATAAATTTTTCTGACATTTGACATTTGAATAATATGAAAACATTTACGTAGAATAATTTCGTTTGTTTTCAAAGTTCTGCAAGTTGTTTTATTTAAAATTTTGTTTTTGTATCTAACATTACGTATAGAAGTTTCAGTAAATTTTTAAGTTTAAAAATGGCTTATATCAAATTAAAAACAAGATATTTATATATTGCTGTATAATTTCAGCCTTTAAAGTTTTCGATTTTGTACAAAAATGGTGATATTATTTTGGCTTCGTTTACACGGTGTTAACAGTTGTTGTTAACACGTTTTGTTGTTATACTGTTTAAAAGCTCTTAACGTTTACACTATGTTTGTCAGTTTTTATTACAACTTTATATTTGTGCGTTAATATTATCATTTAAATTTTTTTTCTTGAAGAGTAAGCATTGGATTTTTTATTGCTATTTTAGATGTATTAGACATGCAGACATAGATGTAGATGACATGCAACACGTAAAGCAGTTAAATTTTGGTTAACAAAAATTTTAAAAACATTTTCATCGTTTTTTATCGTTTTAAAGCTTTTTTTTAGGTGAAGTGAGAAAGTGGGAAAGAAAAAGAAGAAATGACAACTGACGATTGCAACAACATGTGAACGCATAGTTTGAATTTTCTGCTTTCAGATAATCAAATTTTGCCATTTTTAACTTAGTATACGAGTATTTATTAAATATTTTTTTATTTTAAATACTTATAAATTTTTAGCACGGGACTAAATCGGCTATATTGGATAGAATTAGAGTTATTGATCAAGGTAAAATCAAAAAAATATAAGATACTGTCTCATATACTGTTTTCTGCATGAAAATTTTTAATTTCTATATATTATGTTGGCGATATTTAGAATAAAATATAATATATATTAATGTAAAAGTTTGAGGAAGAGTTGGAAAATTTATCTGTACGGTTCTATTCAACGGAATTTATTTATAAATTTCTGAAGAATAGCAATTTTTATCTATTTAATATAATTTTCATTTTGCCACTATTGAGATAATTAATTAAATAAAATTTTTCAATTAAGTTTGTATCTTTTCTTGATTTTTTTTTCTAAATCACTAATAGTTTCTAATTTCGTTCATTTATTTAATGCTGTATTTTTTTTTTATCTAAAATTGTTTAATATACATCAATATATATTATCTTAATGCATTAAATCCATATTTTTTATTAGTTTTGTATTTATAAAATTAAAACTGAAGACATTTTGTATTTGTTTTAGGCTTAATTGTATTATTTTTTTAACAAAATAAAAAATAATTAATAATATTCAAAAATATAATTTTAATTAATAAAATATCACTAACAGTTAATCAAATTTATTTATTACATTATTTAAATCCGGTGGTAAGTAGTTAATTAATAAATACTTATATTCTATATTTTTTTTTTGTTTTATTAATAATATAACCATTTAAATTTAAAAATATATACATATATATTATTTTTATATATATATATAAATGCATATATAATATTAATAGTATACATAGTGTTAATGTAATAAATAAATTTTTAAAATTAGTTTTATAAGCGAGTATTTCAACTTTAAGTTACAAAAACAAAAACATATCTAATATTTCAGAAATAATTGTTTATTTTTTTTTAAAGATATGTTATAACAATTTTACTTAAATTAATTAATAATTAAATAATTATTAAAAAATTAAATTTTGTGCTTTATTTAAATTTTTCTTTTTCTAAAACTTATCATTTGTCAGTAATAGTGATTTGCTTTTGTGATTTTGAAAATGGTCACTTTATTCATCTAGGGTAAAAATATTAAGATACGGTTGATTGCGGTTAAATATTTACTTAGAATGGAAATTGGATATTTGAGGGAAGAACTGAAATTATTGGCTTCTTTAGTTCAAAGTTTTTTAACTAAATGTATAAGTATTTTATATTAAAAACTTAATATCTATACGCAACCATTGTTTTTAATAATTATCTATAACATGAATTGAAATATAATCGATGGAACAATTAATAAGCATTAAACAAGTATTTATTAAATCAATATAATCGATCAATCAAGTTGTTAAAAATAAATAATACTATTATGTCCTAAATAAAAATCATTTACCTATTGATAGTGTAATTATTATCTAAGGTAAGATGAGCCGAAGAGTTTATTTACACTTTTCAGTGGATATAAAATGATGTCAAAGTTATTTTAATAGAAAACAAACTTTACATTGGGTGTATAACAATTAATCGTAGTACAAATGTGATGAAATACTCAAGTTTAACTGTAACTTAAGCGCAACTATATTTTTATTTATATTTAATTATTTATGGACAAACCCCTATACTACACACCAATTGATATGGACGTGAAGGAAATGTCAATTCTTTGTAGGCATCGCAGGATTAAAGGATACGATTTATGAATTTATATGTTGTCATATTTATTTAGTTTTTATTATTTGCTTCAAATTAATTATATTATATATTATAAATTTGGTCACCGAGACCAAGGAGATTTGTGAAAGAAAATTTGCTTTCAACTATATAAAATTGTGATCTGGGCTTTATTGAAAAACACTTATTTCTAACCAAACAATGTAACAAGCAATTTTATGATAAGTTAATGTGTTTTTTATCCTCATAGGGTTTATATAAAAGTTTTGGAACAACAAGGCTTATGTCCAATAGGGCCCTCAACAGGAATTGAATTAACGCTCCTCAAATCAAAAACGATATTATACAACCATTCTTAAGTATAATTCATACGTTCAATTTATTACACTATAGCAATGAGGAAGGTGAAATTAGTAAGTTTAAAAGTTAAATATCAAGGGATTTTAAACAGTTGCGGTAATAAAACACGTCATAATCAAAAGTCTTAAGTTTTCTAAAAAAAAAAATTTAAATAAAGCTTTCAAACATATAAAAAAAACCAAAATTAATAAAAACAATTAAAATCAAATTTAAAATTCTCGGTTCATTTCTAATTAAATATCTTATCTAACAACAAGCAATAACAGTTAAAGTGGTACGGGTATTACACAACTTTTTTGTTTTATTTAATTTTTTTTTTCTTGTTCTTTATTTTTAAATTTTAATAATATAATATAATAATAATATATATATATATATGTATATACATATATATATATGTTTTATAAAAAAATCATTTTAATTATTTATTTATTTTTAAGTATTACTACTATAAGTAATAATATTTAATATTACTTAAAAATTTAATTTTTTACATTCATTACATTCATTTCTTTTTCAAAAATTTTCAAATATATGGAGTCAAAGCGTAGCTAAATATATATATATTTTTGTTTTTAAAGCTAACATTTTGTTTATAATAATTTTTTTTTTTTTTTTTTAATATATATGTATTTTGTATATATTATGAACTAATTGGTTTATAAAACCTTATTTTTTTAAATAACAAATTAAATAATTTTAATCAAAATTGCTAAAAAAAAAAAAAAAAATTTACTAGGATCTTCAAATCTTTTCAATTTTGTCTATTGCTTGTTTTGGTTTTACTTCCAATTTGTATCAGTAGTATATTATTTACTATATAATTTAGTATTAAAAGATACATTTATTTAATACAGAAATGTTGTAACTCAAAAAAATGCATATATTTAGGTATTTGTAAAATACAAATTTATAAGGAATTGTTGGAGAGGTGAAATAAAGTCGAAATAAAAAAAGTCAATTGGACTTTATTACTAAAAATAATAGAAATAAAATCGAATTAGCAATTCTATCTTATTTCCAATAAAAATTGTGAAAAGGTGAAATCGAATCCTTAAAAAAGAAATGAGGAACAATCTTCACATACTGTAACTAAACACCCGTCCAAACTTTTAGTAATATACAAAATTTTAAGGTCCAATATTAAATTTTATGGAAGGAAAAATTTAGATCCTCGAGAAAAAAAGTTTTCATAAAAAGTTTACTTGGCAAAATTTGGGAACCTTCCTCATTAGGATTTTTTTTTCATCGCCTGTTTTCAATAACATCAGTTTCAATTAAAAACCACTTGAGAGGCAACATCGCGCATCCGATTATTTATAAATATTCTGGAAAAATTTTTTCAAAAATTCTTGTTTTAATATACATACGGATACATATATATAAGGCCACGGGTATATTAAAATTGCTCCTACGTTTGTAAATCACCGACCTAGACGAGCTAGAAATCGTGTCTAGGGTACGTATCGGATCAGCAACGAAAAGTAAATAGATCTAGCTATGTGTCTGTCCGTGCGTTCGTGTGTCAGCACGATAACTCAAATAATAAAAGGGCTTAAGTTTTGAAATTCACAAAATTTCTAGGTTCCCTATTGTTTTTGGTAAAAATTGGACCAAGGCTTCAGGGAGCTGCCATACAACTTCTTTGCACCTATTTGAATTTCCTCAAAACTAATTATACTAGGTGGATTAAAATTACATTGGGTTAGTTATATAATAGTACAAGAACCCATATGAATTTCAAAATGCTTCATTTTCGAGGAGCTGCCATACAAAGTGTTAATTCAATAACTGTGCATTAAATTCACAGGTTAAAATTAAAACTGGGCAGGTAAAGCAATAGGGCACGTTACTTGGCAAACTTGAGCATCACTCGGATTTGAGCAACTTTTATGGATTTTTTTCAAATTTTTTTTTCAATCTAAGGGTAGGGTGAGTCAATTTTTTTTTAATTTTTTTACTCTTTTATATTTTATTTTCATATAACAGCATAAGAGAAATAATTATTGGTTTATTTATAAAAGTTGACAAGGGTAAGCATAATCTTCCTCATTTTTAATTAGTTTTTATTTTTTACTTTTTTTTATTGGAAATAAAATAGAATGAAAATAAGCTTTATTTCTATCGACATTATTAATGAAGTCAAAATTATTTCGTTAGATTTTATTTCACCGCCCCAGAATTATCTTGCTTTTGAAAAAAAAAAAAAAAAATTTGAAATTGCGAGCGTAAGAGTAATAAGTAAAACTGAAAAATTCCTTAAATTTAAATTATATATTTTATTTTTTTTTTGAATAATTTCTTATTTAACTCAGTCAATTTATTTTAAATTACATTTTTTTTTTATTTTATTTTAACATTTTCATTTTTCAACACTTATTTTTCGCAACATTTTTATTTTCTATTTTTTTTTTAATTATAGGTTTTTTTTCTAAGTTTTTTCTTCTTGTAATAAAATTTGTGGGCGGGTTATTTTCTATTTTGAATAATATTAATTAATTAATTCTTTTTAATATTAATTAATATTTTTGGTTTGTTTTTAATTTTTTTTTGTTTTTTTAATTATTGGTTTTGATTTTTGATTTTATTTTTACATTTAATGTCAAATTTTTTAAAACATAATATTTTAATTATTTTCAATTAAAAACTTTCGATGACATTATTTATAATTTTTATTTTTTTTTTTTGGTTTTATTTAAGTATTTGAATTAATTCCAATAAGAATTTTTAAAAATGATTTAATTAAAAAAAAAATTTTTTTTTTATTTTAAGTCTTTTACATTGATTAATTTTAAAGCAGATTTATAAAATATTAATTTAAAAAAAAACAGAAATACTTAGAATAAGTTTTAATTGAATGTAATTTGTTTATTTGTACAAAAAAAGTACTCTTGTTTTACAAAACTAAATTAAATACTTTGAAGACTGTTAGAGTATAATTAAAAGAAATGGCGTCTTCCTATTAAATCTTAGTAAATGAAAACACCCTGTAGTTCTTATTGCACAAATTCCTTTTCACTATAATGTTTTTAATGGCTCCTAGGGCGTAGCTCTAAATTAACAATATATAATAAATTGTTAATTTACAACCAAGTAATTAAACCTATATGGTTAAATGGCATTCAACTTTGGGGTTGTGCCAAGCAAACGCATATTAAAAAAATACAAACCTGTCAGAATAAAGTCCTACGTAACATAGTTAGTGCTCTCTGGTATGTACGTAATAGTGACATTCATAGAGATTTACAAATTCCCAAAGTTATAGATGAAATAAGTAGATATGCCAGAAAGCATATAGCTCGTCTAGAAGGGCATATGAATATTGAAGCTGCTCAGTTACTAAATAATCAGATTATTACAGGAAGGCTTAACGGAAAAATACCTTTAGATAATATAGTATAAAGTACAAATTTCCTGAGGAAAAATACACAAAACCTATACTCAAACATCATCTGACCAATGGCGTGGTGTTAAGACGCCGCCTTTCATGTACAAGGTCTCGGGTTCAAACCCCGGTCAGATCATATCAAATAAAAAATATATCGTAAAATTGTATAATTATTTCGTAAAGTTTATATCGTAATATAAAATAAGATTTAATAAAAATATATAAATAATTCTTGTGTAAGATTATAGATGGCCCACAAAGTTAACATTTGTGCATTCATATTTCATAACCTTATACAACAGCTACAGCCGAGTAATCAACGGCTTAGTAAATATTATGATTAAAGAAACTGAAGCCTAGTTTAAAATAAAGGAGTGGAAAAGGAATAAAAAAAAAAAATACTTAAACCAAAAATTGGAAAAAAACTAATGGTTAGTCAGTGCGACTAGTTTTAATAAGGGAAGAGTGTGGTCTTTGTTGGTAAGAATCCGGCATACACTTCTGCTACGGGGCAGTTTGTGTCTTTCGAGATTCCCACCAATCCACGTAAAATAAAAAAAAAAACTATAATGTTTTTGATAAGTGAGTGTTTTTTACTATTCAGAACTTAACTATTATAAAATTTGGTTATTTTGTAACAAAAACTTATTATAAATGATTTTTTGATTATTATTAGTAAATGATAAGTAATTACTAATTAGTGTCCTAAGATTTTGTCATTTTTCGACAGTATTAAAAATTTTACACTATTCCTTCTAGCACGGCTTATAGAAATTCATTTGTTATGCGCAAGTCGAGACTATATGGAACCATATTGCATCTAAATGTTCCCTATAAAGTTGGTACTTCATATGTGTATAACTTAATTAAATTTTAGAAGAATGTTAACATATTTCTTCTTAATTTCTCACCGAATGTCCCCCATAATCCAATAATTCCAAACCTCCCCATAAAATCCTTCCATATCCACATCCCTATAACAAACTATACATTTGTATCACAAGTTCCTTTATAAAGTTTTGTTCAAAAAGGATGTGGTTTTGGAGTGTTAAAGTTGTACACTACCCAAAGAAGCACTGCACAATTTCAATGGGTGGCTTTCGAACATTCCATGCCTTCGTAACAAAAAAAAAAAAAAATTTAAATATCAAAATGTGGATTATGAATATACAATTTTTTCAGCAAGATGTTTTTAGAAGGTAATTTTAAAAGAAACTCTAAAAGTCTTTATACTATTAAAGATTAAACTTACTTCATAATTAATAACTACTGAAGTAAGATTAATATTTACAGAATATTTAATAACAATTCTAATTGAACAAAATTTACAATTTGTCGAAAGAAATTTAATCCTAAACAACCACCTTCTCTCCTGCCCAATTGCTTGTTATAGTAAATTATTATTACAAGTTTTTTTTTCACTGTAGGACATATTTGCAGCAGCTCGTGAATTACTCTAACATATTTTTTTATTGAACTGTCAAATATCGTTTATGTGGTTGTTTACATAAAAATATATAACAAAAGTTTGAAATAGGCTTGAATCAATAGGATTTAGATCTTGTATATCCTTTCAAAATTTTCCACTTTTTTGAACATTAAAACAATAAAAAATCGTACCCTTTAACTGTCAAAAAATTGACATATGTTATGGTGTAAAATATTGCACTTTACTACTTTGCATCAATTCGAGAATACCCCTGTTAATTCCTTGTGAAGAGACAAAATATGAACATTATCGGAAGACGACGACAATGATATTTTTCTTTACACTAAGAAACATCTCTTTTAAAACTCCTAGTTATTATTAATAAACACTAAAGAGCTTAATGTTGCTCATTTAAGACGTTTCGTTTCAAACAGAAGTGATTTCAATTTTTCAATTTAAAGTCTTTAACTTGGACTCTTTTTAATGAATACAAATGCGTCTTCATAACAAACATTTAAAAATGTCAATCAAATTTAAGATTTAAATTAAAATTACATAACTTATTCATAATAAAATAAAAAAAAATATATTTACTAGAGTTTTGTATTTGAGTACAATTGCACTTAAAATAAATACAAACCATACAAAAATTTAAATTAAATTTGTTTTTAAATTATACATACATTAGATTGTTTTTCTTTTCAATTTTGATAAATTTACTTTTTTTTGTTTGTTTAAATTTTAAATTAATATAATATATATATATATGTATTATTTAAATAAATTTAATTATTTATATACATTTATTATCTAGCTAAAAAAAATTTTTACAAAGAAAATTTAAGTTTTTTCTTTAATTTTCCATTTTATTTTAAATTTCAGATTTAATAATATATATAGTTTACTCTGAATTTTATTATTTGATTTATCTAATTTCAAAGATTAGAAGAAGATATATTTTGTTTTAAATAGCTTTAAATTTTTTTTTTTTTATTTTGTTTTAACCATTTTCAAATTTTTAAATAGCCTAATTAATTTATTATTATTTTTTTTTTTAATTTTCTTCTATATTTTTATAATATATAAATGTAATTAGTCATATAGTTTAAGAATGAATATAGTTAAAGTAATTTATTATTTTGTTACAGAATTAAAATATTTTTTATTTTGTTTTTTTTTTTTGGTTTTATTTTTGCATTCAGTTTTTTATTTTGGTTTTTTTAAATTTGAACATATTTGGATTTTTACTTTCAGTTTTCTTCATTTCATCACATTATCTGTCTTGAGTTTTTATGTTTGTCATCCTTATAACATTTTTGCTATTTTGAATGTGATATAACTGAATGTGATAACATTGAATGTGATATACCAGAAATTTCAGCATATGTATCTGTTGGACCTTCTGCACTGCAAACTGAATCTATAGAAAAACATTCAAATAACACTAAATTAATTAATTAAGAAATAATAAAAAAATATGTGTATTTTGGTAAGGTAAAAAAAAAAAAAAAAAAAAAAAAAACAAAAAGACTTTGAAACCGGAAATACCTCACTTATTGCTTATAGAACTTTAATAATACATACAGAACTCACACAAAGTTCTCTTAATTGAGTATAAGTATAATAAATTTTGTATAACAATATAATTAGAAAAGCTTTAATCTCTGATAAGTACAGGGTGGGCCAACTTGGACTGACTGATTTGAAAAGCTTATAATTTTTTTATTTTATTTTTTTTTTTAATTATTTATTTTTTTAAGCAAAGTGTGAAAAATGACATTCATTAAATGGCTTCCATTATTCTGTTGTCAATTAATAGCTATTTTCAAGACATTTTGCATTACGTTGCGTAACATTTTTGGTTCCAATTTAGTAAGTTTGGTGCGAATATACTACTTCTGCTCTAGTTTGCAGTTAGTTGACATTAACCCGTTCTTTCAAAAAAACTCCACCGGGGGCCGTTAAATCTGAGAAACAAGGTGGCTACGTGGAATAAGTATATTTTTAAATCATTCGGTAATCAGTTTTCGCAGAATTTCTACTTTCTCTTTTGCGATATGAACTACTGCAGCTTCATCTTACTGGAACCATATGTCACGATTATAGGAAAGTATAACATACATAAAGGGTTTTATCATAGTTGTATATTGAAATACTGCCAAAGAGACGATTTCTTGGGCGGTATTTTGAGTTTTATTTTCGAAAAAATATGTACTGATAACTCTATCAGACATAATTTCACATAAAACAGTGCATCTTAGAGGGTATTTTTGCCGTGCAGTTTAGTTCGAGAGCATTGTCTCAGATTCCCCGTACCCTAAATTTGGAATTTCTGTATATTGACATATCTATTTAAAATAAATAAATTAATAGTATTTTGAATCAGTTATTTCAAGTTGGTTAACCCTGTGTACATAGTAAATATTATTAGCTTGATAAATTTTATATAATTAAATTCCGAAGTTAAAAAAAAAATAGTATGTACTTGTTTATACTTTTACAGAAATAAAGTTACAAGAACCTAAAAAACCCCCTTGGTCTGGAAATTTGTGTAAAATTTTAATAAAAATTAAAAGCTTGAGAAACGCCCCCGTTTATCTGATTAAAATATCAATTTAAAGTTTAAATGATTTAATAATAATTGTAATCCATTAAGTACTTTATAATTAAATAAAATTAAAAAACAATTTATTAAAATAAAATTAACTTAATTTTATAATATTAATTATGAATAAATTTTATGCAAGTTTTTTTTACGTTAATAAAAGCATTCGCGTGTTAAGAATATACGATTACTTTTAGGAATAATTAGGTAATTCATTGACATTTCTCATTATAATTAATTACAAAAAAGAATTTATACAAATTATATACTATTGTATAAAGTTTTTATTTAAAATTTAATATCGATTACTTAAAATTGAATTTACAATTAAAACTAAGGAATAATTAAAAAGTGAAAAAATTTCAATTATTTAAATTAATTGTATTTTTATGAGATTGTTAGTGGCAGAACTTCTTCGTTTTTAAATTCAAAAAATTGTAAACTTAAAATATCTTAAGCCAAGTACACACGAGAGACCAAAATAGGCAGAGTGGAAACAAAAATCGCAGTAGAGCGATCTACATGTGTGTGAACACTCGTTAGAGCTCTTTCATAGAGCTCTTCATCAACTCTACGAGAGATTTTTTGTTAGAAATTTCTCTACCGTGTAAACATTTTCAAATAGAGAAATTTGTTTGTCTATGATGACTCTACGTGTTTGTAAATCTGTAGAGACTTTTTCGTAGACTTTAATGTAATTTAAAACATATCAAGTATTTTTGCATATTCTATTGTTATTGAAGTATGATGTATGTATGTTTCTAAATAAGTAATTAATGGTAAATAATTTGCTTTATAAAAATTGGTTTCCTTATCAAAAAATTAATCAAAATAAGTCAAATATTTATTTATTAGTACCTACTTTTTTTAATTTCAAATTTAAAATTAAAAAATTAAATTATTTAATCTGAGTTTGTTTTTAAGTAAATAGCAAAAAAATAAATTAATCAACTATATATACTCCAAATTTTTAAATAAATAAATTAGTTAAATAAATTTAAAAAAAATTAAATAAATTTA
This sequence comes from Dolichopus griseipennis, assembly GCA_963082915.1. Classification (NCBI taxonomy): domain Eukaryota; kingdom Metazoa; phylum Arthropoda; class Insecta; order Diptera; family Dolichopodidae; genus Dolichopus; species Dolichopus griseipennis. The sequence goes on along the minus strand of OY720444.1, from coordinate 55,269,193 downwards.
TGTTTAACTTTCTCTAGTAAAAAATGAAAATTGGAATAGGACACACGTAAAAAATTTGTATATGAATTTGGACCCTCAACCCTTAACTCGTTCAATAAGTCTTTGTAGAATCCAACAGTATATTTTCTTCGCACCCATTCTCGCACCCAACATTTTCTATTTTTTTATTTTTTATTTTTTTTAAGAATTAAATAGTACACAGTAGCCGCAGCAGCTTTTATTTCTTCTAAACTGATTTTTCAAACAACTGTTTGCAACAAACAAATCTATGTTGAATTTAATTCTATTTATTGCTCTACCACAGATCTACCATTTACAAAAAATAAACGTATATCGTGTAAACCGTCGCTAGAGAAAAATCTACAGCTTTACAAAAGTTTTCGTAGAGTGAATTTTCTGTAGAGTTGCACTCTCGTGTAAACACATTTGGTAGAGGAAACTTTTGTTTCCGTAGAGCTCTACCTATTTTAATCTCTCGTGTGTACTCGGCTTTACATTATAAAATATAATTTAGGATATAATTTTATTTTATTCTACCAAATTTTAATATTTTATTGTGTAAGTAGTGAGTTAATTTCATTAAGTCAGAGTTCATAAACTTTATAAAAGTTTTTTTGAACTTGTGTGTATGTAATGCGGTTGCATATTCTGCATAATTATCAGTCATCAAACGTATAATGTTCAATGTTTTTTAGGTTATGTGTATTAATTGTCTCTCAATAATTGGAAAACCAGTTATTGAATAATTGATAATAAATTAGGTTATTTTAAATTATAGATTTATAAAATTTGAATTAGAAAAAAATTTATAAATTTTCGTTTGGCCGCGAGAGCTTTATTTCGAGGGGCCTTATGTCACGGCTTCTATTTGAACATTACTATTAAACACCGTAATTAATAATAAGCAAGCTAATTATGATTTCAATAAATAAATACTCGTTATAAAATCATTAACATTGCCTAAATCATTTCTTAATTAATTTTTTATTATTATTGCTATTTAAAACATCCAATTTCTGTTTTTATGTATTAAAAACAAAAGTTTATTAAGATTTTGTATTACTCTTAAATTAAAGGTAAATTAAATCAAGTTAAATTAAATTAATCAGATAAAAAACTAAAAAGTTTAACTTTTTATTATGCAGATAAGAATTAAAAATAGTTGACACATTACCATTTAAGATGATCTCGAAATAAAAATTTATGAATTGAAATTTGAGACTATAAATTATTTCTATTTTTTTCTGAAGTCGTCGCCAACCTTAATTAAGTTTTTAAGTAATGATCTCATAATAATAAAAATATTCTTAATGACCATATTAAAAAATAATTGAACGCTTTAAAAAATAATACGCAAAAATACTATATTTAAATTTAAAACAAATTCGTCAATTTTCATTCATTAAAAATAGTCAAAGTGATTTACTTTAATTATATTATAATTAAAAGTTTATTTTTTATAATTTATATTAAAAATTAAAAACTTGTATTAATTTTACAATTTAGATAAGTGTATACTCATTAAAATTTTAATTCACCTTCTGGAGTACGAGATGGTTCAGCTTCTGTAATTTCGATATCATGATGTTTATTACGATGTTTTGAACTCAAAGCCTAAAATGAATTCTTTCATGAAATAATTTCAAAAATTAGCAAAATTATTTTTGAAATTCATAAAAAAAAAAAAATATAATTAATAATATTATTTATTTTTTAAAATATTTATATTTTATTTTTTTTGAAGCATTTTAAATTTCAATAAATCAATTGAATATAAATAAATTTTTTAAAGAATAAAATATATAAATTATTATAACTATTTAACTACTATATGTACATGCGTTATAATTAAAAAATAAATTAAAAACATTTCAAATAACATTCATTTAATTAGTAAATTAAATTGCACGCTTATATTAAAGTGTTTTATGTAAATGGACTAAATATTTTGTAGGCAGGAGGAAATAAAGCCTAAAGCAATAAAGCCAAATAGGACTTATTTCAATTTGGAATGAGAAATAAAACCTAAATCACAAAAATGGCGAATATAAATTATTTCTCATTCTAAATGGAATAAAGACCTAATTTATTTTTAATTTAAAATATAGTATTCAAAGCCATCAGAAAGTGCACAGACTATATGTTTTATATATGTAAATATATGTAAGCATATGTAAATATAAATTGGTAAAACTGAAAAAAAGGGGCGACCCTGGTTTCGTAAACGACTACAAAATCCCTCCAAATAAATAAATAAACGAATGTTTCAAGAGAAAAGCGAAGCACATTAAAAAGGGAACGAATGACCGAAGTACATCCCTAAATGGAGGGCACAAAGCCACGGGGCTGATCAGAATATAGAAAATTGTGTGAAACCTTCTCTTTTAAATATGAACTTACCACTCAATTGTGAAATAATGCCTATTAGACTTAACTACTTTAGGCTTTATTTTATCCTGCCTATTTTGTTATGTAAATATTAATATTAGTTATTTTGATTATTTTAACTAATTAATTATAAATTATTGATTACAAGTTTTTTAAACATTTTGAACATAGTATGGTCTACTTATTTATTGTGTCTAAAGTTTTTATAAATAAAATCGAATTTAATTTAAATTTTTATTTAAATTTGAAATAAGTATAGGTACATAAATACATCTCCAATTTGCATAAAAATAACGGATGATTAAAAAACACCCAAGGATTTTAAAAAAACACATTGAAAAACTTTTGAAAATTTGTACTAATATATAACCTTAAGTATTTTATTAACATTTAGTTATTTTTATTAAAAATTATAAATAGGTAATTTTTTAAGAAAATCAAAAATTTTTGATAAAAATTACAAATAAATAAAAAACAGCTGTCGTTTGACGTTTCCGGATATTGTGTACTTAACAATTAATAGTGAATGATGTGCACAAAGCTTTATGATAATAAATTTTAGTAAGTAGGCAATAAATGTTAGATTAGAATTTGTTGTTAAATATAATTCAAATACTACGAATCATGCATATGAAAATATTTATAGATAAATACATTTATACAGTATAAACGGAGACTCGTTAAAATGTTTTAATAGGAAAAAGTTGGTTTATAGAAAAGTTGGCTTTATTGATTTAAAGAAAATGAAATTCAGTGCTAATACTATTAAATTTAATATTTTAACATTTCCTAACAATGTGTTTTAAATTCTGTCATTTATAATTAATTCCCATTATATTAAAAATGGTTTCAGCAATCTCTTTGGCAACTACACTAAGCTTTAAAAAATTTCAAAATTTGAAAACGAGCTTGCCATATTACTTTGCTTGCCTACTTTTAATTTCAACTTTTTTGGTGTACATTTTTTTTCCCTTTTCCACTTCTTTACGGAGTATAAGACATACACCAAGTCTTTTTAAAAGGTTTCAGTTTCAAATCGATATATTCACAAAGCCACAGGAGTTACACAGGAGTTATTTATATATTTTTATTAAATGTTATTTTATATTACGGTTCAAACTTTTACGATATAAATATACAATTTTACGATATTTTTTTTTAGATATGATCATATTTGGCAGCTGCTCGCAAATGGAGCCATAACATTTTAAAACTAATATATGTAATTTGCATCCTCCTAGTATAATTAGTTTTGAAAAAATTCATATTGGTTCAAAAAGTTTGTATGACAGCTACCCGAAGCTTTGGTCTGATTTTAACCACAAAAGGGAACCTACAAATTGTCTAAAAATTACTTTGTGTGAGTTTTAAAACTCTAGCCCTTTTAGTTTCTGAGTTATCGTTCTGACACACGGACAGACACATTCTGCCAAATCGATTTACTTTTCGATGCAGATCCGATACATACCTTTGACACTATATCTAGACCGATATAACATGTCTAGACCGATGCGATACAAACAGAGGAACAATTTTAATATACTCGTGGGCCTTATTTGAATGGAATGGTATAAAAATCAAACATTTTCTCTATTTTATAGATATAGTGTAGGTATAATAAATAATTCTTGCTTTATTGAATTAAAGTCTATGATGCTTTCGTAATAACACCAAGGTGCTGAATGTCTTCGTTTTTCACTTTGGAAATTTCGAAATAGTTGAAAACTGTTTATTTGAAAACTTTTTTGTTTGTTTGGACTAATAAGATATGGAACGTGCTTTCCTCTAATACGCTCCCTTATGTTAATAACGTTCCTTTTTAAATTAATTTTCACCCTACTCCCAAATTCCTGTTTATTACCTATTCTTCCTGCTTTCTAAATGGAAGGAAAATAGAAATCGGTTCCAGTGTTTAGTTAAGATATAAATTAGGTTTAGTAAGGTTTTAATTTTTTTAAAGATTTATTTTAACTGAACTTTAACTAAAGCTTTAATAAAATATAATACAAAATTACTTCAAAAATTTATATTTAAATTGATTTTATAAATGAAATGATTTTAATTTTTAAATATATAAACATCTTGCTAAATATATTTCATACAAAAGATAAAACTACATTAAATATCATGCTGGAAACGGGGGGGTAATATTTAAATCTAAAGAACTATTAATAAATTTAATAAAAAAATTAAATAATAATTAAAAAACAAAAACCTAAGCAAAACATACTTAGATTATACAGTAATTTATGATTGATAGTTTTTAAAATAAAAATATGATTTATGAAAAGAAGGTTAGCTCCAATTGCTCCTATTTGTTAAGCTCTATTTTTTCTAAATTTCAATAGTATAAACAAAGGAAGGGGTATACTTCAAACCAAAATATTTATCACAAATCCTGATTTTGTTATTTAGCTTGTTATACCCATGCGAACAAAGACCATAATAAATTTGTACAAAGACCATAATAAATTTGTGTCAAATTTAAAATAGAGATTCAAATATATGAATCAAATTAAAATCGAAAATAAACCAATCTATGTGTGTACATCTTTCCCCACGATAACTCAAAAATTAAATCTAGAAGCTACGATTCTAAAAGTTTCAAATAAATTATTTTATATACAAGAGCGCCGGTGCTATATTGAAATAAAACCATTTTTCTCAATATGTTTGTGAATATAAATTATATGAACCCTATATTTAATAAGGCTCGGTTTATCAAATTTTGTCAACATTAGTTAAGTTTGAAGTAATTGGAGCTTTGAATAACTTTGAATTTTGTTTTTTTATGCATATCTCAGGACTTAATTAAGTTGTGAATCTGAAACTTTTCCAAAAGCAGTTTAGTTTTCTGACCAATTTTCGGGCGCTAAATCATTTCGTTTAAAGTTAATTAATTGTGTAATCGAAATAAGATTGACAAATATGAGCATTCGTATAGCGTTACCTCATGAAAAGTTTTTTAAAAACATAAATGTACTACATTAAAAAAAAAAGAAGAATCAAATACTAAAACAATAAATTTAAAAAAATTAATAAATTAACAAAATTACAATTAATCTAATAATAAATACTTAATAATAATAATAATTGTAAATATATTAAATAAAACTTAAAATAAAATTGAATCTTACCTTATCCTTACTTCCCTTTTTCTAAATATTTTCAAATATTGGTATTTTTTCATATCGTTTTTTTTTTATTTTTTTTTTTTTTTAAATTAAAAAGGGGAAAAAATAAATAAATGAATATTTTTATTTTATAATAAAATTAAAACTATAAAAATATTTTAATTAATATGAATAATAATGTATGTTACGTATATGTATTTTATGAATTGATGATATTATTAAATATAATAAAATTATTATACTATAAATATACAGTTTCACTCAGTTGATTTAAAACTTTTATTTACAAAATTTAATTTGTTTTATGGCAACACTGTGTTTACTGAAAATTCAATATCCCGAATAAATATTTACTATGAAAATATTCATTCTAGGATGTTGTGCTGAAAGGTAAGGATTGATTAAGGTTTACATTTGATTGTTTGATTGAATATATTATGGTATTGTAAACGTGTTAATAATATTAAGCTTATTTTTAAAAATAAGATTAAAAAATAATATATGTTACTATTAGTTTTAAGTAATTTTCCGAGAGAATTTAATCCGCTATATATGAATTTGAAATATAATAATCTGTAGGTATTGTTTTCGCACCAAAAATTAATATTAGAAATTTTTGTAAATACGCCTTGCGCATTCCAGTGCGCAGAAACCTTAAACTTAAACGGCTTAGCGTAATATTGAAGTTGATTAAGAGAAAATAAGGTAAACCAAAGGCGCATTTCCCTAGGGTAATTTTTAGTATATTTGTAAATATTTCGTAAACCAAAAATAGTACGTAAAACTTTCTAAATAAAAGTTGTTACACGTTGTGGATATATCACATCAAGTCCAAATTTTGAACATATTTTTATATTATTTACATGTCTAAAAATTTTTAGATTTTCTCTTGTCCATGACACTTTATCTCAAATAAATAACGTTAGATAAAGTTATGAATTAAGAAAATCAAAGGGTTATAATTATTGAAGTTATATAAGTAAAATCAAATAGCAAAATTATTACGTATGTCAGTAAAAAGTCTGGTAAAGATTTTTTAAATTACGCTTTTCCTGTAATAGTGATTGGTTGATACAGCTGTGGTGGATACGGCATATTTGTTTTTTGTCATAATTAATCTTCATGTCAACGTTTTAAATCGATTGAGCGCAACTTGATATATAAATTAATAATATATATATATATATATATAAATAAATTTATTAAACCCCCAACAAAAATTAAACTTCATTTCAAAAATAACATCTAGAACGCATTTCTTTGTTTTTTTTTTTTTATAATTTTTAAATTAATTAATTACAAAAATATATATTAATTTAAAATAATTATTTTCATTAATATTAAATAATTAAATAAAAAATTATTTCTTAAATAAAGGTTATATATAGCAAATAATTTTCTACATATATATAATTAATTATATACTTTTGTTTGTTTTTTTGCCTTCTGTGGCTAAAAATGAACTTTTTATACAAAAAAAAACTTATTATTTTTTAAAAAAAATTAATTTTACAAGAATTATCAACCATTTTCAATGGATAATTCTATCTTTTAATCGCAAATAAAATTACAATAAATATAAAATTATTAAATTTTGAAACTCTAGCATAAAATTTATTTTTAAAGCGAATTAAAAAAAAAATTAGAATTAAATAAAATTTTTCAAATAAAATTCTTAAAATATTTTTGAAATTTTAATTTTATTGCGAATTCAAATATATATACTAAAATTATATAAATATTTTTATTTACTTTTAATTCAAAACTTTTTTTTTAAATTTACCTGCAAAGAAAATCTTCGATGTCCAGCTTTTCGGCCACCACGTCTTTTACTAATATGTGGATTATCTTGTCGTAATGTTTTATTTTTTAATATCTCAAGTTGTGTATACAGTCTTTAAATATATAAATATTAAATGTATATAAATGGCTAGCAATGATTAAAAATTAAATAAATATATTTTATACCTTTTAAGTTCAGCCCTGATATCTTCGGGACTCATTTCAGATATTGTTAATTCACCAATATCAGGATCTCCTAAACAAAGTCCAGCATAACCACCACCCAAATGATGACCAGTATCATGAGAGCCCTTGAATGCATCCACAGGTAAACGAAATGATAAATCATGGGCAAGTGAACAGACCTGCAAAGCTATGAAGATGCCAACGACCACAGACACAAAAAAAAGAAAAACAAAAACAGAAAGAAAAACAAAAAACGAACAGAAAAAGAAAAGGTAGCAAAAGCAAAACTAAAAAAAAAATAGGACCAATAATTTGAAAGAGTGCATATAAAAATATATATATAGAAATTTAAAAAGAGCATTTCAAATAAATTCTTTAACATAATTGGTAACTTTTTAAAAATAAAATAATTTTCAAATTTAAATTTTTTTAAGAAATATTTTTAAGCTAAAGCAAAACTTCATAAATTAGTTATTAATTCAAATTAATATGCCAATTCTGTTGAAAATGTTAAAATTGAATTTTAATAATTGATCAAACAGAATTTCTTATTTACAATGATAACAGTCTTAAGGATCAATTCAATTAATTCAAATTCAATTAATTTCTAAAATTTATGCAATTGGAATATTTTAACTTAAGATAATTAGCAGCAAGTCAAATGCATAAAACTAAGCTTAAATTTACATCTACTTTTTTTAACACAAACTATTAGTAGAAGCAGTATTCAATTATTTTTATATTCTTCTGACCATTGTTTGGTGAACACAAGTTTTCATGTGAGTACAGTAATCAATGTTTCCAAAAGCGTGGTATGGAATTACAACCGTACCAACTGGTAAGATTTAAACATCTTCTTCAAAGCTTTCGATCGGTCACTGTGCTTTCGCAACAAGAATGTTAACTTGCGATCAGTGAAATCATCTTTCTTGAAATTATGTTGTTCATTGCTCACTGAATGAGAAGTATTCAACGTAAACCGAAGACTTGGTTAATCGTATTTGTAGCTAAGCCATTTCTAATAAAGAAGAGGCTTTTAAACATTACCAATACAATAGGTCGGAGCCTCACAGGTTTAACTATACAGTGGCCAGAAATAAATGCAAAAGAGTTATAAAGATGCAAAAGTTCTTATTCAACAAAGCGCAGGTTCACATGCCAATAGAATGACAGATTTGCATCCAGTTCAACACTGTTCTAATCAACTAGAAATCCACCATAGATTCCACGCTTTGGTTGTTCCTTCGACAGAATTTACTTCAGGACTCGAACAGTGATAAAAATATTGAAGAATCTTGAGACAAACAAATCAGCCGATGCAGGCGCAATCACTTCAATGTTTCTCAAAAATACTCATTCAACTATTTCAAAACCTCTACGAAACCTTCTTTTTCCTTTTGTTTCGGTTACTCATCCCGCCCCATGAAAGAATGCGCATGTTTCTTCCGTTGCAAAATAAGTCAATCGATACCTCTAACTACCTCCCTATTGCTATAACCTCGTTCCTTTCCAAAGTAATGAAAAAAATTGTTATCATAAAGTTTCTGAAAGATGTTCTTCATGATCGACAATACGGGTTTAGAAGCTGTCGTTTAACCGGTGATCTAATGACTTCGTTTGCGAGAAGTCTCCCCCATTCCGGTGAATCTGATGTTATAGCCTTGGACATTTCTAAAACTTTTGATCGTGTGTCGCATGATGCTTTAATAGCAAAGTACGAGACTTTAGTTTTAGGTAAAGTTTTCTTAGATTTCCTTTCGAATCGCACGATGTCTATAACCTCCAATCCAATTCATAGTTTCGCAGACGACAGCACCCTTTTTGCTTCCTAAAACGTTGGTAATTTATATAAATCCTATGAATTTCATAGCTGCTGTACCATTAAACAACAGATTAGCATAACATAAAAAAATATCACGATTAGTGAGCTAAACAACGATTTAGCAAATATCCATAAATAGAGTGAGAGTAATCGTAGATTTTAACACCAAAAAAAGTCAATGCTGTTTAATCTCGCAACGTCTATCCCTAACCTGTCATTACTTTCCAGCACCCTACAGATCTTCAATTTGTGACGCATATTAGTCTAAACCAAAAATTCAAGTGGTAAAATCAAATTTTTTGTAAAGCTAAAGATACACCTACATGTTTCGGTTCCTTGTTCCGCTGTAAAACTTACTTTTCTCCACTTGATCTTCTCATTATCTATAAAACATATATATAAACAAAAAATAGTATAAGGCACGTATTTGTGGTGATGCTCCTCAAACAACGCTGCGATATTTTGAAAAAGTGCAAAAGAGTGCTATTAGTCTTATAAATGATCCTAATGTTACTTTAACGCTCAGTCCACGTAGCCATCGGCGTATAGATACCTAGTAAGGAACGAACACCTCTTCCAAAGAAATTAAACAAATAATGCCTCATCTCAAGTTTTTCCACCGTGAAATAAAGAGTGCGACATATGCTCATCCTTACACCACCAGTTGATAAGATGACATAACACGGCTTGTGGCAATTCGTTTGTTATGTGTACGTCACAACTATGGAGCACGCATATTACAGTTACCATGTAATGGATTTCTTAAAGCTGGTAATTTATATATGTACGATCCCAAAAAATTTAAGAAAAACAATAACATGTGCACGAAATTTTTATCCAACTCGATCCCATTTCCGAAATCCTATCTCTAATTTTCTTTCTAAAACCCGAGGTCTATTTCAAGTTTGGTTTTAGAAAAGGGCGTGGTTTGAGTTGGTTTTTTTTAGTACAATTTTTTGTATTAAAAGGTAATAAAAAGCTTTTAATAAGTTTCCATTTTAACTTTAATTCTTACATAAAATAACTTAGTCGGTGGGTTCAAACAAATTTTTACCAAATAAGTCTTCAGTTAAAGTAAAAAATGGTCTGTCATTGGAAAATATTAATTAGCTGTGTTCTTCAAGTACGTTCAGCTCTACAATAAATATTGTTGAACAATTATATTTTGATATTAAAATAAATCTGATTTATGGCACAATATTATTTATTAAACTTTTATTTTTCTCTAAATCAAATTTTTTAATTAAATTTAGCTTCATTAAATAGTTTTTCAAAGTTGTATAAGTGTTCATTTATTAAAAATGAAGTCTGAACATCACATTTATTATGTAAAAGACACTCTGGTAGAAATTTTCAAAATTTATTTATAACATTGTACATTTCGTTTTTCTCATTTTAATAGAAAATACCTATTCATTTTATGTATATATACAAAGACAGTTAATTTAATGATAAATTATATCTTAAATTAAATAAATAAATAAAAAAAAATTAATCAATTTTTAAATGAAAAGCGTATTGATATTTATTCTAGATAGCATGTTTACAGTGTTAAAGATTGCATGCAATAAACAATTATCGATCCTTGAAAAAAAACAAAAATCATAAAAAGGACTTCCGATATATTTTGAATGTATTTGTAATTAGAAGTAAAACAAAAAGCTCGAAAAAATTTTGAAAGAAAAGACAATTTTGTATTTTCTTTTCTTTTGAGGAATTTTTAGAGTAACAAATTATAATAAAACTTCATAGCTTTGCATAAATCCAATTAACACAACTATTCATTAATAAATATTTTTATTTTTGTAATTTTCAATACGAAACTTTTAATCGTTTCCATTTTAAAAAGCAAAAATTAAAATATTTTTTTAAAAAAATAATTCTAAATTAAATAAATCTAATATAAAACGAATTCGAATTGGAATAAAATAAATAATTGAACAAATACTTATTTTTTTAGTAACAATTTTATCTTAAATCGTTTCGAACCAACTCTTCAATTTTTAATTGGATCATAAATTATTTTGTATATAAAAGATAGCTTGTAATTTAATTAAGTTTAAGCTGTCCTAGAAGAAAACAAAAAGAACTCAGATCTCTCTTTCTCCTAAAGAGATAAATTTGACGTTTATTTTGTACTTTTCTGATTTCTGGTGTCGTTATTATGATTCAGAGTTGTCTTTTAACACCCAAAATATATATTTTGAATCTTCTGGCTACCTATAGAATACATGTATACTATGTTCATACTACTGATTTTAATAGATTAATGTATTTTCATCATCAAAATACATAATTTTATATGTTGTCAAAATTTGTGTAGTGGGAACACTATTTTTCAAAACCAGTTTAGTGTGAATTCAATTTATGGAAATTCTTACCACAAACTAAAGATTAATTTGTTCAATTATTTTTAAGCCAAAAATTATAAATAAAAATGTATTTTTTATATAAATATGTATTATATAAACAAATTTTTTTTTTAAATAATTCTTCTTTTAAAAATACAGCTTAGCAATTAAAATTTTAAAATTAAACTTAAAAATAATTATATTTAATTTTTTTATACAAATTTCTTTTAAAATTACCTGCTTATGTTGATACCATAATTTTGGTAAAAATACCAAACCCAATGTTACTGTGTTTGTTAATTGTGATCGTATAAATAGTGCCAAAAATATTTCACCTGGACTTAATTCAGGTAGATAAATTACCCTTAATATATAAAAACAGGATGAAACGATGAATTCTGTTATTAAAGCTGCTACAAGGAATTGTCTTTCCTAAATTATTTAATAAAATAATATAAATGTATTTTAATATATTTAGAGTTTATTATTATTATAATTTAACTTACCCTAAATTGTGTATTAGCATTACGACTAGCAAATGCCAAATTTAAACCAAAACATATTATTAATATTTCACTAACTTGTGTTACATACTCCCATTTTAATGAAACGCATGTATTTGTTTGAACTTCTTGTAAACCAAATAATTCAGCATTTTCAATTAAATCAATTGATGACGCTGTAAAAGCTGACATATAACAAATAACAGCAAATACCATTGTACCCAAATATTTTAATAGATCGACATCACGTAATACCCAACGATGGGCTTTGCGTGTTCGAAATTCAACTAAATGCCTATATAATTTTAATATAATTGCACCATAACATGTCATAAAACCCAATTCACGGAACCATGGCTCTAATAGGCAACGTGTTGTTGATGCTGGTAAAAAATGTAATGCAACCTGAAAATATTTTTTTTTTAGTTAATATAGTTGCAAATTATTATCTAAAGTTTCTTAATATTAATTTGAGATAATTTAGCTGTGACGCTTAACATTATTCTCTAAGTCTAATAAATTCAGATCAATTAGACTCATTTGATTAAATTAATTTTTAAACAGACATCATTTTTACTTTTTAACATTAAGTTTTCATTATGAAAACTTTAAATTAGAAGAAGAATAATTAGGAATTAACTAAATATTTAATTTAAGAAACTTTTTTCAATTGATCCAAATTTTACTTACGGATGCGTATAATAATAATATTCCAAGAACAATTGTTTCTAAAACAGTCCACATACCAGTAGCTATAGCCTAAAAAATTTCAATTTTTTTATAAATATTATATTCTTAATTTTTTTTTAATTTTTAATTACTTTAAAAAGTTTTAAATTCTTCTCTTACCTTACTTTTTCTACGTTTAAAAACAATAACTGCTAATACCAGACAACATAACATACAAGCACCTAATATTGAACCAACAGATGCTTTAAATAACATTTCCATTGATACTGGACTATCGTGACCCCCCATTAAACAAACACCATTTTGATCACATGTAAAACAACCACCAGGACATGGTATACACGTATAATTGTTTTCCATATCGGGGCTTAAATTTTCCACTAACTCGGAACGAAATCCTTGTGTTGATGAATTTGGCAAATAATATGAATCACGACATATACACGTGTACCCATCTCGATTTATTATTGATGGCTTTGGATCACCAGTCATTAAACAAAATGTTGTATCACGATCACAACTGCATCAAATTTAAAATAAAAGATAATATTGTTTTTATACCAATTCAAAGTAAAATTAATTTTTAATTGATTTACCCATGCTTTTTTCCAAAAATATCTTCCAAATTATCATTACATAGATCAATATCAGCTGCTATAAAGGCTGTTGCAACAATTCTTAAAATAAAAAAACAATTAAATAAAATTAATAATTTAAAGTAGTTTTCACACTTACTTATAACCTGAATCAGTAACAGATATTCTATAAGGCCATAGCCATCTACCTGGCAATGCATTACAATCACGAAATGGTGCACCCCATTCATGAGTTCCATCAGAATTATTCCACGCCAATCCTAATTCTCTCCAATAAGCTCCCAAAAAAGCTTTATTATGTACATCTTGTGCTGGGATCTATAACAATAAATGTTTGAGTAAAAAGATAATGGATTAAAAGAACGAATCACAACAATTAATATTATCAAATATATTAATTAAAAAAAAAATCGGTGAATTTTACACAATTCCAGTTAAAACTAACAACTTTAAAAATTGAACTACTTTAAGAATCGCATTTATGACAATTTTTAAAATATTTATTTTTTAATAAATAATTTAATTGCAAAAGTGCAATTTAAAATAATGTTTTTAATAAAAGCATAGTTTGGATTTATTAAAAAAAAATTTATAACAGATTATGCGACATTATTTTCTTAAGCTCTATTCTAAATAACATTGCCTTCAATTCATTCTAAAAATAAAATCAATAAAATCAAAATCAAGCAATTTTTATGACTAAAATCTCAAAATAAAAAAATTTGAAAACAATAACTTAAAATTTTATATCATTGTTAAAAAATAATCCAGAATGGTATTATAAATCAGACTGTTTTTTATTTAAATGCTTCTATTTGAAATTATCAAAGAGAACAATGAGAACTTTTAAATTATAGCATTTTCCGATCAAATAAAACTATTTTTCAAATGAATCAAACTATTTTTCAATTAATTGAAACTTTTTTCCAATAAAATGAAACGTATTTCAATTAGAAAAAAAACCATTTTCAAAATAAATGAAACCTTTTTCAAAGTAAATAAAACTAAAAAAAATTTTAAATAAAATTTAATTTTAAAAATTGACATTTAATCCAAATATTCTACATATTTAATATAATTGTTTGGCCCTACGGCACTTTCACAGTCTCAAAAACCATATCCATTACGTAATTGATATACGATATTAAAACACTTGTATACTTTCGTAAATTATGTGGAAAAGACTATGCCCGTTAACGTATCGCTTAACTTAACACTGTATGGAAATGCTTTTATTTTAAAATTCAGTATCGCTTAACTTAACACAGTCTCATTGCAAAATATGGTGGTAATTATTTTAAAATAAAGCAACTCTTCGTAATTATCTCTTCAATAGCTTCATTTATGGATTTTGGCATTAAGATGAAAACTTAATGAACGCTTTGCATGCCTGTCTTGCTTCTTTCGCTTTGACATCAGCATTAAAATATATTATTTCTTATGTAACTAGGCCCAATAAACAAAGCAAGCAAAGCGTTAATTGGGTTTTCACCTTTATTTATAACCAAAAAGCTATTTTCAAGGCTTGTCATCGTACCAGTTTTTGCCAGTAGCTCTTGTCATATAATTGTAGCAAAACGAAAACAAGTTCTTTATAGCTTTAGCTTTTTTATTTAAATTTCACTCTTAAAAAAAATAAAACCCGCAATTTTAAAAATAAAAAAAAATATATATAATCCTTATACTCTATTGTCGTTATAAACAAACTATTTTCAAACTTTTTGTTTCTTTTCTCTGAAAATATAAATAAAAAAACTAATAAAAAAATAAGCTCCATAAAATTTAATATCTCATCTCAACCAATGTTCTCTTATGAAAATGTATTTACTGAACGTGTTTTTATTTTTTTTTTTTTTTTTTTTTCATTTTTTACCACCACCATTACAACAACACAACCACCAATCAATACCACAATTATTGACATTTACAATCCGCCGCCAAACCAATAAACTTCTCTGTTTTTCTATTTAAAAATAATAGAAAATGCAAGACTTTAAAATTGGAAAATAAATAAAAAACAATAAAAACAAAAAATAAAAAAAAAAATGTATTTTTTTTTACATAAAACATGATTGTTGAACATAATGAAAAGCGATAGCATAAAATAAAAAAAATAAAATAAAATGGGAACATGTATATACATATATATATATAAAATAATATAATATAAAATCAAATTTGAATAATAAATGAAATACAAACCGTAACATTATCCCGGAATTTAACAACAGCTATATGTAAAATTGGTGATGCAATTGCAAATGCTAAAAGATTTTCATCCATTTGTAATGCTTCATTAGCAATACTATTGGCTTTTTTTCGTATATCATCTATCAATCCAGTTTGTTGTTGATTAACTCCAGATACATTTGTTGACGATGCTGATGATAATGATGATGATAGAGAAGATGATGAAGATTGTTGTGTATTTTCTAATATTGATAATGATGATTTTGTTGATAAAAATTCAGCAAATTCTTTGGCAGCTTCAATACAAATATCTTCAACATCAAACAGCTTCAAATTTTATTTTATTATTCAAGTATACAACGTTTTACATATGTTTTAGAAAAATTAAAGAAAATATATATATATTAATTGATGGTTTTGATTTAAAAAAAATGTTGTAAATTTTAAAGTTTTTACAATTTATAAAATTATGGCAACAAATATTATAGAAATTAAAATAATAATCGAATTAAGTTGTTGAGTAATTATACAAAACTCTAGATATGAATGTCCTAAACCTAAAAACCATACGATTATCGATTACCTTATCTTTTAAACATCAGATTGTTAAAAACTTTCGGACTTTTAATTTTTCAACGAACCATATTTTATGGAAAATGTGCTGAAATTCTATTTTTAACATTTGAATGAGAAGCTCATCTTTTGCTTGGAAATTGACAAGAAACATTCAAAGCTTTTTGAGAAATTGTAACTACTCAAGCTTCAAGCGCTTCAACTGCTTAAAAAGTGCTTATTTGTTGAAAGCATGAATAATTTGTTTGAAAATATAATTTAGTGCGGAATTGTACCTCATATTCTAGGGAAATTTTGTCTTTAGGACATCAGAGACATTATTCAATCGATTCCATTAATTACAAACTAAATGTTCACTCAATTTACAATGTTAGTCATCTGATTTTAAATGTAAAATAGTGTATATGCAACTTTAGTTACCTTCACAATTGAGGATGTATATTATATAGTATAAGCATATTGATTATTTATTATATAAATATATACACATATTACTCATTATAAATATACGTGGTTTTCCCAATAAAAATATGGTTTTTCCAATTATTAAAGAATTATGTAACCAAATCTAAGTGGTTAAAGAATTAAATACTTTCAACATGCATTTAAAATTATTTTAATACTCATTTGTATTTGTAAATAGAATACATAGTATAAATCATTCTGATAACATTTTTGCACATATAACATTTAGGAGATATACAAAATCTCGATGGATAAAATCACGCTTTTACGAAATTTCGTTGAAAAATCTGTTTTTTGGCTTAATTTCAAATCAGCTTTCAAATATTTGTAAGAAATATTATTAGGAGGCATTTTAGAATTGGATTCAAAATCAGAATATCAATAATGTTGGCAATAATATTTAAGGAGGCAATTTAGGCAGTTCCATTCATTCAAAATTAATGTTTTCCATATAAGAAAAAACGAATTTCTACAATATTTACAATAAAAATTTACAATTCTATTCTTTTGCAGGACATGTAACAAACATTGACATGTAATTAGTCTTGATTTAAGAATTGTACTCAAAATCATGACTGCATCCTTTTCCAGGATATTCACATACATGCGTAGGTACATTAGAAGTTGACACTCGACATTGTTAATTTAAATTTTAATTTTAAAACTAAAGTTAAAAATGATAATGTTTAAAATTAATATGTTCCAATTCTAAAAATATAATATCGCATGATTGTTATGGATTAGTTTTCTCTTTATATAAAACCAAAATGCGTAGGCTAGATCTTAGATCTGATTCAGAATTTATTGTTTTATTTTTTTATCAATTAACAATGGTTTGATATAAAAACACATAGGTATAACTACACATAATTTAAGGAAGTTAGTAGACTCCAATTAAACGATTGTGTGAAATTGATTTGTCATTAAATTGTATCATCTTATTATAAGAATTAATTGTATTTATAAGCAAATAAAGCTCACTTATAATTAAAAAAACCCAAATTTAAGAAAGTCTGTTGTTATAAAATTTGATAATATTTAATTGCATTTTACCACATTGCATACTTCTGTGCGCAATCAATTAAAATTGATATTAATATCTTAATAACTGGAATAATTTTATATTCATTATTAAATTAAATATTAATCAAAGGTTAAAAAAATTTAAACTACTATGCACAAATACATACATATATTTATATATTTAAATATAGATATATATAATTTATATATGACAATTTGAATGGGTTTTTTACTATTACGATTTTTTATTATAGGTACATATAAAATTATATGAGTATATAATTTGTTGGTTTTATTATAATGAATGTTATCTCTTTTAATTAATTGAACTATTAAAGAATTTGAGGTTTTTACCTATTCAATATTTCCCATCATTGAATATATAAATCTTATACATAGAATATTCCGCAAAATTTTAGATAATTTAAGAGACTAGACTGATGGATGCATTGAAAAATCAGAATGGATTTTTAAAAAGTGGAGTAAAAGAAACGGGAAATTAAATGCATACTCTTGCAAAATTATGTACAGCAGTTATTAAATGTGGTTTATGATAAATTTACAAAATTTATCTTATTAGCTTTATGCACATGTCTATAAATATTTCACTTTTATTCATAACTGTGCATAAATAAATGTAAATTAGATTTAGTTCAATAAAATAAGATTGATAAGAATCCAGAGTATATTATATAAACTTATTTGTGTTGAATTTTTAAGTTAATTCACTTAATTGCTATTTAAGATATGATTTCCAAAATGGTATACCGGAGTTATAGTAAAGTTAATACTATTTTTATCTTTTATTTGAAACTTTGTAAATAAATACTAGGTATACGAAAAAATGAATTTATATATTTTGTTATGTTATAATTGGATTCTTTTGTTCACTTCTCTTGAATTTTACCTTATTTTTCATAAGAATTAATTGATATAATTTAAATCATATGTATTTAAATGGTAAATATTTACATGTAAATGTACATTAATATACTTATAAGCATTTATAAGATTGTATACAAATAAATACAGTGATCCGAAAGAAATGTTGTAATGTAATAAATTGATTTTTACTTAAAAGTTACAGAATTCTTAATATAAACTAAAATGCCTTCTTTACAAATGATATATAATTTTTACCACCAGTGATTGTCTGAACGGAAGGTGGTAACTTATTTCTACATCACCCCATTGATCCATATAATCTTCCAAAAAATATTTAATAACATTTCCCTAATTTCATTTATTCTTGTTAAGTAAATTTTTAATATGTTTGTCTTAAGGTTCTTTGTCTTTCGAGATTCGAACTCACCAGCCTAGTACATGAAAAGCAATTTTGTATTTTTGTACAAAGTCCCTACATTTTCTTGCATCTGCTCTGCCTATTCTTGTTCCATGAACTCTTAACAGTAGATAGCCTCTGTTGAACAGTCAATTAGTTGGCAATATTGTAATGTTAAGACAACGGCTGTATAAAAAAAAGTCCCCAAAATTCGTATGAAAATTTGGTGAGTTTTTTTTTTTATTTAGGGGACTTTTACAAACTGTATTTTGGGGATTTTTTGCATACGAAAAAAGTCTGGAAAAGTATTTTAAAAGAGTATGTGACGGTTAAATTCCGTTGGTTGTGCAGAAACTTTGAATTTTTCTATAGCAAGTAAAATTGGTTTTTTTAAAAAGCAGAGGTATCGCTTTCTCCAGAAAAATATAAAATAAATAAGTTTTTTTCTATACAAATTTTGATATTTATTAAAAAGAGGGCTACCGTCCCCAAATATCCGCTGAACAAATTATTGGATTCCTGATTTTGTAATCTGTTTTAAAATCCGCCCTAACTATTTTTTATAAACAATATGTCTTTCACCCTTTCTTTTCTGCGCTTTTTTGTTTTTGTTTTGGGGACATTTTTCGTACAGCCAAAGAAAACATTTGACAAAAGTTGAATAGTATTTATTTAATATGCTTTTATTTAGCTTTGATTTGGATTGAATTCATTCTAAATTTAAATTATTAAAGAAATATTATTTGAATCGACTCTAACAAAAGTTTCATTAGCATCTATTACTTTGTAAGATAATACTAATTAAAACCAGACCCACTGTATCTCCATATATACAGACTTCCTTTAAATTACATAATTATAATCTGTATTTAAGAGAATGAATATAAATTTTTTTTTTTTATATTATAATTTATTTGGGTGAGATGAAAAAATTTTATTTATATTTTATTATAATAGAAATAATATTAAAAAAATAAAAAAAAAAAAAAACAAATAAAAGATAATAATAATAATGCAAAAAGGCGGAAGGAAATTTATCAACTTAATACGAAAATAAATTAATTTAAAAAAAAAAAAAGGAAATATTTTCGAATGATAGATTAAAAAGGACGAATACATATGAAGCTAGGACGACAATAAAAAAATACATAACAAATTATGGGTTCATGATTATTTGTTTTTCCATAGAAATTTTTTTCATACATATAAATATATATATGTATTTAATATATATATATTATTATGTATTTTTTTTTCTAATTTATCTTTATTGCTTATATCCCTTTGATTAAAGAAAAGGTCCTGCCTGCCAAAATATTTAAAAAATCTAAAAATATCTATTTATTATATATTTTTTCTTGTTTTGTTTTTCTTTTTTGTTTTTTTTTTTCTAAAGAAGAAAAACTTTTTTAGTAGTCAGAATTAATTCAGTCTCTAAATATTATATGTATATAGTTATAAATAACATAAATTCTCTTTGTTAAATATGAATGACATCTGTTGGCAAATTAATAACACAAAAAAATACACAATAAAACTGTTAAGACAATACATTAAAATAGTTATATATTATTAAAATATATGTATACATATATATATATATATATATATATACATAGACTTTTATATATATGTATATGTTAAAAATTTAAAAAACAAAAAATATATAAACAATCAACAGTTTGTCAAAATGAAAATTTTATATCAAAGGATTCAAATTATTTGATAAGTAAAAAGTATAAAATTAAATAAAAATTGAGTAAAATTGATTTTTTAAATGAGTGTTCGTTATAAATTAAAAACAAAAAATATTTTAAATTTAATAGAAACTAAGAAACAACATAGATGAGATTTTTTCAATTTTATAAAATTTTAAGAGAATTTTATAGATCTATCCCAGCTAACCATATTGGATATTTGAAAAATGAAAAATATTAATAAAAAATTTAAAAAGTAGAAAGAGTACATAGTAAATTGGTGTATATATTCTGAATAGGTCAAAAATATATCGAAGTAGACATATAGATGAGAATTGTATTGACTATGTACAACTAATTTATTTTTAATAATTTATTAACGTTTTAATATTCATAAGACTATTAGTCTTTACAATAATACAATTGTATATACATGGTGTTTTCGACTCAGTTTCAGTTTAAGTTTTCACATATTTCTCATATACCCTACAGTTTTTGACAAACGACTTTTCAACAATGAGAGATAATGACCATTTAAGTTAGGCCCAGGATTTTCAGCTAGTTACTGACACTTAAAGAAATCTTCTATGTTGCAGGAGTGAAAATGTGGTTTTTTCTCAAAAAAGCTTACAAAATTACCTTGAAGACCGTTATTTTGAAAATCGTTAGAAATAAGAGTGAAAGAAAATTAAGTCGCCCATGAAAATATCTCTTACTCCAACTTATTTTCAAGTCGAAATTCAAGGATAATAAGGTAGAAATTTTTAAATCCTAGTTTAACGTTTTTAAAAAAACCTTATTTAATTATTATTTGTACTAGGACAATAGTAAATATTGCCTAATATTACATACCAGCTGTTGGCCCGTCACAGAATGACCGAAGATCAATTGAAAGAAGAACTTTTTCTAATTAAGAACTATTTCTAATTTAATTATATGCCTATATATACATATATTGTATATCAATACTATATTCTTAAATGAAATCGCAACCGTAACTACATCTATTAATATTTTGTATACATATTTTTAAAAAATATTGCTATACATTATTTTCACAACCATTGCTTAGATTCAAATCGAAATATTTGTTTGTTGCTAACATTCTACAATGTACCTACCCAACATGCTAAAATGTACCTATTTATATGTACGTAAAATTGTATTAATTGTTGATTTTTGAATTGAGTTTAGCTTTATTTATAAATTTTGAATTATAAATTTAATTTGGAATTTTTTTTTAATATACCGAATTAAGTTAAAAAAATATATTTGTTACAAAAATATACTTGCTTTTCAATACAAGCAATGCAACAAAGCGTACATTGGTTATTTCAGATTTTCACTGAAAATAATTAAGACTTACTACACAATTTTCTTGCTAAGCATAGTTTTCTTAATTTTTCTTAACAAAATGTTTTACTATATTTATATAAAATTTCCAGAAAATGTTCTGTGAGTTTTAAAAACGTAAATGAACAAATTCATACATTTAAAATAATTTAAATTCATAAAAAAATTTTATTAAAATTTGTTTTTTTTTTTTATTAAAAATAAAAAAAATATTTTTTGGCCGATATTATATGATATTTTATTTTCTAAAAGAAAACACATTCAACAAAACATTAATATTTACTTTTCTTATAATTGAACACATCCAACAAAACACATTTAATTGAATGCGTTTGTTACACCTCATTGTAGACAAATATATTAATAATAATAATAATAATAATAATAATAGTCCTTTTCCTATTTGGCATTTTGGCTTCTTAAATTAAATATTTTCTATTTATTTATAATTACAATATTAATTATTTTGTTTATGTTACATATTTATATATTTAAATTTTTTTTAATTTATTTTTTCATTTTTTTTTTTAAATTAAATATTGTATGAGCCGAACGTGAATCGAACCTGGATACCCTCGGTTAGCAAGCCACATGCTTACCCGGTACACCAACGAGGCCCCAGACCTTATTTAGAGCTACTTTAAATATAAATCCAAATGTTAATCAATTTTCGATAGCGGATGTGAGACTTAAAGAAGAAGATGTGATATGTGAAAAACTGAAAACAATTGAATTATTTTATATTTTTTAATAATATAGCTATGTAAACTAATTATATTTTTTTTGATTACAAATATTTTATTTCCTCAGATTGCCATTAAGGTAGTTTTAATATAAAGCTCTTAAATTTAGTAAAAAAAAAACTTTAAATATAAATTAATGAAAATTTTATTATATTAGTTCTTTAATAATCCCAGTTTATTGTGTTTCTAATTGTTAAGTAATAAAAAATATGAAAGACATGATACAGATATATATATATATACATATGTATCTAATTTATATCCTATTCAATTAATTTTTTATATATTAATAACGATTTATTAATCCAAACAAAAAAACTTTAATTATTAATAAACTCTTTGGATGAATCATGAATTTCAAGCAATAAATGATGAATGAAAAATATGAAAAGTTACAAATCAACCTAGAACTCGTTCCTAAATCAAATATTTTTTATAATTTCGAATTTATTTTTAGCACAGTTTCAAAAAAGTATTTAAAAAATGTGTCTATATAATTTCACTCTGTCCGTCCGTCCAGACGTGTGTTTACAAAACTTTTACATCGTTTGGAAAAAAGAAATACAATTTAAACAAAGTTAGATATCCCACAAAAATTAATTTCGTGCAAGAACAGACCAGAGCTTCCCAAATTTCAATAAACCTATACTTAAATTATTATTACTAAAGTTCTACTACATGAATATTTTTAATCTGGAAACGCCCAACGCATAGCTGAGCTATGTATAGTTTTATAAGCTTTATAAATACATGTAACACAGTTGTATAGGGTTGCCATAGGGTACTTTTAATTACCATTATGTGAAATTTAAATTTTTGCAAAATTCTCGATTCCTTGTATCTTATATCTTTCAAACACTTTGAGATAGGATCTTGAAGTTGAGAGAACATAGAGCTTAAATAAAATTTCTACCAAAAGTTCTAAACAATTATTATAAACCATTTTTCAATATAAACTATTTACGAAAAATCTATAATGGAACATTGTTTAGATTTGACAGTGCGCTTTTCTAAAAACCCTTAGTTTATTTCATCACTTGTTTTTGTTTTCATTTCTGGAGGCATATAAAAAAAAGCCGGCACATGTCAAACATATTTAATTTTTATTTTATCATTGGTTTAAAAAACAAAAATTCAATCAATAAAATATTGAAACATTAAATACAAAAAAAACAAAATATAAATGAAGATAAAAATCATTTCGGGTCAATATTTCAAGTTATTGGAATTGTAACAAATTATGATTCTTGATTACCACCACAAGTAATTTGTTAAAAAAATATTATTTAGTTTTTCATTTTTATTTTGTTTTGCAACTTTTTAAAGTGAAAATTTTGTGAAAAACTCATTTTGAAAAACTAACACTTTATAAACGAAATAACAAAATCATATAAAAATCTTTTCAAAATTGATCCTCTTCCTATATATACATATAAAAATTTAATAAAGAATATAATATAACTACATATGTTTATATATACACATATATTTATATGTAAAACTGTGTTGAATGCTTAAACACGTTTTTATATAATCAATAATATATATTTGAAAATAATTATCTTTACACTAATACATATATATATATATATATATATACATATATTTATATACAGATATATGAGATATATGATTATAGAAATATATGAATATGTATACATATATTTCAACCACATAATACTACTATATATAACTATACATACATATAGCATATTATTTTTTTTCCAGATGAAACTTATTTGTTATCCAGTTCCATCCAAGAGAATATGGGTAATAAAATTTTAAATTTCTAAACACGTACTCTTTTTCCAACAGCGAATTGAAGATTGAACTTAACAAAAAAACATGAAATACCCCAAAAAAAAACTTAATAATATATCACCTATATAACTAAGAAGGATTCCCAAACATACAAATACATACATAATACTAAAAGCAGTTATAGCAAAATAAACATTGTTTGTCAAAATGTATAACCAAATTTTGGCACATTATAATGATAATAATTACAACAAAAATTTAACAGATATGTATTATTCAAATATTATAAAATAGTTTAATATAAAAAGTTAAAAATTTTAAATTTTAAAACTCAAAAAATGAATTTTTATTTTTCTTTAACTAAATATTATATTTTGACATTACATTAGTTAAGTAGGAGATTAGTTGTTAGTTGCCGCTTTTAATTTTGACTTTAAAATTTCGTACCAATGAAAATTTTTAGTATTTACAAAAATAAATTTAAAGCAAAAATGTAGGTGGTACCAATGAAAGTTTTTAGTATTTACAAAAATAAATTTAAAGCAAAAATGTAGGTTACATTGTTTAGGTAAATATATAAATCTATTTTATATAAAATTCATTAACTTTTAAAAATCTGACACTTTTTCGTTTGTATTGTATTGTAAGGTTACATCTGTCAAAAACTACCTCTACATAAAAAGTTGAGTTAAATATTTCATTGGCATTACCGTTTTTTTAGAAAAACTTTTAGTTTTTATAAACGATTTAGTAAAAGGTACATAACCGTACGATATATATATACATAACCTATATAAGCTTATAATCGTATAAACTCTTAGACCAATGACATTGTCATCCTGTAGTCAATAAAGCCTGAATTTCGCTATAAAACGTCATAGATAAAGTCCAAGTCAATTGCACTAATGAAATTATTATGACAAAATATAAAATGTAAACATGCCATATATTTTGATTTTTGATCTGATCAAACAAACTTTTATCATCAACTTCGTACAAGTTTTTATGATACCCATATATTCAACCAAACCCATGTTCAAAAGATGTTTTGTCGACTACAATGTCGTCGTGTCAAATTAGCTGTCATTTTTACTTTTTCAATCTCAAGGCCTGAACTATGCACTTAAAATATACATGCTCGTGGTAAATTATTAAATTTTGCAATTTTTGGCCCGCATGCTGTACTATTTTGCGATGTCTGTTTTATATAAATGCTTTATATATGCATATATGTATATTAACGGTAAAAAAAAATTTTGAAGAATAACTGAAAAAAAAACGGAGAAATTTTTTAGAATTGCCCGTTGAATACGAAATAGGCAGAAAAAAGAAAATCGAATTTTAAGGTTGTTGTGAAAAGAATTTTTTTTTTTTTTGTGTTCTTCTGTCTTTAATGAAATAAAAAACACGAACACTTGAACACAGAAAAAAACTAATTTCTCTTACATATTTTTTAACTTTTTTTTAAGGGAAAACAAAATATTTTTCTTAGTTTTCTTTTTTTAGTTTTAATTTTATTAAAAAAAAAATCCCTAAAAAAAATCTGGTGTTAAAAAGGTAAAATTTAAATTAAAATTTTGAAATTACCACACAAAAACTAAAAAATATTGCAAAATAAATTTAAAAATAAAAAAAAAGTGTTGAATTGTAATGTTTTTATGTGCCTAATTTTTAACTTCAATTCTCACCCAATTCAATTCTAGAAACTACATGATAGGAATGAAAGCTAATTGAAAACCTTAATTTAAAATCTTGTTTATATTCTTAGTAATTAGCACTAAATTTTGAATTAAATTTGGCATTTTAATACAAATTATAATTATTTATAATAAAAAATACTAAAGGTTTTATATAATTCATTAATTAATATGCGTTTAATAATTTAATAATTATCATAACTTACCGGATCTGGTGGTATTCTTTCCAAAATTTTTGGTTCACATGGTGGTAATTGTGTTGTTATTTTAATAGGTGTACTTGAATTTGTACCACTTGTAGAATTAGAAGTTAATGAATAACTAACACCATCTTTTAAAAAAGAGTTTGTAGCTCCTATACTTGACATTGACGTTGAAGATTCTGTTGTTGTAAATGTAACAGTTAATGTACTATTAATATCACTATTTACTTCTCTTCTACGATGATAATGATAATTTTTTATTTCTTTTTTTATATTATCATTATTTGTTTTATCGTTATCTCTTATACTTTTAACATTAGCATGACTACCATCACCAGTATCATCATCATCTGCACCACCATCATCATCATCATCTTCATTATTAATAACATCACCATCACCACTATCATTACTATCATTTACAATATCATTTAAATTTTCATTTGGATTCGAATTATCCCACATTTTATTCCCATTGCTACTATAAGCTTCATTAATTTTTGATATTTGATGATGTTGCTGTTGTTGTTGTTGTTGTTGCTGATGTTGATGATGTTGATGATGATTTTGATGATGATTATATGATGGATGTTGTTGTTGTTGCGTTTGTTGCTGCTGTTGCTGTTGTTGATGGCTTGCACTATATTCTAATGTATTTGAATCTGGCACTTCGGCATTAACAATTTTTGGTGGAGAAATTGTTGAACCTGCTACTACACACGGTGTTGTCGTTGTTGTAATAATTGTTAAGAATAATATTAAAAATATTATAGATGAAAATATTGATGTTAAAGGATTATTAGTACTACTGCTACTACTACTGCTTGTATTATATACATTTAATATTGTTGTTGTTGCAGATGCCGAAGTAGATTTGTGCCCCTTAATTGATGATTGTGTTTCAGATGATAATACTGATGAAGTTAATAATGTTGATAATGTATGACTAAAAGTTGTCATTCTAAATACAATTAAATTATTAACTGTCATTATAATAACAGCTAAACAGGATAAAATTTTTCTCCAATAACTTTTAAAACTATTAAAATCATTACTCCAACATTTTGAAGTAATTTTTTTATTGTAACGGCTATTACAATTATTAAACCTATAAGTATGCAATAAAAATGAAATAATTTTAATATAAAAAAAATTTATTGAAAAAAAATGTATTGTACGATTCAGTGGTCAATTAATTTTACATAGCAAGTAGGAGCCATTCTTAAACCTTGTACTATTGTTCATTGAATTTATTAATTATTTCTTTTTTATTTTAATTGCTAACAGTTAAGCTAAAGCCTATAAGCCTGTCTACACCATACATACTTGTTGGAACAGGGGGGGACATATCATATTATTATTATTAAAATTGATAATAA
This sequence comes from Dolichopus griseipennis, assembly GCA_963082915.1. Lineage (NCBI taxonomy): Eukaryota > Metazoa > Arthropoda > Insecta > Diptera > Dolichopodidae > Dolichopus > Dolichopus griseipennis. Next base: position 55,241,375 of record OY720444.1, on the reverse strand, counting down.
TAATAATATAACCCGAACCTCAGGTTTTTGAAAGTTCCAAAATCCCAAGATCTCAAACACCAAAATCCCAAATTACGAAACCCGATTCAGGTTGGGTACGAAGTTCCAAAAAAAACTTCAACTTATGCAAATATAAATACTCTGGAAAATGCAGCATTTCTAATTTTGAAATCCTTCATCCTTCAATCCTTCATCCAACTCTGAAATTCTCCAACTTTTTTTTATAAATAATAAGTTAACAACAAAGCATTTAAAATAATGGGGACTAACGCCCCCCAATCCTCGCAAAAAAAATTATTGTAATCCTGATTTTGTATCCACCTCTGAAATCATTCCTAACTTTTTTCATAAATAATAAGTTAACAACAAAAAATTTAATACAATGTGGGCTGATTTTGGCTTTCAGAATTTTTTGTTTTCAGTACTTTGTTTTCGGGATTTTGAAACATTCGGGATTTTTTTTTTCAGTAAAGTGTCTTGCACCCTCTTGCACCCGCTTGAAAAGGAATGGCATGCTTAACTTCCTTATCTCGTTGTATAATGTAAAATACTGTTTATAAATAAATTTAATAAACTCTTTCTTATTGTAAAACTTTTTGTCTGAATATTTTATATACTGAAGTATATAATATACTATTTTTAAAAATTTTTTTAATCTTACCTATTATCTAAATTACTAACTTTGTTATAATGTTTATGACTAGAACTCCAACTTTTACAATTTTTACTGTTACTATTTCTACAGCTATTAGTTGAAGAAAATTTTTGATTTTTATTACTAGTTCGAAATTTTTCTAATACAACTCTATCATTTTTCAACATATTTTTACATGTATTTGTATTCATTATATTTACTGTATTATGATGAACATTTTTATTATAAATATCTACAAAATTATTACAGTAACTATTATTACAATTGATGTAATCACTATTAACAAAAGTTTTATTATAATTAGTAAAAATACTTTCAATATATCTACAACTTAAAAATCGATTATTTTGAATACATTTTTCGCCAATTATAAACGTATTTTGATTATTTTCAATTAATTTTGATTTTTCTGAAAATGATTTAATAGAATTTAATTTTTGTTGATGATGTTTTTCGTTATTTTTTTGTTTATTTTTTTCAAAAAATGTTGATAGAGTTAATATTAAATCTGTTATTAAATTTGAATTTAGTATAGTAGATGTCATAAATTTAGTATTTGATTGATGTAAATGTTGAGAACAAAGATGATAGGAATTAAAGTGATGCTGATAATTAAATGTTATTTGATCATTCCAATCCATATCAATGATACTGTTTGTGTTAAAATATTTTTCAGTAATTCTTTTATTTGTTTGATAAAATATCTAGAACAAATTATCCAAATTCACTTAATAGTTGAAATTAATTTTTAGTTGAAGAATTACAATTCATTTCCTGTTCAGAAGATCTTTCTTTTGGATTTTTATCAATGTTAGATCTCAAAAAAACATCTGCAAATAAAAAATATTTTAAAATTAAATTAATAATTAAAATTATTTAAAATAAAGTTTTTTTTTAAATATAAAAAATTTAAGAAAAAGTACTATTATAGAATTTTGATAGCTCTAAAGGGGTGCTAAAATTATTTCTTAAGAAATTTTTCAGGGTGAATATTTTATCGAATCGGACTTACAGAAACACAATCAATGAAGTTTCGTATAATAAAAATTATGGCTGTTAATTTCATAGTTTATTTTACTATACTTAATTAAAATAAAGTTAAGAAGTGGTTTCTCTCAACTCAATTTATACAATACGTTTTAGGAAAGGAAGCGCTTTAAAAGTAACGAGAAAACTTGGTTTCGCTGTCAAAATATTAATACAGAACCCTCCAATATTAGAATAAATTCTACAATACCATTTAAATTCTCCTAGATCATTTTCTGTACTAAAGAACCTTATTTAAAAGATAAAATATCTTATATACATTATACAATACACAGGGTTTTTTCTAATTAGGTGCACCATTGTGTACAACTGCATAGATAATTATGAGTAAATAAATTTTGGGGAGCTAAGATAGGCCTTTTCAAGTTTCCAAGATATGGGGGTTTAAATGAAATTTAAGTATTTTTTTTAGTTTTCATAATTTTAATCTTACCTTTGTTTCTAAGACTACTTATGAAAATTTTGTGTGTTGTGTTAAAATGTATTCGAAAGCTTAAGATGTCCTCTTTTATTCTTCTATCGTTTTCTATCTTTTAGACTTTTAAAAGTTCGTAAAACACCTTGAAAATTTAACATTTTTTTTTTAAAAAAACACTAATTTTGTTTTTGTTTTTTTTTATCTACTCCTAAGTACGCAGTTGTAAATTGCAATGCACTTAATTAAGAAACACCCTGTATATCGATCATAAAAAATGTCTTTGTTTTTTATTGAAATCATATTTAAAATTATAATATAAAGCTTATTTAACAACATATAAACTGATAATAGTAGTTATAAAATATATAATATAAAATAAGTAAATAAGTTCGATATAAAAATATATATAAAATTCTATTACATATTTACATATGATGGTATTTTTTCTTTAATATTAAAGTATCATAAAGCATTTCTTCAAGTGTATTAATTCTGAAGTTTAACTTTATGACACCTCTGCGAGAGCATTTACTAAAATAAAAAGCTAGAAATAAAAAAAACACAAGAATAAATAATAATGACTCAAATAATATTCTTTTGATATAGAATTCAAATAATAACCATTTAACTCAAGCGAATCAAATAAAATAACAATTATAGCCTCACAAAATTAATTAGAAAAAAAAGAAATATGAAAACAATAATATATTAAATATATTTCAATAAAAAAATTATTTATTTATTTATTTGCAGTACCAGACAATAGTAAATATTGCCTGATAATAATAATCCTATGCCTATTTGACATTTAGACTTCTTATTAAGTTATTTTAATATATACAATATTTTTCATCTGACCAGTGTTTGAACCCGAGACTTTTCGATTGAAAAGACGCCACTTTACGACTAAGCTATCGATCAGATCAATAAAAAAAGATTTAGCCTAAAAACATGCAATAAGTTTTTATACATATTCTTCGAAAAGATATTTTATTTTTATGTTCATTGATATGGATAGCAATGATCAAATAACATTTAATTCACTAAATAGGGTCTGCGGTAGTCGAGGGTGTGCGAGTTCGATTTCAATACAGGTCATAAAATATTTATTTAAAAAAAAATTATTGAAAAATGATATTTCTTTTCAAAATCCTTGATTACCAAATATGTATAGCTTATGCAGCCCATACAAAATGGACCAAGTTTTCAACTTGAGGCCTTTTTAGACAACAAAATCAATATAAATGTTGCCGTGTGAAAATGAAGAAATGTGGTAACATATAAATATTAAAATTAGAAATGTTTATTTTTTGTAATATTTATTTGGTGGTGACGTCATTTGTTTATTTGGCATTTATTTTATTTTGTCATTTTGAATTAATTGTTGTAGTGCATAATATAGAATATATATACAATAAATATATACCGTTGTGGTGTAAAATTTTTTTGTATTTTAATTTAAAATTTATAATGAGTGAAAATAAAAAAAGAAAGGTAGGTAATATAAAAATAAACAAAGGTAGGTTGGTAGGTAATATTAAACGTTTCCACATCCATCCTGCAAACGTTTTTAAAACCAGAAGATTTTTATATAAACCATTTATTTATATGGATGTGATGAGAATATGCCAGGGCTGTATTTCATAAAACTATTAATCTAGTACAATGTATACTCGCCACTATATAATTGGTTATTAACTCTTTACTATTTATAATGCATATAAATTGATATATTTATATATACCTATGCATTATAATAATTAACTATAGTTTTCGTTCTAATTGAATGTTAAATAAACAAAACCATTTTTAAATATTTAAAATTTTATGTAAAGCAAAAATAATTCAGCTTTTATTTTCTTTAAGTGAATAATGATGTATTAACCTTTACAAATATGGTTTTGCTATAAAATCTGATGACCTACTAAACACTATTCTAAAAATAATATATATGAAGTAGTTTTTTTTTTATTTGATTTTAATGGCCTTCTTCGCAAAGTTGTACATATTACTCGGATCATCTTTTAGGATAGGCCAATTTTTTTTTGTTTTTATGGTTTTTTTTTAAGCAAAAATTATGGATCAGGATTGGTCAAATTTTTATTTAAATATTTTAATCTATAATATATTTTTTTTTTATAATAGCATAAGGAAATTAAATAACGGTATATTATAATTTATACATCATAGTTGGTATGCAAGGGGGTTCTAAAAGTTGACAAGGGCAACTAAAAGTAATCTTCCTCGCTTTTTATATTTAATGCTAATGGGATAATGCTAATTGCATACCCAAATCCTTGCTTTTAAAATCCTGGTTTTTATTTTTCTAATTTTACAAAATCCTGGTTTTATAGGAAAAACATACTTTAATTAATTCGCCTGGTTTACAAAAAAAATAATTTGGAGATTAGATCGTATGATATTAAAATTGTTTTTGTAAATCTGTATTTTGGAAATTTTGAAAACTAGGGATAACATGAATTTTTGAGAACCAGGATATTGTTTTTTTTTTAAACTAGGATTTTGGGAACTGGGAATCTAAAACGTGTATTTTTTTTAGTTTAATATTTATAAAAAAAAAATCTTTTAATTCTACTTAAAATAGTGTATTTAATTAATTATAATTTATTTCCGAAATTCTTTGTATAAAAACTGAATTATTTTGTTTGTAAACTTATTTGGACTTTGGTGTTTCCAGCTTTCAAAAAATATATAGGTTTAATGGCGCATATTATCCTTTAAGGACGAAAGGAACATTTGAAAGTATCCTTGTTATTTTAGTATAATTTATAAAAACCGTTATATCTAGCGATCTGTTCGGTATATTTTTATTCAAAGCTTTTAATTAAGATCATGGTCTGGAGAATATTTTAACGTTTATTTGATGACGATAGGTGCTGCCGTTTTGGAGATATTGTAGTTCAAAATTGAAAATTTTGGCAAAAAATTAAATTTTTAACATCTTTTCTCTAAAATTCATATTTTTCAAAATTTGGCAAAGAAACTACCTAAATATTTTTACATCGTTGGAGAGCTCTTATTTTTTTTATAACTTGTGCAAGATACAAGCATTTATGAAACAAAAAATTATTTATTTTGTAATTTCTTTTTCTATAAAAAATAATGTTTTGCCTTTTATAAACATTTGGTCCTACGCGGATACTACTTAAACCTTAGAATCCCCCTTATCTGTAATATTAGTGTCCGAAAACCAATGAAGTCGTTTACTTCTCTATAATTTTTAAATTACATCTTATTTTTCATCAGTTTTCCAAAGTAATTTGCCTTGTCCAAAGTTGAATTATTTCCTTTAAGTTAAATTTAACCAAATTCTTCTACACACATACATTAATTGTAGAATTTCTTTAAACCTTTTCACCACAATACAAAAAAATAAAGAAAATATTTATAAAATGATCTTTCTAAATTTTCATTAAAAAAAAAAACTTTTGAACAAGACTTGTTTTCTTTCTCATTTATTTAACGTGTAACCGATATGACTACAAAACTTCTTTTATTCTTCTTTTATGTTTCTTATGAACTTTTTTTTTTTTTGTTTTATTTTTCTTTGTTTTTTTTTTGTTTTTATATATTTATTTAAAAAAATTTTGTTATGTACAAAGGTACTTCTCTAAAATTTCTTTTATAACATCAGTGAAAAAAAAATAAAACTTCTTAAGTTTCAGTGGTATTTGATATTAGATATAAAAAAAAAAGCAAAAAAAAAATAAAAAGTAATACGGAAGTAAAGGTATTGTACCCTTCTTCTCATATAGGAAATATTTTTTAAGAGTTGTTTTGTTTAAATTAAAAAAACCAATACAAAGAAAAAGTTTGTGGCATAAAGTTACAAAAAGAAAAACAAAAACAAAAACAAAAAAACTAGCAATAAAGACAAAAAAATTGACTTTTATTTGAAAAAAAAAAAAAACAAAATTAAAGTCACTCGTCAGCCACTTTGACAACAATTTGATTTGGAAAAAAAACCTACTTACCATATACGCATTTTATGACGAAATAACAAATTATTTTATTAAAATATCAATTTTCTTTCATTTTGCCAGAAAAATGTACTTTAAAAATTGTCTTTCAACTTTTTTTTTGGCACATTTTCAAAAAATTTTGTAAAAATATGCTTATATAGTTTCACTCTCTCTGTCCGTCCGTCCATCCTTTCATGTATTGACTTCTACACCATTTTAAATAAAGAATTGGAAATTTTAAATACAAATAGATATCGCAAAAATAAAAACAATTTCGTGGATGAATCCATTACGGATATACGACCTCTGAAAGTCCCGAAAATCCCTATGTGTAAGCTATTATAACAAGAGTTCTAAAATTATTAATAATTGAAATCTGGAAATGATAAACGACAGCTATTTTTACGAGCTTTATAAATGTAATATAAATATATTATATAGGGTTGTCATACGATACTTTAATTTATCGTTATGCGAAACTCAATTTTTTTGCAATATTTTTGATCCATCATATCTTTTAGCTGAAATTTTGGGGAAAATTAGATTCTTAGAAATTAGTATAAGTTATTTAAGAAATGTTTTTTGTGACGCCCACTATTTAGGAGCTGTAAGAGATCAAGAGTTTAAATTCTGCTATTTTAAAACATTTGTAACTTAGAGTTCCAACATTATATTATAACATGTGTTAAAGATTTTATTAATTTTAGATATCGTCTTTAAAATTAATGAAAGTGTCTCTTAGTTTTTAACCATTTTTGCTTATATAATAAAATTCTAGGGAAAGTTCCAAATTTTGGTGAAAGTTACAATTTAATTAAAATAGAATTTGAGTGAAGTAGCGCCTGAAAGTTTCAGAAGAAGATATATCCTTAAGAAGCAGGACAAGTTCCTCAGAAAAAATATCAGAAGCATTTATTTTGGTTTTGAATTCTCAGAAAATTTTTTACGGTTTAATTTTTACGAGTCACCTCCGAACTACAAACTAAGCCCCAAATCCAAAACTAAAATAAAAACAAATTAAATGTGCTGGGACCCACTTCGAAAAATTCATGAAATACCAAAATGTCTGTCAGCCATAGTTTGAATTCAAAAAACATGTTGAAAATTGAGGCAAAATTTTAAAATTATAACTTCTATAAAATTACGGTAAATAACGGTACCCTGAATTTCGTTATTATTCATAATTTATAATTAATTAATAAAATAAATAAATTATAATAATAACAATTTTTATCCAAAACAAAGCATGAAACATTGTGTATGCTTTGGAAATATGCATTTCTAAAAGCCCTTGGATTTTTTCATAACATGTTTTTTAATAAAATCATACAAAGTGACGTCAAAAAAGTAATAATAATAAAAAATATTAACTTTTTTTTTTGCATTCATGAAATATTTTGACATAAATAAATGTTTTCAAAACTTTTAATTCTTTTATAGTAACTCTGAAAGTAAAGCTAAGAAAAAAAATAACTTTACCTCTTTATCCGATTTTTACCTCACATACGATTCGTTTTAAGTGTCATTAATTTTTTTAGAAAAAAAATAACAATAATTAATAATATAGCTTTATTTCACAATTTAGGACCCTTAATTTTAGAGGTCCATAGACCAACAGATGATAAAAGGTGACCAAACGAATAAAAAAATATAATAGGTCTGCATTGCCTCTAACTTTAAGGCAGTCAAGTATGAATTGCAATTTGAAAAAATAAAAAATTCCAATATCTTCTAATGGTAAGCTCCTTAAAATTTTTGTTAATCAAACTCTAGCACTGAAGAAATCTGCATGTTGTAAACGAAATACTGGTATTTGCATAGATAAATAATTTTAGTGAAATTAAAAGGAACTCGTTTTCTACTCGTTTTTTATTAGTTTCACTCTGTCCACCCGTCAGTATGTTTACAAAAACTAATACACCTTTTGAAATAGTGGTAAGAAATTTTAATTAAGGTAGGTATTGCAAATAAAACAATTTAATATAAGAACTTTTTTCAGTAGGCCGAACCGTTACAGAGCTACCGCCCCGAAGTCTGAAAAACCCTATATTTAAATTGTTAAAAAAAAAGAGTTTAATTAGGTGTATTTTCAATTTGAAACGGTAAAAGGCAGCTGCTTTTATAACCTTTATAAAAATATATCGCTTTAATGTATAGATTTGCCATACTTCTAAAATTAACCGCAAACTCAATTTTTGCAAAATTTCTGACTTTTCATATCTTCAGAACGGCTCAAGCTAAGGATTTGAAATTTTGGGAGATGTTAGATAGTGTAAGAAAATTTTTTTATCATACCCTCGGTATAGGAGCTGTAAGGGATCGAAAATTTAAATTTTGCTATTTTAAGCACCTGTTAAATGCCTATATATTCATAATTAAAAGCTGCAACATTATATTTAAACATATGTTAAAGGTTTTTCTTAAATTTGTAGAAAGTCTTAGTTTTAAACCAGATATATAAAAAAATTTAAAATTTTTCATGAAGTCACAATTTAATTCCTAGAACCTGAAAATTTTGGGCGAAATGAGGTGGTGTTAGAACCTCGAAAATTATCATAAGTTTGCTTACTAAAAATTTGGATATCTAAAATATTCTAATAAGGTTATTAGAAATTAACAAAAAAATATTATTTCAGCTAAATACTTTGAGATAAATACTTTAAAAAATTATCTTTAGGATTAAAAAAAACGTACAATATGGTGTGAGCCAGAATTTCACATTCATTTAACAAATTTTTATACTAGCTTCAAGTATATAAATTCTCAAATTTGACGAGCTAATAGAAACGTGAATAAAAACAGCTCTATTTGTCCTTAGTGTTCGAAAACTACGAAAGATTTATGATTCTGGTTTGAGAGCTTCTGTGGCTACCGGTGCCATTTTGATTGCATCAATATATAATGAAATTCAAAAAAAAATAGCGGAATTGGCAAACTCCTTTTTATGGATATATGCGAAGGATGCAACATAATAATACAAATGTACTGTAACAATAATTTATAAGCGCATGATATAGATCAGTCATCAATCAAACCAGACTCGAATGACCATGGAAAAAAACAAAGTATCCAACTAGTGCATGTCTTTGACTAAAAATATAAAATTAGTTTTATTTCAGTCAAATGAGTCACTAATGACTCTTCGTTCGACCTTCTTTGAGTGCACTCCAATATAGTAAAGCAAATTTTTGTATTTTAAATTATAAATTAATTAATTCATATTATTACTTATATTTATAATGTTTTTATTGAGTAATATGAATAATTTTTCTTCAATTTAAAATTTTTTTTTTTTAAATTTAACAAATATTTGTATAAATATTTCATTAATTTTTTAAAACCTTAATTTGATCACATAATTCACATAATTTTTTTTTCTTCATATTTTGTTTTTTCACTCAAACGGGTGTGAGTGTTTTTTCTTTTTAGATATTTATATAATTACTGTAAAATTATTTTTGGATTTACACGGCCATATCCAAATGGTGGCAAGATAAATATTTTTTTTTATAATTTTTTTATAGGTATTTGATGTTTAAATTATAAATAAAACAATAAATAAACCAAAACTATTACACTTCTTAATCAAATTCTTAATTTTTTTATAAACACTTTTTCTCATTTATTTTTTCTTAATTTTGTCTATTTTATTTTCCAATAATTAATTTTTAATAATTTTATTTTTTAATAACTTTTAAATTTATCAATTTTTTTTTTCTTTATTTATTTTTCATAATTTATTTTAATTTAAGCACGCGTCGGATAGGTTTTGTTTACATTTAATTGTGAAAAACGAAATTTTAAATTAAATTTTCTAGCAGTAAACAATACAAATACAATATTCATCTCCCTTCCTCTCATATGTGGATGTTAATAATGCTCTGACTTTTTAAGTTTTCAAACTTTATTTCTCTTATGATGATACATTAATATTTGTAAATAATAACATTTTAATTATAATCACTTTTTTATATTTTTCTTTCTTATACGTCTCTTTCTTACTAATTAAAGTAAGGTTAATATTGATGAAATTTTAAAATTTAATTTTTTCCCCCCAATTTAAATTTTTTTTTTCCAAGCGATCATGTAACTTTGCTTTGGATGAGTTTGTGATTATAACTTCGTTCAATAAGGGCACATATTATAGTTTTTTGCCATTTATTTATATCTTTTCTCATTTCCGGTAAAATTGATTATAAAATTTTCTTTTTAATAACCTGTATTAACAAATAACAAATTTGTACATATTATATATTATTTTCTTATTCTTTTATATTTTTGTATATTTTTTTCATTTTATTTTTATAAATCTATTATTACAGGCTACTCGCCTGTTTCACACTTTATCTCTAAAAGAGGCATCGCTATAAAGCTTAAGCCAAACTTTCAACTATATTTGAGTCAAAATTCTAGTTGGAAAACATGTCATATATTTCTCTTTTCTAGCCAGATCTCTCAGCTCAAACAAGCATGAAACTACTACGGAAATGGAAAATCCCTCTAACCAGATCAATGAAATTTTGAAGTCATATCCAAAAACTGAAATTGTTCTGGCTGGGAATTTCAATGCTCATAACAGATACATTTTTCAAGTAAAACTTCTTTGAGTTAAAGCTCAATTGGGAAACAAGTTGAACTATTTCCCTCAGTGTTTCATCTTTATCAACTTGTCCAAAATCGTATACTTGGATCGCTGACCGTGCTGATACTTATCCTGAAAAGTATGTTGTTTCAGTTGATTGCCCCTGGCGTAACCTTTTTTTCTTACAAAAAAAAGCAATAAAAGCGAAACCTCTAACTGCCATACTTCTGAACTTCCTTGATTGTAAAGGTTTGCTCCATGATCGACTATACAGGTTCAGAGCCCGTCGTACAACCGGTGATCTCATAACTTATCTTTGCGAGAAGGTTTCACCACTGCGTTGAATCTGATGTGGTAGCCTTGGACATTTCTAAAGCTTTTGAAAATTTGTGCCATGATGCTTTAATAGCAAAGTGCGATGCGAGGCTTTAGGTTTAAGTAGAGTTTTCATAAAATAGATTGGAGATTTCCTTTCGAATCGCACGATTCGAGTACTTATTGATGGTTATACATCCAACCTATTTAAAATTAATGCTAGTATCTCAGGGCTCTGTCCTGTCCCCCACTATTTTTTTAATATTTATCAATCACCTTCTTTCAATAACCTCCAATCCAATTCACAGTTTCGCAGACGACAGCACCCTTGTGGCGTCCTATGAATTTCATAGCCGTTGTATCATTATTCAACAGATTAGAACAACATAAAAAAATATCATGATTAGTGAGAGTGAACAACAATTTAGCAAAAATCTATAAATAGGTTGAGAGTAATCGTAGATTTCAATACCAAAAAAGTCATTGTCGTTTAATCTCGAGAAAAATCGCAATCTCTATCCCCAACCTGTCATTTCAGGGCGCACCTTTACAGCACACAAAAGACCTTAACATTCTGGTATCGGTTTAATCCAAAAATTGAACTGGTTAAATCATATTTTTGGTATAGTTAAAGTGTTTAGGTTTCTTGTTCCGCTGTAAAACTTACTTTTTTCCACTTCATCTTCTCAATATCTATAAAATATATATATGACAAAAAATGGAGCATAATGCACATATTTGAGCTGGTGCTCCCCAATCGAAACTAGGATATTTCGATAAAGTGCAAAATACAGCTATTCGTTTTATAAATGGTCCCAGTGTCCCTCAATGCTTACGTTACTTACCCATCGACCCACAGTCTGGTCAGTTATCTAGTTTTATAGAAATGTAGTTGGAACGAATACCTGTTCCAAAGAAATTAAACAATTAATTCCACATCTCAAAGTTTTCGAACGTGAAATAAGGAGTGCCACAGATGCTCATCTCTACACCGTACAGTTGATAAAATGGCGTAGCACGACTTATGGAAATTCGTTTGTTATACATTTGTCAAAATAATGGATTCAGTTACCATGTAATGTATCTCTTTAAGTTGGTGATTTATATCTTTACAGTCCTAAAAAGTTTAAGAAGAGCGTCAACATCTATCATTCAAAATTCCCTCTATCCAACTTAATCCATAACTCCCAAATCCTATCCCAAATATCCTTTCTCAATCCTGATCCTGAAAGCCAAGCAATTTATATGTATTTTAGGTCCTTTCCAAGTTTAGTTTTTTAAAAAAAAGAGGGGGGGGGGGGTTTAGTTAAAGTCCAACACAACAAAAATGAACCCCACACAGATATATCGAGCAAAACTTGTATGCTCTAAAATCCCCTTAATTTAGAATATCACATAATATATATATATATGTTTATATTCTGGACACACTTTTATAAAAGCGTTTAACCCTGATTTTGAAACCAACTCGAAAATCCTCGGAATACACAATTCCCTAAACAATATAAAAATATATACATAAATATTCTGTAAAGGCAAAAAAAAATTCCTACCAATTTATACACCCCTATTCTTGAAGGCTCACCACTTTATCTTCTTAGCGCTCATCCCTTCGCTTCTCAGCGCATCTCATCTAAAAAAAATGATCACGTCTGCTTATTCTGGAAAACTTTTTTTTGAGGTGATGTCATTTTTGCAAGGTTAGAAGACATTAAAAATTTTTTGTTCTTACTTTTGATTTTTTGTTGTTGTCAAAAGTTATAAAAATAAATATGGATGAGTTTTTTTATTTGTATACGATTTTTCTGAATATGAAAAAAAAAAATATTAATGCAGAATTAAGAAGTATCAGAAATAATTCAAATACTTCTGAATAGGCTTGCCAGATTTTTCAAAACTCAAATCGGGACAGTACAAAAAAAAATTTATTTTCTATGTATTAATTTATTAAGCTTTTTAAAATAAACCAAATTTAATGGGAACACAAAAATTAACATTCATTTCATTAACTTTATATAAAAATTCAGTTAAGCTAATGAATAAAAATATAATAAATAGAATGAATAATAAATTAAAAAATATGATTTTATTAGTATTGAATACTAAAGGTTGTTAGTGTACAAAGTCAGTATTTATTGCTACTTTTAGCAGCTTTTAAAATATCTTTATTTTTTGAAATATAATGGTACATTTCGCTTCAATTTTGATCTAAATTTACCAAGCATTGTAAAATAGCTTCTACTGTTTCTGGTAAAAGTCTGCTCCGTTCATCCGTCCACTGAATTGACATAAGCGAAAAAATTCTTTCCACATTGGCATTATGTCCGGGTACGTTCAGATTTTTAATTTTGGGCCGGTCAACAATTATTTAATTATATATTTCATAAATTTAATTTTGATTTTTATAATAAATATAATCGGGACGTTTGGCTGTCCCCAAGACACTTTTTGGGGATACTCGAAAACATCTCTCAAAACGGGACAATCCCGATTAATCGGGACGTCCGACAACGCTACTTCTGAATTACCTACACCTTATAAGTGAAAATTATGTACCTTTCATAAGTTTAATCAAAATTTTTTTTCGTTTTAACGTACATACATACATTACAAGTAACTGAAATTGAAAATTTATGAAATTAATTATTTTTTTTTTGCAAACATAAGAAGTTTAAAGGTACCTACCTACATAGATGTTTGTACTTATAATTTTTTTTTTAATTTTCAGGTGCCTAAACTAAAATGTTTTTATATTGTAATGCATGTTAAAAAAATATAATTGTCTTTTTCACAAAGCAAATGCTATTAAATTTAAATTAATTTTTAGTTTTTGCATTTTTTTTTAACATTTAAAATTTTAAAGAAAAAACTAGACATGATACTCTTAACCCTTAGGCAAATTTAGAAGTGATACCACAATTTACTATCACTTCGTATACTACGCCTTCTCAAGAATAGCCAAACGTGAAGATTTTATGTATATTATTATAACGACGTCACGTCAAATTGACAACATGGCGTGAATATCACTTTTGAGGCTTCAAGAATAGGGGTGATAATTTAACCAATACATATATATATATATATAATTATTATACACACATTAATAAATGTGTGTATATAAATATTAAAAATTATATTAGAGTTTGTTACAAAATCGGGGTTTCAATAATTTCTTTAACAGGAGTTTTGGAACGGCAGCCCCCACTACTTTATTTTAATTGTTAAAATATGTACATACATATGTATACATATAAAAATAATTAAAACGGATAAAGTTGATTTCAAAATCAGTGTTATACGCCTTTTGCAGAATATATATATTTATTTCATTTTAATTTAATACCTATTTCGTTTTAAAAAATTAAATAAACTCAAAATAAAAATTTCACGATTTTGGCTTTATTTCAAATTTTTAATTGAAATAAAGCCAAACGAGTGCAATTTGACTTTACATCATTTGGCTTTATTTCAGGGAACCAAAAATTGAAGAAATTGTAACAAGATTTAAACAAATTGTAAAACCCATCGGTCTAACGTAATAACATCATTCACTATAATAAGATAAAAGTATCATGAAAAAGAAACTTATTAGCAGCAATCTGTATACTAACATTGAGAAGTTAATAATAAGATAAAAAAATATCACCCAAAACTAAAGAAATGGAAATTCAGGTGATACAATTGGATCAATGACGATATTATTAGAGCGATATAGATAGATTATTGGTTGTATGACTGTATACATTCGAACGCCATATTCTAGCTGACAGAATGAAAGAATTAGCAAAAGATGAATTATGTTAAATTAACATTTAATATAATTATTGACTAAGTATTTGGCTAATATATAGATCAAAACGAGCATTATTCGAGTATGACCCACACGTCTCCTGAGATTTTGAAACATATTTTCCAAATTAATAATGCCAGAAATCTGAAAAACTTCTACAAAGTTGTTCTGTCCTGTTTCCACTATGTTTTTGAATTTTGAAATAAATTGAAGGATTGGTTTTGGTACATATCACGCGCCTTCTCGAAAAAAAACTTTTGTTCGCTTAATTCTATCCACTCCGACCCAGGTATAAACTAATTTTAACAAAGCCGGTGGTAGATTAAAAATTAATTTTGTTTCAAATTCATGAAATTCTTTATTAAGAGGAAAAAATTGAAAATTTAAATGTTTCTGACTTTTGCCTTCTGATAAGTTCAATTTATATATGTCCTAAATTAAATGAAAATTTCCTTTTTAATGTTTTCTGAATTTTTCTAAAAATAATTGTCTTTACTTTAAGTTAGGTAAAAAAAGTTCTTTATGCTATCTCAAAGAAATTAAGTTAAGTATTTTTTTAAGTGAAATTGCGAAACATGAATTGTTAATGGTAAATCATTTTAATTTTGCAATATAAATTTTTTCCAAAAGTAATAGATTACTTATATTACTTATCCCTGTTATTAAAATAAATAATTTAGTTAGTTTTTTGCATTCACTTATTAAATTTTATATACAGTTGCTATAAAAACCTTTTACAAAAAAATTTACAAAAAAAAAAACTTTCATAGACTCAAAAAAGCGTTTATTTTATTTTAATAATCTTTTAATTGTGTAAGTTTCTAAAATAGAAACATATATGGATTATTACTTTTAATCATTAACATTGGAATAAGTTTCAATCATTTTCATTATAAATTAAAAAAATATTTATTTTCCCCCCCAACCCAAAAAAAAAAAAATTTTAATATTTGAATATGTTGTTTAAAATATTTGAATAGTAAATGTGAATAATGGAAATCATGAACAACAAATTTTAAAAACTCAAAAATTAATACTTTTTTCTTCAACTTATATTGGATACAATAACGTAGTTCATATAAACTTAGTATTTAAAACCAAATCGGTTATTTCTGCTTTTAGCGTGTTTACTAAGAAACTCTAATTGTTGTCCTTGATCATCAAGTTTGTTTTCGAATGACGAAAACTTACTTAACATTATTTCAAGTGCATTATTTAAATTAGATAAAGTATTAACACATAAATTATTGGAATTGATAGAATCAATATTATAATTAGTTGACCTCATTAATTGATTGTTAGTGTTATATGAATCATTTTCGCATATTTGCATTTGTCCATAGTTAGAATTATTTTCAAATTTTCGTAAAACTAATTCTCTACACTTAGCACATAGGTAATGAATTTCACAATCTCCCAAATTATGTTCAAACCATTTTTGGCACTTTATACATTTAATATTAAATGGTTTTAGAGGTTTTTCCCAATTTATAATAAAATTGTTTAGGACTTTTATTTTGAAAATTTGCCACAAAGAACTTCCCTTTGCTGCTTGAACTATAAAATGTGGTAGTGTTTTGTTCATTTCAATTGAATGATTAGTGTTTAGTCTGATAACCTTTTCAAACTTTGTTCTAAAGGTTTCATGCATTTTTAAATGTTGAAGAACTTCGTAAGAGGAGTAACTATTAGGTAAACCTTTTAACACCAAACATAGCTTTTCTTCTTTTGGTTCATTTAGCAAATTATTTGACTTACTAGATCCTACATTTCGGTTGCTGAATAAAAGAGAGCGGCTACAGTTCTCACTTACTTCATTAGTTGAAAAGTTTCCCATTTTAGATGTTGTTCTCATATGACTATTAGGCTTTGTGTCATTCAAATTAATAGAAGACACTTTTCTTTCAATAATTTCCTCAACATGATTTTGGTGTGTAGTTGTATTTTTTGATTGTTTTATGTCCATTTTTTGATAGTCGTTTTTGATGTTTTGTAATTTACAATCTTCAATATCTTTTGGTTGTTTGATTTTACCTTTTGCTGATAATTTTTCTACCATCTTTTTTAGTTCATCTTGTTCCTTTTTTAGTCTTTCAACTTCTTTTTGTAGAAAGATTAACTCATCTGTTTCTACAACTTCGTCTTCAACTAAATCACTTGCTTCTGATGAATCCTCATCTGTTTCACAGATTTCGTGTTCAACTAAATTAATTGCTTCTTTTTCACTTCGCTCCTTAAGCAGCTCTTTCTGTTTACTTTTTATATATTTTAGAAAGCTTATCTCATCTGCTGAATCCTCATCTGTTTCCCACATTTCGTCATCATCATCATCATCTTCTTCCGTATGTTGCTCCTTAAGCCGGTTTTCCTCTTTACTTTTTTCATTTGTTAATAAGCTTATCTCATCTGTTGAATCCTCATCTGTTTCCCACATTTCGTCCTCAACTGAATCAATTGCTTCTTTCTTACGTCGCTCCCTAAGCCGCTTTTTCTGTTTTTTACTTTTTTTAGGCGGCATGATTGCAACTTTTTATGACAGGCTGTTTTAATATTCTTTTTAACAATTATTAACAACTTAACAAATTGTTAAAGTTTAACAAATTAAATAAATTTGGATATTTCTTTGTGAATAAAAGAAAATCAAATCATTGAATTGGGATCGACCGTTTAAATAAACGATAGATAGCTTTAGAAAAGCTTCTTTCATTTAAATTTATTTTTGACAATTATCACAACACATTTGTTTTTGTTTGACAATTGAAATTCACCTATGAAAAGATGAAACATGAAATAACCCTGGCGTTTTACCCGACCATTTCGTAGGTACAGTGAAGAATAATGAGTAATGACATTCCTACAATCCTTTAGTAATTTAAAAAAGCGAATGCAACACAAAAGTATACTATACTTTTTCACATCTCAAAGATTCGTATACCCCTGTCGAATTTAAATTCTAGGATAAGCTGTTTTTTTTTAATTTTACGAATTCAACTTTTTTAAAATTCAACTAATTTATAATTTACAACAAAGAACTAAAAAGTAAAAAAAAATGTTCATTATATTTCTTTTTCTAACATTAAACTGTACTTAAATATTGAACGAAATATTTTATTTAGTAATATCTCCCAAATTTAGTTTTAAATTTTATAAATGGGAAAAACTAGATCTAAATTATTTAGTAACTTCTGACTAATACAACATTTCTTGTCTTGGAATGAAGCTGATAAACAAGAGTATTAAATCGACATGCTTTAAGTTTATTATGTTTATATATATTCAAATTGAAATTAATTTGCTTGCAATTTCCATTTTAATTTTTTTCTATGAAAGTTTTCACCCAGATTTTTCAAGGTAAGTACAATTTTTGCAACAGAAATCACAAACACTTTTTTTCACAATGAAAAGTTCGCAACGAAAGAATCACAATAGCAAATTTTATTTTTTTGTCTTTTTAAAGGATATATTATTTCGCTTCAAAAATATAAAAAATGTTTTCTTCGGTATTGATAAACATTAACAGAGCACAGGTAAGATCAAATACCCTGATTTATGATTCGCAAAACTCAAAGTATAAAAAAATTCGACACCAAACCCATCTCGGGTTTAATGTCGATTAAACCTTCTATTCTAATATTCCCAACGAATCGTTTTATACGTCGATTTCTAATTTTTTAAGGCTTTGTAAGCTAGAAACACCATATTAATTATAAGTAAGAAGCTATAAACACCTTACTACAATCTTAAGAAATTTCTACTCTCTGTAAATTAAAATATTTTTGTTTCCCGCTTTTATGTTCCATATTCGCTTACTTATATTTCTTTGGACGAAAAATAGTTGAATTATTCTGTGCAGAATTAAAGCTTAAAAATCTTACTCTACAATTTCGATTTATTAGAACGTCCTACCAGCGAATAAGTTAGTTCTACATTATACCAATTGTACTCCACCGTAACAGATAGCTACCAATTGACAGCTACTTAAACATTTTAAAATTAAAAATTATATAATTTTTTTCGCCGCTAGATGGCAATTCCGCTACTAATAACTTTTATATTCGGAACCAGAATAATCATGTTGTAATAAAAATAAAGTATCGTTATGTTACTCTAGTATTTCGAGTTACTCAAGTTTCAATATGGAAATAAATTAAAACTTTGAAATAAAATACAAATTTATTAATTATAGTACATACTTACTTTTCTACTTTATGCATTTTTCTAAACAAATATAGGTATACACAAAAAAAATAAGAGAAATGAACTTAAAAGGAACCTTCGTATAAAAACTTTAACGACATCATCACAAAAGAAATGAACTCAAAAGGAACCAAGTTCCAGGAAATATAGGCTTCGTAAAGTTGATTAAACAATGTTTTTCATATGATGCGAATAAAAGAGTATGGGTGGATTCTGGATTAATGTATGTATATAATATATATTTATATTAAAGAATTAATAGACCTAATTTTTAGATTACAGATATGAAAGTCGGCAATTGAAAAATCCACACTCAATATAAAAAAATTCGATCTTAAATAAATCTTTGAATTGCAAAAACTATGAGAAATTAATTTACCGTTAACAAGATTCATGGAAAACCAAGAATTTATTTTATAATCTTCTGTTTACATATTAAAATATTACTTAAAAAATTGAAGTTCAAGTTATGTTAAATTAACAAAACATGAGTCAAAACCTATTAGAAAAAAATTAGAAATTTACAATCAGTCAGATTTAAAAAATTATTTCTGAATACCTAGGATTAATCATTTTTAAAAATTAGTATTCCTTGGCTGCAGCATTAGAAAAAAGCTAATAAAGTGCGGTGACCATTTATTTTTTTCGTCTGATTATATTATTTTAATATTATTTTATGCTTCCTTGCAACAAAACCCACTAACAAATTTAATCCATTTCTGCAGATATTTCAAACAATTTTTATAAAACTGTTGTGTTTCATTTTTCTGTTCTTTATTCTATGTAGTCGGTGATAATGGCAGTTGCAATCTTTTATGAAAACCCAAAATAATTCACTTTTATGGGATGCGACGACTTTTATGGGATGCTTTGAATTCAAAATATGGAACAATTATTATCAGCGAACAATCGTTTAAACAAAATGAATTATTTAAATGTTGGCTCTTTTTAATATTCATTCAAATTAGCCACATTTAGTTTAAAACTCCAACCAAAATTTTTTGTAGTGGAATGAAATTTTCTTTTTTACACAAATTCAATTTTGTATCTTTTTTCAATCGTCATTCGGCAACCTAGAAAAACCCATAGAATTATTAGTACTTTACTAATTTTATGAATTTATATTATTCAATCTATCGTGCGCACACCACCCCAGACAATGATAAAGATTATAAGAAAAATAAACATGTGAATTGATTGCAAAATCGGCTTAACTATTGATAATACTTATTTATTAAAATGTATTTTAAATTTTGTTATGTGATTATTGCTTAACTACTTTATCAGAAAAAAAACAGCCAGAGCTTTTGACCTAATTCAAATATTTTGATAATTCATTAACAAATTTAGTAAGACTTTTTATCGGCTCTTTTATTCAGTTTGAGACTATTAATAGTAATGAATATTTTTACAGAAAAATCTTTAATTTTGGAAAATTGGAATTTATTTATTCCCCTAGCCCTTATAATTTTGTGTTCCTTCTATTTAAAAAAGAAATATTCACATAAAAACAACAATTTAGACGGTTCTGAATATATTGGAGCTGGTAATTTATTTTTTATTATATTTTATATTTTTTTTTCATTAATTAAACATTTGACGATTTTATTTTAACAGAGTTCAGTCGTGAAAATGACGATATCTTTGAAAAAGATTTTTTTACACCAACTTTAGATGAAAAAAATCATGTTCCATATCAAGGTGCAACAATTACCTTGGAAGGTGGAGCCTTTAAATTTTATGAAATTATCAACAATAGAAGGAGTGTAAGAAAATATAGTAAAAAATCTATACCTTATGAAATAATTGAAAAATGCATTCAAGCAGCTGGTACTGCGCCTAGTGGTGCTCATACAGAACCTTGGACATTTTGCGTAAGTGGTTTAAATACATGTATTATTTACAATAAAAATAATTTCAAATTATTTTTCACATAAGGTGATATCCGATCATGATATAAAAAGTCAAATACGAGAAATTATTGAAAATGAGGAATATTTAAATTACAGTCAAAGAATGCACCGTCAATG
Source organism: Dolichopus griseipennis (assembly GCA_963082915.1). Classification (NCBI taxonomy): domain Eukaryota; kingdom Metazoa; phylum Arthropoda; class Insecta; order Diptera; family Dolichopodidae; genus Dolichopus; species Dolichopus griseipennis. The sequence goes on along the minus strand of OY720444.1, from coordinate 55,220,355 downwards.
GACCACTGATTTACAACCTTTAAAAACTAATCATATTAAAGAGTACTTAACCGATGCTCCATATTTAATATTGATATTTAAACAAATTTATGGCATTAGGAATGATGGTAAAAAGAAACAACACTATTATAACGAAATATCAGTATCTATTGCAACTGGTATTTTGCTTTGTGCTCTCCAATCAGCAGGATTAAGTTCTTTGATTACTACACCTTTAAATTGTGGTCCAGCTTTAAGATCTTTATTAAATAGACCAAATAATGAAAAATTATTAGTGCTTCTTCCAGTTGGATATGCTGCGGATGATTGTGAAGTTCCAGATTTAAAAAGAAAGAATGTTAATGATATTCTCGTTAAATACTAAATCAAATAAGCTACAACATAATTGTTTTTAAATTTATAATACGTTTATATTTTCTTTATTAATTTTATAATTTTCTAAGCAAGTTTTAATAAAATTTTCAAATGTTTTGGAACCACAAATAACAACATTAATTTTATTTATATTTAATAATTTTAAAGTTTCCCCAATTTCCTCATTGTCTAGTTTAAAGTTGTAAATTTTTTCTCCATACTTAATTTTGTTTTTAAAATGTTCGCAACAAACTTTCCCGCTTTTACTTTTATTATTTTCATCTTTACCATTATTTGAAATTTTACAATCGTCAACTTGGCATTTTTCTCTTGCAATATATATTCTTTCATTAAAATTCCAAAATTGCTTATATTCTAAAATTTTTTTTCTAAAATAGAAATTGTCAAAATTCAAAAAGCAACCAAAGTAATGTATTCTAGTCATATCATCCTCGTTATTTAAAATTTGCTCAATAATTCGTATAACTGAAACAACAGCTATTCCATTTGTGAATATCAACAAGTGCTCGTATTTATTCATTTCATGGTAAAAAGTACCAATTGGTCCTTTAAATTCTACCAAATCTCCTAATTTCATTGTTTTAATAAATTTAGACATTGTTCCTTTTGGACTTAAATTAATTAAAATTTTGAATTGAAATTTTTTAATATCTAACCAATATGGAGTATATGGACGACGGCATAATAAATTTTTCATCATAATGTGATGACCAGGTGGAACATATAAAAACAAATTACTTTCTGTTGTTTCTATATGTGTTGAATTTTTTGTTAATTCAGTTGTATCTGATTGATTTTTTAATTGAAAAGTCAATTCTATAATATCTGGCTCAACAACATATTCAATCAGCAACAGTTCGTAAAATCGATTCTTGTTCAAACAATTGACTTTATTGTTTAATTCAACTGCTTCATTTGGATTTGATTGTAACTGATTTGCATCTAATATACAATTCGCACAGCCATTTCCACAGCAATCCGATTCCTCCACTTCATAGCAGTTTAAGTTCATGATTTTTCTTTTATGGTAATTTTTCCATTAAACCAATAAGATTTATGATCCAATTTCAAATTAAAATTTGATTATCATCTTAATTTTTGGTTTCAAATGTAAAACCTAAGATTATAAAAAAAAAAATTAAATTTTCAAAACTTTTGTTTAACAACATTTAATTAGGAATAATAAATTGTAATGATATGGGTTAAAATGATTTACATGATTTAAATCCAAAATATTTTGTTAAACAAAATTCTTTTTCGAAATTTATTAAAACTAAACCATAATTATAAATACAATTAATAATAACGGTAGAGGTTATTCACACTTGTTTCAGGTCGGAAGAACCATAATACCACACCAAACATTGTTTTTTAAAAAAAACATTACAATATTTGGAATTTTACCATTAAAATGTCAGTTTTATTTAATTTTTTAATAAAAATTGATAATGTTAACTACAAAATAATAATTCATAAAAAAGTTAATTAACTAAAGAAATTCAAACGTACGACGAAAGAAACAAAAAATATGTAAACAAAAAATAAATAAATTCATTTGACAAATGACATTTAACTTGACATAATGTTTTTGTTGGAAATTAATATGAATGATTTTTTAAAATAAAAAGGTAAAAACACAATTTGCACCACTGACTACCGACCACCAGCTAATTTTGCTTCACACAACTAATCTTTGTCACAAGAAACATAATTGTAGCGAAGCGAAATTAAATAATAAAAACAAAAAATATTAAAAAATTAATTTGTCAAAAACTATAGGAACTGTACAAATTGTTCGTGGCATATAAATTGTCTAAAAGAATTCGAAAAATAGAAGAAAAAAATGGTTGGTACGTGAAGTAAATTTAACCCGAGATGAGTTTGGGTTTTTTGGAAAATTTTTCAAAGTTTAAAATTGAATTGTCAAACACGACTACACCGAAAAAATTTCAAAATAAACCTTTTTCGACGACGATTTGGTTGGGCGACGATTTGGTTGGGCGACGATCGTCACAACTATGTGAAAATATATATGAATTAGTTTTAAAATTTTCGCCGCGATTATTTCGTTGCTGGTTAGATTATTTTTTTACCTATACGTGAAGCTCATTGCTGCTTCCCCTGCTCCACGAATTGTTTTAAAATTTATTTATTTTCAGCTGTATTTTATAATTATTATTATAAAATAACAAACTTTATATTATTATGTTTTGGGCACAATGAGCGTAGCCATGACGCAGCTGTTAAAGTTTACAATTGCCAAAAATTGTAGCTATCAAAGTTTAAAGTTAAAACGTAATCAATTTAAACGTCGTTGAAAACTTTCATGTGCATTGTATTCCATAGTTTAACTTTTGAAATAGCATTTCAACGTTGGTGACAGCGCTCATTGTGCTTAGGATTGTACAATTTAATTATACTTTACAAAATACAACTAATTTAATGACTTTTTTCTATTATTAAATTTTATGTTGGCGCAACAAAAATATCAACTGCCTTATTAGATAAAAGAATTTTTTCGAACTGATATAAACCAAAAATTCTAGTAAAATTATAAGTATAAACATTATTAATTATTTTATGCAAATTTTTAACTATCCTTATGAATAATAATCTTTATAAATCTTAACAAAAAAAATATTTCCATATTTTTGCTATTATAATAGGTATTATTTACTAATACATTGTTTTTGAATTTCCATTAATTTTCGCAAATTGGCCGCAGCTTCTGCATTAACATTAGCAATTAAAAAAAATCATTCACATTTTTTTAATTATATATTAATTTACGCGCTTCTATTCACTGTATTTATCCAAAAAACAATAATACCTATCCTAGGTTTGAGAAACACTTATTAAAAAGGTAATTTCCATAGAATTACTATTTCTAGAGTGGCAAAAGAATGTTCCTGACTCTTTTCTTCTAATGTGATTTCGTATCCTGAGGTATTCAGACAAAAAAATACATATGCAATTTCGTATGCGTGTACAAATGGTACGGCTACTTCATTTGTCATTGCTTAAATTTGAGTAAATGAGAATGTTTATTAGGCAGTTTCTCATTAGTTTTTTTGTTTACATTTTTACATAGAAATACATTTGGATTGGGCAGTTTGTATATTGTAAGTTATTTCGAATAAAGATATTTACTATTTGATTTAATTTACTTTTATATATAATTGAACAAAACATCAAGGAAAACATTTGAATAATATTAGAAGAAATTGCAGTCAATTATTTTTAAAAATAATGGAACAAGTGTATTTTTAGTTTAATTTTAATTAACTTACATATCTATTTTGATTTATCTTAAGGTTTATCGTAGGTTTATTTATTCACCGTGGAAATGAAAATAAGTAAATCAAAAACAAATCAAAATTTTTTGAACAAAACAAAAAGTATTTATAGTCTTGTGAATATATAAACATTTTTAGCCATTTTTAAATATGAACGAAGCTTTTGCAAATATGTAATCTACATTTATGTTAACGTAAGGAGGGCTTTGATTTCTGTTTCAAATAACTTAAAGTTTCCGAATAAAGAATTAAAAGGTTTTTTCTTTACCCTTCTTTTATTCAATCAAAATTTTACTTATTATTTAAAAATTTTAGCATTACAATATGATTTTCAAATTGATTCTATTCGAAAATAGACAATGTTTTGGTAAATTTATGGAACGGTCATTTAATAATAATGAAAAATGGAAAGCATAAACGAAAAGGAAAATACCTTTAAAATAATTTAAAAAAAATCGGCTGAATTTTGTAAAACCTCAAGAAATAAAAAAAAAAAAATTCTTTAAGCAATACTTTCTTCCCATCTTAATAATCCTTTATTTAATTTAATGTTTAGCTTCAAAAAGCACAACAACACACAAATTTTTTGAATATAATATTTTCTAATTTATTTTCATTTACTTTTAAGTTTGAAATCTTACTTAAATCGTATTTAAAAGTTTCTTTTATATTTCACTTTCAAAATGAAATGAATCGCGGAGAAACTAGTAAATGCATACAAACGGTACACGTACCAAATTTTGAAATTTGTCTGAAAATTTTTTCTCTATTGCCATTCTAGTACTAGTAATTCTATGGTAATTTCAATAAAAATTTAAGATCGTAAATAAAAAACATTTTATTTTTTCTCTTTTTTATTTTTTATTGTTAATAAATAGAAAATTTTAAAAATTTTATTTTAAATATTTTCAAATTCATAAGAATATAAGTATGTACTTTATTTAAATGAAAATTATTCGATGCTTATTTAAATCGGTAATCGATTTTCATATGTCATAATTATATTTCAAAAAAACTAATGAAAAAATAGTGTCAACTGTCAGTTCAATTGTCATAGCAGTGTAGTGTTTTGTTAAGAAATGTCAAACATTCTTTAGGTGTGGTTGAATAAGGGCGTTGTTATTTTGTATTTGTTTTTTATTAAACACCTAACATTTTTATGAAAAAACAAGTGCATTTTTGTTTTTTGTAAATTTTGGAATGAATAAGTGAAAAGGTTTTAAACTAAATAAAAATTCTAAATGTCTACCCCAGAAGAAAGATCAGCATATTTAAACAATCCGTATTTTAATATTAAAGAGAGATTATTTGGCGATTATAGTCCATTTTATGCCACTATAGGCTTTTGTACATTTTTAATTGGATCAATTTTATTATTGAATATTATAATTGGTTGCTGCTCAAAATATAAAAATTATTGGCAAGACAGACATACTGGTAACCGTTGGATTGTAAGTATATATACATCAACACCACATAAACAACCACCACTGGATTTAACTGAATTAGAATACGTCGAAAAAGTGCCAGCTACTAATTATTATCAACAAGATATTGAAGCACAAACTCAAGCTCATCGTTTACCACCAAATTATTCATTTCCAGTACCCCAACATCATTCCCAATATCAACAACATCAAACATCACAAGAATACGTAGAATTACGAACTCGTGAAAGCGATATATAAAAATAAAAAATGGCTTGGTTAGTATTATATCCAGCATTGGGTGCACTTGCTATGGTGGTTTTAATCGTCATAATTATTATACTTCGATTTGGTCCACAATTATGTGGATTAAGACACCATACGCGCCGAGACAATCTTCGCTGGGATCAGGATATTTGACTAAAGTATCAGAAGTTTATTTTTATCTTTATATATATAAAAATGTCGTTTATTACTTATTTACCATCAGTTTTAGCTTAATTTTTTTTACATCCATTTTTAAAATACAGTGTAGTTTATGTTGTTAATTTTGTATGAATAATTAATTTATTTTGTTTTCATTACCAAATCTTCGATTAATTGTATTTACTGTTTGTAATTTCAGAAGTTAAAAAAGTATTTTACATTTGTATTAGACGACATTACATTCCAATTAAAAATGACGTAGTAATTATAGAATAGTGCTAAGTTTATATATTAAAAAAAAAATATGAAAATCCGTCCATTGATTCGAATATAATAAATATATTTTTCACTTTACTGACATTTTTATAAATATTTTAAATTTTGATAAAATATGTATTTTAATAAACGTTTTTATAAATAAAAGTTTACAAAATAAAAAAAAACATAGGTTTTATTTTGACTTATCAAGTTCTTATTGAAATTTTTACAGCGTTTTTGTATTGTGGAATTTATTGAATAAAAAAACTGGTTTTAAAGTTCTATATGCATATTTTAGACATGATTAGACTTCAAGCATTTGTTCTAAAATTAATTGTTTTTTTTTTTTTAAAAACTATTAATATAGTATATTTGAAAATATTGATACTCTTTCATAATTCATTTTTTCATCATGTTTGGAAAACCCATGCATTGTAAACATGGTTTATGTAATATCCTATGTCATATAAGGACTATTTTTTAACATAAATTTTGATTGTTTAATTAACAAAAACTGCAGTTTTAAAAGTTTAAAAATTGTTTATTTCAAATTCAATGTTTTATTTAACGAACCTTAATTTAAAAGATTTCCGTTTTGCTGTTATAAAGAGCTATTATATTTGGATATAGTAAATTTTTGGTTTTAACATGTTACTTTTATTATAAATATAATATCCGAATAATGTCAACTTTATTATTTAGATAATTCCTTTTAACATCTATTCGTTTCAAAAATAAGTGTCAACAAAAAAGAAATAATAATTTGAAATTAAAAATAATATTTTAATCAAATAAGATTGCCAATTGGCATATTATTCATTTAAAAATGTTTCTTAAATATAAATTTTCTAACGGTCAAAACTTTATTTTCTACGAAATGCAGCGCTTTAAATTGTTATCAGAACCCGAACCTAATGACAATATGTTGGTTATTTTTAGTTAGGTATATAATTTTAGAACAGAAACGCTAGAAAATCTGAAAAACAAAATGAAAAAATTCTGTAAAGGAGAAAAAAGATCATTTTCTTTTAAAATTTTCATTCCAGCTTCTACTTACTTATTTACTTCTTTGTCACATTTTGTATTTATTCTGGTGTTAATATCACTTTTCAGATTCCCCAAATAAATTTAACACTTAAAAAAAAGAATTAATTATGAGATTGCAAAAAATCTTAATCGGATTTAAATTTAGAAATTGATAAGGACACAGAAAAAAATTTAAAGTCATCAAAAAAATTTTTTGTTGATTTTGTGCTTTGTGAAAATGGCACCATTTTTAATTAATATCCATTTATTAAAAAAATATATACTTATTTTATTATATACTTTATACTTATTGTACGTTCCAAGGACAAATCTGCTCGATTATTAGATTTAATTATGTTACATAATTTCATAAAAGAAGTTATTTCGTGTAAAAAATTTCTTTAAAGGTTCAATTTACTGCTAACTCTTGTTGAGATAGAAAGTTAAATAATATTCTTATAAAATATGATCCAAGAATTATTGCATAGGTGATATCATAGTTTTATATCAAATGAAATTTTAAAACATATTGATTCTTATTTTAGAAATATAATAATCCTTAACATATATAATTTTGTAAAGAGTACCTAAGCAGTTACATAATATGCCCAACTATATACCAAAAGGTATTTCTTTTAACACCTTTAAAAATAACAACAATACCATTTCAAACTACAATATTTTTTGTCTATTTTTAAGTAAAAGTCTTAAGTAAAGTCTATAAAACATCAGTTATAATACAAGATTTAAATACGAAATAAAATCATAAGTTCCTATATTTTAAAAAACGGTGTTATATTGCACTTTTTCCAATAAATACTAAATTTCTAAAGCAAAGGATGTAAAAACCAAGCAAAAAGATGACAAGTGATTCTGCTTTTAAAACTTTAATACATGTGCATAAATAAAATTTGGATAAAATATTTCAAGGACTTTAAGATTGGTTTAATGGCATTTTCTTTTGGCAAAGAAAAAGGTGTGGTTATTGATCAAATATTCAATAAGTGTACGAAACTAATTAAAGTTCAAAGTTTTATTAGAATTTGTACGATTAAAAGTGTACATGTATATTAGGATTAAAAGACGATTTAAAAAGATAAGGAAAAATTTATTAAAACTTTTATAGTTTTCAACATGGAATTTTATACATTTGTACATAATCTTACATTATCATAAGATATCTTAAATCCATTGTTTTTAGAACCTTTGGTTTATATACAATTTGATTCTTAAATTTTGTCCTGGGGCCTAGATATAAGCAATGATTGTAGCTTAGACTAATTTCCAGTTGATTTAATTTATATTAAAAATTAAAACAATGTTATAGAAAATTTTTTCAATGCTTTTTAAAACTATTGACCTAAACTATTTCTCCGGTTTTGTTTTTTGTCGGAATTTAAATATTTTCAAACCCAAATCTAAAATAAAAAGTACAATTAAACTCGTATCCCTACATTTTTGCACCATAAAATATCTCTGAATATTTTAGCATTTTTGTTTTTGCTATCAATGTTATTTCTTTTATTATTTTTTTTCTTTTAGATTTAATATTTTAACATTCCCCGGAAGATCTACAATCATACAATTTAATACGGATTTATACACATACTAATAATACACAGACTTTTAGTTAAAATTAAGTAAGGAATAAAGGAAAAAATAAAGTAATAAAAGATAATTTCTCTTAAATATTCTTGCAGTAAAATAAAACTAAAAAAAATTATATTTGTATTTTTTGGTTAATAAAATTAAACATTTTATTTTAGGTTTATTTTTTTAATATTCCCCATCATCGGACTATGCATAAGATTAAAAAACATTCAACTGATAATTCCTGACTAGTTTTTGTTTTATTTTAAAAATTACGGAAGTGTTTAAATATTGTAAATTCAAAACAACTTTATCAAAAACTAAATCCTAAAATTATGCAAAAATATTAATTTCTTTAAAAAAAACGAAATTTTTTTAAAAGCAATGTAATATTGAATTATTATCTAAAAATTCTAATGTCTATATAATTTGGTAATACCATGTAATATACTTATAGTCTCTAGCTATAAATTAAAATCGTTTATAAAATTAGTACCTAACAGGCAGACAAGAAAAAAGAGCCAAGGAAGGTTTAAAAGCGAACTTTTTGTTCATATAACAATGGACGTGCTTATTTTTTTCCTTAGTAATTAAAGAAGCACCTTTGCCGCATCTTAACCAATTAGTTGTAAAAGCAGCTTCCTTCAATAAATAACTGTAAATTTAATATGTATTTTCATCTTCATTTTTGTTTAATAGTAGTGGTAGTAATTTATTTTAATTATTACCCTTCACTTATATTTTATAAAACTTTTACTACAGAGTTTACCATTAAAAGTGGTAAAATTTTTTAAATATATTTTTATATATTATAGTTAGAACTTATTAGACATTTGTTATATAAAACTCATTTTATTTTAATTAGATTGGAAATTAATAGAATTTAAACTGCTGATTCATTCATATGTATTAAAAATAAGTTCATACTTTGTTTTTAGCTAATTACAGGCAAGAGGCAGCTTTTGCATTGCATTAATTTGTCAATATTAATATATGGCAAAGATTTTTTTTTGCATTTGAATAATAATCATTTAATTTATTAAGAATATATTATATTAATAAAGTATCACTACTAAGGTTTGATTATAAAAGTGGAGGGTTTTAGTGTATTACACGACACAAAGGAACCGCGTACAGTTTTCAATAGATAACTTTCGATGCATTCTACTTAGCCACGTTACAAAATATCAGACTATTTGAACATGTGGTGTAAGTACAAAGACAAAGAATAAAAACAGAGTGTACGGCATGTTAGAAAGTGTCTGATGTACAATAATTTCAAGAAAATAAATTTAAATTAAAATCCGACGCAGCACGAAATGAATTGATCCTTTAATCATTTGAACTAATCGATTTTTATATTTATATTTATGTAAAGTTTTACATTTTATTCAGTTTTCACTTTTAATTTAATAAACGCATAAATGTGTATAATTGAAAAGCAATTGTGTTGATTATGATTGCTCCCTATCGTCTTCACACATAGTTTGACATCGTTGACTGTAACAAACTTATGGTCTATAGAGTAGTCTACAGAGCAAAAACATTGGATGATTATAGTTTTAATTTTATAAAACGACAAAATTTAGAACTGCTCTATAGTACTGACAATTAGTTTGATAGTGTTGATTGTAACAACAATGTGCTAAGCCCATTCATTACAAAACTTCGCAAGTCATCTATAAGAATAAAACTGTCCATAGTTCCATTAGAGCTCAGCAAAATCCTGCCCTATTTGAATAAAACTTTGCGATGGGACGTACATATCTATGTGATACAAGTGTACAGTTTTGTTTCGAGAATAAGGAAACTAGGATTTGAAAGGATATTTGGGATTCGGATTTAGCAAATTTACTTTTATTGAATTATGGATGAAGTGGAAAGTTGGATCGGATATTTAAAAGAATGATGTTAAAATTCTTCTAAAATTTATCTGATTTGTACATATAATATAAGGTTTAGAATAATTTTTTGAATAAAATTCGAACCAATTTATGTATAAATGTAAGATATAAAAAAACCTTCGCACAATGTCTGCAATCTATTAAAAAGAAATATCTAAAATTAGATAAAAAAAATTTATCTTAACTATCTAGAATAAAGTGGTAAAATTTGTTGGTCTCCAAAATTACCCAAAATATATCTTAAATTTAAAATTACAAGTCATTTAAATTTGTGTAAGATTTAAAGCATATATAATTAATTTTATATTAAAATATTTTATTTAAAAATTAAAAATTAATTATTCTTTACTTTTAATAATTATAAATAGAAATGGCAAAAAAAAAAACAAAATCAAAAACTCATGATTTGATAACAAAAACCAAGAAAAAATAAAAAAAAAATAAAACAAAAATAAATTAAATTAATATCATTAAATTTCAATCATTTCACAGCTTCACATTTTCCATTCTTTACTCATTCAATTTTCAATTTAAACCGTTTTTTTTTTATTTTGTTGTTTTTGTTGTTATTTTTTAACCCAGTCAAAACTTCTATCATTCATTATTTCCGCAAAATAAAAAATATATTATATTATATAACTATGTACGTATGTATTTATGTACACACTCATAAAAAAAAAAAAAATAGAATAAAAATATAAGTAATAAAAAATAAAACCATTCATTTTTTTCTCTTTAAAAAAATATTTTGAAAAAAAAAACAGGGACATGCGTATCAAAAATTGAACATTTTATATTTTTTATAGAACACAATAAAAAAAAAATTTGTTTTTTTTTCTGTTCCAAACAACTTAAGAAGAGCAGGAGCATATAAATTTGTTTTTCTTGCATATAAATTTAAATTTATATAGAAGACATAATATACACATATGTATACATGGTCTACTTTTTCTATCAAGAACAATTTTCCAAAATGTTTTCATATAATATTAAAGCAAATGGAGCTGGGTCTTAAAAAAACATAAAAGGGAAGCGCGATTGCAATTTGCGAATTCCTGAAATTTGATTTACTGTTAAACTACGGCTGGTTGGCAGTGGTTAGAGTGCCGACCTTTGATGCGAAAGGCCCGCGTTTGAATCCTAGTGAAAGTGAACAATTTTTTCTGGGTTTTGACTCGACTCAGCTATCATTGGGTTCAAATTAATGGCTTAATAAATAATTAATAATTGTATAACTTTAATTAAAAATTCATTAATATAACAATCTAAGACGTTTCTACATGTTATAAGGCCTAGGGCTATCTCATGTTCGAATTGTATGTGGAATTCATTAAGATCAATTATAATAATACGAATATAATATGACCCCATGTTCCAACATGTATAGACAGGCCTATTAGTCTAACAGTTGAACAGTTAGCGCTTACAAAAAAAAAAAAACTACTTTCTAAGTTCGGTCTATCTTGAACTCAATAGTTTTATTCGAGATTAAATAACTCATTGCAATGGTTTGTGGGAAAAACAAATTGTATTACCACAAGAATATCTTGAGACAATGATTAAAATGAGTGTTCTATCTTTCATAAATATTTACAGGTCACAATTTTGTCAAACTGTAAATTTGCCCAGTAAATTTTTTTAACATTCTTTAGTCCAAAATCTGAAAACCTTCTGTATCCGACCTATGACATTTGGTTAGGATGTCGGCTTTTCAAGCGAAAGGTCTCGGTTTCAATACCTGGTCAGATCAATTCTAATAAAAAAATATAATTTATAATTTAAATCAAAGTTGCTTTCAACAATCCAAATCGCAAACAGCGGTTAAAGCTACTTGGTCAATTGCATTACCATATATATGGTACTTAATAAATAAATAAATGTAGACCTTGATTAAAATGAAGAAGATTAAGTTTATATTTAACTTATAAATTCAGAAATACCAAGTATTTGGTGGTTGTAAATTGTAATTGTCAATTGCAACATTTCAAAACTTTTAACTCTTCTGTCAGTCATCTTAAGTCACTATTCACTCAATGCCTGACAGAAGTTTGAAAAGTACACAATTTAAAATTAATTTGTAAAATAACTTTTACCATATCGACAATGTAACGAAAAAAAAAAATAATAAAAAACAAAAAAAAAATAAAAATTTTAATAAAAATAAATAATAATAAATGAAAAAATGATATAGGTGGTGTAATATATAATTGCTTAAAAGATAGATGCCTGCTATTCATTATTTTTCACAAGATATTTAATGAGAATCTGATTATGGTTAATAGTCTTAATGTTTTTTTTAAGGTTGTTCTATTTTCAAAAAAAAAAAAAAACAAAAAAACAAAATTTAATATTATATAACAATGTGTGTAATATATTAAAAAGATTTACAGGGTGACAAAAAAAAAAAATATCAAAAAATGATTAATGGTTAAAAAAGTAAGAAAAGATTAAAGATATAAATATCTTTGATGCACATGATTCTAAAATATTCTGGAGCACCATAATTTGGACAGTTTCAAAATAGAAATTTTGAGAAAGTGCTTAACAAAATATGATAATGGGAATGAAGATTAGGAAATCGTAAGAAACTGAAACTCAAAAAATACTCAGAAGTAAAATATATTAAAAATTAAATATATTCATTCACTAATAAGACATTTTATATAATCATTTATATTTCCGCGAAAATATAAAAATAAAAAATATATTTCTACCCCTAATAATATGTTAAAGTTTTTAAGTTCCCAATACGTTTGATTATTTAAAATAAAAAGGGTTGTTGAAGCCAAGAAGGTAATCAACAGTTACATTTGGAATCTATTCAAGTCTTTATGATCAAGTCTTGCAGTAACCATGAGCAGTCGATCGATTTTTAAGAGTCGATTTCAATTTTTCATTCTGTTAAAACTATACAGGAGACTATAACTATAGAAGGAGATAATACTTCATTTAAGCGGGAAGTAGGGCCTAAATGAAAAAGACAATAGAAATTCATCATGTTTAAATCAAATTTTTGGAATCAATTCTAATAATTAAAAATTGCATAAATCAAAGATCTATGCACTCGCTTTAATGGTATTGCCAGGTTAGTTAAACAAATAAAAAAATAATTTCAAAGTTATTTATTTTTGTATAGTCCTCTACCACATACAGTGGTAGAGGACTATAATTTTTGAGGACTTTTAATTTTTGGCAATTATTCAATTTGAAATATATTTTTATATTTTAAAGAATATTAAATTAAAATGAGAGTTAACTTAAAAAATAAAAAACTTGAATTTAGATAAAGTGAGTGAATCTGCCTTTCCTTTTCGGGTGCGACATTTAAATTTATTTTATATTATGATATAAACTATTACGATATCAATTATAAATTATATTTTCTTATTAGATATGATCTGATCAGAATTTGAACCCGAGAATTTTCTATTGAAAAGCCGTCACTCCAACTGTTGAGCTATCAGTCAATTATAATTTTAAAATGATAATTAATATTTGTGATAATTAATATAAAACATATTCTGTTGATTTGAACTAGTTTTAAGAATCACATACCTACTTGTTTAAAATTCTCACTAATATTAAAAAATTTTAAATAAAAATGTATTTTTAGGTTGATGAAAATATTTGAATGTAACAAACCCATATACATAAAAGTATGAGGTTTAAATAAATAATAAGGTATATCTATCTAGGTACATATAAAATTCTTGAATTATAATTTATCAAAATATGTTTATAAAAGTGTGGTCTATTTCAATATTCTTAATATTGTGTTTGTTCATTTTTCGCTCTACTTTCCATTTGGAATTTTATTATTTCCATTTTGAAGTATTTGTAAGTCAAATTCGTTCAACAAATATACATATATAAACATATTATTAATTAATAACTTACCATATACTACAAATAATTTAGTGCAGTAATTAAAAAAACAACTACACTAATTATATCACATGTAACAGAAGTCGTACCAAAAGCTGGTTTATCATATAATCCTATTTTATCAAAATCCTGTTTTTTCAAAATCCTGTTTTTTTAAAATTCACTAAAAAGATCTATGTAAATGATATTACGTTCCTCAATCCTTACGAATTAGTAGATATGCAAATGTCATAAAGGAAATAAGTTTAGAAAATCTGGATTCTGATAAAACAAGATTATTATAAACCGATTTCAATTAATATTACGTATAACACTATATTTATATCTATAGTAAATAGGTTAAAGAAGGACACTTTAATCAAAGTGTTATTTGAAATTTTTTTTAAATTATATAAGAAAAAAAAAAGTTAATTATTTAAAATGATTCAGGTGCCATTCTAAATATTTTTTTGACCATAATTGTATGCAATTTTAAGCTCATAAAAATCTATATAATCTTAGTATATACAATTTATGTATACAATGTATATAAATATAATTTAAAGATAAAATTCAAATTCAATTTTATAATTCTAAATGAATGTATTCAAAAAATATTAAAAAGAATTAGGTTATACTTTATATTTAATATATATATACATACTTATAATTGTATATATAATTATATACCAGTTGAATAGAAATATAATACATAATACTCTTATGTAAGTATATATATATATATATATATATATATATATAATATATAATATATATATATGCTAATAACGGAATGAATTTAACTTTTAAAAATCTTAAAACTTTACTTATATTCAATGTATAATTTCATAATTAAAATCTACATAATAAGAATTAAAAGAATTAAATAAAATAAAAAAAAAGAAAATCAATAATAAGAGATAAAATTTACTAAAAACTTTTAATTTTTGGCAATTATTCAATTTGAAATATATTTTTATATTTTAAAGAATATTAAATTAAAATGAGAGTTAACTTAAAAAATAAAAAAACTTGAATTTAGATAAACCTATTTAATCTAATTAAAATGATAATCTAGTGAAAAATAAAAGCAAAATAGATATTATTTAATTAATTAATAACTTTCATTTATTTTTGTATATATGTATGTAATAATACAAATCAAATTGGATTTTGCATTATTACAAATTTTATCGTTATTAGTCGATTGCAGATTTGATCTGTTATTGAACTTTAATTAGTTTGTTTATATTTTAAATTTATATTAGCTTTGGTTACATGGGGAATTGGTTAAGAAAACGATCTTAAGGCTCCGGTTAGACTTTAAACTCACACTGACTTGAGTTAACAAGCCTTGCGTTATACCACTGTGCTTTCTGTTTTTAATTTACTGTATCAATTTATCATAAATGTAAAATGCAATATTTTAAAACCATCGCCTATCAGAGGGTCTAATTCTAGATAAAGTATATCACAATCTGGATCAATTTGGTTCAACATTATTATAGTTGCATCAATGTTCATAGTAAACGTGGAACGGATTACAAACTTTTTTATTTCAAAATGGTTGTATCGGAAAATAAATGTAATAAAATTCGATTACTTTTTAATCAATATTATATCTAATCATTTTGAGTGAACACATTGTTTAATATGAAATGCAAAAGTCCGATGAGTATCAAATAAAAGGGTTTCAATACGTTCGAACATTTTATACTTGATTTTAGGATATATTTAAAATTATGAGTAAAATAGAGTATAAATAATATTAAAACTGGTTTATTATAATACAGCAGTTCATTCCTTAAACGAATCAACAAATGCGTGTAGATTTTGCTGGTTAAATTGGTAATAAAAAGAAATAAATATTTTATTTAAAATATGGAAGTATTAGGTTAGAATGGTTAAAATATGATAGGTTATTATAGGTTAGGATAAAATAGGAAATATATAATTAATGAATTCTACATACAATTTAAACATGAGATAGTTCTAGGCCTACTACTATGACAAGTAGAAATGTTTAAGATTTTCAATAGCCATCCTTACCTTATGTAGATTTCTATTAAGTCGACTCTTAGAATATCGACCAAATCGTAAATTTAAACAATACGTATATACGTTTGAATTTATTTTAAAAGGCTGGATTCAAATAAAATGCTTAGCTCGATTTTGGGACGAGAGCCCCCTCTTTTATAAGATTTTTATTGTTGAAACATGTACAAAACCAATATTCGGAGACAATAAAGAGTTGGTTTCAACATCAATTCAATCTTTAAAAATGCAACATTTTGACCATAAACAGACTTTATAAAAATCGACATTGTTTTCTTGTCGACATTTTAAAATCGAAATTTCAAGAATCACTACATTGTGGAAGTCGATAAATTTGGCGTCGACATTTTTACATTAACATTTTATGAATCGGCATTTTAATAATCGACATAACTTAGCAAAGCCTTATCAAAAGATACAATTCTATCTGTTATATATTGTAATATTTTGGATATTACCCTATAATCCATCCATAATTATCTGTGAGTTATATTATTAAATTAAATTATTTTTTTGTATTTTGTATTTGCTTAAATTGTTCTATTAATTTATTTAAGATATGTAATTATTAGTTATTGTTTATGAAATGAACTTGAAAACAATGGCGAATGGTAGCTGAGTCGATTTCGAAAACAAGATAAAAGTTTTTTTTTTTATTTATATCGGGAATCGAACCCGGGCCGTAGCCAAAAACATTTTTTACCTTACTTAAGGTTCAATATTAAGTAAATTGCTCCTCTTAAAAGTAGAAACTTTTGGGAATGGAGCATATCAATATATTCATTAATAATATTAGTTTTCTAATATTCTATATGTTAATAACTCTCTATATGTTAGGAACTCTCTAATAATCGTTTGAAGTTATTATTTTAAACAATCATATAAATATTTGTTTATATAAAATTCCTTCATTTATAAAACGTATATATTTTATTTCCTGAATATTGAATATTTAATGAATTTTTCATTTCCTCTAAAATTTGCATAACACGAAAATAATATAGATTTTTAAATGATATAGATTTCTGCTAATTTATAGTGGAGCCAGAGAATTTTTTTAAGTTTTTACTAGAAAAACAACTTAAAATTTTTACATGAAACTGATCATCTATATATATATATGTATTATTTAATCTGTGATAATACTAATACGTCATATAAAAAATTATTGAAATGTTAGATATATAAAGACTTACAAATTTAAAGTAAATTCAATTAAGGATTGCTAGTCAAAAATATTAGGTTACAAAATCTAGGCAAGAAGATTAATCAATCCCAATTGTACAACTAAGTGTTAACGATTAGTTTTGTAAAATTACGCACATATTTGGATTGGTGCTCTGCGCTTGGATTTAGTTAAAGTGTAAAACAGAGCTACTCGTCTTATAAATGATCTCATTGTTACCTTAACGCTCTCTCCACTTAGCCAACGGCGCACAGTCTGATCACTCTGTTTTATAGATACATATTAGGGACATACATCTGTTGTAAAGAAATAAATCATTTAAAACCTTCATACGAAGTAGTCAATTTCATTCTTTCATACATGATCCAATATCTCAATTAAAATTTCTAAAGTTTCTTTTCCCAATTCCCATTCTCAAAACCAAACTTTACATATGTCGAGGGACCAGAAGACGCGGCCATCTCAACATCACATGGCGCAGGACAATTTACAAAGAAATGGCTAAATGTAACATCTCCTGGGATGACATTAAAATATCAGCGTGGAATCGCGTGAAATGGAGGTGTCAAGCGGAAGACCTATGCTCCCAAGAAAGTAGTATTTTTAGAATTTTTCTAAAAATAATTAAGCGGATGATATAATAAGTAGTATTTTTATTATGATCGTGCGGATATCCTAGAGTAGACAAAGCCTAATTTAAATTTTTCCTTGTTATCAAAAAAAAAAAAATTTGATTCGGAAAATTAAAGATGGAAGTTCTATTAACAAAAAAAAAAAATAAAACTTTTAAAACTTTCATTAATAAATAAACCAAATTGAGGAAAACTACAAAAAATAATTGCGGAAACATGCATTTGAAGAATTTAAATAAAACAACTTAATTAAAAGTAATAAAAAAATCATTAATTGGCAGTTGATTTGCATTGCTGTGTATTAAAAATCTAAAAGATAATAAAAAAAAAAATTAATTTATTTCCCCTTTTTACAATTAATTTTATTTACCAGATATAACAAGATAAACAATTCAAAAGACTTTTACAAAAACAAAATTCAAAATAACATGAGGCGCCATGTCATACCATTTAATTGACTCACCTTTAAAAGTAAAGTTCGTTAGAATTCATCACGGCATATAAAATTGCTTTCCAATTAAAAACAATTTTTTTTTTTTTTTATAATATAAAAAGAAAAACAAAAAAACATTTCCGTTTCCCTTCAGTTTCTCAAAAGTCTCTTAAATTTTTTACAATCTTTCAAGAGTTATATACAAAATATGATTTAAAAAAAAAAAAATATACATAAAGTTTTTAATAAAATTTTTCCCTTAGAGTTATTTATAAATATTTTTATGCCTTCATATCAGTTAATATTTGTTTTAAATTAAAATTGCAATAAAATCAATAAATTTCAGTTCTCATATTGTACAAAACGTTTTTGTTTTTTTACTTTATATTCAGATTATCGCTTTTTTTATCCCTCTTTATATCTCTTCCCTCTTTATACCGTTATTCACCTTAAATTTCAGAGTTTCTTTTTTTCAGAAAAAAATTACAGCAAAGTTTTTTATCGACCCACATTAACAGATACAAACACTGGTTGCATTCATTTTAAAATATATACTTGTGCCTTACTATATATTTCTCCCTTACTCTGATGTTAATGGGGACGTGGTGTGCCATTTACCAGATAAAAAATGTCATAAACAATCAGTTTTTTCGTTTTTTCAACATTATTCCTTTTTAATGAAATATAGAATTGAACATAAAACAACTGTAATATATAATTCAGGATCATGCCATCACTTTATAAATAAGAACTGAATAGTACAGTGTGCAGCAAAATTATATAAACACAAAATATTTGCATACAAAATTTGTCTCGAACGAAGAATTCATTGAAACATACTGGGTATACGAAACTCAAAGGATCATGCCATCACTTCATAAATAAGAACTGAATAGTACAGTGTGGAGCAAAATTATATAAATACAAAATATTTGATTATAAAATTTGTCTTGAACGAAGAATTTATTGAAAAATTTCAATATACTGGGTAAAGGTCAAAAAGATTTGATTTAGTGATTTAGATATTCATAAGAAGCTAAAAAATTTTCTGGACGGGGACCCTATATCTAACGCTCTCTAAGATAAGTGAATTCAAACTGATTTTGTTGACTTTTTAAGGAAGTAACAACAACTTTGGCTTTGTACAACATAGAGGACCCGTTTAAGTGATTTTAGCTACTTGAAGTTATGGGATTGTCCACATTTTTTAATAACTTTCGTAGTCGAAGAATTAGAAAGTTTTAAATTCGAAAGATTGATATTTCTTACGGTTTTTATAAAATAACTGTAATTGTTTTATAAAAAACCGTTATTAATGAACAAACTTTAATTTTAAAAATTATCAAAGTTCATGTGTATTGTTTTTCTAGACTGTACGAATACATTTTTTTAGAAGCTCTAACTTATTAATTGGCATAATATTTTATGATATGTTACAACATAAGCAATTTTTAATATAAATGATGATTTTTTTTGCATTTGAAAGCGAATTAATGCAATTCTTAAATCTATGGGATACAATAAATGGTACATGTATAATTTTAAATGCAATGAATTGATTATTAAATCACATTATTTGATCGATTGAAAATATATATTAATTTTTGGAAAAGGAAGCCTTTGATATATTTTGGAAAACCCTACCAAAACCTGGAGCGCCGAAAGCAGCATCTATCATCCTTTGAACTTTAATATTTTTAATTACAATTATAGTACCTTCATATACCTCGAAGGCTTTCACTTATAGAGGCATCAATATTGTACCAAATATTGCTTTTATATTGAAAGAGAAAAATTATAAGGATTTGGCATTATACTAAAAATTTGCACAAATTTAATTAAAGTATACGAGAGATGAGACCAACAAATCATTTTGAAAATAAACATACGAGATTAAATAATTATCATAAAGTCCCACCTTAAATAAAATTACAAAAAAGGAAACTTCAATATTATGAAACCAAATAAAATTTTAAAGTAAACCACAATTAAGTGTTGATGCATTTGGGAACAGGCAATCTTTTTATGTCCTTTTTTGTCACTTACAAAAACAAATTTGCATTTAACAGAATTAATAACCAGAACAGTAATAAAATTCCCATGAGAAATATACATTTAAATTTATTGTACTCGTAAAAAACCTAAATAAGTATGTATGTAAATTTATCCATCTGTGACCAAATGCATTTTGAGGAAATTTAAGAAAAACGCATAACAACCATGACTTAACTATAATAGCTTATTTGTCTGATCAACTGCAAATCAGTATAATTCTGCGATTCCAAGGAGAAAGAAATATAGAATGATCAGAAAATTAAAGCATTTTAGGTTTGCAGTTAAACTAAGAAATGCTTTGGAATGGACCTATTTTTGATATAGTCGAAAATGCTGTCAAAAACTTGGATTTTCTGTCCCGTTGCAAAACATATCCTAAGGATTTGTCTAATATTTATAAAGCCTATATTTGACCTTAGATGGAGTATAACTCTCACAATTGGGCTGGCGCATTCCAAAATTCATTGAGTTACCTCGACAAAATTCAAATGGCGTCATACGACTAATTGGTGACCTCGTCGAGCAAGTAACACTTACTCCAGTTAAATCTCGTAGAAATATTAAAATGATTTCTCCTAAACCAAAGTCAATTGTCTCCGTTTAAATAATTTCAAAGTAACACCAGAGGAGCAGCAAGTGCTCATGTTTACACTGTCGAAATTGCAAGATGGTTTAAAACTAGTTATAGAAATTCATTTGTATTGAGGTACTGCTAGAATGTGGAACATGCTTCCATTTAATAAAGATCTCCTTTGGAACCGAAAAGTCACAATAGCGATATTTTTTTACAAATTCCTATTCTAATACCTTTTACCGGAAGTGTTAGTTTTCTTTTTTAATTTTGTTAGGTTAGACAGTTTTGTAATTGCAGTCTTATATAAACATTTTTTGATTCATAATACATATATATATATTTTTCAAAACAATTGACTTTGCATGATAATTATTTTGTATTTGCTTTGCAAGAGCTTTGGCTTTGATGGTTTTTAGTTTAATTTTAAATTAAAATTAATTACTATTATAACAATTTATAAAAATGATTTTAAAGACAAATTAAACTTAATAAAATCGACAATGTAAACAAAAGAGTATTTAAAACAAAGAAACTTTGAATTTATGCATTTTGAAAATGATAACGTTAACATGCAGGATTGCAACTATTTATCAGGTACCAATTTTTTACTAAAATATTTTTATAATTATAAATGCAGTTATTTATCATATTAAATTGATATTTCATACTAATTTAAAATAAAATTCGATTATAAAACTAAATATACCGTTTAAACTCTCCTTTTGTTTTTAAAATATACCGATTGCTCCTTTTAACACTTTGAACACACTCATATATATGATTTTTGTAATTTTTAGAGACAGACGGCCCTAATTTTTTTTTATAAGTAAATATTGTATAATAAAAATCTATTGAACTCGAATGAATATGATCGCAGACTCACGAAGAGACTCTTGGGGCAACAATGAATTAACACTTCACTTTATTTTATCTTATAATCGCTTTTTCCTTTATATTGTCAATCACATTTAAACATTTTACCTTATTTTGGAATTTTCCAATTAAAAAATAATCCAGTGAGCATAACTTATAATAACTATGGAAGGACGTATAGTGTGATTCAAACTATTAAGCAGTATTAAGCGACAGTTTTTTTAATTTATATAGCTAATTTAAGAAAATAAAAAAATAAATCGTAAATATTTAAACACTAATTGCATCTATTTGGATCTAATTGCATACCTAATAAGTTTTTGTTAAAATTGTTTCAAAAATTAAACTCTTTAGAAATTTTAAAAAAATATGCCTCTATAGTTTCACACTCTCCGTCCATCCGTAGAGAAAAAAAAAGAAAGTTCATGGAAGAACTTTTTCTGTAGCTCCAACGATTACGGAGGTACAACCCCTCCATGTCAGAAAAAATCATATATTTAAACAGCTATAACCAGACTTTTTTAAGGTATATTTTTAATCTGAAAACGGTAAATGTCAGATGCTTTTATAAGTTTTTAAAAAGTATTGGTGTTATGTGAAACCTAGTTTTTGCAATGAAACGAGGTGTCGTTACTCGTTAGATCCTTGAAAATCACCATAGGATTTAAAAATTAAAAATTTCCTAGTTTTATATAGATACTGGTTAGTCATGCTGTCATATGGGTTTCATTATTATTTAAAATTAATAAAGAATTGATGAAATAACTAAATTATAATATTATCATTTATTATACCCTACACCTATAGAATAGGTAAAGGGGTATATTAACTTTGGTATGGTGTTTGTAACCACCTAAAGGAAGCGAGCTAGATATAGAAAAGTATATATATTTGTGATCAGCGTGACCGCCTGAGTCGATATAGCCATGTCCGTCCGTCCGTCCGTCCGTCCGTCCGTCCTTCCGTCCGTCCGTCCGTCCGTCCGTCCGTCCGTAGGCACGATAACTCAAAAAATAATGGAGCTATCTTGATGAAATTTTAACTGTAGGTTACTAGGATTGAAAGTACGGCGGGGATTGCATATGGGCGAAATCGGCCCATGGGTTCGGATTCTGGACCTTTTAATCGATCGAAGGGCTAACGAACATATATAAAAAATCACGATAACTCAACAACTAATGACGCTTTCTTCATCAAATTTGTGCTGTAGGTTACTAGTAATGAAACTACTTCGGGGATTCCGTAAGGCCAGGATTGGACCATGCGTTCGAAACCTAGAACTTTTTGATCGAATTTAGGCCAAACGAGCATAATTCCGAAACCAATGAAGATAGAACCTCCAAATTTGGTATCAGGGTGTCCCCTCCTAACTCCTAAGTGTCTTGGGAATTTGGGTCCCATTGGAGTACTGGGTCGGGGACCAGCCACACATTTCCGAAGACCTTAAAGCATATCTTTAAAATTAATAAAGATAACAACTGGAAAAAATGTAGAAGCTTCCAATTTGCCACAAGGGTGTTCTTTACTATCTCTTGCGTGTTCCCTTAATTTGGGATCAATTGGAGTGGTGGTTCAGTACCCCTCTCAGACCTCCCAAGTTTTAAAAGCTTATAATCGAATCGAATTATAAACGTGTTACTTAAAATTAAGATAGACCGTTTAAATTGTGTACAAGGGTTAACTAGTACTATAAGTAAAGCGCGGGCTGTATAAGGGCGAAATCAGACAAAGGGTTCGGATTCTGGACTTTTTAATCGGTTTCAGGACTAACGAACATATATTAAAAATCACGATAACTCAACAACTAATGACGCTATCTTCATCAAATTTTGTGCTGTAAGTTACTAGTAATGAAACTACTTCGGGGTTTGCGTAAGTTCGGGATTGGATTATGGTTTCGGATCCTAGAACTTTTTGACCGAGTTTAGGCCAAACTAGCATAATTCCGAAACCAATGAAGATAGAACATCCAAATGTAATACCAAGGTGTCGCTTTCGATTTCCTTAGTCTCCTTGAAATTTGAGCCCAATTGGATAAGTGGGTGGGGACCAGCCACTCAGTTCCGAAGACCGAAAGCATATTTTCGAAATTAATGAAGATAGTAACTTGAAACAAATTTAGAAGCTCCAAATTTGGCACATGGGTGTTCTTTACTATCTCTTGCGTGCCCCCCTAATTTGGGATCAATTGGAGTGGTGGTTCAATACCCCGCTTAGACCTTCCAAGTCTTAAAAGCTTATACTCGAAATAACTAAAAATAGTAACTTAAAATTAAGATAGAACGTTCAAATTTTATACAAAGGTTAACTAGTGCTTAAAGTACAGCGCGGATTGTATAAAGGCGAAATCAGCCCAAGTGTTCGGATTCTGGACCTTTTAATCGGTTTCAGGGCTAACGAACATATGTAAAAAATCACGATAACTCAACAACTAATGACGCTATCTTCATGAAATTTTGTGCTGTAGGTTATTGGTAATAAAACTACAGCGACAATTGCGCACGGTGAGGATTGGACAATGGGTTCGGAACTTAGAATTTTTTGATCGAATTTAGGCCAAACTTGCATAATTCCGTTACCAATGAAGATAGAACTTCTAAATTTGGTATCACAGTATCGCTTTCGATCTCCTTAGTCTCCTTGAAGTATGAGCCCAATTGGAGTAGTGGGTGGGGACCAGCCACTCAGCTCCGAAGACCTTAAAGCATATTTTCGAAATTAATAAAGATAATAACTTGAAACAAAAGTAGAATCTTCAAATATGGTACATGGGTGTTCTTTACTATTTCCTGCGTGTCCCTCTAATTTTGGATCAATTGGAGTGGTTGTTCAGTACCTCTCTTAGACCCACCAATGTGTAAGAGCTTATCAAAATTAATAAAACTAGTAACTTAAAATTAAGATAGAACGTTCCAATTGTGTACAAGGGTTAACTAGTATTGAAAGTATGACGGGGACTGCATATGGGCGAAATCGTACCATAGTTTCGGGTTGTTGAACCCTTGAAAAGTTCAAGGGCTAACAAACATATATCTTAAAAACACCATAACTCAAAAAATAATGTAGATTTATTTGATGAAATTTAAACTCTAGGTTACTAGTAATGAAAGTACCATGGGAATTGGTTCTGGTCGGGTATAATTTCGAAGCCAAAAGTATATTTCCTATTTCCTATGTGTCCCCGAAATTTTGACTTAGTAGTAGTGGTTCAGCTATGTTCAAAGGTTGCTGCATTTATGTAAAATTTATTTTTATATTTAAATGAATTATATGAAAAGGTCTAAATTTGTAATTGTATTTTAGAAATACATTTATTGCATATTTTACGTTTATAAGTTTTTCTAATAGGTACATAAACAAGCCATTTAAAATAATTGCAATTTTGAAAAATTTTAATTATTAAATATATTAGTTTTTTCACAAAATTTAATAACTCAAATTTTTTCATTTTGTAATTGAATTGGAATAAATATATGTTCATTTATTTCAAGTTTTTTTGCTTTTTAATATTTTTAAATAGATAAATTAGAAAGAATTTGTAATATTTTTTAATAGATAGTGTAATTAGAAACTGTTTTTAGTATTATAAAGTTAATTTGGTTAGCTATGTCTTACGATCAAATTAATAACAGCTCTTATGGTGTTAAAACGACTTATTGATATGTCCTAAATTTGAACCAAATAGGTGTAGGGTATTTCTAAGTCGGTTGCACCGACTGACTGTTTCTTTACTTGTTTTTATATATAATTTTTCCCCAAAAACTCAATATGAAACATTATATAATTTTGAAAATATGTTTTTTAAAATCCCTTGGTTTTTTTCAACACTTGTTTAAAGATAAACTTACTAAAACAACTTATCTGAAATGTCTTCAACTGGTTGTCAGCCTTAGTATTTGTGTATTAAATTTATAAAACTTATGTACTTAAATTAGTTTTAATGCTTTAAAAAAGAAAGTATATAAACTAAGTACATATATAAATATACATGATATAAGAACCTTTATGTAGAAACAGTGATTAATATTTATTTTAATTTTATGGTGGACCACCAGATACTGAATAACATTTTCAGGTATAAAATAATAAAACATTTTTATTAAGGTCTAATTAATAATTTTTTTATCATCACCATAAGCATAACGGACATTTAAAACTAAAAATAAAATTAATTATTATTTACTACACAATTTTATAGAAGTGCTAAATACAAACTAAAAAGCTAAATCTTCAGTAGGGCTAGTAACTTTTTTTTTTACATCAAAATCTTATGCTAAAAAATCTTAAATACAAAATCGTGCTCTTGAAAATCTTTCAAAACAAAATATTTATGACAAAAGCTACTAGGACAAAACTTACTAGGATAAAATCTATTACAACCCTCATTAATTAAATTATTGAAGCTAGATTTCGTATAATAAAATCAAAAAAACGATATGTAAATTTGAATTACATATATTTCATACAAAAATAATCTCAACTAACAAATTCAGAATCTCACATATTAACCGCTCTTCAATATTTGAATAAGATACAAAAGAGAGCTGTTCGTATTATCAATGAAACGTCACAAAAGTTTTAAAGTCTTTAAGTCACCGCCGTAATGTAGGAGCTGCTTGTCTATTTTATAAATATCTACTAAGTAATACTTCAAAAGAAATTAAAAATATTATGTCAAAAATTCAGCTCTATCTCAATCATATACAGTAGAGCTTTTTAGAACAAGAACTCTGAAATTTAGAAACTCTTTTTTAAGTCGCACCTCCAAATTGTGGAACACATTACCCCTATATGTGTTTCCCAATTCATATTACCTAGAAAAATTCAAGAAGGAAGTCAACTTATACCTCTTGGGTTGCCCATTCAACCCTTGGTAGACATATATATTTATGTTTTATCGCTAGGGTGCTTATCCCCCATAGGGCCCATAATTTTAACTACGGGAGGAGGTTGATTTAGTTGAGTAAAAATCTCACACTACCTGGGGGATTAGGATTTGAGGTGCCTTTTGAAGGTTTTTCCTCCCTTAGTGGAAAAAAAAAATATTCATATATAAAACGAGGAATAGTGCAGTAGAGTAGACTGTGTCAACTCTGGGATACCCGTATGACCGTAACATATACATTATATCATCCGGTTAATACTTTTGGCAAAATTTCAAACATACAGCTTCATTAAGTGTAGTGGAATACTTATATAAAAGAAGGAGTTGTATGGCAGCTACTCGAACCCTCTACAGTAGACCAACCAAATTTTGCAGCAATATTGGCCATTACACAAAACTATTTGTTTATATTTCAGACACCCAGCTTCATTAGGTGGAGAGTAATGCTCATATAAAATAAGAAGATGCATAGCAGCTACTCGAACTCATGGACCAAAATGGCTCGATTTAAATAACGATAACGGCTATTGCAAAAAAACGAATTTGCGAAAAATTCAAGATCCTAGCTACTTTAGTTTTTGAGTTATCGTGCAAACGGACGGACGGACATACATAGCTAAATCGATTTATTTTTCGATTCTGATCCGATCCATACACTTTAGTCTATATCTACCCCTCTCCTTCTCTGCGTCACAAACGTAATGGCAAATTTATTATACCCTTTGACTATATAGTCATACGGGTATAAAAACTTCCGAAAAAGAGGCATCTCAACATTTAAATTCAGCTCTTAAATCCCTCCTAATGCTCAATCTAATTTTGATTTTTTAAAAGGTGAATAAAACCGACTGTGAAATGTCCCCTAGTAATAGTGTTAAGTGTTTAAATTGCGAAGTTTCCAATTGTAAAAGTTGTTAAGTTACATATATACATATATTTAAATACAATATTCTGTAAAAGGCGAATAACCATTATTTGAATCTAACTCAAAAATCTTCGTTAACCAATTTGCCTATCCACATACTTTAAAAGCAAAGCAACTACCTATTTTCAATTAAAAAATATTTTGCAAGATTAAGTCCTTGAAAGATTTTGTCGCAGACTGATTTTGGCTTGCAGGATTGTGACCCGCTTCCCTCCATCATTATAAAAATTTTTTATTTTTTTATTAAAACATTATTTTTTACTTTTATTATATCCAAAAAGTTTTATTATAATATTTTGTAACTGTATATACATACATATATGTTGTATGTTAATGCTAATTAAGCTCTTCTCATTTTTTCTAATTTGCATTTTGAAAAATTTCGAAACACTTGATAAGTTCTATACTGCATTTACCAAAAGATTATCTTTCATTGCTTTGCTTTAACAAATTTGCCCCTAATCTACAAACCAAAATTTTAGTAGAAAAAAAATATGAAACCCCCATTATCGTATCCACTTTACACCATTTATGAATTAATCTTCGCATCGTTTAAAAAAATGCTTCAGAGTGACAAAAAGCGAACAAAAATTTTGAAAAAGTCTCAGAAAAAACAAAAGGAAAGAAAAAACCAAAACAAATAAGAAAATTGTCCAAGTTTGTTTTTCCGACCCATATTTATGCTAAAAGACCACAACTTATAAACAACTTATTCTCTTATAAAACTGTTCATATTTCAGTTTTTTTTTTAGTAACCAGAAGTTGAATTTTTTGAATTTTACTAAATAATTGTATATATATAGTACAATATATTAATATATACTAACATAAGGTATGACCTATATACATATACACATACATGAATATAAATTATATTAAACGTATATATGGATCTCAAAGTAAAAATATAATATAAATGCACACAAGTAGACATGAAGTACCTTTACAACACCCAACCAATTTTCTACTAAAGCCCAATGATTTTTTTTTTTTTTTTTTATTATTTTGTTGTTGTATTAGTCAAGTGGAATTTTGTACTTTTTTTTTTTTATGTGCTTCCTTTTCTTTAAATATAACAATAGATGAATTGCCGCTCTTATTTGGTCCTTAAGGACGTAAATATCATTATGTAATGTATAATTTATTTTTACTCCTTAAAGCGTTTTTATTTAAAACATTAACAAGATAAAAAATATAAGAAAAAAATGTGAGTAACTAAGAAAAATAAAAGAAGGATTAGTATATATTTGTATATGACGAAATTCTAGGATATTTTTATATAAATTAAAAAGGTTGAAAAAAAAAAATAAGATTTAAATGTATAGTTTATAAGTTGGGTGTTATCCACAACGGAAATTGTGTTGGTAATAAATTAAAAATTAACGTATTTTTTTTGTAAAATTACTATCTGTATATACAATAAAAAAAAAAAACTGATGACCTTATGAACATATTTATGGTACTTCATTAATAAAAACTAATTAAATTCATTATTTTTTTGTTTTCTTTTCCTGTTTTACCCCCTGGGGGAGTATTAGGCTTCTACAAAGCTTCTATATCCAACTAAGCTAGATGATTGGTCTGTTGTAGCTATTGCACATGATTTTTAATCACACGTCTTATGGAAAGACAACGCCAAATGTCTTCGCAACATGTCACTACGTTTTTCCTAGACTTCCCACAAGGTCTCACTGCCATTTTTTGCATACCCCTATCTCTTGACGTACATAATAGAAGTTTGTTCGGTTATGTCATGTCGCATATGCATATGTCAAATTTTATTTGTTTTTTAATTACTATTTTTCAACTTTTAGACTATTAGATATTTGATTTTATGTTATTGTTATATAATTTTTTATATTGCTATATACTATTTATTGAGTTTACCCAGCCAGGAGTCGAACCCGCAACATTTCACATGAAAGGCCGGCGCCACAACCACTGCACCATCGGCTGGATAATTATTCATTATTTTATTACTGAATTAAAAAAAGTCATTTGTATTATGCCCTTTTAATATAAATCAAGCATATATGCTATACTTATTATGTTCTTTACTTTCATATATACAGCCCTGTTAAAGTAAATATTTATGCATTTTGCATTTTCATTTCGGGTTATAAAATTGAATAATATAACAAAAAATAGCCGCACTAACTAAAGATGGAGATTATACTTGATACAAAAATTGTATTTAACCAGATAACTAAGTTAAAAAATTTATATTAAAAAGAAGTAAAAATTCTTAAAGAACTAATTTCTACTTAATCTTAAAGAACAGAGAAGCGACTTATTTAAGCCTTCGATTAAACTCATATTCCTTATAACAACGCTATTTAATCTTGGATAAGTGCTAGTGAGAATATGAGAGAGTATCAGAGTAGCATTGAGAAAAGATTAATATTAAACGCTTGCACATTATTAATTGTACACCGCTGGAGGTTTATTATTTTAAAATTTAATAGAATGTAGAGAATATCTGATGCCTTTAAAAATTTATTTGAATGTACCGACAATAACTGCTTGAATCATAAATATGTACCTCTGTTTCTTTCAAGGCTTATAACAACTGGAAATGATAATTACTTGTGTAATAATTTTAATTTTTGTACGTAAAATTTTCACGCCTTAGGCATTTATCTTATTTTGTCAAAATTACTGCCTTTTCGAACACGCTTCCGAACGTGCTAAAACTCATTCTGCTTTTAATAAACTATCACTCAATTACATTACTTTATTACTCATGGATAAGCAAAATGAACGTGTTTGTTTATAATTTATCTGTCATTTTGATCCTTTCCTACTTATTTAATCACTTATGAATTCAGTAATTATTATGATTATTATTTTGAATTACACTCAATTATTATTTTAGACTTTTGTTTCTTATAAATTTCTTCAATTAAATTACAAATCTTTTCGCTAGAACTTGATTGAACAATATAACTCACAGGTACAGAAATACCGTACAACCAAAAAAACAAAGATTTATTTTTATTAAAACCTTAGATTAGACCAATAGCTCAGATATAGATAAAGTTCAATTGAAAAGTCTTG
Source organism: Dolichopus griseipennis (assembly GCA_963082915.1). Classification (NCBI taxonomy): domain Eukaryota; kingdom Metazoa; phylum Arthropoda; class Insecta; order Diptera; family Dolichopodidae; genus Dolichopus; species Dolichopus griseipennis. The sequence goes on along the minus strand of OY720444.1, from coordinate 55,189,514 downwards.
GCCTCTCAAATCCATGTCAGATCATATCTAAAAAAAACTATATAATTATAGTTTATATCGTAATAGTTTATATCATAATATAAAGTAATTTTAACTGCCACACTTGAAAAGGAAAGACAGATTCATTCACTTATCACATTGTAACACTGTATTTGGTAGGGGACAGTGTATGAATAAATAAATAAATAAATCTTAGACGTTCCCACATGTTATAAGATCTAGTACTTTATCATGTATTCATTTTATATGGAATTCATTAAGACCAATTCCCTATGTCATGACTATGTAATAATAGTATAGATTAGGCTGTTATTCATTTGATAATTATTATGGTCATTTGGGTTTTATTATGACATTATGGTTTTTCTAAAATTTTTAAATAAAATTTATCTTCAATCTTCGTAACTAAAGCTTTAATTACCCAATAAAGTCAGATTTGAGTTTTGTATAATGTAAATATGATTTCCCCTGCCACTTCCAATTTGATAAGTGAGTAAATCTGCCTTTCCTTTTCAGGTGTGGCATTTAATTTTATCTTATACTATGGTAAACTATTACGATATCAATTATAAATTATTTATAATTAATATTTTTTTATTAGATATGATCTGATTATAAATCTAAAATTTTAGATTGAAAATCCTACACTCTTACGACTGAGTTATGTGTCAGATATATGATATTATTTATATCACATATTTATAGTTATAGAATCATAAAATTACAATATGAATTTCTTTGCTTTAATAATCGTGTTCCTTTCAAAATAAGCTTCAAAACTGCCACTAATTCTAAATAACTAGCTTCAAAAGTTTAAGACTATAGGTACAGTTAAATATCAGAAAAAAAATGTACAAACACTTTTTATTACTACTAACTAAAGGGTATTATATATAAATGCTAAATTGAATTAAAAAAATATCCTTTTCTATTATATCTATTAATCATACACATATTCTATTGATCTATATTATATTATATTTCGACATAATAATATAAGTTAGATTTCTTACATATGTACATATATACACTTTGACAAGAATTGTTATTAAGAACAGATATTGGGTGGTATTATAAATTATCAGATGAGTCTAAAATGATACTGAGAAACCAAAAATAATTTTCAAATAAAAAAAAAAATCAAATTCAAAAAAAAAAAGAAAAAGAAAACAAAATAAAATAAAAAAAAAATATTACACAAAATAATTTTTAATGTAGGTGAAAAATGACTTTACACAAATAACACGCACATAAACATTCAAACATTAATATTTATATAAATATATATGTATAAGTATACATATACAAATGTACATTAATGTCGAGCATGACAATTTTTTTTTGGTTTAATTTATTATTTTTGTTGTTTTTTTTTCTCTTTTACATTTACCGTCGTTGTTGTTGTTGTAATATTTTTTCTTCATGTTCTTATTCTTTTGTTTTCTACTTTTCTTTTGATTTTTTATTTTTCTTTTTGTTTTTTTTTTATTCTTAACTTTATTATTCTTAGTGTTGTATTTAGTATTACTGGGGCACAACATCTTCTATAATCTTACATATTCAACTTTATATTCTCAAAATTTGTATATGAATATAAAATGTATACAATATTCTATATTTATATATTTTATTTTGTTTATATGTCAACTATTATATATATATATAATTTCATATGTAGATTATTTTCAAGGACTTTTTAAATGTTTTATTTTTTTTCAAATTTTAATATTTTTTTATTCTCTAAAATCCTTATTAACATACATTCACATATATAAATACAAACAATTGCTCATAAACAAATTTTACATACATTCAAATATGTATATATATATATTATATTATCTATACTTTTCTTAAGTTATAAAAATTTGTATAGCTTTTTTTTTCTATATACATACATTCATTTCATTTGGTGAATTTTTTTTAAATTGAAATTTCAAAAAAAAAAAAAAAAAAAAAAAAACTGAAAATAAAAACAACAACAAAATCAGTTAAAGTGGAAAATTAGGATCAATTAATAGATTGAGAGAGAAAATTCTATGTCTGTAAAACTGTTTTTAACTCATCAAGGTACTTATATATAGTATATATATATATTTAAATATATATATTGTATATATATATATATATATAGCTTTTTGTACAGAAAATTTTACTACATTGTTATATTAAAAAATACATAAATATACATATAAACATACATATATATTTTTCCATTTAATTTCTTTAAGATTAAAAATGTTTTGAATTTGACATGCCTGAGGGAATGTTTTAGAATATTATTTTCTTTTCTTTTTTTTTTTTTTTTTTTTGAAAATGACAGGAGATTGAATTTAATGTTAAGATATTTGTTTCATAATTAAAATATATATTAAATATTTTATATATAAGTATGGTTATACATGTTTACTTATGTTTTTTTTTAATAAATAAGATATATTTATCTATACAAATATGTATATATATAAAAATATATATTGAATATATATATACAATTAAACAAAATAAGAATAAAAGGATGTAATTACCTGTTCTGGATTGGCCAAAATAAGATTTTTATTTTATTGTTAATAGTTTATAAAGAGGAAGAGGAAGAGGGGAAGAATATAAAATAAATTACAAATGAAGAGATTTTTATTTTTTTTTATTTTTGTTAAACAAAATTTAATGTAAAATATAAAATGTTCGTTATGATTTAACATCGGTTTTATTAAATTTTTCAAATTGGTTTTTTTAATATTACTGATCTATTAAACAGTTTTTATTTTAAGATACCAATTGCATTCGAAAAAAAAATATTTAAAAAAAATTGTTTTAAATCATTATGCATCCCATAGACGATGGACCAGGTTTTCAACTTGGTACGCCAACATATTTACAAATCATTCAACCTAACATCGAACCATTATTTTATTTTTTTTTTTTGTTTTGAAAAATATGTTAAATGCCAAAAGTATCTACCACTTTTTAATTTGAATTTTTAAAAGTTTTTCTTTAAATATTTTGTTCTGCCTATTTAATTTTTATACCCGTATAATATTGACTATATAATCAAAGGGTATAATAAATTTGCCATTACGTTTGTGACGCAGAGAAGGAGGGGGTGTAGATATAGACTCAAGTGTATGGATCGGATCAGAATCGAAAAATAAATCGATTTAGCTATGTATGTCCGTCCGTCCGTCCATCCGCACGATAACTCGAAAACTAAAGGAGCTAAAATCTTGAAATTTTCGCAAATTCATTTTTTTGCAAAAGCCGTCATCGTTATTTAAATCCAGCCATTTTGGTCCATGGGTTCAAAAATTTAAAAAATTTTTCAAACTTAATTTTATAATGATTTCAAATAATTAAGTAAATAATTATTTGGTTTGGAAATACGGATTTTAATAACACGAGTTGTAGATGGAATTTTTCTGCCGCCCATAAATTATTCATCAAAGAAAATATTCTTTCTGTAGAATCATTGGAAGCTTGGAATTGCTTGGAACTCTTTAATTTCAAATCAGAACTTACAAAATTTATAACACAGTTGGCTTCGTCAAATAATTCGACGTTTTTTATTTAAAAGTTTCCTAACTTATTCAAATAACATAATGATTGCTCAATTTGACTCCAAGTCGGAATGTTGAAGAAGAATCCAATTATCCAATTATAAATTGAATCGACGCATGTATCATAAAACTTTCTAATAACCTTCTTAAACTCATTTTCATCTACTTCATTTGTATATTTAAATTTGAGAATTAAATATTTTACACTTAATGGTAAATAAAATTCCTTTTTTCTGTTTATAATTCGTAGCTTCAAATTTTTTACAGTTACAGATGCTCAATCATAGAATATTTTGATATTCAAGTTTGAGAATGCAATTATTAAATCAAGATGCCTGGCAATGAATGATATACATCCACATTTCGTCAGAAGGATTGTTAAAAGAATTTTTTAATAGAGAAGGAAAAAAGAATATATCTTAACTAATATTATTTCAATATCCAATGGAAGGCAATCTGAAGCAGCTTGAATACAATTATTTAAAATATGAGGAGTAATTTACACCAATTAATTTCTTACCAAAAAAATGTTCAATTTTTTTAAAAAATATTATTTACCTTCACCATAATAATACCTTTTTTGTTAGCCCTACCAAAATTACAATTAGTATTGTCTCCACAAAATGCTACCATTTTTTGAGTTATTTCATCTTTAACTAAAGTATTTTCATATTTGGTCGGAGACTCTAGAGCCTCGTAGAGCCAGTTTTAGTATATTTTGAAGTACTTGAGAAATTATATCAATTCCTTTATTTCTACGATTTTTAACTTAAATTTATTTGAATATAAAAATATGGGACAAATACGGGACAAAATTCAGGACAAAATACGGTCATACTCAGTGCAAGAACTTGTAAAAATTGTTGGATTTTGTTTGTGACAGAAAATTCCAGGTTTTTGAACAATCACATTATGACCGATAAAGCACATTTTCTTTTGATTAGATATTCCAATAAACAGAATTGCCGAAATTGGTGTACAAAGGATCTAAGACAGTTTATCTACAAGGTTTCTTGCTTTTTGTTCAAGGTTTTTTGCTGGGAAGAAGAAAACAGTTTTAAGATTATTTAAATTATTATAAAAGTCTGTTACCAAATCTGGGATGTTAAATCTGATGTAGCTAAAAAAAATTTTATTAATCAGATTTATTTTTTAATAACTCTTATTGAATTTTTGTTTTTTAATTTTAATATTTCGAATTTTCTAAATAAATAAAATAAATTTTCCAATAAATATTAAAACAATATACACTACACAGTTTGGATACAAATTTAAACTTTTAAATCAAACAGATATTTATAACAAAAAAAATCAAAGAAATATTAAAACTATTTTCGAAACTATAAATCAAATTAAAATTAAATATAATAAAAAATTTCATAAATTTTAAGTGCAAATATATCCAACAACTCTTTGCTTTAGCTGCAATTCACTATGCATTATCAGTTTGTTTCAACGTTAAAGTTTTAACTTGTTTATTATTTTTATTATAAGTTTTAGTTAAGTGAAAGTTTTTTTTTTTTATTATTATTGTTTGTTTAACAAACAAATAACTTTTAACTTCAAAAAAATGTTTTAAAATTTTCTTATTATTTTATTATATAAAGTTTATTTTCATGGATTGAAATATTTGTAATTTTCATATTATTTTATTTTTTTTTAAATTTAATTTTTCAATTTATGTTTAAAATTTTTTTTTTGAAACACCCTATTGAAACAAATATATATATAATTGATAAATTTGATATATTTAACTTATAAAACTTTTTAATATTTATCCAAAATAAAAATGATAATTAATTAAATTTTTTATTTTTGCTGCTTTTAATATTATGATTTAATAATATGAACTTATCTGATTTAATCCTTCTTCACTTGTTTAATTAAAATGTATCAAAGGAAAACTTAAGTTTTAATTTATTAATTTTATTGAAAATTCGTGGAATAACTATTGTTTAAGATGGATTTATGTATAGATTTAATAATTTATTTAAAAATTTATACTTTAATAATTTTAAAACTATAAAATTATGAGAAAAATTTTTGAATAAATTATTTAATCTTAAAATTTTATTATTTTTTAATTAAACATCTGTAATATAATACGATATTTTGTATCTGACTTGTCTTCTTACATATTCGTTTCTTTTTCACTAAAATTTTAAATTAATTAACCAGAAAATTATACGTAGAATAGTTATACGTCAAAATTTAGTACTTAAACTATTATAACTTAGTAAAGATTAAAACTTTACCTCTAAGAATGAATTAACTAAGAAAATATATTAAAATAATAAATTAAATCAAAAGCATCTATCTATAGACTCTAGAGAGAACAATGGATGATGTGAATAAAAACTGTGTGCGTGGGTTTACTCAGCGTTTTTGACAGAACACTCAGTTTGTGGTGAATAAAAATAAACACGTCGATAAGGTTATCAATACCCTATACTCGGAATTTTTGACATTTGAGAAAACAGTCTATTTGGTAGGAATAAAAATATGATTGAAGGAGTAAACATTCCATAATAGTTGAGGGTGGAAACCTGGGTAACCAACATATTATAACCTCCTGAGCACAACGAGCGCAGCCAAGAAAGTTGAAACTCTACCTTTGCGGTACTTTGATAGTTAATAGTTTATGTTTTGTTAGTTATTTATATTTATCATTACTTTTTATTTACTTTTCAATTTAAAATTGAAGATTATAGAATTATAAAAATTTAAACATTAAATTTATCATATAAAACAATAAAATTTAAAAATTCTTAAATAAAATTATATTTTTACTTTTAGTTCCACTGTTTGAAAAATTAATTATATTCATTTACTTAATTTGTTTATATTAAATGTCACTATAACGCTTTAAACATTTTGCTTTGTGCATGAAAAATTTGATAGATACACTCTTTGACATTTCGCTACTACGATGCTGCGTCGTAACTGTGCTACGACATTCTTGATTTTTGGAATTGCAACACCATTAATTTCTTCATAACTATTTTGGAGAATTTGATAAGTCATCAAAATTAAATTGTCATATTGAAATTTAAAATCATTTTTATATTCAAAACTGCTCAATCTAATTTTTTTTGAATTACGAATCGGAACATACTAATTTTTTATATTGAAATCAAATAAGTGGCAACTCCACCTGCATATTTAAAAAAATATAAAATATTTGCAGTATAGAGCCCGGAACATTAAAACAAAAAGATTTACAAATTAGTAAAAATTTTTCAGACTCCATGAAATAAATTTATAAAAAAAACAATCTAGAAATCAAAATACTAAAAATAAAAACAAAAATAAACCAATTGAAGCTTTAAAGCATGGCTTACATCTACAAAGAAAATTATCATATTTGGTGCGATTTTCATGCAGCATTAAAATTAGAAATAATAATTATTGACGACTGTAACAATTTTCAAATTATTATTTTGTAGGAAAAAACCATGTACTTATTATTAATTGATTGTTGAAATCTAATGTTATCAATCTAATGTTGATTAAATAAAACTAATAGAACCTGATGAGTACATATGGATTGTATGGTGTTATTAAAAGTACGAAAGGTTGGATGAATCAAAAAAGTTTCTGTTATCCAGTTTATTGTAAATTAATCAATCTTCAAAATACTTATACATCCAACTGGTGGCATAGTAGTTAGGATTTCATCCTTTCATTTAAGGGTTATTGGGTCCAAACCCTGGTGGGATCATATCAAATATAAAAAATATGGTGTATGTTATAATATTTTACTAAGAAGTGTAAGCAAAAGCCAGATAGGCAAAGGACTATTATAATATCATGCAATATTTACTGTTGTCTGGTACTACAAATAAATAAATAAATAAAATACTTATGTTTTTTCCTTATATATATTTGTACTTTACTAATTGTGGTATACGAATATATAGGAATTAGTTGCTGTAGGTTAGTATTGAAAAATGCATTTGTCATTTAGATGTCAGAAAAAAAAAGTTTTGTAATAAAACTTTCTTAAGAAACTTTAAATCTGTCCATTCATCTAAAATTATAGTATTTTGTATTAATTTCACATTACATGTACATATGTTAATGAGAACCTAAATTTGTTTTTGTTTTTCTTTTCAAAATTTCAATAAAAAATTATTTTAAAATCCAAAAAACAATGTGAAAGTGTTTTTTATTAGAATACATAGTCTATATATGTATGTACATAACGTATATAGGTTTATTATAAAAATCATTTACCTTTTTTCTTCCCTTTCATTTGTCTTATTGTCTCTTTCCATCTCACTTAATTCAAGGTAATTTTAAACCTTTTTTCTCTCTTATCGACCCACAAAAACTATTAATTTAACTTTTCAACTTTTTTTTTATCCATACATACATATATATTTATTTTTAGCACATTTTCAAAAAATTTTGTAAAAATGTGCCTATATAGCTTCACTCTGTCCGTCCGTCCGTCCGTCCGTCCGTATGTTTACAAAAACTTTTACACCGTTTGAAATAGAGAAACGAAATTTTAACCATGGGTAGTTTTTGCAAAAAAAATAATTTCGTAGAAGAATTTTTTTTTGTAGCCCCACCTGCTACGAGGCTACAGCCCCCCAAAGTTGGAAAAAGCCCTATATTTAAATTGTTATAACAAGAGTACTGTTAGATATATTTTCAATCTGAAAACGGCAAACGATAGCTGGTTTCATAAACTTTATAAATTTTTAAAAGGCAAATGTTTAGGGTTGCCATACGGTACTAAAATTTAACATTACACAAAACTCAATTTTTGCAAAATTTTTGGCCACACATATCTTCTGAACGGTACAAGCTAGGGTCTTGAAATTTTGGGAGAAGTTAGTTACTCAGAAATTAGTAGGAGTCGGTTAACAAAATTTTTTTGTCAAGCCCCCTATTTAGGAGCTATAAGGGCTCGAAAATTGAAATTTTGCGATTTTTAAACACCTGTAACTTGAACACCTGTCCAAATTTGTTTTTAGTGATATACAAAATTCAAAGCTCCATAATTATATTTCAACATGTGTCAAAGGTTTTTCTTAATTTTGAACGGTGGCGAAGCTACAGCCCCTGCAAATTCCAAAAAAGCTCTATATTTAAATTGATATAACAAGAGTTCTGTTAGGTTAATTTTCAATCGAAAAACGGTAGAAGAGAGCTGCCTTTATAGGCTTTACAAAAATATATGGCTGTAATGTTTAGGGTTGCCATACGGTACTAAAATTTATCATTATATAAAACTCAATTTTTGCAAAGTTTTTGGTCCCATATATCTCCTAAACGGTTTAAGATAGGTTCTTGAAATTTTAGGAGAAGTTAGATCCTTAAAAATTAGTAGGAGTCGGTTAACAAAATTTTTTTGTCAAGCCCCCTGTTTAGGAGCTATAAGGGCTCGAAAATTTCAATTTTGCTATTTTTAAGCACCTGTAACTTGAATACCTATCCATTTTTTTTTTTTTTAATATACAAAATTTAAAGGTCCAACATTATATTTTAACATATGTTAAAGGTTTTTCTTAAATTTAAAAGCGGTTCCTTAAATTGAAGAAAGAATTTCTTAGTTTTAACCATTTTTGCTTAGATTGTATAATTCTAAGTAAAATTCCAAATTTTTATTCAAAATTTAATTCCTAGAACCTAAAAAAATGGAGGGGGAAGGGAGGGTTGGTAGGAAGTAAGATGAGTTAGATCCTTGGAAACTTGGCAACCTTCTCTATTGAAGGGCTATAACAACTTTAAAATAAAAACTTTGCTGTTAGCAGTAAATTTTTTAAGTTAGCAGTAACTATTTCCAAGTAAATATTTCCAAAGTTAAACTCAGTATGTAATATAATATAATTTTGAAAATGTGCTTTTTTAAAAACCCTTGGTTTTTTTTCATCACTTGTTTTTGATTATTTTTATATTCTCAAAGTGTTATTTTTTATATATATTATACCCTTGATCAAAATTTCTTATTTTTTATACTTTTAACCTACACAATATTTTTATATACACAGGCATACGACATGTGTTCATGTGTAGAAAATCATAGTGACCAAATTTATTCATTTAATTTATAAATAAGTGTGTGGTATAAGTGGGTACTTGTGACATACTGTTGATCTCTAATTCAAGGAACTATTATTTGAATTCCAGTAGATGTAAAAAATCTTCTGTTTGATTTTTTGGCTTGGTATCATTCGTTTTTGAGATTTTAATTCATTAATTATCTGAGCCATGGCGTAGTCGTTAAGACGCCTACTATTCAAGTGGAAGATCTCGCGTTCAATTTTTTATCGAATTTAATTTAAAAACAAAACCCACATTTTTTGCAATATGTATAACAAATATAGTTGTATCAAATGAATTCTAAGTTTTTCAGGATGTGATCCTAATACCACTGACTAGCATAAAAGTTCTACATCAGAACCTTCCCTCTTATTCAACATATCCATATGGTGCAGTTTTTTTTTAAGTACTAAAGGTTAGGCAAATAAACCTGCTTATATCATAGGTATATATCGCAATCTGGGGATCATATTAAATTCGTGTTACTAGAATTGATCTTAATGAATTCCACATACAATTTAAATATGTCATAGTACTAGGCCTCATAATATATAGAAATGTCTTAGATATTAGCATCTTAAAAAACATAACAAAAGTGTGTATAACTTTTTTTAATCCCATCTTGTTAAACATATCATTCCTTACCGTTGGTTATTGATCTTAATCTTATTGTAAGTCCTCCTTGCAAAAGTATGGTGGAGGTCTTTGTTATACTAGAGCAATGTAATGAGATTTGCCTTAAAATAGATGAAGTTATGATTAGATGTCAAGGGATGAAAGAAGAAGAAAATAATTTCGAATGAGTAAACACCTTTAATTATCTCGGAGCAGTAATTGAACAAAATACAAGCTGGAAATAGAAGTTTTTAAGCTAATAAGAAATTACTACAAAGTAAATTTCTGTCGAGACAAACAAAGCGAGTAATATATGAAAATTAATACGAAAGAAGAAATAAAGGTGAACTAAACGAAATGATAAATGAAGAGAATATAGTTCGTTTTGTAAAATCTCAAACATTATGGCCGGATCGGTCACGTTGAACGAATAAAGGGAAATAGATAGCAGTATAAATGCTTAACAAAGACTCCTTATACTACCAGAGCAAGAGTTCGCCCAAAACCTAGGTGGACAGACAACGCCGAAAACGATGCAAAAGTGTTAGGAGTGAGAAATTGGAAAGCTGCTCAAGACAGACAAGTGTAGAGGAATGTAGTGATAAAAGCCAAAACCCATCCAGGGCTGTAGAGCTATACGATGATGTTAATCATCCTTGGCTGATGCTTTTTCTATTTAACTTATCAATAATAGCTATAACTTTTTGATTAATTTGTATCTTTGTTATCTGAGATTGCTAATTATTTTGATGAAATATGTTCTGAATTTTTTAATAACGCACCTGGTCACCATAAAATGCAAAAATAAAAAGAGAAGAATAAAAAAATAAGAAACAAGGGATTGTAATAAGGAAATCAAAAAAAAAAAAAGAAATGTTTAAAAAGAGGAAAAAAAGATGTTATCGGAAAAGAAAGAGTAAATATTCAAAATTGTTTAAATGACCGGGGCTTTATTGAACGAAATAAAAAGGCACAGAGAAATCACAGAAATGTAAAATAAAATTGTATGTAAAAAAAAATTTAAATTTTTTTTATTTGTTAATATGAATTTGATTGTATTAATATATGTACACATATATATAACAATCCTAATACAATAAGCCATTTTAAAAATAATGTAATAACAAATTTTATTTTATTTTTGTATCTTAAATACAAATTTTGTATTTCGGTCTGAGAATAATTTCTAATTTGATTTTGGATTTTTTTTTTGATAAAATTTAAATAGCTTTCAGCGATTCAGAAATTTTGAAGGAACCTCCAGTCGCATACAAGCAAACTATTTTCATAAATATATATTTGAATTTTATTGGAAGAAAGAAGGCTTCAACAGAGTAATGTAGAAAATTCATCAAAAATATTATTATTAAAAAGAAGTGCTATTCATATTTAAACCTTTTTGATTAATTTAATTTAAATACCAAAAGTTTTAATGCTAAATAACAATTCTAAAATTTAAAATCAGAAGTCAAATTCTAAATAAGTGTTATCCGACTTTTCATTCAAAAGAATCTTAATCAAAATTCAATTTAGACAAAGGTTTAACAAAATATTCCTTGGTTTTTTGAGTTCTATTCAAGATATTTTCAAATATCATATATTTAAAAGCTTCTAATTACTATGGCAACGCATATGGACTATTATGCTAAAGTTGAGCTGAACTTTGATAAAGAATTTTCAGTATTTATAAAATAATTGAACCCACGATATAATAAAGTAAAACTAATGTATTCCCAAAATGTTTTAATAATGACGTCAACATATACATTCGAAATAAAAACTGATTTACAAAATAATTTTACAACATTTGAGATAAAAAATAAAAATGTAAAACAACTTTATCGTGTAGTCTCTTTGGCTTGGCGTCCTTTAAAATTAAAAAAAGTGTTATATTTAAATTGTTATAGAACTTACGATATTTGAATATTTTTACAATATTTGATTATATTACTTACAATACCAATTCGATTTTTTTTTATTCTTAATGTACAAAATCTTTTTATCTTAAAAATTACGAAAAATTCAAATTTAATACAATAAATAATTTAAATTAAAGTAGATATAACCTTATCAACATGTCATTCAAATGTCATTCAAAATGAACAACAAAAGTTAGTGAAAAACACTCTATTTTTTACATGTTAATTTTTAAAATAAGAAAAACCTTTTTTGTTAACTATTTTTGTAGGCTAAGTTATAATAAGAATGTAATCAAATAACAAAATAAAAGTTCAGTTAAAAAAAAAAAAAAAAACAAAAGTTAGTGCACGCCTTGAAATATGCAATATTTTAATCAAAAAAATAGTATTATATTTTTTTTGAATATAACATTTCACTATAGGACAAAGGGTTTAATAAATTTGTCATTACGTTTGTGACACAAAGAAGGAGGGGGGGTAGGTATAGACTCAAGTGTATGGATCGGATCAGAATCGAAAAATAAATCGATTTAGCTATTTATGTCCGTCTGTCCGTTCGTCCGTCAATACGATAACTCAAAAATTAAAGGAGCTAGGATTTTGAAATTTTCACAAATTCATTTTTATCCAATAGCCGCCATCGCTATTGAAATCCAGCCATTTTGGTCCACGGGTTCGAGTACCTGCCATACAACTTTTATATGAGCATTATTCAATTCCTATTGATGCTGGCGGGTGCCTGAAATTTTGCCAAAAGTATTTTAGTTTTATGGCGAAAGTTACTGCAAAATTTGGTTGGTCTACTCTACATGGTTCGAGTAGCTGCCACACAGCTCTTCCGTTTATATGAGCATTACACTCCACCTAATAAAGCTGATATGTTTGAAATTTTGCCAAAAGTTATTAACCGGATGATATAATGTTTATGTTACGGTCATACGGGTATCCCAGAGTTGACACAGTGTACTCTACTACACTCTTCCTCGTTTTAAATAAAAATTTTAAATAAAAATTTAAAATCATCTTTTTTTTTTACTATAAAAGTTAGATACATTTTTACGAATTTAGAACAGAAAGTGGGCAATTAATATGCAATATGTAAATGCCGGACATAGTACTACGATTGGCTTTAAGTTGCACACAATTGCAATTTTTATTTAAAAACAGTTTTTATGCTTCCTTTTTTTTCAATATAAATATTAAAAATATGTAATAAATATTAGTATATAACACTCGACCAATAATACCTACTTTATGGCTTCTAATTTAAAACATAACATGAACTTCGGTATCATGAACTAAATAGAAAACATGATTTTTATGATTAGATTACAAAAAAATTTATAGTCTAATTAGCGGAATCGCATAAAAAATGCAAGCAATAAAATGCAAAGTAATACTTCTTACACACCTATATAGAATAACTTCAATATACAAGTTAAAATTTTTAATATTCCTAATTAGATAATTATTTTTATTATACAATGTAATCATTAAGATTTTATTTAAAAGCATATTAAATTTATAGGTGCTTTTTGCCCTACATTATGTATTTAAGCATTTAATTTTTCATATGTACAAATTTTTTACAATACATCCAATAATGACAAATTTATTACATATATCGTACATATCAATATATATATTTTCACATAAAAATATATTGAATCATATTATGTATATATATATGAATATATTCATTTCAATCAACTTAAAACCCAGGAGGATTTTAGATGAAAAATAAAAAAAAATTAAAAATCTTTAGATTCGGAAGGAGAAAAAACAAAAAAAAAAAATTTTCCTTTTATTTTAATAACATAAAAAAGAAAAAAAAAACAAAAAAAAAAAAAGGTTTCAATATAATAAAAATAAAAACCACGGCAGACCTATACGACACTGACATGGCTATTTTTAAAAATAAAAATAACATCCTTTCAATTTGAAAAATTATTATCATTATTTAAACACATATAATATATTGTATGTATATGTATAAACACAGTAATATATATATATATATGTATGTCAATGATAAGTATGTATGTATATTCTGCTTATAAATTTCTTCATTTAAGATATTTTATCGTTTATAAATTTTTTTGAAAAAACCAACAACTTTTTATTCTTTACAATTTTAGTATACATCGTTTCAATGTATATATATACGTACATATACTTATAAAAAAGCAATATATTTACAATTTATTTATTTTTTTATTTTTATTATTATATTTTCTTTTGTTTTTGTTTTTTTTTTTCTGTATATCCTTTAATATATTTTTATTAACTTTAAAATGTTAGCTATAAAAAAAAAATCGACTCTGTCAACTGACAGAGTAAAATCCTCAAAATATAAGACAATTTTACGAAGATATTCGAAAGTGTTCATATATTTTATCTTTATGTATGTATGTATAAGGTATATATATAAGGTTTTTAAAATAAATTTTTTTGTAATTTAAATAAAGATGAAAATAAAATAAAAATTTACAGAAAAAGAAAATAATAAATAAATATATCTACAGATAAATTTATTTTTATGAATATTAGTAAATTCGGTTTAAATCTTATTAAAATTATTTTATAATTATTATTTGATTAGGAAACCGCGGTGTTAAAATGAAATTGATTTGTAAAATCAAAAAAGTTTTTTTGAAATTTTTAAGTCACACGGCAACTCATTTGAATGCTCATAAATATTAAAAATTTCAATTCCAAATTATAATGTTAATTCCTAAAGGGGCTCCCGCCTATTCACACACAATTTTATTGGACAATATTTGACATTGTGTAATAAATTTGATCGTCTGTGGGTAACATTAGCACATTGTTCACTATATTATGTGAATTTTAATTGCAAAATATGAAATATTGTAATTTGTGAAAAATATTGCACAAAATTTTTTTCAGTTAAATTTTAAACGTGAAACAGTGTAAAGACATGTAAACTTGTATTATAATTAAAATATATTACAATTAATTTTTATTAATTAGGTACATAAATGTTCTCAAAAACCTCTCACAAACCTCTGAAAATTTAAGAAGTATATTTTCGAAAATGATAACGTTAAAAATTTAAAATTTAATACAAGGTAATTCTCTCTCAGATGGTTTGGGTCCATATCACTCGTCTCTTAAGAACTAATAAGCATATTTATCAAGGTGTTCTGTTTGATTAATGTTGCTGAGTTGAAATGAGGTGATGTGTAACTGTCAATTTTATTTGTCAGGTATAGGGAATTACTAAGTCGGTTACATTATTTTACTGTTGTTTCATTACTGGTTTTTATATCCTTTTATTTTTTAAGCACTCAGCTAATACAATAGCTGTACAAGCAAAGTCATGTTTGCTACAAACAAAACATTTTACTATAAATTCATATTATGCCGCCATAATAATGTGTTGTGTGTGAGTGAACCTTAAAAAATATTGTGGAATATATCGAGCAATATTTTTGTGTGTGAATGAACCGGTTAAACCTAATCCTGTAGTTAATATTCTTTAGCTTAATACTACTTTAAATTTCAAAATAAATTACAATCCCTGACATAGTTTAATATAACAGAAATTAACTAATGATATTCGGAAATATTACCTGAAATAAAGCCGCCAAGTCGTGAATTTGGAGAATTATTACCCTATTACCGTTTTGAATTGGAAATAATGTTGGAATCAAAAAGGTAAAAAAGCAGAATGCCAAATGTTAATTTTTTACTTAGGAGTTTTAAGTGTGACACAAAATCGAGGTTAATATAATTTGTTTAGCGAGGCTTAAGGGAGGCAGCCCCCATTAATTTAAATGCTTTGTTGCTGATATATTATCTATTAACAAAGCTAGGAGGGGTTTTAAAGTTTTATTAGAAAATTAGGGTTGCTCCTTTTCTAAAATAATTCATATATATACTTCATACAAATAGATATGTATATACTATATATACATATTCTTCAACTCAAATCCTTTAAATATCAATGATGTCAAAATCAAAAGAATGTATTTCCTAAAGCGGTAATTAAGAACATTTTACAAAATTTGAAATTTTTTCGCTATCAAAATTTCGGAAATAAAAAGGATTTGGCTTTATTTCCTTGGACATTATTACCGACAACCGTTTATTCACAGAAATAAAAAAATAATGGAAATATATTAGTATCGAAATTATACTATTAATTAACTACTATTTGTAATTATAAAATTAAAAAAAAAATAATATTCTATTAACAGATGAATTGCCTAAGGCCTCGTACCAACAGCCAGCAGTTTTTGGGAGAATTATAAAAATTTCTTAAAAAAAATGGCTCACTCACAGAAAAACCTTTTTTGGACGAATAGTCCTATAAAATCACTATCTGTTTCAATTGTAATTTAATTAAATATAAATTATATATTATTTTGTTAATTACATCAACGTAAAAATATGATTAAAATTAAAAAAGGAAGTAAAATAACTTCATTAAATAAAAGGGAAATAAAATAATAAAAAAAAAAAACCAAACAATGAGTGAATAATTTAACAAAATAATATGATATCATCATCATATGATGAAATCATATCATTTTGAACTTTTAAAAATTAATAATATAATTAAATAAACTTATTAAAAATAAATCTTTTAGGTTCCAATTATTGGAAATACCCAGTAAAAATGTAATAAAATTTTTTTTTAACTATATTACATATATTTATACTTATTATATACTGTCATACTTATAAATGAGTGATGACATACTTTTTCTTTTGTTTTCTTTATCAAAATCTTAAAACTATATTGAATTTTCAAATTCGAATATGATACCATAAAACTTCAGATATATATTAAATTTCTATATTTAAAAATATATAATAAAAAAAGAAAAGTTGAAACTAAGTTTTCTTTTGTTTTCCTTATATAATTTTCTTTTGATTTCATTACAATTTTACAACAGTATGAATATTCAATAATTTCTTATTTGTTTTTAAAATATTTTTATTTTTCAAATACCGCAAATACCGATTTGGATGGTGCAGGGTCATAACTCCCAGGGTTGTAAGTCCTGACGCGACTTATGACTTATTTAGTGGGATATAAGTCCTTGCAGAACCTTCGACTAACTTTAAAAAATTTTCTTGGGACAAATTACATAGACAAGTTGGGACAAATTACATAGACTTCCAAAAGGAACTTATGACCAATAAGTGAGTTTAACTTCTTTTACTAACTTTTAATGCATAATACATAATACTTAATTTAAGTCGAAATTTATTTTTAAATAATTTCAGAGAGTCTTTCTGTCTATTTATTATTTATGTATGAGTAAAATATTAGATGTAAAATAATATGTTTTTATATATTTGTCTATGCGAGATTCTGTATTAGGAAGCATATTTAAGTTGGTTGAAGAATCAAAGTTGACCTCCTTTTCAGAGTATTTATGAATTGATGTATGCGAGACTTTGTTTATAAAATCAGGTTTATATGTGTAGTTTGTAGTATAAATGTAGTTTTTATGTAAAGTTATTATTTATATTTTAATTTTGAAAAAAGTGAATAGCCCTGATTTCGAATCCAACTCCAAAATTTGTGTTAATTATTTTTGATATTATAGTTCAAGAGAGGCGGTTTATATTCGTACCCGTCACAAAGGTTATATAATTAAAATTAATGTATGTTTGAATATTACTTTTCAGTTGTGAACTGTATAAGGGAGTTATGACCCACCATCAAGGGTCATTAAATGAGTCATAAGTCCCTAGGCGAATTATTACCTTGGGAGTTATGGCCGTTCACCGATTTGGATATATATGATTGAATAAGAATTTATGAATTTATATATATATATATATATATTTATATCTATTTCATTCATTTATATTGAAAGACAATATCAATTTTTCACATAATCGAATCGAACAAATTAAAAAAAAAAGTTTTTCTTTAAATGGAAAAACTAAAAGAAAAAAGATAAAACAAAAAAAAAGTAGTAATTAAATTTAAAGGAAAGATAAAAGTTACAAAAACAAAACTTTCTAATATATAAAACTGTAATTTATACATTTATGATAGTTAAAAAAAAGTTTTTTCACATTTGTGAATATAGTCGAAATTTTTAATATATATATATATATATATATGTATAGCTATTAAAGTTTTACTAAACTTAATATTTCTTTTTTAATTTTATCGCCTAGTTTTTATTTATACCATTAATTATAATCGATTTATTTACCGCCTTCATGTCTTCTCATTTTCGAAAATCAATTCAACAATAAATCTTTTAAAATTTTGAAATTGAAAAATTATATTTCAATTAAATTAAAAATTATTCGTTTTTGCCAAAAGAGTTTAGAATTTATACTAAAATTTAATCAAATACTAATTTATTGCTAAGACCACTAAAAGGGAATGGCACAAAATTCCCAAAGACAAAATCCCTAAAACCAAAATCCCCAAAACCAAAATCCGCGAAAACCAAATTCCACAAAACCCAAAATCCCCAAAACACAAAATTTGGATTTTAAGTCAAAATATAGGAGCTATAAGGGGTCGAAAATTGAAATTTTTCTATTTTTAAGCACCTGTAACTTGAATACCAATAAACAAAATTTAAATAGACATATACAAAATTTAAAGCTTCAACACTATAAAGGGGGTCCTTGAAATTGAAGAAACTGTCTCTTAGTTTTAACCATTTTTGCTGAGATAATACAATTTCTAAGAAAATTTTCAAATTTTGATGGTCACAATTTAATTTCTAAAACCTCATAATTTTGGGCGGATGAGATGGAGTTAGATTTTCGAGAAGCAATTTTCCCCGTTGAAGTTGCTAATAGGATTTGAAATATTTTCCAATTTTTATAGATCAGTAACTTAGCCACCGGTGAATATATTTTTAAAATTAAACCCAGTGTGAAACGCTATATTTGTTTGAAACACCCAGTTGTTTTATAATAGCTTTCATTTAAATAGACTCTTTTAATTTTAAAAAAATTATAAATTAGTTTAAAATTTTTTTAAACTAGATTTATAAACTCCATAAATTATTATGATTTGTGACACTTGTTTACATGCAAATTAACACTTGTAAAATTTATACAAAAAAATTTTAAATTAAAATATAATAATAAATAGTAAATAAACAGCTCCTAAAAGCTATAAAACTCCAATATTTTTATTTCTAATATTAATTTCAATAATTTTTTTTTGTTTTTTTATACGAGGGAATGAAAAGCTTGAAAGCCACTCATTGATAGTGTGATAGTGTGGAACCTATGATACAAATGTACAGTTTGGCTACAGGGATAGAGATATGGAAAGATTTGAGATTTCTGGATTATGGGGGATGAGGAAAATAGATGGATGGGAAATTTAGAAGTAAGATGTTAATGTTCTTCTTAAATTTGGCTAAATCGTACATATATACATTATCAACCTTTCGGAACACATTAGGTTGAATTAACTTTAGGACGCGAGCAAAGATGAAAATCTTGAAAAATCTACACACATTGACGGTACCGTGTTCAAAAACACATATACCTCCATATCAAAACCTCTGCGAAACTTTTCCATCTTTCCTTTACTTCGGGTATTCATCCTACCCAATGGAAGGTTGCAAATGTTTTTCCAATTCCCAAAAAAAGCGATAAAACCGATCCCCCTAACTATCGACGATTACTTTGGACAAATTTAATTTATAGATATGTTAATCTTATTATTTACATAAATCTTAAGAAACATAGTCTTGATGGGAAACATCATAAAATTCCAGTTTTTAAGATTCAATATCTTAAACAACAAGCTACTTGAACTTTTACATATCACACTTTTTTTATTTCAGACATAATTTAAGTATAAGGCTTAAAATAGTACACAAAATATTCAATAAAATAAAACTAAAAATTAAAACTTGCGAATTTTGATAGGTTTAGGAAGCAAAGTAAAAAAAAAAGTATAAACAACCCCATGATAAAATGTAAAATTTATGTTTACAAATGATATGTTAATGGCGCCGTGTATTTTTTTATTTTTTGCCCTCATCTTATTATTTAATTTTGGCTACAGGAGTATTATGTTAAATTGACATATTCACTAAGAAATATAAATTATTTATGAGATATTTCAAAAATATTACTACATATTATATATACTTATTTTGTTTTTAGTTTTTGTTTTTTTTCTATTTTTATATTAGTTATGTTATCAAATTTACATTTATTGAATGTGACAAAAAGTCAAAAAAAAAAAAAAAAATAGGGGAAAGAAAATTAATGGGGATGATATTTACATGTAATAAAAATCTAGTGAAAAAAAAATATATTTTAAAAAATTCTAACCTAGGAAACTTAGATAAATTTTAAGGTTAAATTGATAAAATATAAAAAAAACAGAATGTTTCAAAAGTAAACGGCATCTTTATAAGGGGTGATAGGGGAGATAAGAAGAAGCAAAAAACTTAGTACATATTAAGTGAGGTATATTCCTAACGGTTTTCGAGATAACGGGACTTATAATTTTTCTTTTCTCTAAAATTCTTTAACTTAGTTCTTCATTTATGATTAAGGAACTAACAAACGTAGGATCAACCTTAATACCATTTTCGGAAGCTTACTACTATAACTATTGAGGTATTTAACGCAGCGTGATAAAAGACCGGGTGATTTACAACTTTTACAATTTTTTAGCTACAGAGTTGCTATTATACTTAAAGCGTGCAGCAATAAACAGAGAATTCGTTTTTTTTCATAAAACCGTTATTTCTTTTACACAAACAGTTTAAGCGACATTTTTTGAATAGAAAATGCAAAAATATTTAAATTGAAAGCTGTGTAACTTTTTATTTAAAAGCCAACCGGTCTTTTTTTATACTGTGTTAAATAGCTAATTTAGTAAGCTTCTGAAAATAGTGTTAAAATTGATCTTACATTTGTTAGTTTCTTAATTATATCATCCCTTATAAGGATGCCGTTTATTCGTGAAACACCCTGTATAATATATAGTATCCACATATATATAGAATATATTAAGATGAAAAATGAAAGAAAGATTTAATTTAATTTAATAGAAATTTTAACTTTTAAGAATAAAATATTAAAAAATTGTAATAACTAGAAAATAGGTTATTAAATAATAGAAAATTAAATTTATTATTTCAAAGTAAAATTTTATATAATAAATTATATTTTAAAAAAATAATAAAATTATTTGTAAACATTATAGAAGGAAGATTGTCCGCTTAAGATTTTTGTCACCTATTAATTTTTTTTTAAATTAGTTTATTTTAAAAATTTTTAAAAAATAGGTACTATTATTAAATATATTCTGCAAATTAGACAAATAGTATTATATTTTTCATATCTTATATGGTATGTCTTATATGGTAGAGTACCTTAATTAAATCATTTATATATTTTTATTAAATTATCAAAAAACCCAATTTATTCTAAAGATTAGATAAAATTTTATATAATATTTTCAATTTCAACCACTTTAAACTTAAAAAAATCAATCATTTTATTTTAATTATTATTGAACTATTTAAGTTAATTAATATTTAACTTTTGAGAACAAATCGTCTTCTTTAAAAGTTGTTTACAGACATAGGAAACTTCCGGTGACCTGAATTAAGGCCCTGCGAGATAAAGCCCCCGGGGCTTTCTCATTAAATGGGAAATAACGTCCTGGGGTATTATTTCTAAAAGTAACTGAGAAATAAAGACCCAAAAATATGAGAAATGAGACTCCGGGACATTATTTCTCATCAAACGGCCTTAATTCAGGTCACCGAAACTTGCACGTACAAGCTAGGCCAACTTGGATTGACTGATTTAAATTGGAATTAATAGGTTTTTTTTAATCTGAGTGGAAAAATTACATCTTTTGAATGTTGGCCCAATAGATTATATTATCTTCTTTTTTAAGACATTTTGCGTTACATTTTCAAAAATCAGCGGTCATCAAATCTGAAAAACGAGATGACTATGAGAAATCAACATTCTTCAATTAGAATTAAAATTATTTATTTAAATTATTCGGTCAAAAGAAAATTTCTTACAAAATCGTTATTGTGTCTCTCGAGGCATGAGCTGAAATTATTTGTCACGATTATTGAGAACTATGGGACAAATCTTTCCAACATGGTCCAGTATATACCGTCCTAGTTACGGTTTCTAGATGGTTAGCTTAATTTTCGAAAAAAATTTGGACTGATAACTCTATTTAACACCAAACAGTGCATATTAGACTGTAATTGTCGCCGAAGCACTGCTCGCGAATTTTCTGTTCCACAAATTCGACAGGTTGGTTTACATATTTATAAAAATAAAAATGTGATTCATGGCTCATAATGAGATTGCTTAAAAAGTTGGTATTTTCTAAGTAAAATGTAAAAATTAAACAATTTCTACATAACTTTTATATTATGCTACGCTAAAGTTATGTCTAAAAAAACAAATTACAATGCCATTTATATGTAAGGCATACAAACTAAAACAAAGACTTTTATAAACAAGCAAAATCTAAACAAAAAAATTTCCTAACACATATTTAAAATATGTATACATATACATTTAAGATTTTTTTTATGTAAATTCCTTTGTAATTCTCGAGACAATTTTAACAAAACAAAAATATGTTTTATTATAAATTTTTACATTTTGTAAATATAAATAAAATTAAAATATAAAAATGTTTTAT
The DNA here is from genome assembly GCA_963082915.1 of Dolichopus griseipennis. Lineage (NCBI taxonomy): Eukaryota > Metazoa > Arthropoda > Insecta > Diptera > Dolichopodidae > Dolichopus > Dolichopus griseipennis. The sequence goes on along the minus strand of OY720444.1, from coordinate 55,166,703 downwards.
TATTAAAAAGTTTTGTCTCTTAACACTCAATAGAACTATAAAAATGTAAAGGTCCAAGAAATTCTTGACTGTCAACAAGAACTTGTGTTCTTTTGCAAAAAAAAAAAAAAAAAATTGAAATTAAAATGCGAAATAAAATAAAATTTTTACAATTCACATGAGATTCAATTTTATGTGTTAACATTTATTTTCTGAACTCAAAAATATTTTAATGCACCATTAAAAAAATCTGATGTACACAAAAATAAATGCATAATTTTGAATATTTATTTTTTGTATCATAAATTATCGGAATCATCAACCTCAGATGTTCTTTAAAAATATATGGTCATAATATGAGAGACACGTGTTAAAAAAGTACATTAAAATCTTTGTGCACCACCTTAAGAAAAATCATAAACAAATTTTTTCACTTAACACAATATTGGCAGACATAAACTGTATTCCCTCATTTCTTACCCTATAGTAAAAAGACATGTTCTTCTAAACTCATTCGCTTAACTCAATTAAATTAACAAGTAATGCAATAAAAGTAAGTCGATGCAATCAACTTAATAAAACCTTACACCTAACCATTTTCAAAGCTTAAATCTTTTATTTGTTATTTAGATATGCTTATTTGGGCTTAGGAAGTGCTTGGTAGTTAACCAAATCCAATTCTAGTTAACTCAATTTATAGAGAAAATAATAGAGGTATCCTAAAATACACTTGTTCCTAATTATAAGTTTTTATCATAATGCTTAAATCACGAATTTCAGGAGTGTAAAGGTGGTATAAAGAGGTATTATAGGATAGGGTTCTACCTAAATTGGTATTGGGGATAAACCCGATGTATCTTCCGGAATTCAACTCAATAGCTCCCTACTCCAATCTCTATCTTTCGATTTCATCAACGTATAGTTTATTAATTTGTTAGATATTGTAGGGTATGTTTTGGCCAAAAGATATTTTTAAATCAACTCTCAGGAGGTGTTCGATAGCACATAAACATGTCCATATTAAAAGAATGAAAAAATGATTCCAAAGGAATGATAATAAATTTTTTTGTATTTAATATTTACACTTATATGTGATTTCTTCATATTCTTATGAATTTACCTTAGCGTTCTCTTTCAAAAAAAAATTATTGAAAAACAGCCCAAACTTTATTAAATCCTATATATATTGTAAACTTAATCAAGAAAGTTAAAAGTTAATGACTCACATACGCGAGAACTACGCATGGCATTAATCAGATTCAGGATTTTTATGATCCGTAGCTATAAAAGGAACTAAGTTTTTCGATATAAATTTATTCATAGCATGAATCTTATTACATACTTTTTTTTTTTATCAAAATTATTAGATGTAATAAAACAATCTTCTCGCAGGCTTTCATTTATAAATAAAGATAACAAAAAAAAAAAAAAAAAATTAATATTAAAATGGAAGGGATATTTCACCACACTTTATTTCATTTTCTACCTATACAACATATTGAAAAAAAATACAAAAAAAAAACAAAAATAGACCTAATAAATGATACTGTGTCATATTTCAATCTAAAAATAGAAAAATTCTTTTATTTTTATACGTACTTATATATTTAAGTAGGTTGAAATATATTTTATGTCATTTTACAATTTTGTTTTTTTTTTTTTTTTTGTAGTACGACATTGATGACATATTCAACACTCTCAAATATAACCACCATATTAAACAGTAGACCAAAAAAAAAACAAAAAATAATATAAATAAATAATTCACAAATATTTCGAGGTTTTTTTTTTTTTTTTTTATTCATATGTAGCACTTTTCATAAGTGAGTACCTAAAATTTATATACTGTGATAAGTAAATACTCGAATATCAAATAAGAATTTTAATAAATTCAAAAGAAATTCAAATAGACAACATACCTCAATAGGTGCGATAATAAAATATTTCATTGACATTATTACTTGACACAAATATTGTGTACACATAATATACATTTTCTTTTATTTTCTTATAACGGTACATAGAAAAAAAAAAAATCTTCTGAAAATCGGAACCAACAATGAAAAAAAAAAAAAAAAGAAAAAATCGTAAATATAATATATAAAAACTTTATTCACTTACTTTGATAACTTTTTTTTTTTTTATCGACATATTCAACCCTCAATTTCACCTCAATTTCATTCCATTTCGTTTTTTTCATATATTACCAACCCATTCACCACTAAAAGATTATTCAGATGATAACTGATTGCCTAGCTTTTAACAATATTTTATAATACCACATCGGTGACAGTTTTATATCAAGATTTTGTTTGTCTTTTTTTTTTTGATTTTTTTTTATTCCACTATAATTTTATATAGTATGTACATATATTGTATATATGTATGTATGTATGGATATAAGAAAAAGATCCTTTGACACTTTGAATAACTGATGTAATGGCAAACATGTTTCAACTATATGTGTAAATATTAGATAAAAAAAAAACAATAATGTAATAACATACAAACATACATTTTTAATATTATTTGTGGGCTATACAAATATATATATATATATATATATATATATTCATATGTATTCACATTAAAGAAACTAAAAAAAAAAAAAGGATAACAAAATATAAAAAAAAACAAAACAGGAGAATTGATAACGCGGTTCAATATATACCGTGTGTAATACAAGAAAAAAACACAACAAATATATAAATAAAAATATATTTAAGAAATAAAAGGATAACTGTAATACATGCATATATCTATGTATTTTATCCTTTGAATATCTTAAAAGAAAAAAACAAAAAAAAAAAAAAAACTGAGAGAAAGGATAAAAATTATATCTTGCTGAAAATAAATTATCCCCAAATTTTATGACATTGAACGTTTATTACGGATTTTTTTTTTTGTTTTTCTTGTTTTTTCTGGTTTTTTAACTTTTTCATTATGTTTAGGGTGACAGCACATTCTTTAACATGTTGTGAGACCAAACAAAAAGCTGATAAAATGTCAACTTACCCATTTAGTAAATTTAAATTTTCTAGTAATATTAATTTTTTTGGACTAAAATCCAGTGTAATTATGATTGCCCCAATAAATATGCAATCATATTTTTAATTGAATAATTGTGAACTTTATTATATGTAATATTAATAAATAATATACACCGACTATTCACGCAATAACAAAGTTGACTTCAGATATTTGTTGGCATATCAACAAAGGAAGCACAGTAGAAGCCTGTTTAATGGAACTAGAGAAAGCTTTCAACTCAGTTTAGATGGATTGATGGGTTGGTTTGTAAAATATTAAAATTTAAATTTCCAATTTGGTTAATAAATTTAATTCATATAGTATGACCACTGAAAACAAATTTTATATAGATACTAATAACGAGAGGGCAAGTGTTAACATACCAAAAATATTAAACAAATTACAGTAAGGTGCGGTGAATTGACCTGTTCTCTTCTCGTTATACATTTTACAGATTATTTTAAAATATGGCTATTAAAAATATAAAGTGAAAAATGTAAGACAATACTGTTTAGAACACATACAAATATGACAATTCCAATATGAAAGCAAATTGGAAAAATTTTAAAAGCTCTTTAGTAGTTAAAAATATGTGTTCCTCTGAGTTTATTTACAACAAAATCTAAAATACATTAACCATGTTAAATTAGAACTGAAAAGCAAAACCAAATATTTCAGGCGTGCAAAAGGCCGTTTTACAATAAAATAATTAATTCAACAGTTAAAATTAGGTCCTATCAATCTTTTATAAGACCAACTCTGACATATGCAATTCCGATTTGATATAATGTAAGTTAAGTGAACATTAAAAGCATATTCACAGGCTTTATACCTCCTCAATATTTCATCTTTTTAGACAAAAATGGTTATATACTCAACGCCAAAATCATGTCCATCTTTTATATTACTATAATAGACGTTACATGCAAGGCAATACAGTTTTGTCTAGACAACATTAATCCAGAAAATTTAAAATATGAAATGTCACTTTATAAGTACAAATTAATAAATAGAGATTAAACTAGACTAAAGAACAGTAACATATTAGGCTTAAATGTAGGTTAAGTTTGTTAAATTAGAATAAGTGGCTAGGGAAGATTAAGTCAATTTAATTAATTTTTGCAAGTCAATTTAATTTACTAATTGTTTTTTATGTCCAAATTTTTTCAAAATAAAAAAATTATTTAAAAATAAAGCTATAAGAGAAAATAAATAAAATAACCTTTAAGAGCGTTTTGATCAAAAATATAACAATAATATAAAACAATGAAATAAATATAATAAATAGTATTGGTATTACTACAACCTTACAGGTTAGTATCGTAGTCTATACAATACAAATCTAACAAGCCTTATCAGTTTAAAGGGATCACCTTGCATAGGAGATTGTTGTTTTAAAAATCCTCTTGCGACAAAATATATGTAATATAAATCAGTAGAATTACTTAGTTAATAATATTGATATCAACCAATTATAGTAGTTGGAATTGAAGTTGTCAGTAATGTTTCAAAAGGAGGCCTCGGTTAGTAGATAAGCATTTGGCTTACTGACCGTAGGGGTGTGGGTTCAATTCCCGTACGGGTCATGAATTTTTTTAATTAAAAAAAAAATTATTGAAAAATTTTTCTTTACAAATCCCCATGATGACCAAATATGATTTAAAATATGCAAATATATAATATAAACAAAATAAATAATATTACTTATAAATTAATAGAAAGTATTAAAAGTGGGTGCACAATGCGCCGCAGGACCTACGTATTAGCATGGCGCATGTTATCCCCCATATCAAAACAACCGCTAGAGTGCGGTTAAATGGTGCTTTAACATCCAGACTAACAAACTACACCAAATTGCAAAATGTTATCTTAATGTTTCCTTCATAACTTTGGTTGCATTTACTATGCGCTAATTATAGGGCCAGGATCTACATCTAACAGTAAAATTCGAGATTTATAATAATAAAACAAAAAATTTACAATATACATCGAACAAATTCAATTCTACTTCAAATTTAAAAACATCTTTCTGCAAAAATTTTTTAATACCAATTCAATTTTTTTTTTTTTTATAAATAAAGAACAAGAGGAAATAATAATTTTTTTTTTGTAAGACACGATATATGTATGTATGAATATCATACGTACATGTACATATATAAAAAATATATTTATCAAAATACATAATTATCCTTTCAGGATAATACATGCAGTATATATTGTATATTAATATAAAGTTAGGTTAAATGATGAAAAAAAAGGTTCTGCCCGCCTCTGCTTTCTTTTTATCTCATTTTCTTTTTTTATTTTTATTTTTGTTTTTTTTTTTTAAGATTTAAAGAGAGAAAAACAATTTCTAGTCTCTGACTCTCTGTAAGAACAAAACAAATGGTTTTTTGAATTTTGAAATTTTCTATTTTATTTTGTTCAACATTAAAATGCCTTAATGGAACTTCAGAGATTTCCGCCATTCCTCCTATGTTCAAAAAAGACATTTTTTTTCTCAATTTTTTATTTTCTCATTTTTAATTCTTTCATTGTTATTTACTGTTTTAAGATGATTCTGGGTTTTATTGATTATTTATTTATTTAATTTTTTTATATATTATTTTTTTTTATTTGTAAGTCGTTTAATGAAATGAAAAAAGAATTATAAATTAAAATTTTAGTTAAATGAATTTATAAATACAAATAATATTGTTCCTCTATGCCAATAAACTTAAGGGACTAAAAATAATGAGTAACAGTTTAGAAAAGAGGGGATGTTAGCGTAGGTGTTTTGTGAGATCAAACTAAACTGTTCTGACTTCTGGAAAAACAGAGGATTCCTAATCCTTGGACTAGGGAAAAATATAAAATCTTGAAAAATATAGAGCTCATGTGCGTGAACAATGTAGGCAAATAATAACAATCAAATGGTGAGATGACATTATTCAGGAAAAAAAGTTCTGACCAAAGTTCAACATTATCCAGAACATTATTGGAGTTAGGAAAAATAAAAGACAGTGGTTTTTTCTATAACAGAATTTATTTAACTAAATTAAATTAATTAAAATTATATTTAACACATATATTATACAAATATTAATATTTTACACATTTTAATTTTTTAAAATCGTTTTTGATTTTATAAAACCAAAGTAAAATTTCAGTCTGTAGGACTTCTCAGTTGAACCAGAGCGAACAAAGGATGAAACAATTTTTAAGAAAAAAAAATTATAAAATTTATTTCAAAAATTAAACCAGGTGATGTTATTGATGTACTGTACTTAATGTACTTTATTTGTGGTTTTTTTTCAACTTACAGAACATTTCTGTAATTTTTTATTTAAAGAGTTTTATGAGTTGAAAAAATGTTTAGAAATTGTCTGGGTTAAATTTTCAGCCTGGTCCCACTGAGGAGTCCTACAGACTGAACCCAGAACGAAACAACTACAGCTTTGGTTTTAATGAAAACTATTGAAAATTATATACATATATACATTTTCTTCAATAACCTTTTCAATTTGTGTTCCGCAATTCAAGTGCCGTCTCAAAGATATAAGGAATTAATGAATTCATAGTTAAAGCAGCAAAGTTAGATTTGTTAAAGTTAAAACTATAAGAATTAAAATAATTAGAATTGATTGGTGAATTTAAAACTTAATGGTGGGTGAAACTTATGAATACCTATTAAAGCGAAGGTATTTTCGCAGAAAATTAAATTGTTCCATTCAGAAGTAAACACTAAATCAAGTTGTTTATCCTGAAAGTTACAAATTTCTGAGACTTGTTGCACATAATTAGTATTAAATTTATTAATTAATACATATTCACATTCAGTCCCAATATGTAATATAATATAAACAAATAATTTAATTGAATAATATAACTCGCAGATATAGAATACCATATAATTCAAATATAAAATATTACAATATAAACAAAAAAATAGAATTGTATCTATTGAAAATCTAATACCTTTCTACATGTTATAAGGCCTAGAAAAAGAAACAAAATAGTTTTTTAATGTTTAAATAAATATTTTTTGTTACGCTCGAAAGCCACCCATTGTGCGGTGTTTCTTTGGTTATAGTGTGCAACTTTAATACACTAAAACCACACCCTTTTTGAGTAACATTTGTATAAGTTTAAGTTAATTTTATATACAACATTTCATTTTTACAAAATTTTTTTAAAATAAATTTATAACTTAAAATCTTTAAAAAAAAAATCTAAAAATACTACTTTAAAACTATACTAAAATCAATCTGTAAGTATTCTTAATTACTTTTACATTTTTATATCATTGAAATAACCCCAAAGGAAAAGTTTCAAATTTCCCTAGATTTCTTAGTATATTACAAACTGTCATGTTAAAAACAACTACATTTTAAAGTCCTTGAAATTAAATTCTAAAACTATATATAACTTATCCTTATATATATACTACATATACTTATGCTTTTCTATATATACATCAATTATATGTATTTTTTATTCATTCTTGTTTGTCTCTGTGTACATATTTTTATATATGTATATAAAAGTATCTAAAAGTAGCTTATAACTTTCATTGAACATCTTTTGATAAGTTGAAGTGAATATATATATATATATATATGTAGTATTAAATGTAAATGTAAATGAATATAAAAATCTATGACCTTAATATATGAATATTGTGCATCACTTGAAACTGAAATTTTTTCCAAGTTAAAATACGTTTTCATTTTTTTTGCAAATTTAATACTTAATAATGTTCTTACATATATATTGCAATCTTCTAAAAATTAATGAACATTTTTTTTTTTTAAATGAATTTCTAGTCAATTTTGACTCAATGTTATGTTTATAAAATTTTAATTGATCATTATGTAATAGAAATATTTAATTGAATTGAATAGTTAATAAAAAAACTAATTATAATAATAGATATTCTCATTTATACTTATGATCAAAAATTTTGTAAAAATTTCTTAAAAAACTTCTTTTTAATCAATTTTAATTTTAAAAATTTTTAGTTCTCTAAAAATATAGTAGTATTATCGCTATAGTATTATAGCTAATCACTGAATTAATTAATATTGTTGCTTTGATAGGGGGGGTAGCATGTGCCATCCCAACACGTAGGCCTTGCGGCCCTCGCTTTCAATACTTTCTATCTATTTGTAAGTAATATTATTTATTTTGTTTATATTATATTTTTGTATATTTTAAATTATATTTGGTTACCATGGGGATTTGTAAAAAAAAATTATTTTTCAAAAATTTTTTGTAAATTAGAAAACATTCATGACTCGAAAAGGAATCAAATCCGCAACTCCTCGGTTAGTAAAGTAAATGCTTATCCACTAACCCACCGAGACCCCGAATAAATTAATAATAAGTAAATAATTAACCTATTTGGATAATTAAACTGTGTTTTTATTCAATTGAATTTATTTTAGCATACCATATTAAACTCGTAAATACGCTACAATATGAATTCTTAAATTTAAAGAAATTTGACAGGTTTTAATAAAAACTGGAAGATTATATTTGCCCGCTATAGGGTGCTCCGATTTAAGCCAAAAACAATAGGGATTCTATAAATTTCCAAAAAAATCACTTTTGGTAATTTTAAAAACTTTACCTCTTTTATTTTTTGAGTTATCGTGCTATCTATATATGTTATGTCTAAATCTATGCGTTACAAACGGAAGAGCATTTTTACATTACCCGTGCCTTATATTGTTTGCACGGGTATAATGAGTAATGCTAAGAATCTTGAATTTATTAGTTTCAGTTTCGTAACAAATGTAATAACTGTGCTTAAGTTTTTATTAAATAAATCAAATTTTGGTAAGTTATAGCCAGACTTTCGAATTCACAATATACCATTAGAAAACTTATTCGCACAAAATTTTTCGAAATTCTTTTTTTTTTACCTAGCAAATAATTTAATCTCAAACATATATAACATTTCTAACGCTTTTTTCTATACCTTGTCCACGATGATCTGAACATAATCTGGAGGTATGATGTCTGTCATACTAAGTAAAATGTTCTAAGTCGAAATAAAGTAAAAAATTAATTTTCCTTTTTTTTTTCTTTTAAAAATAGAAAATTGCATTTGAAAATATTTGTGCTAAATATTCACACACATTATATACATATAATTGCATACAAATATATAAATATGTATAAAAATGAAATTGTAACTTTATAATTGCACTGGAATGATAAAAGCAATTTCTTGTCATCTTTACGGTCTGATTATTTACCACTACCACTTTATTTCTCACTGTTTTAATTCTGTTTGTGTATTTGTGTAGATTTTTTTTCTAATTATTAATATTTTAATATTTGACATTTCTAATATTTGTCTGTCTTTCTAATATTTGACATTTTTTTTCAATTCAATTCGTTCTTATGTATGCTTATAGATTTGTAATTAAATATGAATTATGGAGTAGTTTATATAATTGAATTATTATGAATATTTACTTCTGTTACGTTTTTGGCAACCCACAGCCGATAAAATTATTAAGCAATAGAGTCGTTATCATACATGAATTAGGTAGTGTTTGGTTATAATTGTAATATAAAATATGTTTATTATCGGGAAAATTGACAAAACTGTCATAGTAAGAATACGAATCACATTTTAATTGTAATTACCATCAGTGTTGCCAAATACAAAAACCAGTTGAGAGTCAAAAATATTAATTTTGGGGATCATTTTCCAGCTTAGGAAGTTACGTACAAAAAAATTATTAAAAATTCATAATAAATTTAACAAAATTTTTTTCATATATTAAAACATATAAACAGCTTCTTGTGGCTCAACATTAGCACTCTTTTCTCCAAATTAAGGTTATTCAAATTGATAAAGAAAATCTGTTTAATAGTAAGTAAGTTAATAGTATAAGTTTGCAACCAAAATTCAAATTAACTGAAACCATTTTTTGCTGACAAGCATTTAAAAGTATTTAAATTTCAAAACCACACTCTCAACTTGTTAAACAATCGATTAGTTTTTTGTTTCTTTTTAAAAATAGAAGGTAAATATTATACAAATTAGTATAGAATATAGAAATGTAGTAAAAATTTGTAATTTAACTACTTACAATAGGCAAAGACAAATGAAAAAAAAAAACAGAAAGCTTTAGGGAGTTAGACTGGGTGTCAAATGGAGTTGGAGAAACTCCCACGGGTAAATGCATTGTTTTAGGAGTTTAAAATCAAATTAGGAGTTTAAAAATAACCAGAGAGTAAATTTGGCAACACTGAGCGCAATTCACAATTAAAATAGTAGTTTGATATAACTAAGCATTAGCCATTTAAAATATTATATAGGACTAGACTTGAACTTTTTGTTTAAAATTAAGTCAAGAATTTTTAGGAAATATCCAGAATATATTAAAACACATATCGGATAAGATACATTATTAATATTCAAGGTTTTTCCTTAAAATTAATTAATGCCTCAATTATTAATTAATTTTTAATTTAATAATAAATTTATTCAAAATTTTTTATTTAAAACTTCATAAAATGCTCTTCATTCAATCATATCAATCTTCATCTAATCTTCATTCCTAGAAGATTCCCAAATTTTTACTAAGCAAACTTATATTGAGTCTCAAGAATCTAGCCCCACTTCCCCCCGCACAAAATTTTCAAGTTCTAGCAATTAATTGTAACTTCGACCAAAGCTTAGAATTTTTCTTAGAATTTTACAATCTAAGCAAAAATGATTAAAACTGAGTAAAATTTTCTTCAATTTATAAAACCGCTTTCAAATTTAAGAAAAACCTTTAACATATGTTGAAATATAATGTTGGAGCTTTGAATTTTGTATTGTACTAAAAAAAAATTTGGGCAGGTATTCAAGTTACTGTTGTTTAAACATAACAAAATTTCAATTTTCGAACCCTTACAGCTCCTAAACAAGGGGGTGTAAGAAAAAAAATTTGTTAACCGACTCCTACTAATTTTTGAGGATCTTACTTCTCTAAAATTTCAAGACTCAAACTTGAAGCGTTTAGAAGATATGTGGGACAAAAAATTTTGAAAAAGTTGAGTTTTACAAAATGACAAATTTTAGTACCGTACGGCAACCATATACATTTGGCTTTAAACAATTTAGGAGGCTTATAAAAGCATTTATCTTTTACCGATTTTAGATTAAAAATATACTTTATAACAATTTAAATATAGGTCTTTTGGGTGTTCCAGCACTGTAACGGGTACGGCTACATAAAAAACTTCTTCCATGAAATTATTTTTTTTGCAATAACTTTGGTTAAAATGTCCTTTCTCTATTTCAAGAGGTGTAAAAGTTTTTGTAAACATACGCAAGGACGGACGGACAGACGGACAGACAGACGGATGAACTGTGGGACGGTCAGGGTGAAACTAATAGGCACATTTTTTAAAAACATTTTAAAAATCTGCTAAAAATGATAAAAAAATTCAAAAAAAACATAATTTTAGTTAAGAAACATATAAATTCAGAAGCTTAAACATGCATAAACATTTTATTCCAATACATATGGATATTAAAAATATCCAATTATGTTTGGCTTAAATAATTTTTACAACTTTTTTGTATCAAATCATTCTGTTCCACATCATAATACAAGATATTATATAGTCCAATTCCAATACTATTAAAGCAAAACCAATACTATTAAAGCAAAAGAGCATTATAAACATACTCTAAATTTGATTTTCTTCTTTTATTAGGTCCATAAAAACATTTTAGGAGCGGTCGAAAAACGATAAAAATCGTTTAATTGTATTTTAATAAAATCATTTGTTTTAAAATTTTTACTCACCCATTGTTTGTTTTATAGCTATCATTTATAAAAGCCATAAATGAATAGCTGAACAATTAGACGGGCAGTTGATGAATTATACAAAAAAATATTTTGATTTATCAATTGTGTAGAGAAATTTAAATTGAAAATTTACTGATTTGCTTATATTTATTAAATTTTTCACTTTATGTACAATCTCTTTAGTTTTTTATATGAAGAAATTTTTTAACTCATATAATATCTATTTTAAAAAATTATTTAAAAAGAATAAGAACTCAAAGTTTTAAATAAAATTTCTTGCAATTATAATTGAGAAAAGATGAAATAACTATTTTCCCTTTATAGTAACTAATATTTTGGAACCCTTTTTTACATCCATATATTAATATCAAAAATGTCAACAGATTGGATTTTAACATAAAAAACAATATTCGCATGTCTTTGAACGAAGAATTTTCAAAAAAACTACTTTCTAAAGTAATCAAAGATTTTATAATTACTAAAAAAAGAAAAATGATTACATAAAGTCGCTTTATAAAATCTCTTTTGCAGACAAAATTAATTCATAGTTACTTACATAATGATGTGTATTTAAGTACTATGTTATGCATCATAAATATATTGTAAATGAATGTTATGTCTAATAAACTTATACATAAGCATGTATAGTACAATTAATTTCATTCTTCATTTATTGTCTTGATGATAATATTCTTTTAAATGACACATTGTCTATTCTTTTCTTATATATATATCTATGTATTAATATTTTTAACAATTACTTTAGACAGACAACTGAAATATACAATGTATTTTTTAGACATTTTAAAGAAAATCTTTTATATGATAGTTGTTTAGTTTATTTATGAAAGTAACTCGAACTCTAAAGCATTTACCGTTATTTTCAACTTTTTCTTTACATCAATTCCAAAAGTAATTTCTTAACGAAAGTACTTTTAGATTATATATTTAATTAAATTCCATTAAAAAATTACTTATTCCTACCTTATATTCTTAACATCTATAAAACTTAAATTAGGCGGAATATTAAGTTTGGCCAAGCAACGGTGCTTGGATAACAAATGCAAAACTGAAATATTAAGCATATGTCAGTGCTCTTTCCACTGAACCATTTCCTTGTTTATAGATATGTAGAAAAGATTATAAGAATTATTTGTTTCCCTTTTTTTGATGAATGACATGTTCCGAAAGCCACTTATTTGATCTGTGCGTAGCTCCTATAGATAGTTCGAGACTTTACACTAAAACCACAACTCTTTTTAAATCCTAATTAAGAATGGGACCTGTAATAAAATGTAAAGTTCGGTTTAGACAAAGGAATTTGAAATGATTTGTTGGAAATCAGGGTTCGAAAATATACCATTCTGAAATATGGATTAAAATATTTCAGGATGGCGCAACACGACCTATGAAATTTGTATGTCATGCGCTCATTACCTTTATAATGTAAATCTTTAAAGAATATAATTCTCATTCATACTACTTCGCTTTATACCAAATACAATAATTGTTATAATTTGAGTTGTTCTATAATAATATTAATGCAACATATGTATGTATGTACTATACCTGCTAAATGTGTACCAATTATTTAAAAATATTCAAATATTACTTATGCACCTGCGAACATATAAAAGAATTGGAGGCAAAGGAATAAAAATAATAATTTTCATTTTGTCGAAAAAGAAGTATACATCAAATGGAATAATTTTTAACTACATGTAATGATGTTTTTGTATACTGCACCATATTACAAAATAATCTAATTCATTTTAAAAATTTTTCAATGAATAGAGAAAAACATCTTCAAGCCAAAATCTTATACTTAATATGATGTTAATAGTTCCTATATGACTTAATTCTCTAACAAAAGACGAGAGAAACTAAAAACAAAAATAAATCTTTTTTGAATCAAAAAACTTTTTTTTGGCAAAGTACCATTTCTTTTAATGAAAATGATTTAAAATTTTTTTGCCATTTATAGTTATAATAAATGAAAATCTAGGACAAGTATCTAAAAAAAAATTGAAGTAGAAACAATTTTAAAGACATCATTAAAATCTAAAGCAGTTTTGTAATAATTATGTCAAACATTAACGTAAAATAATTTACAAAAAAAAAATTTTATTTAGGTACTTAAAACAATCTAATTAAGATATAGATTTTTTGTTCGAAATTTTAATTCAATATATAGATATATATATTTGTGATTCTATTATGTATTATCATTATTTACTTATTTGTAAATAGCTTTTTAGATGACCTTGATTTCGAAAATGCTTCCAAATCAATGTCAAGCCAAAAATATAACGAAATTTGGTATAGACCTATACTGAAAATCTCTTGCGAGGGTTGATTGAAAGCATCGAAAGCCGCCCAGAATCACTGTACGGGATTCATCTGGGGAGTTTTGGACTTTAACTAAACCAACTAAAACCACCCCTTTTTTAAAACCAAACTTGGAATGGACCTTAAATACATAAATGTATTGTTTGGTTTTTCGAATCGGGATTGGGAAGGAAATTAGAGTTAGGATTTGAGAATTGAGATTATGTTGGATAAAGGAAATAATCAAAAGGGAAGTTATGAAGATGGATGTTAATGTTTTTCTTAAACTTTATTGGATCGTACATATAAAAACTACAAAATTTGGGAAACACATTACATGGTAACTGATTCCATAATCGCGATGTACGCACAACAAACGAATTTCCATAAGCCGTGTTTCGCCATCTTACTAATCCAACAATGTAGGGATGAGCATCTAAGGCACTCCTTGTTTCACGTTGAAAAAGATGTGTCATTAATTGTTTGATTTCATTGAAACAGGTATTCGTTCCTACGAGGTATCTATAAAACAGAGTTAGTGACCAAACGGTTCGCCAATGGTTAAGGGGAGTGAGCGATGAGATAACTCTTTGATCATTTATAAGACGGATAGCTTTATTTTGCACCTTACCGAGATATCTCAGCGCGGTTTGGGGTCCTGCAGCCCAAATATGTGCATTATACTCCATTTTTGGCCTAATGCAAGTTTTATAAATTTTTGGAAGATCAGGTGCAGAAAAGTAAGTTTTACAGCGAAACAAGAAACCTAAACATTTGGCTGCATATTTAGCTATACCAAAAATGTAGTTTGACCAGGCCAATTTTTGGTTAAACTCGATACCCATAATGTTAAAGAATAACTACAAGTAATAATGGGTTTTGGTTAGAGCCAAGCTTCATCGTTTCAAATTTCGAGAAGAGAGACATAATGGTAACAGATGAAAACATCGATGTATCAAATTTTAAGTTTTTATTTTTATTATTTGTGTAGATATACATTTTAGATCTTGGGGGTGTGGAATAAAATTAATAAAACTAAATTATAATTAAAATAAAATTAGGCTCAGGAGGGGAATCGGATGAAAGACCTTTGTACCAAATTTGAAAATTCTATCTTTGAAAGTTTCAAAAATATACTCATTCGCCCTTGGCTTGAGTGAAAGCTTCCAGAATCCGAACCCATGGTCTGATTTTGCCTTCTGGGAATTACCACCTTTTTTTCATCTTCAGTAACCTGGAATATAATTTACATTTCAAGTTAAATCCAGAGGTGACGCCTAAGTTTTGCTATACGTGCAGTTACTTTTGTTAAATAAAGATCAAATGTTTTAATCGGGACGTGTGAAAACTACTTCTTTAACTCCTCCTTAAACTTTTTTTCATTCATAATATGTCGGCAAGAAAGGATAAATTTGGAAGAGATATAGAATAAGTGTATTTACACCATATGGTTAAAATCCCAAAATTTTTTAATATGACCTTGAGGATACTTTAAACATTACATCACAATTTTATTTACAAATTATTTTGGATTTTTTTCAAAATTTTTAAAATTCAACAACCTTATTATTAAATTGATTATTTTATAAAGAATACCAACATTTAAAGTTTTTTTGCATTTTGTAAAAGATTTTTATAAGCCACAGTCACAAGTTTTGTAATACTTATAAAAGCAACAGATACACACTTACTGCTAGATTTATTTTTAACTTTAATTTACTTAAACAAAAATCAAATAAAAAACAATTACTCCCAAAAATAAAATATTGAAAAATTTATTTTAAATCCCATTTTACGCCTAAATATATGCTAAATGTCATATCGAGGTCAAGTTTTTAAAAATTGAAAAAGAAAAGAAAAACTCATTTAAAATATTTCAAAATAATGTCAAATATTGGAAAATGCTTTCTGACTTTTTGTTTTATATTTAATTTTATAAAACAGTAAATATAAATATATAATATATAAATGTTTGTAGAACTGTTCGTATTCTTAAACATTAATATTTATGTATTAATGTTCATAACATTCTTTAAGAGATTTATCATCAATATAAATTTTTTACAAATAATATATTATTTTAACTAATTAAAATGAACAACGTTACTCCGGTTACCTCATAACTTTATTTCAATTTTAACATTAACCTAAATCCTTTGTTAAAGTATTAACTGTATTAGGTAACTTAAGGAACATTTCTTCACTTAATCTTAAAAATATTTCACTTAAAATAAAAGGTTTTCATTGAAATTAATAATTTCTTTGGTTAAAGTATATATTCTTCATTAAATATAAAAATGTCTTCACTTAATGCTCCATTTTCACACAAATTACCAAATCTTCACTTTAAGTCAAAATATCTTCAGTAAAAGTAAAAAAATTTTAATAAAATATCGGAATAGTAAATTTTCCTGTTAATTCAATAATTTTTTTTATTTTTTTCTTTTAATAACATCAATCATCCATTGGAGGAAAGTTGGGCCTACTTAGCTACGTAAAATTATGAAACTTCAGTATAAACTTCAAAGTTTTTATCAAATGAATCATTTTGTTATTAAGCTTGATGTAGCTCCTTCAGTTTTTATTTGCAATCAGGTGAATCTTAATTTTTGAGGTGCCACTGAAAAGCAACGAATTATTTGATTCTACAAAATCATCAAATTCCAAATAAGAGAATAGTTCTAACATAACTTTGTTGTTATTATAATGGGGTGGCATACATCAACCTAACCCCTGGGTCTCGTTACCTTAATGTGCACCCCTACTCTTGGAGTCGATCCTCTATCTACAGCGCCTAGTTGAGCCAATTATAAAATAATAGCTTAATTTTAAGGTAAATTCAAAAATCTTACATTTTACATAAATAGATGTCGATCCTGTTCAATATAGAACGAACCGAAAAAATTCACTCAAAAGTATATTTAAAAAAAAAAAAAAACTAAAAACGTTGATGGAACGTTTCCATATCGAAAATCTTTTTTATATATGGCAAACAATAAGCACGAATCAGATAAAACAAAAAAAAAATTAACAAAAAAGTAAAAATTTTATATAAGAAGTAGGTATACAAAAACAAAACCTACTGTTATTGATTGCGCCTCCGTTAAGTAAATCCTTAATATCCTTGTCCAATAATGTCTCCATTTTTCTCCTATTTATCATTATTCCTTTTGTCCTTTTCTATATTTTTTTATAAATATATATATATATATATGTATATAATTGAATATATTTAAATCATATACGTATATTGTATATAACTATATATATATATATATACATATTATTTAAAACAAACACACACACAGACATGTAACACGTTCTATAATACAAGAAGTAAAAATTCAAAAATTAGAATTCCTCGTGTATAGAATTAAAAAAAAAAAAAAAGATGAAAAACCTGCAAAACAAATAAGAAAAAAATAAAAAATTGGAGGACAAATGGAATCCTTCTTTTGCGCACTCTTAATTTTGGTATATAGATATTATAATATACAAGACATTAAATGAAAATATATCTCATTATGATGAATGGAAAAATATACTCATAAAATTGATATACCTAAATATGTATATATACATATTTGTTGAATTTAAAATATAATGCAACACATTTAATTTTTTTATATATATATTTGCAATAATTTGTTTCCTCTACTTTTGACACAATCACTTCCAAAGGAGATCATTAGCCAAAATTTATAGTTCATAATAATTGTTTAGTAAAATGTACTATTTGAACACCTTATTGAAAACGCCTTATTAGGCAAATAATATTATTATTAACATAAACTCTGAATATCTGCCCAATGGCGTAATGGCGTAACTCTTTCTAGTGGATGGTCTCAAGTTAAAATCTCTGTCAGATCATATATAATAAAAAAATATCGTAAAATTATATACTAATGACGTAGTTAAAAAATTTTATATCATAATATAAAATAAGATTATATAAAAAATATTATTATTATTAATATATTTGTCTAGAATGAGGTGTAACAAACGCATTCAATTAAATGTGTTTTGTTGGATGTGTTCAATTATTAAAAAATAAAATATTAATGTTTTGTTGAATGTGTTTTATTTTAGAAAATAAAATATCATAAATTATCGTAAGCAGGCCAAAAAATATTTTATTAATTTTTAATAAAAAAAAATAAACAAAAAAAAAATTTTTTTAGTTTATGAAAAAATTGATTTCAGTTTTAAAAATCACAGAAGATTTTCTGGGAATTTTAAATAAATAGTAAATCATTTTGGTATTAAGAACTAAGACTATGCTTCACATGAACAGTTTTGTAGTAAGTCTTCATTAGTTTCAGTTAAAAACTGAAATAATGGCGAAGGCCAAATATACGCTTTGTTGCGTTGCTTGCTTTTTGCTTTGGAAAGTAAATAAAGCAAGCAATGTTTCAAAGCTATTTCAAAGCTTCCCTCATCTCATCCATGAAATAAATCCAAATGAACTGTACCTTAGTAATCAAAGCCCATAAATTATTTTTTTACTTAATTAGGTAGGTCTAATAAAAAAAATCAAAAAATTAATTTGCATTTGATAATGCAAAACTCAATTCGTAATTCAATTTTATGTCCATAAAAATAGGTACATAATTAAACATGTTGAGTAGGTACATTGTAGAATGTTGGCAACATACAAGTTTTTCGATTTGAATCTAAACAAAGGTTATAAAACAATATACAGCGCTTAGCAACATTTTGAGAAATAGATCATTATTGAAACAAAATAAACCTATAAAAAAATTTCAAATCTTTTAACAAACAATTTTATCGAATTTAAATTTAAAAATTTAAACAAGTACGTAATTGAATAAAAAAAAAAATTAATTGAAATTAAAAAAAAACATTCACCAAGAAGGGATTTGAACTAACGACCCCGAAATTTTATCAAATTTAAAACATACAAAAGGTAGACTACATAACTTATTATTCATCTTCAAATTTTTAAGAAACAACAAGAAGTTCTATAAGTCATTTTTTTTTTGTGTATCAATTACTAGAATCGAAATATAATCTACGTATTACAAAATGTAACAGTTTCGACTTTATTTAAGAAAATAATATTAGTATACATGTATATAATGAAATTAGAAATAATTCTTATTAGAAAAAAGTTTTTCTTTCAATTGAAATTCCGTCATTCTGTGCCGGGCCAACAGCTAGTATATAATAATTTTTGTGTAAGATAATAGATGGCGCACAAAACTGAAATTTGTCTATTGTGTATAAATCTGATACGGCTTAGTGAATATAACGATTAAAGAAACTGAAGCCTATAGTCTAAATGACTTGGTGACTGCCCTAAACTACTTGCAGGAGTGGAAAAGAAATAAAAAAAATTTTAATTAATATTTTACTAATACATACAAAAGTATGAAATTTTCTCATCTCTTTATATCCATTTTTTTCTCATCATAATGACGATAAGATCTGAAAGTCATAATGTGACTTAGTATATATAAATGTCTTAGCTATTATATGTTTTAAATATTATTTTTATATAAGTATGTATAAAGTTTTAAATTCGAGAACACACTAAGAAGATGGATTGTATGACAGGATCAATGTTAAAAGGTCTGTAGTGGAAAATTAAAAAAAAAACAGAACAGAAAATTTATATAAAAAGTTTTTTATATAATTATATATATTTTTTTTTTTATATACTTATACAAATAAATGTATTCATTTTTACATTAGGAAATCGAACTGAACCGAAATTGTTAAAATTGAGATTTGTTAAATTTTTCTTTTATTTGTTCTCTTTTCTCCATTTTAAAAACTTGGCAAAGAACACAATTTTTTTTTTTTTATTTCTGTTTCGAAACGAATTATTTTTGAAAGGAAACGACCTTATTATATATTCTTTATTTCTTTTGTTTTCTTTTTTATTATTTTTTTTATTTTCCTATGTATTTTATATATACGTTATAAATTTCCAGAAATTCCAGAATATATTCCTGATCAATAAAATCTGCAAATAAATAAATAAAAAAAAAATAATAAAAAAATAAAAAGTAAATATTAGTTATTAATATTTGAGAAAAATGTCAAATTTAGGATTTGGTGATTTGTTTCATTTTACTTTTATTTTTCAATTTCAATAAAATTTAGCATTATAATAATATATAATAAATGAAATGTAAATTGAAAATTATTTATTTTTCATTATTTTAAATGAAATATAAATATAAAATTAAAATTTTAAGTTAATATTGACTAAAGTTTTTGTGGTTACATTCATTAAAGTTGTTATACTAAATACAATTTAAATGTTTGTATAAAAATTTAACAATTTTATTTGTTGAATTTTTTTTCTAAATCTAATATATAAATATTTTTTAGAACACGGTTTTAATTTAACATGCTAATCAGATTTATTTGTTTTTGGAATTTAAAATTATTATCTTGATTTTTGAATAAACACTATATTACATTGTAAGAGAGATACCCGGTAGACTTAAAAATCTTAGTATTATGTATTATCAATACCCAAACCTGCTACTAAATCAAAATAATTTACATCAATTTATTTCCAAAAATAAACGAAGCTTATGTATCGTTTGGAGACCTAATTAATTTCAATTTCATTCATCTAAATGGAGATTTTAAACAGCCTTGAAAAATGATGACCATCATATAAAAACGGAGGTGAATAACTCAAAACTAATAATTGTGTAATCGTAAAACTGAGGTGAATAACTAATAAACTAATTTATAAAAAACATTCGTTACTACCTAACCTTTGAGAATTACAAAATTATTAATAAAGTTGTAACCCAAATTGCTCCAATGTTTTCAAAAAGACGAATGTGAGGATTACAAACTTTAGTATATTAAAAGTTTTAGAACTAATAAACACATTAATCTGACCGATGATGTAGTGGTGAGGGTACCAGACTGTCAATCGAAGGGTCTTGGGTTTAAACCATGGTCAGATCATGTATAATAAAAAAAAACAAGTGATGAAAAAAATCAAGGGTTTTTAAAAAGCACATTTTCAACATTATATAGGGTTTGTTACTGAGTTAAGTATAGGGTTATTATATAGGGTTTCTTACTAATAAAAATATATATAAAAATAAATGATAATATTATAATTTGGTTATTTCATCAATTTATTAATTATGACTAATAGTGAAATCAATACTTAGAATATAATCCCAATGCACTCAAGAAAACTTGTTAACAAGTGCAAAATATAATGTTGTAGCTTCAATGTTAACGTTTAATTTTGGAAAAAACGTGCACTGCTGAATAAGGTACTGTTTTACAAAAAAATAAAAGTTTTAATTTTGAAGACCTAATAGCCCTCCAATTGAGAAGGTTCCCAATTTTTGCTTAGCAAACTTATGATGGATTTGCACACCCCCTCCTGCCCCAAGCTTTCCATTTTTTTAGGTTCTAGGAAATCAATTGTGAACTCCACAAAAATTTGGAGCTTTACGTAGAATTTTATTATCTAAGCAAAAATGGTTAAAACTATGAGACAATTTCTTCAATTTAAAGAAACCCTTTCAAATTTGAGAAAAATCTTTAACATACTCGTATGTTAAAATAAAATGCTGCAGCTTTAAATTGTTTATATTTGTAAAAAAAAATTTTAACAAGTATTCAAATTACAGGTGTTTAAAAATAATCAATTTTAATTTTCGAGCTCTTATAGCTGCTAAACAGGGGACGTAACAAAAAAAATTTGGTAACCGACTCCTAAATTTCTAAAGATCTAACTGTTTCCAAAATTTTAAAACCCTAGCTTGAATCGTTTAGAAGATATGTGTAGGCAAAAATTTTGCCTTTTAAAAATTTATAAAGTTTATAAAACCAGCTATCTTTTGCCGTTTTCAGATTGAAAATATATCTAACAGAAGTCTTATTATAACAATTTAAAAATATGAAATTATTTTGTTTACAATACCTACCCGTGGTTAAAATTTCTCTCCTCTATTTCAAACCATGTAAAAGTTTTTGTATACATACGGACAGACGGGCGGACATAGTGAAACTATATAGGCACATTTTTACATAATTTTTTGAAAATATGCTTAAAATAATATAACTTGCCACAACTGAAAAGGAATGCCAGACACACTCCTTTATGACATTCCATATGTGTAAGGTAGGGTATTGTGTATAAATAAATAAATAAATTAATAAATTAGCACATTAAATGTTTTCGTACACAGGAATCTTAAAATAATAACATCAAAACATTAAAAAAAATAATGAAGCTAGAGTAAGGCGTTGTAACTGATTTAGTTACACTCTACGCCTAAAAAATTTAATTTAAATTAAAAATACATAAGTTATTTAAAATAGAAATCTATTTTACATAAAATTAAAATCTTGAAATTTTTATTAGCTTTATAACACATTATTGTAATTTAAAACATATATTTTTGTTTGATTTTGAGAGGCACGTGACATTTCAACAAACCTCATCTCAAATTCATCTAAGATTTTAAGGACATTAAACAAAAGACAACTAACGTATACTAAATTTTATTTTGAAAAGCACTAAAATTTGTTAGCGATGATCAAATTTTATTTTTACATGTGCAATAATCTTGCATACTTTTAGGGGTTAAAAATACTGTGGGGCCCAGTTAATATACCCATTATACCTATTATTTGAGGGTATAAATATAAAATTAGTATTAATCAATTTACGGATATTTTGTTTTCAAATAATCAGTTTTACCATTAAATATAGGTCCTAAATCTACAATAAATACACGATACAGATACAGCCGTTCACAAAAGTTTAATAATTTCTCTGTAATTTTGTTAGTTTAAATGTTTTAACGCTTTGGGTTCAACGAGTTGTCATAGGATGTCGTATTAGCCTAGGATTAAATTTTACATGAGACAATTTTTTAGCAAATCGAGTCCTATTTTCTTAGAGCCCAATCAGATTAGGGCGTTGGGTGTCCTTATAATATCATCACAACTTCAACTTTTGTTTGGAAATCACGGTTGCGTGTTTAACGGTTACAGGGATGTATAAAACATTTTTAAACCTAATTATAACTGATACTGATAATTATAATTGATTTAAAATAATCGATATCACACATAATGATACTAATCGGTTATATCATCATATTATATTATATCATAAAAATTTACTTGACGATCTCTAAAATTTTTGTCAGAAATCAATATTACAGGTTTTCTATTAGATCGATTACAATAGTTTATATATACACACGAACTCATGCTTTCATTTAAGGGTATTTAAGGGTATATGAATACCCTTTTTGAGTATAAAATATTTTCTTTGTAAAAACATAATATTTGAAAAAATATTGGAACATATTTACAATTTCAATTTTTCTTTCAAACTTTTACCAAATTTATAAATAAAAAGATACATATATATATTATATATATATGTAACTAAATTAATGATGATTTCTTTAATTTTATAATAAAACTTTTAAAAACTTTTTTTTAATAGATTTTAAATCAAAAAGATACAACTTGTGTTTATTAACGCATTAATATAAAAATAAAACTTTTTAAATTTTGAAATTCGTGTTGAAAAAGACTTCACGTTCAATTTAGTTTTTTTTATTGTGATTTACTTCACCTGGATAAATATGAAACTGTAAAAATTCGTTGGTAACTTAAAAATAACTTTTTTTTTGATTTTATATTAAATTTTTCTTATTATTTAATTAAAATTTCTTTTGTATATTTTCTGTGTATCATTTTGAAATTCAATGACCCGAAAAATTTAATATTTTCAATTTACACACATATAAAAAATTGTAGAACAGTTAAATTGTTAATAACTTTATGATGTTTATACATTATGATGACTATAACCGTTTCAAATTAGCAGGGTTTCCACCATATTTTAACTACTTATACCTCTTCATCAAACAACCGAGTTTTTTTCATTTTAAACTAAAGTAAGAAAATTCTCAGTCAAATTATCAGATTCTTGGAATTTAATAGTGATTGCATCAAAATTCTCAGAATTTTATTATATTAGCAAAACTGATTAAAAAATTTAAAGACTCTTTAATTTTAAAAAAGCCTTTAAAACATAATAAAACTAAAGTTTTAATTTTTGTATATAACTCCAAAAAAAATTTTAACAGATATTCAATTTACAGGTGTTTAAAAAAAGCAATATTTCAATTTTGAAACATATGGATGTATAAAAGGATGTAAAATAGGCATCTCCATCTGACTCTATTTGGAGTAGTTATTTTTGTTTCCTCTTATGTTTTCTAGTTGAGGCCAGTTTTTCTAGTATCGGCAGCCTCGTCTTCGAATTCATTGTGGGTTCCAATCTATTACTTCCCTTGCTATGCTTTCTGGCGGCTTACTAAGTTTGTGCCCTATCCACCTCCGCTTTTGGTCTATTGTCCGATCGGTTCTACTTTGGCAAGTTTCCATAGGTCATTATTGCTTATTGAGCTGGGCCAGTATACTCTGCATATGATTCTTAGACATTTGTTAATGAACACCTGTAGTTTCTGTGTTATGTTTTTCGTAAATAACCAGGTTTAACTTCCATATGTTAAGGTGGTCTTTACTTAGGTTACGATTATTCTCAATTTTGTATCCCTAGACATTTAAGTATATTTCCAAATAGGCCATAAGCGAACAAACATTGTTTATGTTGCCGCTGTTATTTATAATGCAGCCTAGCTAGTGGAAGTTATATATTGCTGTAACAAATTAAATAGAGGCTGTTCTGGATCTTGGAGGCCTGTAGCTTTGTAACGGATGGTATTACAGAAAAAAATTGTTTGATGAAATCAATTTTTTTTACTATATCTATACCCGTAGTTAAAAATTCATTTTTTTATTTCAATTTGTATAAAAGTTTTAATCACCGAAACCGACGGACAGACTCCAGTTAAAATCAATCAATATTAACTCCAATTGAAATCAATCGTTTTAAAATTATCATGTGTTGAAACGAACATACAAATTTATATTTCAACATTTCAGTACTCACACTAAAAGAATGTTAATGTATGAGCATGTAATGCAATAAATGTTTCAATATCTTTTCAATAACTGGAAATATGAATGTTTCAACTTAAATTTATTTTACTTAATAAATATTAAATTGTACTACAATATTCATTTCTTGTGTCAGTTTTTTTTTCCTTCATTTCTCTTTCTTGCACGTTTTTGTAATCCATTATATATGTATGTGCATGTGTGTATAGAACTTTTCATGATCTATTTTTAAACTAAAATTCGAATGAAATTATTATTTTGTAATGGTGTAAATTTAATGTGATAATAAAAAAGGAAAGGGAAATATTTTGTTGTTCTGTTGGCTAATTTGAAAACCATTTACCATATAACTTCCTTTTCATTTGTATTTATTTTCAATTTTTTTCTTTTTTACTAAATTACCTACATTATTATCAAGAGAGTTGTATTTATTTATAAACTGTATAATAATAGAAGTCTTTGAACAAAAAAGAATAATAAAAAAAGAAAATACAATTTAAAGGTTAAAGGCATCCAATACTAAAAGCACATCAACCTTATATTTTATGAGAATTTTTTTGTTTGGAGCTAAATATTATCAAAAAAAATTTCAATCTAAGCAAAAAAGCTTAATTAAAATTTTAATCACCTTAGTAAAGTCTTTTTAAACTATTTTAACTATATTAAACAGCTGGGTGGCACAGTGGTTGAGTGCCGACCTTTCATGCGGAAGGGCCCGGGTTCGAATTCTAGTGAAAGTGAAAAAACTTTTCTGGTTTTCGACTCGACTTAGCTACCATTCGCCTTTGGGTTCAAATTAATGGCATAATCAATAATTAATAATTATAAATCTTTAATAAAAAAATACTTTAATATAAAAATATAAACAAATGCAAAATATAAACAAATAATTTAATTAAATAATATAACTCGAAGATATAGAATACCATATAAGTAAAATATAAAAAATATTACAATATAAACAAAAAATAGAATTGTAAATATTGAAAATCTAAGACGTTTCTACATGTTATAAGGCCTAGTACTATCTCATGTTTAAATTGTATGTGGAATTCAATAAGACCAATTCTAATAATACGAATATAATATGACCCCCTGTTCCAACATGTACTTATGGTATAGACAGGCTTATTAGCCTAACAGTTGAACAGTTAGCGCTTAAAAAAAAAAAAAAAAAAAAAAAAAATATATACTATTCTCTAAAATTGGGGGCACTTTCAAACCGCTATGGATCATTTTTTAACAATAACTGTATTGGATTAAGATCGTTGGATCTGGAAAATTATTTTCTTGGACAATTTCTATTTATTCGAGTTCCATTACATGGAAGCCCTCAGCCATTTTGTGAAAAAAGAGGCTTTCGGGGAGGGGCTTTGTATGATACAAACCTTGAACATTTTGGAAATTAAAGTAAATCAAAAATTGACTCGGTTAAATCATATATTTGGTTTTTCCAAAAATGTTGCTAATGCTTACGTTTTTTTCGCTGTTTCGCTGCAATACCTACTCCCCACCTGATCTTCTAAATATCTATAAAACGTATTTTAGGCCAAAAATGGAGTATAATACACATATTTGGGTTGGAGTTCCAAGAATGGAGTATAATTCACATATTTGGGTTGGAATCCCTATAACGGAGCTGGCTTAACTCGATAATGCCGTTGGATCACCAACCTTTTTTAATAGATATCCTGTAGGTATCAAAACCATTTTAAAATAAAAAAAAATAATTAATGCCACGACTCAAAGTTTTCCAACAAGAAACAAGGAGGGTAACAGATGCTCATCCGTACACAGTTACTATACAGATGATGAAACACACGTCTTATGAGAATTTGTTTGTCATGTGCACGAAACGCTTATGCTACCATATCCAAACAAATGTGTTTCTCAACAAAACGTGTACGATATAGCTTAATCTAAGAAGGTCATTAACATCTTTCTTATTAATATCCCATCCAATATTCCCCATCACCCATAATGCAACAATCTTAAATATCCTAAAATCAAATTCTAAATCCTTCCAAGGTATCGCGTTATAGTTTTGGTGTGCTAAAGTCGCACTCTACCAGAAGGATTGTATAGTTCGAATCCAGATCTAGAGATATTTACAAGAACATTTACATTTAATTAATTCGTATTTTCATGTGATAGTGAGTGTAATAGAGTATAAATAGAGGCGATGATTAGGATAAAAGAACGTGCGGCGAAATAAACGACATGTTAACAAATGAACCAATTATTAATATGTAATATAACCTTGCTAGCCAAATTCAATGAAATTTTCCCAAATATATTTTCACCAATTTAATTAAAAACAAAAACAATAAATCCACCTTTCCTTTTTTTAAATAGTGCAAAAAAAGAATCCAACTCCAAATCAAACACTCTACATAACAATTTAAAAATTTATTGCTCTCCAATTTATTTGTGACGAAAAAATAAATTTTAAATTCTTTATTTGGTGATTTGTTTAATGAAAATTTGTTTTTTTAACAAATCAATGCTTTTAAAACCTTTGGTTTTAATTTCTTCGAAAAAAAAATAAATACACCTTCTGTTACTTCAATAAAATAAGAAAAAATGAAAACTTTTCAGAAGAACTAATAAATTTTTCGAATTTTATTTTTTTGAATTTTCAGCTTTTTTTTAAAGTTGACTAAATGAAAAGCCAAATTAGAAATAAATACTTGAAACAAATATGAAACAAAAAACAAGGAATTTGTAGAAAAAACAACAGATTCAAGAATGGCGAATAAACATTAAAAAAACAAAAAATTAACAATAAAAGGAAAGCATATTAATTTTCATCCCCTGTTTAACAACGATCCAGTAAAAATAAAGTAACATACTGACATTGATTAATGAGAATTAAGAGAATTAATATTCTTTTGTATTAATTCCTCTTTTTTTTAATACTTTTATATTTATAAAAATTAAAAATCTTGTATCGAGCTGGGACGTAAAGAATATCCTAAAACAACTTATAACTTTAAGAAACATCAACACAAACACTAAAACCTAAATGTGAAATGCACGACGCTGAATCAATTAATTTTTACTTATCTCTTAAGCCATGGGGGAAAAAAGTCTTTAATATATTTAAAAAAATTTAACTTTTCATTTATCCGCTCTTTGGTGCTTGAAGATCTGCTAATATTTAAATAATTTAAAATTTTGTAAATCATGTATTGTTAAACGATTGAATATCAATATAAAAAATTTAATCAATTCTACGCAAATATATTAAATTTAGAAATAAATACTATCGCCTAATTTGTTTAATTCAATTTAATTAATATTATATCAACTATTTAAAGCAATATCCGATAATAGCCCCACAATTTTTTTATAATCATAACTTTTTATTAAATTAATAGTAATAATTAGAACGTATTAAGTTCTTTATTCTGCCTAACGCAAAAATCAAATGAATTTCCGCATTAAAGTTTTCCTATTTCCGTTACATACTTCTAGGCGTAATTAATTCAAATAATAATTTGCTTTTTATTTTTTATTTATTTTATTTATTTTTCCCAACCGCTTGTATGAAATATAATAAGCCGTAGGTATTGTTTTCGCACAAAAAACTAGGACCCTAAGAATTTTACATATAAGCATTACTCCGGAGTGGAGAAACCCATATAACGTGTTATTATTTATGTTGTACGTATGTGGGTCTGTGTAACTGTGTATTTGTGAACACGTGTACAGCCTAAACGGCTAAACGGAATGTTTTCAAATTTCATAGATAAGATTTTGATGCTAATACCTTGAATTGATAAGCTTTTGCAGAATTCATAAACCAAAAATAATGCAACAAAACTTATCGCATAAAAGTTGTTACAAAAAGAGCTACAACTTTGCGAAATAACTTTGCCAAGAAAAACTCAGAAAGTTTTTTCAAACGGAAAAAAATGAACGTCTGATGGATAAAAAAAAATTGTTTGAAAATTGTTAAATTAATAAACAGTGACATCTAAAGTTATGAATAAAAAAATTATAATTACTAAACGGTAATTGCTTTGATCAAAACTAATACGTATGTAATACCTAGTAAAAATTTTTTGATTTACATTATGATTTTCCTATAAGAGCGGTTGGTTCTGTGGTGGATACAGCATATTTTTTTTTTTGTATTTTGAAATGACGACTTTAATGCAATAAGCTAATTGGGGTTTTTGTTTATTATGTTAAGTACTAATACAAAAGTAATCTATTATACACGCAAAATAATTTAAGAAAGCAATCATTTAATTTGGCGTATTTTTTTATGGTTAATATTAAAAATTAGATTTTCTCTTCACGATATTTTAATGTTGCAACAAGACTAAATTCGTGTTCTTGTCGACAATATATTTAACTAAGAACGCTGCCAAATGTTTGGGTTTTCTTTCTCGATGTAAAGCACATTTTTCTCCTAGCGATCTGTCAAATATCTATAAAGCCTACATACGATCTAAAATAGAGTATAATTCTCACATATGTTATCTCGACAAAATCCAGGCTACTTTCACTCTTCTTAGCACCCGTCATAATAACGGTGCTTTGTAGATATTGATACTTGCTCAATTGAATTAAAATCAATAATGTCTCCCTTTAAACCATTCAATCGTAACAGCAGG
Source organism: Dolichopus griseipennis (assembly GCA_963082915.1). NCBI lineage: Eukaryota > Metazoa > Arthropoda > Insecta > Diptera > Dolichopodidae > Dolichopus > Dolichopus griseipennis. Next base: position 55,136,933 of record OY720444.1, on the reverse strand, counting down.
GAGGCGTCAATTATTCATTTCTACACAGTGGTTACAAAATTCCTGGGTGGTTAAAACATGGTTATGGAAACTTATTTACTGTTAGAACTACTAGAATATGGAACATGCTTCCATATCTTTTGTTTCCCTCTGATAGAAATATAACATTATACAAATTCCAACGTTTCAAAAAGAATTTGTAGAACTCGTTTCCAATATTTTTGTTGTTGTTTATATTCATTGTTATATAACATGGTATTATCAAATTTTCAAAACATGGATAAAGTTATTTTCATTCTTCGTATACAGCAGTACAAGGTATAATCTATAGATCTGATTAAAAGGTTTAAACTATGGAAAGTTTTAGAATTAACAAATAGAAGTATTACTGAAAATAGACCAAAATATTCATATAAAAGTTTATATGTAAATTAAATATATATATTCAAATTATATGTTTCTTATTCATTGTTTTCAAAATTTTACTGAATTTGTTTCAAACAAAATATTATTTTACTACTACATACATGTTATTATAATGAATATATTAAATATGTTATCCTATTTTTTTGATAATACAAAAACAAAACTATAACGAAATAAAAATAATGGGAATAATAGAAAAATTTTGAATTTAAAAATGGATTTTAAAATGGAGTAATATAGAAACTATGGAATTTAAAAAATAAATTATATAGTTTGAATATACAAATATTGGGATAATTTCAGAAACCATTTATAAAAACAACATAAAATTTGTATAATTCTTTGCATTTTTAACTTAAAAACTTTTATTTAATATTTTTAGTATTTTCTAAAACAAAATTCTGGATGAAAATATGAAACTTATGACTCATTAACAAATATGACAGTCGACATCACAGTCGTTCACATTGCTCTGTTAATTCGTATTTTGTTGTGCTTAAATATGACTTTAAAAGCTTATCTAAAGCTTCTCGAAAGTTTTTTGACCACAAACAGAACCAATATAACAATTGTTAAATGTTAAAATACAATTTAGAAATATAATTAAATGGTAGGGGTTAAAAATGTTTGCGTTATTCGAACTTTGTTTTCCAAATAATCATATTATAGATGACATATATTTTCAAAATTAATTACCTTCGTGTTTTTAATTTCGTAAAAAATAAATTTTGTTGATAAAAAAACGAAAAATATTTTTAAGCTTTTGTTTAAAAACGAGCGTAGTTTAAGCGCGTAGTAAGTAGACTATGTCAACTCTGAGATACCCGTATGACCGTAATATAGATATTATATAACCCATCTATTTACTTTTGGGAAAATTTTAAATACACAACTTATTAGGCTTTCAGTTATAAAGAAAAGAAAAGAAAATATAAATTGAAACGCAGAGTTGAAAGAGAGCCTAGAACCTCTTCCACAACTTTATTTTATTCAGACGTTGACCATTAAAGTAACTACTATTGACAAAATTTCAGACATCCAGCTCTTTTAGGTATAAAGTAATACTCATGTAAAATATGAAGTTGTACGGCAACTAATTAAACCCACTGTAGTAGACCTACCAAATTTTTCACAAACTGTGGCCATAAAACTAAACTATTTTTGGAAAATTTCAGACACCCAGCTTCATTAGGTATAGAGTAATGCTCATATAAAAGAAGAAGTTGTATGAAAACTACTCGAAACCACTGCACTATTCTAACTAAGTTTTGCACAAACTTTGGTCATAAAACTAAACTACCTTTGGCAAAATTTAAAAAATCCAGATTTACCATGTATAGAGTTTTTTTCACATAAAATAAGAATTTGTATAGCAGCTATTTCAAACCCGTGGGGAAAAATGGCTGAATTTCAATAGCGATGACGGCTATTGTATAAAAACGATATTGTAAAAAATTTCAAAATCCTAGCTCCTTTATTTTTTGAGTTATCGTGTGGACGGGCGAACATGTATATCCTAGATCGATTTACTTTTCGATTCTGATCCGATCCAATCTTAGAGTCTATATCTATCCCTATCTTCCTTCCTTCTTTGCATCACAAACGTAATGAAAAATTTAGTATACCCTTTTGACTAACAGTCATAGGGGTATAATAAACACGAAAACTTTCGTTAGGATATCAATCTAGGCAAATCAAACTAAAATGTATATTTATAAACAAAAATAATTTACAGGTAATACTTTACCTTAAAATACAATATAACTTTATACATATTATGTACAATTTTGTAAGCCACTGTACATATTTATTTTTGAAAAAAAAAAAAAAAAAACAAGAAGGAACCATCCATTGTTCTATCTTTCTTCTTATTTCAAGTTTTTTTTCTATTTCGTTCCCTTATTTACACAAAAGCAATTCATGAAATTTTTACATAAATTATATTGGTTTTTTATCTTGTTCTTCGTCTGTTCCAAAAAAATGTTTGTGTTCATGTATGTATATAGATTTCAAAAGTCGCAAAATACAAAGGAAGATCCTTAAGTTGCAGCTAGTACAATTATTTAGCATCTATTTAATATTAAAATTTAGCATTTTATTAGGCAGGATGCAAGTTGATAAAGCCTACGACAATATGGCCCCATTTTGCCATATTTTATCATTAGAATGAGAATGACTTACTCACGAAATATCACAAAACACAGCATTTAAAATAATAAGTGCTACAGCCCCCAAACCTTTTAAAAAATTATTAAAACCCTGATTTCTAGTTCAGCTTTTATATTTCTCCTAATTCAGAACCTTGAATACAAATAGAAAAAAGAAGAATTCTGATTTCGTATCCAATCCCGAACCGGCTCCCCAATTCTTTTTTTTTCATTCACATAATATGTAAGCCAAAAACAAAAACCATTTTAATTTTATAATACAGCCACTGCTGAGTAAATTATTACTTTAAAAAAAAATTCTAATTTTGAAGTAAAAGGAGCTTTGGCCCAAATACGTCGCAATAGGGACCCCCAATTATAATGAGAAAAAAGACTGTAAAAAAATTTAGTTTTCTTAAAAATTCTTTTTTTAAAACGTAAATTTTTCAAATTTATTTCCAAACATATAGAGTAGGACCCTTTCTTAAGTGGAATCGAAGTTATATTGAATATATCATTTCTTGAATTTATATTAGCAATAAATAAAATATTTTATAAGTTTCATTGACATTTCACGGCCATTGTTAGTTGTTATATTGTTTCATAAACGGCCGGATGGCACAGTAGATAGAGTGCCGACCTCTCATGCGAAAGATCGGGGTTGGAATACCAGTGAAAGTTAAACTTTTATGTGGTTTTGACTTGACTCAGCTACCATTCGCCATTGGGTTAAAAAAAAAATACATTAATATAACAATATAAACTAATACAACATATAAAAAAATAATTTAATTGAATAATATAACTTCCAGATATTGAACCTGAAAGACAAAATTATTACAATATAAACAAAAATAGAATTATATCTATTGAAAATCTAAGACATTCTACATGTTACAAGGTGTAGTACTATTTAATGTAATAGTATTTTCAAATTTCTAACGATTTTTTGCTCTCGATGCAAATTAAAAAACTCAAAACAAGTGTAAGAAAATATTCAGTTAATTTTCAAGTCACTTATGGACTATACTATAAAAAACAAAAACAGAAAATTCATCAAGAAGAGGGTTTTAAAAACAGTTTTACTCTTAAAAAAGAAATCCTTTTAAAACATATTTAAATTTTATCCCTTTCTCTTTTCAACTAAGGTAAGCAAACTAAATGACATTACGTATATAGACAAGGTTCATAGTTACATTATAAGTGTCAAAAAATTTTGTAAGTATACATATACATATATATACATATAAAAAAATATTTTACTAAATAAAGAAAGCAATACAAATAAAAATGTTTTATTCGTATGAATACTAAATTTCTGATCTTTCAACAAAATGTGATAACTTTTTGCAAACATTTTTGTCGTCCTGTTTTTTATATACACAAGATATCCATTATACATGAAGACATAAAATATCAATGTAGTTGTATTGTAAAACAAAATAGAAAACAAAAATAAAAATCAAAAATGAATAAATGATTTATTACTATATTTAAAATGCTTTTTTTAAACTTTCTTTGATATTTTATAAATATATTAAAAAAGAAAAAGATTTTTTCTACTAATTCTTGTAAGTGATTTATTAATTAATTTATATTAGATTCACTTTAATAATAGAATCACTTTTGTTGGAGGTCTGTAAATTTTAAATATTAACAAATAAATATCACATATTATGTTAAATTCTCACATCTAATGGAAAATTATTTACGTAATCACAATTGCAAAAATGTGAATGAACTGATTGAATTAATAAGTACTTTTAAAAATTAATGTCCAATTGTTAAGAACCTTAGAACTAAAAGATACAATCTTTGAATGTCTAGGGACTTAAAAGTAATGGAGTATAGAAACGAATTATATAAGAGACACAAAAATTATCCAAATTGTATAGATAATAAGATTAATTATAAATATAAATCTAGGTTAATATTGCAATAAAAAAGTAAAACGAGTTCATGTGAACAGAAAATTCGAATACCAGTACAATATATGGAAAGTTTTGAATTCTCAAATAATAAACCAAAAATCAAATAATAAGGATAAATGGTGTAATGACAACTTTTAAATAAGAGTAAGGGAATAGCAAACGCTTTTAAAGATCATTTTAGTAATATTGGTAATAGATTAGCTGATGACATTGAAGTTAGTTGAAAATTATGAGCCTGTAAGATAATGCACCTGGCTCAGACAACATAGCAGAAAAAGATTTAAAAACCGTAGCTAATATAATGTCGTCGATAATTAAAAATCGCATTAATAATTGTTTTTGCTAAGGTGGAGTCTATCCTTATACATTAAAATTTGCATCTGTGATACCTTTTTACCAAAAAGGACTCTTCCTTGTATACCTCTAACGATAGACCTATTGCACTTATTAGCTGTTTGAATGAATAAGATTTTTGAAAATATAATCGAAAAAAATTTAATAAAGATATTTAGAAACTAAAATAACAATGGCAAGATAAATTAGAGCTCTCACAATGTATTTTCACAAAGGTTAATAGCTTTTCACATGCTAAAGACTGCCTTAAAATTAAAAAAAATGTATCTTATAATGGTACTGAATTTGATTTTGGTAATGTGCTCTTGGTATTTTGTTTAATTTTTTGGCACTTTGGCAAAGTTTTTAATTGATAAAGTTTTATATTTTTGGATTACATTGATCTCTTTGAAACTAAGAAACTTAGAAAGTTAGCTGAGATACCCAAATATAGGGTAAGCAACACGAAAAATGTGTTTGTTTGTTTAAACCGTTTTAAGGGCTGTTTTTAATAAGTGAATATAAAATTATTTATAAGAATATGCTATAGGATTTTAAATACTATAACCACCAAATTCCATTTGAAAGTTGACAAAAACAATTGTATACAATTTCTTGGTTTTTATTAAACTTAATAAAAATCTTCGATTAATCTCTTTCAGTTTATGTTATTCTGGCTAAGATTATGGATAATTTCTCCAAATTATACAACTAATTATAAAGCCTTTCAATGCAAAGTTTGATTTTGTTTGAAGACTACTGAGTCATGATCTCGTCATTATGATTTTAAAATTTTTTAATGCAAAGACATTTAAATTTTTAGGTTTGGAAAAATTAAAATTTTATTCAAACCCAATAGATCTCTAATAGTTCCAATTAAATCGAAGCATTTACGATGATATTTGAATCTTTCAATCTTAAATCCTGCAAAGATTTTTAAAACAATATATAATTAATTTTGGAAAAACTCTACTTAAAGTACGTTGTCAGATCTTTTCAAACTTTACTGAGAAAGATACCTTAGGTCACATAATTAAACACTATATAAGTGTGAGTAAAAAACGGGCCGTTAAGGGATTCAAACTAAGCCTTTCTATATGTATCGGGATACCATACTTAAAATGTATCACCAAAATTTGTGACGCTATTAACCCTAAACACGGCTTAAAGAAAGTCCTACAAAAAAACTCTTCCATACACATATATAAAGTGTAATTATATATACAAGAGTTTAAGTACAGGGTGCTTAATAAAAGAAAAATGTTAAAAAATGTTGTGGTTTTCTGTAATATAAAAACAGTCTTTCTCTTATGACGTCACTATAAACTTTAGTTACATCTTCTTATGAAGCTATTCAAAACGATTTAAATCCACTTAGACCACTTCTTAATAAAAACTATATTATATTTGAGTTATTCCAAAATTGGAGAGATTGGAAAATTATTAAAAACTGTTTATATTGAAAAATTTGGAAATATGTTAAGCAACATTATACTTAAAAAATAAAGTATATCGTTAATATAAATTAAATAAATTTTATTTAATATCATATTATCATATCAATAGATCTACATCAAAAGAAATTCAACAGGTTTTTTTTTACTATTACACAAATTCCTTCATAATTTTGATTTTTATTGATTTTATAGCCCTTAATAATTTTGTACTTTAAAAAATTAAAATTATCACAAAATTTAACGAACCAAATCTATTTTTCATAGAATTTTCATTGTCAGAGTCATGAAAAATTGTTAAATTCCCCAAAAAATTTTACATACATTCATAAAAACAAATATAAAATATCTAAATACATTTTAATGAATTTTTTTATAATTTACAAATTCTTTTCAACACTTTAATCTATATAACATCTATATATATATATAATGAATTAGTAATTGTAACATTAATGAAAACAATAATTATACACTATTTCTAGAATCATAAACTTTAATTACAATCAACACATGTATTCACATTGAAATTGCATACCAAAAATTACCTAAAACAACGCGTATCAACATTTTATAATGGTTTTACAGCCCTTAAATTTTTACCAAATTTTTTTTTTTGTTTTCCTATACCATGTATGTATATATATATATATATGTATATATATATATATATTACATTTTCTTTATTAAAAGAGTAATAAAAGGGGTTTCCCTACCCCACACTCTTAAATTTTTTTTTTAATAAGAAAATAAAAATCATAAAAATAATAAATTTTGACACAACATTTATTATAATAAGTAACAATCATTTTATATAGACAAATATATATATATATATATATATTAATATATTTACATTATTATGTATATTCCTTTTTCTTTAATACATATGTACTAATGTATAAATGTATATTTATCATTTATAAAAAAGGATATATAGAAACTGTTCATAAATATCTCGAAATGGATGTAAAAAATGTCAAGTGTCTTTTTTAGATATTAAAAATTATAAAAAAAAAATTTGATTGAAATTTTGCTTTAATTTGAATATATAAATATGTATGTAGGGTGTGTAGGAAAATATTATATTAACTTATTGTTTACAGGCAATATACTTATCTATACATGAATAGTAAACCAAACATTACAAAAAATTTAGGAATAATAATATACATTTTAGGTATAAATATATAGATAAAAAAAATTTTAATGAACCGGATGTAAAGGTAGTACAAATAAAATTAATCACCCAAAAATTAATAATCTAACCTATTTTAGTTAATAGGTTTATATCAAAAGTTTACTTGTACATTAAGTAATTCATGTCCCAATCACTTTAATAACTCCAACATCATAACCAAATATGGATTTATAGATCGAAGTGAGCTTGAGTTATTTCTCCTAATCTCTTTCATATATTTCGATCTGTTGCACTCGTTTCTTTCCCTTTGATTGCTATGCCTTTTTCCAGGCTAATCATATCAATTTTGTGGTCGACTTAGACACAGACTTACAAAAGAGTGATACTGGTTAAATTTGTTTCTATAGGCAAATTTATGACATTTGATTGGATTTTCAAAATTCGTATGCGACTACAATGAACGCTCTCATTTCGCTCTCATTACGTAATCAACAAAGGAGTGTCTACATTAAAATGTACATGACAGCGTTTTTTGGCATTGTTTTGTTTACAAATTTCATAAACTAAAAAATAGTTTACAGTTTATTGTATAGCTAATTTGAATAATGGTTTGATGTTATTTAACCCTACATAGAAAAAAAATTAATAATTTATTATATTTTTTTATTTTTCAATTAAAAAATATTTTTCAAAGTTCAATTATTTGACATTTAAACACGTAGAGAAAGCGAAAAAGTTAAAAGTTAAACAACTTTTTTAATGACTGAGTAATGGCTGCGACAGGATTGCGTCTATTGTAGACACTTTCATATAATTCAATACATTTAACTTAGTTAAACAGATAGCTACGTGTGGAGAGCGAAACGAGAGCATTCATTGTAGATAGGCTATTAAACTTTTAAAATATATGTATGAAAAAAGTACATGGGATTTCAAGTTGTAGATAGGCTATAAATAGGCTAAAAAGCTTTTTTTTTTTTTTTTTTTAATTTATAGTTCTTTTTTAATTTAACAAATAAGCAGAACAAAAACTTAACACTAAATCAAAATTCATGTTATACCCTAAAGCGAGCTTACAACAAATCAGAATTAAAAAAAAAATAAATTACAAACAATTATCAACAATATTAGTAATGAAATTAATGAAAAAAATAATAAAAAAACATGTAATGAAATAGAAAAAAACAACAACAAAACTAAAACTAACTTACATACTAATGATCACTGGTTAGTGTTGTAAACCAGCAAGTCAGGATTGTGACTACCATGGTGGTATAACAAAAGTTCACCATCAGAAAACTGTGAATTATTATTAGACAAGTGAAATATAAATGAAGGCGAAAAATATTTAACGTTTTCAGAAAAAGGTTCGATCAAGCCACGAATAAAACGATTTTCGTGATTAAAACAATTAGCGAAAAATTTAAGATTAATTTTAGTTAAGAATCTATCGATTCTATTGATTCCAGATTGTTCATATAGTAGACTATTATTAATATATAAGTAAGAGCCACGCTGTCTATGAAAGCCTCCAGCACGACGAATTATCTTTCTTTCAAGTAAGCGTAATCTCTCAACTTGATGAGCTGAAACTAAAGTAGGATTAAGCCACACCATAGAAGCGTGTTGAATAATAGACCGAATATAGACTTTATAAATAAACAAACGAAATTTAGGTTCCAAAAACTGACTAAACATTACTTTAGAGATTTGAAAAGAAGCGGAGTTAACCTTATATATAATTTTATTAATATGGGAAATAAATTTGAAATTTGAGGAAAAAATAACATCTAAATACTTAAATTGCTTACTGGGTAAGATCACAATATTATTAAAAACGATTTTTTGTTTTAATTTTAACCGCTTTACCAAAGATGGGGAAACAGCTTTGACCCCTATGATATTAATAAGCTCAGTTTTACTGACATTTATTTTAAGCTTCCAACTAGTATAGTAATCAATATAAAAAGCTTATTTTAAAACTTTAAGGAAAAAATTATTGAAACTTAAAACATCAGCCCTTGAAATCAAAAATTAAAAATATTAATCATTGTTAGTACCAAGTACCTGTTATTAGTACTACGTATACGATTGTATGGTTACAAATAAATAAATGCCTTAGAAACTTTATGAAACCCTTAAATAGATAAATTTTATTATTACAATATTGAAAGTTAAATAAGTTTATTTAACAATTCATATAAGTAAATCCTTTAATAAACACTCGGATAAACTTATTATTTTATACAAAAAAAAACTATTCAAATATTATACTAAAATTATTATATATCCAAAAAGTTTTACATTGGATTTATTAATTCTTCATTTTTTTTATGATCAATTAATTTTAATATAATTAAAATATTATATCAATAAAATTAATATAATAAATAAAATTATAATATTAATAATCTTATTAATATTACATATATATATATATATATACATATGTATATATTTATCTCCTAGTTCTATTAATTTAAAAAGTATAATACTAATACTATAATAAAATAATAAATAAAAGATTATAGAAATGGGCAATACACCTAAATATTATAAAAAAAGAATTTTGTTTTTTTTTGTTTTTTGTACACTTTTTCATCCACCGAGTCTCCATTCCACAATAAAGATTAACACTCTTTCCGTTTTGCTCAAATAATATCCAATTTTTGTATCATAAAGTTTTCATCATTTCACTTTCACTATTTTTTTTTGTGTCAAATTTTCTTAAAGAAAATTATTATATATATGGGTATATATGTAAGTATAAATTTTTTTGGAATTTTTCTTTTATATTAACTTTATTGACCCTAACGACTGCTACGAATTCAATATTTAATTAACGCAGTCAAAAGATTATGTTATTAAAGTTCTTTGAAAATTCTTGGAAATTTTCATAGTATAGAAACGAAGAAAGATCATCATGTATATGAATAAATATATTTCATTTCTAAACTAATTATGTTTTACTTACATATACTCGTATATGTGTATAATGTATATATATACGTATTTTTTTCATATAAAATTAATAATATTTTTTTTTTGTACAAGGGAATGGAAAGCTCGAAAGACACCAATTGAAACTGGACGGTGTTCCTTTCGATAGTTTGCGACTTCAATACTCCAAGACCACACCCTTTTTAACCAAACTTCAGGAAGGAACCTGTGATACAAATGTACAGTTTGATTAGAGAGATGGGGATATGGAAGGGTTTTGGAATTATGAGGAGGTTATTTAGGATTTTTGGATTATGAGGGATGGGGAAAACTTGTAGGGATATTAAGAAGAAAGATGTTTATATTTTTCGTAAATTTAATTAAGTCGAACACATACGAATTACCAACTTTAGGGAACACATTGAAAGGAATATGATTTCATAATCTAAACATGTGTATAGCAAACGAATTCCATAAGCCGTGTTAAGCCATCTTAACAATTGTAACAATCAAACTTTTATAATTGTTTTATTTATTTAGAACAAGTGTTCGTCCCTTATATACTATAGGTATCTATAAATCAGGGTAAGTGACCAAATTGTGCGCCGATGACTAAATGGAATGAGAGTTGAGGTGAAACTTGGATCATTTAAAAAACGAATAGCTCTGCTTTGCACTTTATCCCAGCGCCGATTGGTCGGTATCAACCAAAGTGTGCATTTTATTCCATTTTTGGTGTCATATATGTTTTATGGATATTGAGAAAATCAAGTAAAGAAAAATAAGTTTTACAGCGATACAAAAAACACAAACATATAGCATCTTTAGTTATACCCAAAAATTTAATTTGACCAAGTTAATTTTTGATTTAACTCAATGGCCGAAATGTTTAAATCTGTTGCTAAAAAATGAGGTTGGGAATGGAAGTTACTATTTTTCGCGAGTTCAGACAGCATTGGGTTTTCTTCGTGTTGAATTGAACACGATTATTTTCATCCCATTTATGGATTTTCCCTTAATCATTATTTAGCTCACTGATAATGAATTTTTTGCTGCTATGAAATTTATCGTAAGATACAAGGGTGCTGGTGCCTGCAAAATTGTGAATTGGATTGGAAGTTAAAGTAAGAAGGCAATTGATGTATGTTAAGAAAAGGATGGGAGATAGAACAGATCCTTGAAGGATACCAGCATTTAGTTAAAGTTTTTCAAATGATAAACCATCGGCCAGCACTCGAAGGAAATCTCCAATCCATTTAAGAGAGACTCCATATAACCCTAAAGCTCTGCATTTTTCTAACAAAGCAGCATGCCATACATTGTCGAAAACTTTAAAAACATGATTTATCCAGCACTACAACATCAGATTCACCTGAATGATGAAGGATAATATTGAGCTTCTCAAAATGGTAAGTTATGAGATCACCAGTTGAACAACGGGTTCTGAACCCGATCATGAAGATCATGAAGCAAACTTTTATGATCTAGGAATTTCAATAGCTTTTTGTATACGAAATTTTCCATTACTTTGGAAAAGACCGAAGTAAAAGCTTTGCGGCGGTAGTTTGAGGGAGCGCTTTTACTAGCTTTATTTTGAAGATACTGTGTTATATCTTCAATTTCTACGCTCCTTACTCTTATCTTTTTCAACAATTTTTTTTAGTGGTAGAGTAAGTATATTTATATTAGAAAATAATAAAATCAAAAGAATAAAAAGAATTTTTATCCTAAAATTATGCAAAAAAAATGAATTTAAAAATAAAGCTTAAGACAATAAATAAAATAAGATTACTTTACTAGTTTCTACAAATAGTTTAATAAGAATATCGAATCTATAATAGACTTATTAGTAGCCAATTATGTTAGAAATATTGCAAAATCTTTTGTTTCATTCAATTTACAAATATTTTAAATTAATGAATGATATTTATATTAAAAAATCTTTCTAAAAAACTTAGATTAATTTCTCGGGAAGTCCTTTATATGCCAAATCGTTATTAATAAATTTTTTAATTGAAATACTCTATGACATTTGGTTTAGAGAATCAACACAAATGAATAAATACACAAGACACCAAGAAATAGTGTCAAATTTTTATTGACTTAGCTCGCCTTCGCATTTATTCATAATATAATAAGACAACAATTTCTTTGTAATTGCACACCTACTATATAAGCTTCAGAGAAAGGTAACAAAAGAATGGGGCGAAGAATAGGAGTTTTTGAACTTGTTAATGGGACTGTTATATTAGTATTTTTTCATTTTACTTTTATTAAGTCAACTGTAGGAGTTCGAATCAAAATCTGTTCGATTGTAAGATGTCTTAATTACTTTAGAGAATATCTACAAAAGTATAGAGATATGATTTTGTATAGCAATACAATTGTTAATTTATTTTAAACATACAAATTAAATTAACTCCACCAATGTATAATGAACCAAATTCCATATAATATCATTTAATGTAGAATATAATTAATGTGGAAAAATTTGGTACTTGGAATATATCAAAACCCAAAATAAAATAAATGATGTTCTATTCAAACACATACCCAGCAATATCCGTTATTCAAATTTTAAAAAAATATAATTTTATACAATTACAGATTTGTTATATTTAAATTAATTAAAATTAAATTAAATTGAGAACACAATTGATGAAATGCATAACTTCAAATAATATTATTTTTTTAACTATAAAAGAATTAAATTAGAGAGATAATAATTTTGTAAATTTTAATTTTTTATTTAAAATTTCGAAATCTAAAAGTCAAATCCATTTTATTTGATGTATAACTGCTTCCAAATACTGGATATTTTTCTTCTTTTTAATTTTTCTAACTAGAGGCTTTATAGAATTCTATTTATATATTTTAGATATTTTATTTTGATTTATATTATTTTCTTTTCATATTGATAGATATAAAAAATATATATGTACCTATATATATTTATATATTATATACATTATATCAAAAAAAAAGCATATAATATAAATTTAATTTGGATTAATTTTCCGTTTGACTATGAAATTGATGAGCTAGCTGTTGCCTACATAATATAAACACATGTATATAAACATATAATAAATATAATTGTATATATATTTATTTATATTTATATATTAAATATTCAAGTGTATAATTTTCATTTGTATAACGAGATATATTCATATTATATAATATATAATATTTAAATATAAAATGTTTAAAACTGTTATATTACCATTTAATATGTATTAGTCTTCATCCTAATTTTTTTTTAAATAATCGAGTTGTTTTATATCCATTATCATTTTATTTAATTTTTTAAATATTTTATTTTCCTAGATAAATACTATACTTTTAATTTATTATATGTATATATAATATAAAACACTTAAATTTAAAATAAAATTAAATTTCATTTAAATTTCATTTTATTATACTTTTTTTTTTTATTTCTTCTTTTTTTTTTTTTAAACTAACACCAAAGTTTATTTTCACTTAATTTTTAATATAATACCTACTGTATATTTATGTATATATATAATATATATATGTAAAATATATATTTATTTATATGTTTATATGATGAATTTGTTAATTATTTTACATAATATTATAAATTTAAATACAGAATCTCACCACACTTATTTATTTAATTATTAATTAAAAAAAGAAAGAAGTATCATCTATTAATTATTCAATTTAACACCTGTTCATGTGATAAAAATTTTTTTTTTTTTTTTTTTCAATTTCTTTTTTTTTTTTAAGCTTTTTTTTTCCAAATTTTTTTTATAGCACGAAATTAAATAATTTGAAAATCTTGATTTCAATTATAAATAAAAAAATATTAATAAAATATAATATTAATGTATTTTTCGACAGATTTTTATATTTTATATATAAATATGTTATAATTAATTAAATACTTTATATATATATATATATATTTATATACATATATTAACTTAAAAAAAAACACTATATATATATATATTATTATTTCAGCACTAGTTTTAGTACGTTTTGAGAAATTAACGGTTTCTCAAAAAATTAAAAAATAAGATTGAAAAAAAAAAAAAAAATGGAACATTTTCAAAATCAGTTTTTCTTTCAAAAAATCAAAAAATAAATAATTTTAGAGACAAAAAATAAAACGAACAATAAACGTTTAAAAATTTTTATAGTTCCGACACCGGAAAATTCTTGAGCTCAACTAAACTTTGCAAATGGTCTGATTTTACATTGACTCTAAAAATGGATCAACTCAAGAAAATAGCAATAAAAAAAAAATACAATAACAACAACAACAACAACAACAAAAACGATGACAACAAAATATTAATACAACACACACAGCACAAGTAATTCCTTGTAAAAGTTAATTTTATATTATCCTTGTAAAAAAAAAAAAAAAAAAAAAAAAAAAAAAAAAAAAAACAGGACATGCGTATGTGTGTTTGTTGTCGATAATAAAATGTGGATTATACAAAAAAGCTTTAGAAAAACAAATAAAGTAAAATTTTATACAAATTTTCATTTTCATTAAATTTTCGTTCTCTCGAAGCTCACAAGTCTCAATAATAAAAAAAAAAAATCCCCGTTTTTTTTAAGTGGATTGTAAATTATGGAACAAAATTGATAAAATGAAAACCTAAGAATTTGAAAAAAAATCGTATAGACTTGTAAATAGAAGATCATTATTAATTTGTAATGACACAAATTTATCACATGAATATTTATAATCAGTTTTTATTTCATTGTGATGTACAAAATATTTTTTTACTGTGATACCGACATTGGTCACCTATTGCCTATTTTGGAAGTAATTTTTAATGCATTCTCAATAATATTGTAACTCTTAAAATTTACAAAAAAGTTTATAGATCAAAAATTTTTAACTGGTCGGCGATTGGAAACTGGAACAAGACAAATAAAATGTATATTACAAGAATTGCATAATTTTTGGATTTGATATTTCAAATATTACCGTAGAGCTGTGGTTAGAGGTAATATTAATTATAAAATTTTTAATGTTTTTAATAAATTTCCAAAATATCAGTACCTTTAAACCAATTAAAATTAGAATTTATGTATAAGTTTAAAATTAAAATAAAATTTATTTAACAATTTAAATTTGACTAAAATACCAAACCGTTCGTCATGCTTACATCTTCAACCTAAAAACTTTTTAATAATTTTTATACGACTAATAAAATTTCGGGAAAAGCTAAACATTGATGAACGACTTCAAATTGTGCACAAGAAAATATCACATGGTCTGAAGAACATGCGTACTTTAAAAATAAATTTTTTTAAAGGCATCGACCTATTACACCCAACATTTTACCATTCACAGAAATGAAAAAAAAAAGTAAAAATAAAAGTAATCAAGGAAAAAAATCGAGGTTTTCTACATTCTTTCAATGTATTGTAAAACAAAATTTTGAAAAAGCTTTTTAATATTATTATAAAGAAAAATTAAAATAACCTCAGTTACACGCACTTACAAATTTTATATACGATGGTCAGTTTCTTACATGAAAGCATTTTGAAATGTTTAATTCTGTTAATTGCAATTATTATACATATTACCTTTTATTTTTCTTTTCTTTTTTCTTGGAAAAATTAAGGAACTGTTATTCAATTTTAAATTTTAACGGTTACTAAGTTTGAAGATTTATCAGTTTTTTTTTTTTTTAAATTAAGTACCGATATTACAATTAAGTACCTATTCATTTTTAATTATAATATTGTATAATTTTGTGTTATTAGTTTTTTTTTAAATATTTTAACCAAAACTGTATCTTTTAAATGTATTTTTTTGTAATAGGGATAACTGAATAAATGTTTACTTCAAATGTTGCATCATGAAGATTAGATTAATTTAATGTAATCAAAAAACAGCTGTTAATAAATTCTATAACTTCTTTCAGCAAGACGGAAGATTTGTAATTGAACTACATCCAACTTTTTACAAACTAACTTTCTGAACTGATTATATTAGACGGTTCAATTAGATGATCATCCGTGAACCAGTTGTGTGCGAGAATTTTTTTCTAGTAATTTTTAACATAATAAACGATGTTATTTTTCTTCTGATCACACCGCTTTAAATAACAATATATGGGACCTATTGCACCAACCAGTTATCACTAATCAAATAATCATATTTTGATAAGTGAGTGTTTTTAACTAAAGAAGCTTCATTGGTTTTATGTCACATATGGTTTTGGTGCAACAAAAATTTATCTAAAATATGATTATTTGATTATTTGAGTAGTGATAAGTTGTTGGTGTAATTGGATCTAGTAAATAAAATAAAAATTAATATTAAACTGCTAAAAATTACAACAATTTTTTTATATTAATGGTTTAAATATATTTCAAAATATATTTGGATCACATACTTTTTTCTTTTTTTTATTTATATTTATATGCCTTTATATATTTAACTTATTTATATATATATTACTATTATATATATATGTTTATAATACAAATTTATACATCATAAAATTATTTACTATCTAAGGGTTTTAATCAACAAATTAATTAAAACTATACATTCATCTTAAGCATTTTTCACAATATATTTAAATATTATTTTTTTTTAATTAAAATAAATATTACAAATAATATTTTAAGTTATGAAAATTTGAATATAATGAAGGTTTCCTGTTAAATTTGAGTAAATATTTTGAAATTTTAGGAAAAGAAAATAATTAGAAATTTAATAAAAAAAGGAAAACATCCTGTCCTAGAAAGTTGGATGATTTTTTATAAACAGAGTTTCTCCATCTTTTTCAATCCATTTAATTAATTTATCAACCAATTTGATAACCAAACATTTATCAACCGTCGGTTCAAAAACAGCATACAATTCATACGCAAGAGTTACCCATGCAAGAACCACTTCCTTTTCTTTAACTTCATATATAAGTTTTAATGGTCTATAGCTATTATGAATTCTATGATGTAAATCACAATAAATTGCCTCTAATCTCTCAAATTCTGCAATAGTAGAATATGGTGCTGTTATCTCAGAACATAACAACTGAGATACTGACTTTGGTTTATAAAGAAAATGGCGTAATTCTGGTATACTAGTTGATGCTATATTAATACCTTTATTATGAATTTGATCATTTATTACTTCTAAACAATGCGAACGCCTTAGTTTGTCTGTAATTTTTTTCTTTGCTTCAGAAAGTAAAAAAAAAACATCTCTATCGACTGACAATAAAAGTAGACACGCTTGACAATCATCAGCTAAATAAGAAACATGCGCATGTAAAAACCCATTCATATCAAATTTTGGTAAGCAAATTGGAGTCCAACTTTCAACCGTTTTAAAACTTTCAGAACATTCTATTAAATTAAAAATGAGTCTAAAAATATAATAATCACCAATATTATATCAGTTAAAAAAAATATCGAAAAAGAAAAAGGTTATTACCTTAGGTCAGCTGGATGTATTGAATATTTTTGCATTCTAACTAGACAAATTAACTTGTTATTAGCTATTAAGACTGCAAAAACTAAGTTTTGTATTTTAGAACAGTTACTCTGAATTGCACTTGTGATGTTACTACGTACAGATGATGGCATAGGTAAAACTCTAATGGAATTTGTTAAAAAGGTGAATACATTATTAGTAACTGAAAAAAAAAATTTTAATTATTTTTTTTGTAAAATGATATAAATTAAAGATAATACTTTTTTTATTACTACTATCATTGACTAATAAATGATCAATAAGACGTTCACTTCCAGCTAACAACCGTCTTAAATCAAAATTCTTTCTTTTTTCAAAAATTTTTGTCATGTGTGAATACGTCAAAATTGATAAAATTTGATTGTAAACATCATTAAGTTGCATTTGCAGTTGTCGAACACTTAGTTTAGATCTTGAAGCTGCCACTAATATTAGTGAATTACGTACCATAAACACAAATTTAATACCGTTAGCATGTATCGATTGAATTGCATCATTATTTCCTTGAACAAAACTAACTAATGCCTGCATAATTCCAAATATAGAAGCTAATTTATCTTCGCTACCGTGTAACGAATATATTGGTTTTCCAGCATCACTTAAAATAAATACATGCTTCTTTTGCATTAACCATTCTTTATCATTATAATATTCGTCTGCAGTGCTATATTGAGAACTTCCAGAAGCTGAATCATCTAATAAATTTTCAGTCGAAGAAGTCAAGTTTTTACTTTTATCGCTCGAAAATGACTCTGACTTCGATAGACTATCTGTAGTTGATGTTGGATTAACTAGTTTACGATTAACGTTTAATTCTTCCCTAATATCTTGTATAATGCTATGTTTTTGTTCTTCTTCTTCAGTATCAGCTTCATTACCATTGTCGTATTCATGATCTATTGAATCTTCAAATAAATTTTCACTACTTCCTGGAGTACTTACATCAGCTTCTGAATTCTCCATAATTACTTTAAATTGTTTTGTATTAAATCTCAATATGTTTTTAATTATCCAAAAAGTTTTATTGACAGAAATCAATCATAACTATTACTAAATATGTAATATTATTATACTATTATTTTAAAAATAGTTTACAAAAATCTCAAATATTATTTAATAACTTATTTTGAAATTGAATTAGCGCTTTATATTATTAAATATTTTTTTTTAATTAAGATTTTTACTTTTAGGAAAATATTTTATTTTCAATTTCTGATTGTTATAATTAAAAAATGACATATGTCAATTTGAATAATATCAATTACAGGGCTACCAAGCCATTCTCATAATTTATGAATTATGATACATGAATCGAAGCATAGATTAAGCCAAAGCATCTGGCCGTGTGTTAGTATGTATTGCCATATATATAATATTACTATTTAAATAATATTACTGTATATATAATTTTATAATACAGTAATAATGTATTGCCATATTTTGATTAAGATTTTAAGAAGATAATAATTATATACAATTTATATTGCTATATAACTTATTAATTTTAAAAATAAATATATATTGTTTATATATAAAAAAATTTATTAATATATAATAATATAGATTTTTTATAATCCGTATATCATGAAATGTTTTTGTAACGGTATTTTAAAATTAAATATTTTATAAATTTCAGTCTTCAACGTAGCACACTGTCCAAACAAAATGTAAAAATCAAGGTAAAATTTCTCTTATCGAAAATTTCATTTAGACAGCATACCTACTATGCTATCATGAGAACATTAGTGGTGGTGGTTATCTTTTCAAAAGAAATTGTTTTAAAATTGTAAAAATGAAAATTGAAAAGCTGAAATATATTTCAACCACTGTTTAATGTACTGTAAAAATTAAGCTCTATATACTCTAATACTAAACAATAATTTACCCAAACCAAGCATTAGTTAATAAAATCTAGTGTTGTTATATTATTGTAAATTGGCAACGCGTTTTTATCATTTTGCTTTTACAAAAGCAATAATTTTAACCCGTAGGATGCTTTTGCATTTGAATTTGAATATAAAAGTAAGGAATAAAATATTTAACCTTAAAAAGAGTAAAATATAATAAACAATACGAAAAAAAATATTTATGAGTTATGTTAACCAAGATATAACATTAACTGGATAGCAATATAACAAACAATAACAAACTGTTCTATATACTTTAATTCAAAATGCTCTATTAAGTTTACGAAATCAAAACATCGGATTGTACATTACCCAAAACATATGGTTTAATAAGAAGCACATTAAAGAGTAAGAGGCAGTTTCTTAATTACATTTATATATAGTATATCTATGTCATAATCCATATATTTTACAACTTGGCATGCGAAAATATTCACCATAATTTTTATTTAAAAAATATTGACATAATACCCTAGAGTAAATTGCAACACCACCAGAACTACCACTATCATTAACTACTAGTTATAATTATACTACCAACTCAAACGAATTGCTCAAATGTCACTTTATTTTTTTATTAGTTTTCAGAACAGGACAGGAGACGAACAATTAAACGTCAAACATTTTACGACTACCTAAAACAAAATAACTAATGCATGAGCTAAACTAATGAAATTGTTCTACATTTTCAGTTTCACAATTGACAAATAATTATTTTTCTATTTATTCCTAGATTTTTATTTGTTATTTTAATTTTTGTAAAAATGTTTAATTTTTTAAAATTTATTTTATAAAATTATTCACTTTGCATTTTAAAAAAAATTTTTTATTATTTTACCTGAAAAATTTATAAACAATTGTCAAAATAAAAAAACAACAAAAACAAAGAAGTTGTCCAAAACGGTTCTGCAAAAAAAGTAGACCATAAAAATGTAACTTAGAACAGGTTAGGACAACTAGAGGTTAGAAAACAAATGAATGCCAAAACCTGTACTTTTCTATTATAGATTGTTCTTGGTAATCCTAGAACTCAGGTAATATGTTATTTTTCTCAATCTCCTCGAAACACATGCCATTTTTGTATCTAAGTTCCTATGAAATGTAAGTTGATATATTTCGATTATGAAAATAACCTTGCAATAGCGATTATGAATCATGGATTTGGTGCCAGTATATTAACGCTTCGGTTTTAAAACTTAACTTTAACGTCGCTGTTTACATGTTTTTTGGCCTTAAAAATGTAAATGTATTTCAGATTAATTTTAATATCATGATGGATGACATTTAATTTTTGTTTAGGAGGAATGGAATGGCTTTGGCATCAAATCAAAAATAATTAAAATTCAAAATACACAAAGAACTCAAAGGAGAGGGTTTAGTTTTAATTGGTTTTAATAGTTTTTGTTTGAAACTATTAAAAGTTAATATTTTTTTTTAAATAATCGATGCAATTAAAATTTGGAATTTAAAATTAAATAGAATTAAATTTGTTTAAGGCCGATTCTAAAAAAAACTAACAGATTAGTGTAAGTAAGTGTATGTATTATTAAAAAAACAAGTTATGTAGGTCGTGATCGTTGTTCGTAAATATATAATACGTAGTATTATTTATTATCACTTTTAAAATCAGTTATCCTGCATTTATTGAAAAACTAATAATATTGATTTATAACAATAGAATAATTTAAATTTTTTGTGTAACATAAAACAAGTCACTTGTTGCTTTGATCTGTCATATAGAATATACAGATGTATAATATATATACATAATAATTGTCTGAAAATGATTAAATTGTTTTATTTTTTAATAAATGCGAATACCAAATCAAATGCAAAATAAATTCTTATAAAATTATTTTAATAGTTTATTCATACAATTAATACAAATTTATATTTAATATTTGTCTTTAAAATATATTAACATTATCTAGTTATAGTTTTTTTTCAGATAGAAAAAAAATCCACCCTAAATTTTTAACATAAAAGACACATAAGCAAGGAAATACTTTTTAAATGCGGGTTAGTACAGTAATCAAATAAGGGTGATTCATCTTTTTAAAAAAAAAAATCTTAAAAAACTTCATGATAAAATAAATTTAACAATATTTTAAACTGCAGACATCAAATTTCTATTATAAAAAATAAACATTAAAAACATTTGATCAAAACAATGCCGCCAAATGAAGATACGGAACCTATCATAAGCGAAGACGATGGACCAAACTATGATGCTCCAATAAATTATCGGCAAATTGATAATGAACTTGATCCGGAACTTACAGGTTGTGCGGCAACAGCATGCTGCAATCCATTTTCAAGGGTTCATCGATTTATAGCTCTTATTTTTATGTGTTTGCTTGGATTTGGTAAGTGATTGAAATTACATTTTATAAATAATTTAAACTACAATTTACAAATACTTTAAATTACATTTTATATATTCTTAAAAATACAATCATATATTTATTTTTATAGCTTTATATGTTTTCAATATAATTTTTATCAAATCTGTATTTGAAAAACATCTGTATCAAAAAATTATAATAGAATTTGATTCAGTTTAAGCGTAACAAATAGTTTATTATAAAAATAAAGTATAGTAATTTTTCTTTTTATTTTGTTTAAAATTCTTTTAATATTATTTTTTGTAATTACTAATAAAATTATTTTTTAATGATTGAAAACTTTTATCGTATCATTTTTCAGAAAGTGAACAAAGGCATTTAATTAGCATAGTTTTACTTTTATCAAATTTTTATTCATTTTATTCTAATTTTCATTTCTTATCAAAACTCAAAAGAAATATAATATATTGAGTTCATTATATTTAATTGCATTTCAAATTTCGATTTGAATAATCTTTTATGTATATAAACTCCTCCAATCAGCACTTTTAAGTAAATAAATTCTTTTAT
Source organism: Dolichopus griseipennis (assembly GCA_963082915.1). Lineage (NCBI taxonomy): Eukaryota > Metazoa > Arthropoda > Insecta > Diptera > Dolichopodidae > Dolichopus > Dolichopus griseipennis. The sequence goes on along the minus strand of OY720444.1, from coordinate 55,114,277 downwards.
TTTAACTATCAAATTACAAACAATTACGCAGACTACCAATTTTTGTATTCATATATTATAATTAATATTAAAATATTCTCTCGCTTTATGTATTGATATTTGTAAAAAGATATGACAAAAAAAAATAATTTTAAGTTGTTTTTTAAATCAATAAAACTAAATTATTATTACAGTTTTCTTATTTATTTGTTTGCTTCTTCTCTTTTATTATATAAAACAAGGATAGATTAATATATTCAGAAACAAAATAATTTTAAGTAATATATTAATTTACAAACGTATAATTTTTTTTAGGATCATATTTCTGCTATGATAATCCAGGAGCTTTACAAGATCATTTTAAGGAAGATCTTAACATAACATCAACACAATACACCTTATTATATTCAATATATTCATGGCCTAATGTAGTGTTGTGTTTTATTGGCGGATTTTTAATTGATAGAGTATTTGGTATAAGACTCGGAACAATTATATATTTATTCATTTTATTGATTGGACAATTTGTATTTGCATTTGGGGCTTTACTAAATACATTTTGGCTTATGGTTATGGGTCGCTTTATATTTGGGTAAAGTTTTAAATTAAAATATTAGTAGTTTTTAGATAAGTATTTTGACGAATGTAAATTTTTTATTGTAGTATTGGAGCTGAATCTTTGGCTGTTGCTCAAAATAATTATGCCGTCCTATGGTTTAAAGGAAAAGAATTAAATATGGTATTTGGTTTACAATTATCATTTGCTCGAGTTGGTAGTACTGTAAACTTTGTTGTAATGGAACATGTTTATAAATATGTATCACAATTTTATCCTCTTGGATATAGATGCATAGGAGTTGTTCTTCTTCTTGCTTCAGCAACATGTGTCATGTCATTTATTTGCGCTTTAATACTAGGTAATTAAAAAAAATTTAATTAAATGAAATAATTTAAAAAAAAAACTTTTAGGATTTCTTGATAAAAGAGCACAGAGAATAACACGTAGAGTCGATAATCCTAGTGGAGAAACGGCTAAGTTGAGTGATATATTTACTTTTAAATTAACATTTTGGATGGTATCTATAATATGTGTTGCTTATTATGTAGCAATATTTCCATTTATTGCTCTGGGAAAGTAAGTAAACACAATGAAATATTCTGGTTTAAGATTTTATCTTATCGAAGTATTCATTTTCAGGGAATTCTTTATAAAAAAATGGAATTTTAAGCCAGAAGATGCAAATAACTGCAACTCAATTATATACATTATTTCGGCAGTTGCAAGTCCTTTATTCGGACTTTTAATTGACAAAAGTGGTAGAAATGTGTGGTGGATATTATTTGCTACGATATCTACAATTGGTGCACATTCAATTTTAGCATTTACTATGTTAACGCCATATGTTGGAATGGTTTTAATGGGATTTTCATATGCATTACTAGCTAGTAGTTTATGGCCATTAGTAGCCATTATCATTCCTGAATACCAGTTAGGAAGTGCGTACGGAATGTAAGTATTGGAAGATAAATTTTTTTTTTTCTGTAAACTTAATAAAATTTTTTTATAGTTGTCAGTCAGTTCAAAATTTGGGTTTAGCTGTCATAACTATTCTATCTGGTATTATTGTTGATAAAAGTAACGGAAACTTCGTATACATAGAACTTTTCTTTATTGGCTGGTTGATTAGTATGTTTAATATAATAAATAATTTTAATTTTTTTTTAATTAATTCAATTTTCTTTAGTTTCTTTGATAGCAACAGTTGTCATTTTTGCTTACGATAGGTCTAAAAAAGGAAATCTTAATTTAAGTCCAAAGAAAAGACAAGAATTTAATGATAAAATGTAAATATATAAAAATAAATTCCATTTTGTTCTTCAATTTCATTATTCAAAAAAATTTTTTGTGTAATTTTAGAATGGCCGTAGCAGAAAATAATATGGCGAGCTCCAGTTCAGTTGATGAATTAAATCCTTCGGACATTTCAGGGGTAACACGTCGACAAGTGAGACAAAGTCCAGAAGATGGTACACGTAGTGATAAAGAACCACTCTTAAGGGAGTGAAATCTTCTCATAGATTTATTTGTATTATTTTAACTAGACAATTTTTTTACTTTATAATTATATTTTTCTGTTTTATTTTATATTATTGTTCAAAGTTAAAATATTGTATTAAAATGTAAACAAACAAAAAAATTAAAATTTTAAAAGTTAAATAAATATATATATATATATTTCAAGGCTGTTAAATGTATAAAAAATGTTTAATGTAGATTAAAGTCCTTAAAAGCCAAAATAATATTTTTTAATACTTTTAATTTTTTCGAAACTATTTGATATTGTAAACAACATATCTGATATATTATTATTATGTTCATCTGCGCCACAAAATCTACAAATAATTTTAATGAAATCAATTTCACTGTAATTTTGTTACAGGCTTGTCTTTAGTTAAAAAAATAAAATTATATATCCTATTGAAAATAAATATTTAAGCTTAAAAATAAAAAGCATTATTATTATATTTTAAATTTTATTTTAAAATTTTTTATATTAAAACTTATTAAAAACTAATAAAACTTATTATATGACTTCGATAATTTATCTTTTTAATCTTAAAAAGAATGCATGTCTACTTTCATTTGATTCAATTGGTAAATACTTTTCATAAAAATCTAAAACTAATTCTTCGATTTTAAAACCAAACTTTTGATATAAACATACAGCTGGATTTGATGCGGAAACATGTAACGTTATGTCTTTGCCCATACAAGTTTGTGTTAAATGATATAACATAAAACTAGCTATACCAGAATGTTGCCAATTCGGTCTTACAGCCATATAAGATATGTAAGCTTCATTATAACTAACATCTGGGACCATAAATGCACAGCCTATTATAAGTTTTTTATAGAGAGCAACAACACTGAAATCTGGATAACTAAGACATTCTGACATATCAATTCCAGGCCAAAACATTTGTTGAAGTAGACTATTAACACCAGCTATATGATATGGACGTACATAACAAAAATCAATTGTCGAACGTTCTATTTGAAAGTTTGATTGTTCTATTTTCGTGTACTGTATTTCACACATTAATTTTAGCCATCTAGGAAAATACTCTGCACTTCTATAAATAAAAGGCATTAAAATTCTTGATGTAAAAGCAGATTCAAATAATTCATAATCATTTGTACCAGATAATTGAGCTAGAAAAGTACTTTTGTGATTAACAGAACTATTAACAATAGAATCAGTTATATAACAACAGTATCTATCTAATATATTTATTGTTTTGTCTTTCGGTGAATGCTTTTCAGAAACACTATTTATATCAAATACTTTTAATCCATTTTGTCTCTTCATGACTCTTAAACTTAATTGCCTATAAAGAAGTCTTATATTTGTTGGAATTTCCTTTGGTGTTTTTGAATTTTTTTCTAAATCAAATATTTTTTTCAATGCCATAAACAGTTTTTTTTCCTCATACTCGGATAAATTTTGAACATCTTCATTTATATCATCAGGAACGTAAATTCGATTTTTTAACCATGGTAATGGTCTCTGTACTTTTTTAGTGAATAAACTTTTTTCACATTCAACAACAGTATTTTCATCAGATTCTTCCGAGTGATTTGATTCGGAAGAAAAATGTTCTGATTGTTCTTTGAAATCTTGAACTGTCTCAATCGGATTGTTTAGTTTAGGTTCATTCTCACTATTTTGAAAGTTTGTTACTTGAACAATTCTCGGTTGGAAATCATTATCATCCATTTGAAATATTTCATTACTAACATCTAAATGATCTTCTGACCATAAAGGTGGAATTTCTGAATGTGAATTGAAAGAGAAGTCTTCATATGATTGCGAAGATACTATTGTATTATCAAGTAAAGAATCATCTAAGGATATATTTTCGGCTAAAAAATTCATTAGACTTAATTTTACAGAACTTTCACTATTCCTTGATTGCTCAGAAATATACCTTTTTCTTTTTCTACCCATATAAGGAAGTAATCGACTACAAACATAATCTTCATTCGATTCAATTTCACTAGATTCACTTTGTTCATTACTTTCACATTTAAATTTCTTACTTGGTTGTTCCAAAACAGAAGACTTTTCGCTTGTAGATTCCTCTTTTATAGTTTCAAATTTGGTTTGTAATTTATTTTGTTTTTTTGGCATACTTTCATAAAGTTTCATAAAATACTTTGGAGTATTTTTGGAACTTAATTTCCACCAACCAGAGTCGGTTAAATTTTTACTTGATCCAGATTCAAAGAAATCCGGACTGTATTGCGACAAAATTCCTGATAAGGTACCAAACCATTTTTTTTTCTGTTTAATATTAGCACAAAATAAATATTTCCAATTTTTATCAATGAAAGTTGATATATGTGATCTCCAATGAAAATATCCATTATGACTTAAACCTAAAATAAATAAATTTTAGCTAGTTTCTTACTTGTAATTAACTTTAATTTACCTTGTGATTGTATCGTTAAGTTATAAATGGCTAAAACAATTACAATCAGCCATGGTATTTTTTTTCTAACAAACAATTCTTCAAGTGGGGAACACATAATGCAGGTAAAATCAAAAAAAACATCTCCATGAAGATCGCCAGGCGTACCAGATCTTTTTAAACATTTGATATGAAAAGATTTTAAACATTGATTGCATTCTAAATAATTTTCGTTGGTAATTGTTTCAGTACAATAAGCACAAATTTCATTTTTTTCCATTTTAATAACTTAAAAAAATTTTCATAATTAGTGGAATGTTAAGCAAAAAATTAAAAACAAACCAAAATAAACAAATATAAATAAACATGTGTTTTTCAGCTGTTCAATAAACATAAACAAACACACACTTTTATGACATGACATTATAAAAAAGACATTTCTATTAAGACCAAAGACCAAGTCCAACAAATCCATATTGATAATTTTAACGAAAGAACAAAATATCGAAAATATAGTACTGATTCAATATGAAATCGAAAACTGTTTAAGTCCTTTTTTATTAGCCGTACTTAAATTTGTTAAACTTCTCTACTTTTTTTTAAATATATAAAAAAACGTTCACAAAAGTTTTTTGTGCGTATAAATGTTAATACGTTTTTTAATAAATTTTAAATAATTTTTGAAATTAAACAGAAACCTTAATTCTAATAATTAAATGAAATTAAAAATTAAGTTCTTTTTCGCATTTTTTAAATAAATGAAAATACATACTAAAATTATAAGTAAATGGACTCTACATTGCATACCATTTAAAAATAAATGTTCCATAAAACTTTTAAGTCTGGCAATACTTTTTCTATCTAACTATGACAATGCTACCAACTTTTGCTATCATTTACGAAAAATTTAACGAAAGTGTTAAACACAGAAGAATATTTTGTGTCTTTGAAAAAAATTTACAGGTAAATTTCTCTAAATTTAATACAAATTTCTATTATAAAATATTAAAAATAGATAATATTCTAACATCTAATTATGAATATCATAAATTAATCAAGTTAATTAAAGAAGAATACATTTAATTTTACTTTTGAAAAATACTCTCCAAAGATATTTGTTAACAAGTTGAAAGTGTGTGGGTTTTATGAATCACAAAAAAGAATGTAAAAATATTTATAAATTGAATGCTTTTAAAGTAAATTTGTCAATGAATAAGTTTATTAATATTTTATTTTTAATATACAAATACATTTTTAATAATTTATTATTTAAATGTTTTGATATTGGTCAAATCTATTGAAAATATTTTAAAATGAATTACGTCGCAATCGCACAATATCTAATTTTAATAAATTGATGGAATTTACGAAGAAAAAATGAACGCATGTCGCAAAATTATTTTAAAAACAAAATCAGCTGATTTTTAAGGATTAAAATTATTTTCCCAATTAAATCCTTTGTATGTCATATTGTTGTGTTGTATAAAGGTAATTTTCTTTTAAATCCATTACATTACGAAATAAACACTGCTTTCTAATTTCCCTATTTGTAAACAACTACATTTAATTATACGTGTTTATAATTTATAAGCAATTTATATAGATAAGATATGTGTACATTATTCGTTCTTCTTTTCAATTAAATTACAATGCAATCAATAACCTTAATATTTTCTATATACAATTTGGAATTTTGTTTAAAAATTAAAAAGAAAATGTTATAAAAAGTATTATTTTATGTACTATATACATATATATACATTATAAATTTTAATAGATAGCAAATTTTCAATGCTTATCATACATTTTCTTTATCAAGTTAAAAATTATTTACTGCCATTTAAATTAAAATTACGGAATTCTTCGTAATTAATGTACTTCACCTTCTTTTCTATAAAAAACATATGTATTTTTTTTGTTAAATAGTACAGATATGCCAGCCAGACTGTTAAACGAGTCATGAACAAATTAAAAAACAAATGAAATTTTTTCTCATTTTTTTTTTTTTATCATTTTGCACACATGTATGAATATATGTTTAAGTCTCAAATAAATATTTGCCTTTTAAAATAGCTTTTAAAACCTTGAAACGGACAACCGGGCTAATATGAACTAATATTATATAACTAGTAATAGTAAAATTTAGTCGATATCGAACAATCTCTTGCAATTGTCTTTTATTTTTCTTTTGTTGTGAAGTTTTATATTCTTTTTTCTATTGATTTCTGAAAGTAGATATGAACTAGTTTAAAACAGATATGGCTTCAAAGATAACGTTAGAAATAATTTATCAAAATTAATTGTCCGTATAGCATTTAATACTTTACTTATTTGTTAGTCTTGTTTATTTAACAAATCTGCGAACACGAAAATACGAATATTTTAAAAGAAATTTTTTATCATAAATTGTTAAAGCAAATGAATTTTAATTTTTAATATTGTAAATATAAATTCCATTAAAAATCATTAACAATGTAATCTAAAAAATTTTACTAAAAAAAAATAATGAAAAAGAGATTCAACTAAACCTTTTTATAAATTATTAGAATACGGATCGTGTAAAAAAATATTTTTAAATAAATGGAATAGGTAAATTCAATAATTACATACCTAATTGAAATTAATTTATTAATAAATATGTGATTTTAATAGACAACTTATTAAAGTGATATATTCCATTTTTTTAATTTGGGTTTAATTTGGTTAATATAAGTTTAAAAGTTTCAACAAGATTTAAAGTAAAACCAAACATTTTAACTTCTCTCATAGAGAAATACAGGTTCGTCGATTTTTTATGTGATAATGAAATATTTTATTTAAAATTAAATTCAATATGAAATAATTAATTACATATTCAATGTTATTATCATGTTGTACTTAGCTAAAATGTCATCTTTCATATTGTTAGCTAATTTACCAATTATGTATTGTGTAGTTAAAGTATTTTTTGATTTATTCGAAAGCGTTTAAATGTGGAGAAACAATGATATAAGATAAAATTAAAGGGAATAAATCGATTTCAACCACCTTATTGTTTTGAATTGAGAAGTCATTTTAAAATGTATTTCAAAGTTATTAAGAAAGATTTAGCAAGAGATTTACTTCACGTTACAAATATACAAGTCACTTACGAATTAGAAATTAAAATAAAGCTAAGATCTTATGAAGGTGTTGATCATCATATTATGAATATTTCATTTAATAACCCTTTAAAGTTTGTTAAATTTGAATATTTAAAAAAATTAAAATTAAAAGATTTGCTTCTTCAAAGCTTTTTTTGAGTCCCTAAAGTTTTTCTTAATTAATTCTAAGAAAATATTGTTTATATAAGGATGCGTAATTAAACGAAAGTTATTTTTAATAGAACTTGAAAACTTTTGCAAAAATTAAAAATAAATTACTGAAATTTATTTTATCTAAAAAAGTTTTTTAAATTAAAGATTAGATAAGAAATATGATATGCAGATTGTGTCTAATTGTTGTATTTTTAAATAGAAAAAATTACAATTCTAAGTTAATACTATTTAAAAACAAATTTTTTATTTTTCAGGGGGAGGTGCGCACGTTTAACGACTGTGATTGATTGCGTTAAAACAAAAAAAAAACAAAAAAAATAAACAAAAAAAAAACATTTCTTTTCTAATTTTTACGATAACTTTTATTTAAATTTCATTTTATTTATTAAAAAAAAGAAGTCAGTTTATTTAACTTATATTAATTTATATAAATGTATATGTTTGTGTATTTAACTCATTTTGTTTTAATTTGAATCGTAAAAGTGAAGTGATACTCGTTTTCTTTATTATTTATTTATTTATTTTTTATTCGTTATTTTTCGTTTTCCGTTTTTCTATAAATTCAGGAATAAAATATTCTTAAAAAAACATAGAAAGGATAAAAGTAAATTTAAATTAAAGAAAGTTATTTTTTTTTAATTGTTTTTGTTATTTTTTTTTATATTTTTTTAATTTATTAAAAATCGAACATTTTTATTTTTTATACATAAGAGTAGTTTTAGCTAACTTCGAGCGAAAAATAAAAACTAATAAAAAAAACTGAATATTTTTAATTAACTTTGCAAAAAATAACGGAATTTTAAGTATTAATTTTCAAGACTTATAATAAAGAAGAAAAAATATTTTCAAGGATGTCCCAATTAGGACGTTCTGTTAAAAATTTGGAAGCGCCCAGACCGCTTAAATCGCAATCCCGTTCAAATATCGTTAAGAGTAACTATATAGTTATTGAAGAATTAATTCAACTAATTGAAAATGTGGCAGCTACATTAGCATCTGGTATTAGCAATCAAGAAGCAATGCTGCTATTGGTGCAAAATTTACGTTTACATGGTCCTCAAATGGAATCTGTTTCAAAAGATACATTGGACCGAGCTTTTGTTACCTTTCGAAATGCATCGCAAGATGAACGTTTGAATATAATGACGAGATTAAATTTATTGGAATTAATTGAATTAAGAGCTAAATCATGGAAAGATGATGGGGCTACTACTTATTACAAAGCTAAGGCAACTAATGTTGAGGTAAAAAACAAAAAATCATTTAAAATTTGCTTTATAGTAATTAATTGGTTTATTGTTTTTTTTTTCAAAAGCCTGATAACCTACAAGGGACGATTAATGATCAATCGTCAATTATAAGCACCTCCCCCCAATCGCTGGTAACAACTTCAGCTGCTGTTAATTTAACAGCTAGTGGCGGACAACAACATCATCAACAACAGATTATTAATCAAACTGGAACTAATCTTCTTGGTCCTGGAGAAGTGATTAGAAATTCTGGTAAATTCTCAAAACCAACTAAAATTCCTGGTAAAAATTACTCCAAAGATGAAGTTGTAATACGAAATGCCGATTCTGGCAAAGGTAACAATTTTATTTTAACTTTTGTTTTAGTTTTTATATAAATAGGTACTCTAGTATAAATCCTATAGAATTGTTTATATATATAATCCACACAAAATAGAAAAAATTAAAATAAATATATTTCAATTCGAAAATAAATTATTTAGTTATGGGAATTAAGGGTAGACGAGTCCACATGATAGAAGAGTTGAGTGAAACAATCATATCATTTCAAAGAGGTAAAGTGTTAAAAGATATGTATAAAATGAAAAAAATGCATATATTATCGTTCACCAAGCCAATAATTTATAAAAAAAAAAGAAACTTTCGCTATTACCATAACATTGTCTGTTTTTTTTTTTAATTTTATTTCATATTTTTGTTTTTGTTTTAACTCTTTTTTTTATTTATTTTATAATACAATTTTTTTTGCTGTGATTAATCGTATTGCATTGCATCTTGTGTGGTTAACTCAATAAATATTTGTTTTTAAATCGCACATTTTTTTTAATAATTTGAAATTCTTTTTTTTAAATATGTCTGTATTAAACAATCTACTGAAAAAATGCACGTTATTTTTTATAGTTTCTTAATTTTATCAACAAACACCGGTACAGTTTGAGTAATTAAGATTACATTTGCCTTGCATTTATTTAAATGAAAAGAAGGATTATAAAATAAAAATCTATGCCCGAATCGGAATTTAATTATACTTTAAATTAAATTTAAAATATTATGTATGTGCGATTTGAAAACAACTAAAATATAAGCGTTTTTGTTTATCTTCATTATTAATTTTCATTTTAAAAAAATTAAATAGCATTTAATTAAAAAATAAGTACAAGATACCTACCTATGTAAGTATGGAAAATAATTCTAATTCAATGAAGGAGGAGAAAATTATACCTTTATAATTTGTCTATATTCCATATACATATTCTTAAGTTCAAATTCAATATTACATATTTAAAATTTACTATGGGATAAAATAGTCAAAATTATTATTCAAATTTCAAACTCTTAACCTTAAAAAAATTATTAAGAAAACCTTAAAATGAAAAATTACAAAGAAATCTAAAAAAAAGTTTAAACCTGGCAATTCCGAATTTGTTTATTTATTTAAATGTGCAGTTAAAAATCATGAGGTTTTCTTTGATAAATTCTAATTCAAAACTGAATAGTTCTCAAGCTCAGTCAAAAACTAAATTTGATATATTTAAAACGTTTGCTAAAGGATTTGAAAAAAATATTATTTTTAAATAATGTATTTTCGTAATTATTCAGGTAACTATTTATTTCTTGATTCAAAAATATAATTTTCATATTTATATTTTAAAAACATTTGTAGAAAAACTTGAAATTCTTTGAATTAATTTATTTAATGATTCTGCAACAAAATAATGTGTATATAATATGTATAATTTAATGCCTCTTTCAAGAAATTGTACAATAAGGGATTTCTCACGAATTAAAAAAACATTAAGAACAAAAGATTATTTTTGTCAACATAAAATTAACGTGTTTTCTTTTTTGTGATTCAATAAAATATTAAGATAGTTTTTTAAAAAAAAAATTATTTTGTTCACATTGTTTTATAAAAAAAAGTAATAAGGAAGAATGCAAGTTTAATTGCATGTTTTATACATTTGATAAAAAGTTTCGGATTACGTAACTTTATTAAGCTTGAAGAACTCTAAAAAATATAATGTTTTCAGTTTACTAATATTTTTCTATTCTATTTTTTTAATCTATACAAATAAATATTTGTTTTTGGCTTTATTTCAATTGTTTGGTAACAATCATCTAAAAGCACTTAAAACCCATTACGATCATCTTAATCTCTGGAAACATTCGTTCGTTTGTTTTACTTTAACATTTTGATGTCAGCAAAAAACTAATTTTAACCTAATTCATTTAAAAAAAACATATGCATGTGTTGTTTTATTAATCATTAACTTAATTTGCTAAAATCATTAAGATGTTTTAAATTTCTAACATTTTTAAATGTCCTTTTTAAAATTTTAGTTAACCCTGGTGCAAAAGAACGTCTAGTTCAAATTACAGGCCCAAGCGAGGAAAAAATTAAGTAAACTTAGTTTAAAAACAAATTTTTACTTTTAATAAATATCACTTATTATATTATAGTTATGCCAAGCAGTTAATTGAAGATACAATCCGTCGTAATGCATCACCAGTACGTTTAGAACCTATGTCAAATCAAGTTACAGGAAATGAGGGCGCTGGTTCATGTAGTTCTTTAGCTTCATCAAATTCTGATGAAGTAAATATGAGATCAGGAGTGGGTGGACATAATATTAATCGTAATAGTATTGGTGCTGTTATATCAAATGTTAATTATGTTCAACCAAATTTAAATTCTGTTGTTATGTCAAATATGATTGCAACCGGTAATGTTATTCAACAATCTGGAATAAATAAACGTTCTAACACATCTGTTGGTAATAATAGTGGGCAACAGCCATTATTACATTCATTTTCGACAAATGATGCAACATTAGGTGAATACAAATATACGGTTAATGTTGGACATCATATAATAAAAATTACTGGAGATAATTGTGAATTAGTTCGGGTATTTATTTTACAAATTTAAATAAATAAAATTATAGTTTTAAATTTTCTTTTCTAAGGCTGCTAAATTAGTCCTGGATGATTATTTTAGCAGCAATGAATTTTTAGCTTCAGTTGAAGCTGGTGCTGCATTTGACAATGTTATGATAAATTCGACATCTACACCTACTACACCTTTAACTGGTGGTCCAGCATTTGTTCCTCAGTCACACCAGCTTATATCATCTACACCTTTTGCTGATAGCGGTATAGGGTTAAATTATATGGCTGGACAAATATCTGGTAATAGTTACATTGAGGGAGATGATGATGTTTTTATTATTGAAGAAAATGGTAACAAATATATCTTACAAATTTTATTAAAATTATAGGAGCAATATATTATTTTTAGGCACTCCAACTCCTGTGAATGGTTTATCTAGATCTAGAAGGAGTCACTTTTCAAGAAAAGATAGTACTCCTCCAGATAGTGTTAAAAGTAAATCGACAGAGGCTAACAAAAAAGAAGAAGATAATGGTAAGTTTAATATATATATATAAAGATGTATTTGTATATGAATTACGATTTCACTAAAATTTCTGGTTTTCAAAAAACAATAAGTTAAAGTACTCTGTATTAGATCTTTTTTTTTCCATTTCTATATTTGCAAAAAAGAAAAAGTAGTTCTTGTAAAAAACTTGAAAATTTAAAAATTAAACTTGTTAGCTAATTTATATTTCATGCACTCCTTTTAATCACAATTAAAGCAATTGTCTTTTGAAATGTAAAATCTAATCAATTATGGAAATATTTTTAGTAAATGTAACGCTTCTTAAGAATCAAATATTTTTCATATATTTTCAGTGAGAATTGTACATGAATATGAACGTTTAATCTATTATGCAAAAAGTCCGCATTCCTGGGCATTACCACGCGATTGGCAAAAAATTATTGATAAACATCCATCCCTAATAAGAAATAAGGTAACTAATAATACTACAGGACCAACAATGATATCAGCAACATCAACAACACCTAATTCACCAAATAGTAACACAACTGCAAGTCCTAACATTTCTCCTATTACTAAAAACACAATTAATACTTATAATAAAACTGAGGACACCTTAAGCACTTTACCTCATTTTCCTTCAATACGAAGGAAAGGCTTTTTTAATCGTTATACATTTAGTATTGACGAATCTGATTATATAAATGAAAATAATGATAATAATTTGATGATTAATGATGATACCACCATCAGAAAAGGTGGAAGTAATGATAATTTAATTGTTGAAACTAACTATAATAATGCTATAGAAAAAAAAGATGAAAATTTAAATGAAAAAAATCAAAATAAAGAAAATGGTGGTATTATTATTAATGAAAAACGCGATGATATTACAAAAACAGCTTATAAAAATATTGCTAATAATGAAAGTAACACTGCTAATAAAACTACTAATAAACGCATACCAAAATTATGCAGTTCTATGCGTTCTAACTCGACATGTGACTAACTTTTTTCATTAATTTTTATTTTTATTTTATTTTTTAATAACCGAAAAAAAAAAAATTCTTCTATATTTTTCTCTTACTCTGTCCTAATTAATTTAAATATTTTAATTTAGGTAATAACTGCTAAAAAAAACTTACAAATATCAGAAAAACGTTAGGTCGATTATACCTAATACAAAAATTTAATACTATCTATTATCAAGAGAAAGTTAAAAACATAAAATAAATTTCGAAAAACTAAATACTAATAAATTAATTAATATTATTTTCTATATAACTCTAAAATAATTATTGGGATTTTGTAATTGGGAACTTTTTAGTTAAAAACTCAAAAAAGAATTTCTTAAAATTCTCAAAATAAAAAAATATATTCTTATTCTTATCTAATATATAAAATATATACTTCTAACGTATTTTAAGTTTAAAAATTATTTTTGATATTCAGCAGAATGATTTTTTGTAAACAATCATTTACAATATTTAGAACTTCATTATTTTTATGCCTTTCTCGAAGATTTTTTTGTTGAACTTAAAAACAAAAAACTACGAATTTTATGAAAAAAGTTGAATTTAAGAATTTTTATAATTTGTTTTCTGTTTTAAATAATATCTTTATTTAATTTTTTACAAAGATTTGGAAAAAAAATCTACTTAATCGTTTTAAAATATTTTTTATAGTTCATGTTAATTGTTTTTTTTTTTTTATTTATGTGAATGAAGACAAAGTTACTAAAAGTAATTTTCAATTAAACAAATGGTATTATAAAATCACCAAAATATATTTATTAAACATAAAATATTGTTATTACGTATTATTTTAAACCGATTTTACATTGTATTTTAAATACAAACAAAAATTTAAAATTTATTACTTAAATCTAATTAACTGTAAAATATATAAATTGAAAAAAAAAAGGATTTAAATTCAAATTGTTTCAATTGGTTATAAATATACAAAAAAATTTATTCTAATTTTTTTTTATATCAAAGTTGTAAAGGATAATAATTATATAAACCTCTACGTGATGAATTATAACAACAATGTTAGTGTGATAAATTAAGAATTTGATAAATATATGTATTCGTTTATGTATAAACATATTTTATATTATACATATATTTATTATTAAATTTAGTAAAAAAAAATGTTTAAATAAAAGAAATGTTAACAATAAATTTTAAATATGAATTTTGTAATTTAATAGTTCATTTAGAAAACACAAAATGCCTTTCTAATATGATACCCGGAGAGCAATAAACTTATTTTCTTTAAAAACAAGGAGGAAAAAATAAAATATTACTTTATATTAATAACCATAAAGGCTGAAATTTAAAATTTTTGTTATATTGATTTGATATTTTGCACTTATAAAAATATTTTAAATATTTATTCATATTTAACTTGTTAACTATTTTAAAAAATGATATAAGTTATGTATTTTTTTTTATATGTATAATTAATTTTTATTTGTATTTTTTATTTATCTATTAATTTGATTTAATCTAACAAAATAGCATGCAATTTCTATTTCACTTAAATAAAATTTATATGCATGATATAGCTTCAGCCTCAATAAAGAATCATCTTCATAAACTTTCATTTTTGCTTTTGTTTTAAAAAAAAATCTATATATTAAAAAATTTAAAGTCAAAATATTTAAACAAAATGACTAAAACGGTAAGTTTGAAATCTGATTAAAAAATATCTTATGTGTTAGTTTGTTATTAATTGTTTTAATTTTAAAGTTAAATACGTTATTTTAAATGTTTTGGAATGTTTTTTTTTTATAAGTAATAAATTTATATTAATGTGCCATAAATGATATATCTTAAATAGCTTTTTAACTTGTCTCACTAAAACTTCTAATATCAATAGATAGCCTAATTTTTTGATGTTTAAAAAAAAATTTATGAAATAAACAAATATTAATTTTTACAAACATTCAAGTTCCCTCTGATTTTTCATATCATTTTCTTATTCATTATAAATAATTTTATTCCTTGAACTTCCAATTTTCATTATTTGATTGTTATTCATTTTCATTGGTTAATTGTGAGAAATTAAATCATTTGTCTTTTTTTTTATCATTTATGCACTTATATTTCTCAAAAAAACTTGGAATTATAGCAAATTTGTATTAAGATTACCATCAGATATTTTTGTGTAACAATTTCATTAAATCACACAAGTTAAAATAAAAATATCTATTATATTAATAATTTTTTTATTTATTTTTATTTAGGATATAAACGATGAAACACAAAGATTTAATGCTGACAAATATTTACAAATGATCAAAACTAATGGAAAACGTACAATAGCAATTGATGACGGAGTTATAGATTTAGATGCGCAGGATAATGAATAAATAAAATAATCAAAAACAAAAATTCTTCGAAACCCTTTTTATATTATTTTTTAATGGAAAATTTAAAAATATAAAATAGAAAAGGTAACAAAGGTTATTCAATCCCAATACTTAATTGCGGAAATTAAAAAAGATAAGTTTCAAATGTAAAGTGCGATTATTCCCATCCCAAACAAAAAAATCACTTTTTAAATAATCTGTCTTTAAAATTCTTTTAATATTTTTAGGCTTTATTAGAGATTAAAAGAAAGAAAACAGGAAAATTAAAAAAAATTGTTATTACGTCAATCGATTAAACTCATTTCACAAATATTATAGGTTGATTTGATTTCTTTTTTTTTTAATTTTTAAACCTATTTTATGCTGCATTTTAAATTAATTTAATTTCCTTTTTATTTTTATTCATTACATGACACATTTTAATTTATTTTAAATCTGCATAAAATGTTTCATTGTGTTATGTTTAATTTGAAAATTAAATGCATAAATTATGGCAGCATTAGAATTAAATTTTAGGATAAGTAAAAAAAAAATTAAAATTCAATTCTAAATTTTCAATAATTGAAAAGTATGTTAATTTTTAAAATTCAAGCTTTTGTTCCAATTTTTTTTATTTCTCAAATACAATTTATTTTAAAAGAATTTCATATACTACTTATATAAATTTAATTTAATAAAATATTATATTTTATTATAAAATAAAATCAAAAAAACAAAAAAAAAACAAAAACTCGAAAAATTCAAAGAAAAATTGGCACATTTTTTTTAAAACAAAAGTAGTGTTCAATTTTATATAAAAAAAAAAAACATTTTATATTATATATATAAAAAAAATTAAAAAACAAGAGCTATTAAATTATTTTCTAGTCTTAAAATATCAAAGATTTAATAAAAAATCACAAAAAATAAAATAATATTATATTAACATCGTTGATATTTGATGAAAAATGTAAAAATTGAATTAAAAAAATCATTTTTTTTTCTATTTCAAATAATCCAATATTGAATTTTAAAAATAAATTAGAAAAAAATATTTATTTTAATAATTATTATAAATTCAATATAATAATAATGGTCATATTCATAATGTTAAAGCTACATATCTAGTTTAAATTTAAGTTTGTATCCATTAAAGCAAAAATAAATTTATAATACCATATTCTGTTAAATCTTCTAAATATTTTTTGTTTCTTATTAGTTTTCATACGACCAGATCTTAGATCTTTTGAGGAGTTTCCTTCTTTCACGTTGGTTTAGTTAGTTTTTTTGTATAAAGTTCTGAGAAAAATAAGTCTAGGAATAATTTTTATAAAGCTTTCATTAATAAATGATTGTTTATCTTATGAAAGTGTTAAATAAATTCTAGACATTACATTCACAGAAATTAACTGATAAATTCACTATTCAATTAAAAACCAAATTTGAGTTAAAAATTTATGGAAAATAGAAAATAACATTAAAATTTAACTTTTTTATACTAAATTAAATTTAATTTTTCTGTTTAAATTTTATTTTATGAAAAAATGTAATTATTTTTTATAAAATAAAATTTAATATGAAAAAATGTAATTTAAATTTTTGAGTTTGTTTTTATGAGTATATTTATAAGTTATTATGATTATGATCATTATTATTTTATAAAGAATATCATTTTTTTTGTATAAATAAATAATAAAATTGAGACGCAAATTATAAATAATATATAGCATAAATGGATTTAGTACCAAATTTATATTTACTCTGTTGATGGGACCATAGAAAAGTTAAAGAAATGTTTTTAAAACGAACCATGTCCAAGTAATCTTTCAAACTTTAACTTGTTACAGAGTAGAATAGATTGCAAGGGGAAACGTTTTGAACGACTTAAAATTATAAATATCTATTAGTATAAAGCTTTCGGGAAAAAATATTCAGACCCCTTCATTATTTGAATTTTTAATATGATTTAAATTGTAACTTTTTAAATTATAAATTGAAAAAAATTTAGAATTTATAAAAATAAACGAAATATTGGTGTTGTATTTTGCCAATTTTTTCAAAATTATAATACTGCCTGTTTGCTTATTTTTTAAGAGCATAAAAATAAATCCAATTATTTTATTTATTGCGGTCTCAAGAGGGCAAAACAAAAAAATGGTGTTACAATTTTAAAATATATAGAGATAAAAAATAAAAATTTTCAATATTCATCTCTATTAATTCTTTTATTTTTTTTTAGTCACAAAACAGTATCAAAATAATATTAAATGCTTACTAACCTTCCTTATTTTTAATATTTATATTATTTATTTAAATATTTAAATAAAATATAAAATTCAGTTTTATTCACTTGAACAATATTCACAAATAAGAAATCATATATTTTATTTTTATTAGTTAATATTATTTTTATTTATTCAATATGAAAATAAATTGTTAGAATCTCTCTAATACAGATATAAATCAAGGTAATTTTTTTTTTCCAATGGAATATCCAGATAAATAATACTATATATCTGGATATTTAAGTTCAACTTCATCAATAGTCCAAGAATATGAAATTCTAAAATTTTTGCAGAAAATTTGTATTTTTTTTTTATAATCTCTTATTATATCTGTATTAGAATTAAATAAAAATAATTATGTATAAACATTTTTTTACTCAAATAATTTTAATACAACACATATTATTTTTTGTAATAATGAAATTAAAAAAAATTTCATAAAAAAAAAGAAATAGTCTGAAAAAATAAATAAAATTTATAATAAATTCAATTAATATTTTAGATAAGGTGTTTTTTATTGTTTTAAGGAAGAAAATGAACACAAATTTATATGTATAATAATTTGATATGTATATATAAAAATATAATATACATAATAATAATACGCATATATTAAATAAATTTAAATTTATTTAACAATTTTTAGTTGAAATTATTTTATCTTTTTAATTTTAACTACAGTTTATGAAGAACTGTATTTTCAGCTTATTGTATTTTAAATCTGCTTCTTTTTAGGAATCTATCTTTATTCCATAATTAATAAATATCACATATTTTGAATACAAAGAAATTTAGTTGACTTGTCAAATATGAAAATTGATGTTTTAGAATCAAAAGGAAGTAAGTGATCGTTAAGTATTAGAAATTAAAATTTTAAGATAATTCCCAAATTTTGCACTAAAATTGCTATTGAAATGTAGTTAAATTAGTATTTGACTATGTATGTACTTAAAAGCTATTTTCTAATTAATAATCTATATTATGAATATTTTATTGCGTTTATTGATTGACTAATTAATTTGATAACGAACGAGAGTCACAAGTTTTTCAAATTATGCTATGGCAAATTTTTTAAAATATTCATTATTTTTTTTTTTTATACAGCTAATTACATATCTAACTACTTTTTTAAATTTGCAGTTTATACTTAAGTTTTGAACTATCGTTTTCGAAGAGTTCTTACCCTTTTAAACCAAGTTATTTTAAACATATATTCCGGTTCTTAACAGTTAGAATTTTATCGCGCTTGTGGTCCTATAATTCTTAACCCGTAAAGAAATTTTTTATATCACATTTGAATAAATGCATTGTGGTTTGTAATATGATTTTCGGCCGTTTTTTTAGAATTTAAAAACATCTTATTTTTTTGTTAGTGTTTTGGATAGACTTACAATATCAGTCGTTATTTTTGGCCTATTGTTTCTGTATTTCCTGGGGATTTTTAAAACTAAGGAATCTTAATACTCAGATTAAGAGTTGTCAGATTTGTATCCGCCGTGATTTTTGCCTTATAGTTTCTGTATATTTAAATGTCTGAACTTGTTTGTCAATATATAGTAATTGATGTAACCTTTTTTTTAAATAAAATTTTAATTTTGAGTGACCAAAAGAAAAGATTATTCCGCCTTTGATAAGAGGAACAATCTCTTATCAATAACAAAATAATGATGAAATTATCAGAGTTAATATTTCAACACAAATTATGTAATCAAAAATATTTGGATAGTAAAAATTGAGTTTGAAATTATAATTACAAAGAAATTTGAGCACATCATGACTATCTCGGAGGTAAAAATAGAATATCAAATATCTGTATAATCATGACTGGCGTAGTTATAGACACCAATTTTCAAGTGAAATGTTTTGTGTTCAAACCCGGATCATATCGAAAAATTTTAAAGTACATCATGAAGATTAAGATAAATGACTTGGTGAATGCTCCTTATTCCTTACAGGAATAAAAGAAATAAAAAAAAAAGATAAAAACTCTTAAAAAGTAACATACCTAAAATAAACAATTTGAAGAATTGCGTTATTGCAAAGCATATTAATCGGCAAATGCTCAGATTGGATAATTTCCAAAAAAAAATCTAAGACTTAGAAAATAATGCAATAAGAACAAATTGGTAGGAAGACATAATATCTAGAAAAAAGGTGCTGTCATTACAGAATAAACAAATCAAAATCAATAAAAGGAGGGTTTTATATCTATCGTATAAACAACACTTAATATTTAATCGGTTTAACGTTCAGAAAATTCGAAACAAACTTCAGCTTAATAATAAATACTTTTATAAATTGTATAAAAACGGGACAGAAAGGAAATTTTCTTCTTATAAGTCTTTTTTAAATTTTAATCAAAACGTCTATTCGGGTTTTTTTTTAAACAAAGATTAATTGCTTCGAATCTTCATTTCATACTTATCTTTAATTATACAATGTTAATTAAAAAAAAAATTGTATCAGCATGTTGATTTCAAAAGAATTTATTTTTAAATATAAAAAAAAAATAAAATTATATTTTATTTTTCATTGTTATAATTTAATATATTAATAATAACATAGAAAACAAAATAAACTGATTAAACAGTAACTAAAATTTAAACATAAAGTAAATTATAAAGTGAAAACTACTTTCATGTTCATCACAATTTTATATTTTTTGTATTAAGTATTAATAGTTTATATATAATAAAAAGGTAAATCTTATTTTTAATTTTAGACTGTTACATTTTAATTTTTAGAAGTTAAGATATAAATTAATAAAAACAGAAAATAAATATAAAATGATACATTGTCAACGTCGAACTTTTTTTTTCAAAATAAAACATTCAATTAAATTAGTGTTTTTTTATTATTATATAATTTGAATTATTTATTACGTATATTATTTTTATCATAAATTATCAATTTTACACAATTTAAATTATTTTGATATATGTATTCACATTTCTATATAAATATAAATTTTTACATTAGATAAATAAATATTTATAAAATCGAACACTATATTTTTTTCGAACACTGTTAAAATCAAAATGGATTTAAAAAAAAAAAATTATGTTGAGATTTAACGAAATGCCTAATGAATCATATACTATTAATTATATTATTAAACACTTTAAATTACATTTTTAAAAATTTAACTAAAAATAGAATTTAATTGATTCCAATTTACTTTTTTTTTTTTAAATTTGTATTAAAAATTGTTTTTTTTAAGAAAATAAGGACAGACAATTGAATATAAAAATTTTTAAAAACGGAAACTAAATAAATTAGTTTGTTACCTCATGTTTAAAAAATTAATTTCAGTCTCACAATAACTTCATTTGATTCTTAGTGTTAAATTGAGTAGCATAATGATAATAGTCGATTAATTAGTTGCAAATAGCATAATTCTATTTTTAAAATTTTTTAATCTAAAATTTTCTTTAAATAATCACAAAATAAAGGATTTAGATTTAAAAACTTATTAGGTATGATTTGTTTTTTTTAATAAAGATTTAACGGGTTTTTTGAGCTGCGCGATTTTTTTAAAAATATTTATATTTATAAAATATCAAAATGCATAAGACTTAATTTTTTATAAATAAATTAGGTAATCAAAAAAAAAATATTGAATATAGATTTGATTAATTTTATTTAATATAATAGCTAAAGATATTCATTAATTTTTAACCGTAAAATTATCAAGAGAAAAAAAAATATATTGTATTATATTTTATAACCAATTTCGATCACACATCATAACTATTTTTAATTGTAAAGCAGAATTTATTTTTGTTGGTTGTTTAATAGCTAAATTTAATTGCGAACTGTTGAGCAATGACAATGACTATAAAGTACAAATTTTCATTGAAATTTCATTTAAATGAAAACGTTGTAATTTATTTTTTCATTTTATACATATATTCACAAAAATTTAATTCATAAAATAATAAGTTCATAATTCTATTCACATCAAGTGATCTCATATCAAAACAAATAATTTATTTTTTAATTACCACTTATTTTTTATATTCTTTTTATTTCGTAAAGAGTTTAACCCGCTTGATTGATTGGTCTTGTAATTGAATTCGGGGTCGTCATTGTTCGTATTTCAAACCTTAAAAAAAAATGAAAAATAATTTTTAATTATTTATTGAATTGTTTTATTTCTGGTTTTACCTAATTTCTTTTGGTAAACAAGAAAAGTCTATTCGATTATCTATTACAGCTAAAATTGCTAATGTTTTTAAAGTAGGTTCAAAATCCAAAACATGAGTATCATTATTATCAACTAAACTATTAGATGCAAAACTCATCGGACTATATAAATAAAATTATTTAAAATTAACGTTTAAATTTGTTGAATTGAAAAAAAATTACCTAGTGCCACCGAATAAATACATTCGTTTTTCTTTAACTAAACACACTTGACGACGTCTCGCAGAAGGAATTTTTCCTTTAGGTTTAACTAGATTCCACCTATTAGTTTTTGGATCAAAAGAATACAGATCATTAAAATGCTGATCCAAAATACCGTTATAACCTCCGAAAACAAAAATTAAATCGTTGTATGTGACTAAAATTAAAAAAAAAATGTATATACAAGGGAGATACATAGTTTTCTCAATTTCTAAAATAATCAATATTACACATTGAATGACTACGTCTTCCTACAGGTACTTTTCCAGTTGTACTAGGTCGACACCACCTTCTAGTTATTAAATCTAAATACACAATTTCCGGACAATAAATTTCCTCTTGGCTATGATAAGGGCTGTGTTTATCGCCGCGACCACCAAAAATATACATTCTATTATTTATTCCGGCTGCTGAATGAAAATCTCTAAATGAAGGGGGTTGATCTTTTGTATAAATATATTTCCATTCCATTGTTTCAAAATTTAAACAATGAACATCACAACTGAATTGATCTAAATCATCTTCAAAACCCCCAAATATATACATACAATCTAAAATTAAAACAAAATAATAATGGTTAACCTAAAATATTTTTTTTTTACCATTTATTACACATGCGGAATGGCCATCTCTTGAACCTGGAACCACTCCTTTAACTTTTGGTGTAGACCATGTTAATGATTTTGTATCAAAGGCGTATAAAATATTACAGGAAGTGTCATCATTTCTTCCTCCCCATAAATAAATTTTGTCTTTATATGCTACAACAGTATGTCCATATCTTTGAAAAGGAACATGTGGGTATTTTAATAATTCATTATTTTCATCTTTTTTGGGTTGAACTAATGTCCATCTTAAATTATTTGTAGTTAATATATGGACGTCGATTGTACTTGAATACATATAATCATCCCCTGTGCAATATCCACCAAAAGAGTATATATAATCGCCGATGACTGCAGCTGCATGATTAACACGTCTTGGTCCACCTTCCAATCGAACTGTCCAATGCATTTTTTGTGCTTTTCTTTTATTTGTAAAAATCTAATACTATCCCCTTTTTTAGGAAGGTATTAAGTAATTTTTCTTTTTGGTATTTTCTAAAATTATATAAAAATAGAAGTCTATTAGTCAGTGAATCATTTAAAACAGAAAAAAGAACAAAAGAAATTAATTATTTGACAATTGATTTTTTTTTTAATTTTCTTAAAAATTTAGAAATTTAAAAAAATCTTACATTTGCAAAATAATAAAAAGATTACCAAATTTGAATAAATATGAAAGAATATTAAAATTTAAAAATTCACTTTTTTTTCTGCAGCAAATTATCAAAATTTATTAAATTTTGGACGTATAAATTTAAGAAAAAAATTGAAGGTCTTATTTTGTCATTTTTTTTTTATAATGATTTAGTAACATCGAATCTTTTCTTACCTGAAGGTTGATTGAAATATAATATAGTTGCAAAAGTAAGAAATCAATGAACTAAAACATACAAAAACTTTATACATGTACTTACTTTGGTAAATTAAATTTTATGCTATAGGTAGGTATGTACTTCAATTTTTATTAAAAAATATTATGCATTGCAAAATGCATGAAAATTATATTAAGGGTGAATATGATTTGAATATTTTTTAAACAAATCCAATTCATTTACATGAACTGAAGTCATTGTTATTTTTATTAAAATTAAATATCTTATCTTTTTTAATATTTCTGCCTGGGCTGATTATACTACACTATTGCATTTGTTTATATATACGTTAATATTTCACACATATACCAACCTGAACTAAGTTCAGATATTTTCTTTCAACACCATATTATATTAAAAATTATATTTTTAATTTATTTTAATTTAAGCAATCAATTTTCTTAATTGTTTTTTTTCTATTCCATATGAAGACAAAAAAATTTATTTAGGTTTTTGAACATAAAAACTCCTATTTATTTATTTGTAAGATTTTCTACCCTTCACAAATAATAAATTAAATTTCAAGCTTGACTGACACTGACAGCAATTGACAGAAAAATCAAATTTCAGAGCTGCCAATTAAGCAATATCAGTAAGTAGACCTTCAGTGACACTTTTTTTTTTTGTCGGCACCTCTACGTGCTAACTGTTCACTGTGATAGGCTAAACAGCCTGACTATATTATATGTGCATGTCGGAACAGGGGAGATATATTCATATATTAGAACTTATCAAGTGAATTCCACATACAATTTAAACATGAGATAGTACATGAGATAGATTTTCAATATTTACAATTCTATTTTTTGTTTATATTGTAATATTTATTGTAATATAACCACATATATTGTAATATAACCACTGTGCCACCCACCCGACTGATCACTGGCTTCGATCTTTAGGATTCTATCTCACACAGAATAGGAACATATCCTGAAACTAAATAGAAAGGATTGACTTGAACTTAGAATTTATATCATTTTTACATCGTACTTCTAAATTTGAACCTGTTGTTTAATATGTGCTGGTATTGATCTTTTCTTTTTGTATATTATATACTTTAATTTTTGTATTTTAAATATATTTCAAATTTAACTTTTCTTTTATTTAATTTTTGTAATTTAACTTATCATAAATATCTCAAATTTAACTTCAATATCTAATATATAATATTATTTTAATCAAGTTAACTGCAAACTCATGCATCTTAAGTCAAAAGTATAAAATCCTACCTAGTAGTAGATTAGTAGCGTTAGCGTCTATCATTCGTATGATAGCGTATACACTTTGTCTTGTCTTTATGTGTGCTATTGTTTTGTCAATTGTCTATCATATGATATCGTTTTATTTTATCATCCCTTTAAATACGATTTCGGCATTTGATTTCAAATTAAAACAAATGTAAAAATTGTAAATAATCATCACATGATTTTGACATTAGTTATTAAATAATTATAAATATAAGAAAATTAATTGTCGTGTTTTATGAGCATAAAGTTTTTCATATTAAAAGTAAAATAAAAATAAATAATTTTTCACATTAAAATGAGTACTGCAAAAATTACAGAATGGGAAGTTAAAATCTCTCTATCAGACACAAATCAAAAATATTTAAAGGAATTAGATATAAAACATAATTCCGATTCTAAAAATATAAAACGGCCCAATTTTACTAATAAAGAAAAAACACTTCTTTCAAAGTTGCCAATTGAAAACAAAGTATCATCATTTCCAATAAATCAAAATACAGAAGAATTCAAAAAAGGACGCAAGAATTCTTTGGATTTAAATAACATTGTGAACTTGTACAACAAACTGCATGCACAAAATAATAAATCTGATGAAAAACAATATTTACATGAGCTATTAGAAAACGCACAATTATTTGTACCAGAAAATGAAATAATTCCTAGAAATCCTGAATTAGAAGAACGCTGTAAAAAACTTCGCATGGAACAAGAAAATTTAGAGTATGCTAATATGACGAAAAATGTCGATTCTGCAAGAAAATCTTTACCAGAAGATACAATATCATATCAAATCAAATCAATAAACAAGCAGTTAATAGCTATTTTCCAGTTTGTAGTTTCAGTAATAACAGGATTTGCTTTTGGTTTTATTGGTTTAGAATTGATTTTTGGTGGTATGGAATTTGGTTTTCGACTACTTCTTGGTATTATTTGTGCATTGATAATTGCTTTAGCTGAGATTTATTTCTTAGCTAAAAAATTAAATGAATATGATGAGTTTATAGACTCACCAAAACATAATACTTATTCTGTAAGTGCTTCAAAGAAAAGCGACTAAAATAATATAAAGTATTTAAAATATTGTTCTTGTTTAATTTATATAATAAATATATTATTAACGCATTAATTGAATTAATGATTTTTAATTGTTCTATTTTCAAATATAAATTTCAATAAACATTCTTAAGTTATAAAAATAAAGGAAAGAAAGATTTTTTTTTTATAAATTATTTTAATTTTTAATTAATATTTTTTTTATTACAATATTTTTAAAATACGCATGTATCTTTCAGAAATTTTATTATTAAGCGGTGAAAATAAATTATATTTGTTTCTATCATAGGTTACATACATGAAATTTAAATATTTTGATTTCATTAGACCAAAAAAGACATGAAAGTTTTTGTTAATTTAATTTTTAGACAAAAAATATTTGCGATAAATTGGATTGCAAAAATAGTGTACTTAATGCTGTCAGTATAATGCACAAAAGAAATAATCCGGTATACCATATGGTATAGTCCAATGAATACTATAATTTAATATTTTTTTTAAATTTTTCCTTTAGTTCGTACCAATTATTACTTAATTCCTTTTCACTAATTAATGTCCAATTAGGAGATGGTTGATCTGGTGATAGCCAGTTAAAGTCAGCAATATCGCGATAGTTATTGATTTTAACATCTAAACCAGCCTTTGTAAAATCAATATCAATTCCAGAATAATTATAATTATATTCACCAATTTGAATTAAATTGCAATCTTCAATAATAGCTCGGCAAGTAACATGTAACCACAGTTGACATTCTTTAGAAGAATGAAGACGTAATTGCTGGCATGCTGCAACAAAAGTACAATTGTAACAATTTAAAGCAAATAGAGATCTTGAAATGGGTCCACATAAAAATGTACAATTTGAAGCATTTGATATTTGTAATGAACCAGCATGACCACGAATTTCAATCAAACAATTATCCAAATTTGATATTGTTAAATCTTTTCCATCAACATCAGTACCTACTAATAAAATATATTCATTTTGTCTTTTAGAAATTGTCCATTCAAAAGCTGGACATTGATCTAATTTTTTTTTTTCTGTTAATGAATCTGTTTTATCATAACTGTTATTCTCCTTATTAGTAGTTGAAATACTATTTTTATTACCTTCTAATTTTTGTTCTTTAATTGGAACAACTGTTGTCTTTGATTTATTGAACCCAAATTTTTTTTTTGGAATTAATTTTAAACGAATTTCTTCTGATTTGGTTGTTAAATCATTTAAAATATTTTGACAAGCTTTAACATTAAAATCTGGTAAGAGCATTGTTGACTGTGACAGATATCGCTGTAATTCTTGTATATCATTATTAATACCCGCAAAATATCTTGTTAATTCTACTGAATTTTTATTAGGTTGTGCATTATTTATTTTAAATTCAATTGATTTGACTCTATCAGAAAATTGTTGACTAAATTCTTCATATGGTTGATTATCTTTAATGCGTTGTTCTAATCTTGTTTCTAGAAAATTTTGCAAATCTTTATTACGCTTGTTTAATTTATCAAAGATATTATCTTTCCGAATAATTCCAGATCCAGATTCTTTTTCAAGGTTGTTCACTGTTAGTTCAGATTCCATTTTGCATATTCCTTTACTTTTTTAATATGTTAGTTTTTTACACAACACGTCTACTACTATCTACTGTTTTTTCCTAATTAGTTTTCTTTTTTGGAATTTTTTAAATAAATTGGATCTTCGCTTGCAGCTTCTTTTATTTTTTGGAGAAATATAATTTTCTTTATATCTTCTTCTTTTAAAGTTGAAACACCTCTTTTTTGTATTTCTTGAATTTTTTGTTCAGATGGTGCAGTTAAAAGCATTAAACCATAGGCAAGTCCTCCTGAAGCAGCTAACCAGATAAATGATTTTATATAAACATTTGAGGCCATTTACTAATATTATTTCATAAAAAATTAAAATATTCAATTTTATTATAAAATAGAAAAAAAATTTTGTTACTCTGTTTTTTAAAATGATGTAAGTACTATCCGTTAAATTTTTTGATACTTCTTTTCGCAAATTTCGAAAATGTGTAATATATACTAATGATCTAATTATTATAATAATTATAATTTTTGGTTATTTTTTAGATTGACTGTTTTCTGAAGAAGCTTGTAATTTTTTCCAAATATCAGAATCAAGATCACGTTGCTTACTGTCCCC
This sequence comes from Dolichopus griseipennis, assembly GCA_963082915.1. NCBI lineage: Eukaryota > Metazoa > Arthropoda > Insecta > Diptera > Dolichopodidae > Dolichopus > Dolichopus griseipennis. Next base: position 55,085,884 of record OY720444.1, on the reverse strand, counting down.
TAGAAATTCTCCAATTGTATAATAACTGTCCAACAAAACTGGAAAATTTTCGTTTATATATAACCTAAAATCTTAAAGAAAAAACTGTTAATACTCTAAGTTTATAAACTTTATACATTAAATAAGTTTTAACATTCAAATAGACTTTAATTTTGTAAACAAATATTGTATAGATTAAATTTGTTGATAACAAATCAGGACCTACAATAACATCATAATTAATATGAGTCTCTTAACAAATTATTAAAAAAAAAAAAATTATAAAATTTTTAAAAAAATATTACATTTCATTTAGCTGTATATTATATCTATATCATGTTTTTTTTTAATAAATTATGGTGTTATTTTTTAATACGCAAATGTCAATTTGAAATATTTATTCTCGATTGAAGTAGAACAATTTATCACTTCAATAATTAGTATTTCACAATGATGAGCAAAAATAAATTGTTTCGTAATTTTGTACATAATGAACATTAACCATACAAATCTTAAAAAAGGATTTTCAAACCTTACCACGATTTGTGTTCATGCGATGATATACTCCGTAAGTTGCTGCAAAACACACTGCTTCAACCACAAATAAAATTTTAGCACTTCCTTTAATAAATTTCCAGAATACTGGTTTTGGTGTCTTTTTCAGCATAACTACAATTAATTAATTTAACTAAAAAATTAAACAAAATTTCCATAAGTTTTTGAAAGAAAATTCTCACCCAAATTATTAGAAGAAAGTGACGTCACAAATCGATGTCAAAAATAAATGAACAAAAACTTTCGCTAGGGATGATATAAATATAATTTATTTTATAGTTTGCTTTAAGCGCCGCCAAGTGGTGAGATCAGTTATATAAAATAAATAATTTTAAGTTAAATTTTTCAAAGAAATAAGGAAAAAAGTGCACAATTTTTTAAATAGAACAATAGTGCAAATTTTTAAGTTAATATTTTCATTTAGGATTAATATTTTAATGAAAAGTCTTTTGACGTATTTAAACATATTTTCACTTAAAAAAAAAAAATTTGCAAATAACTTAGTACTAATTATAAAGGCTTTCATGAGAAATATATTCAACTTTGAAAAGATTTAAATATGGAACACTATCAATTGGAAAGATACATCAATAGTTTCTAATAACTCAATAATTTTTACATTTATATAACTACCATTTTATTACTCAGCAAAAGAAGTACATAAAAAAGTTAATATGGATGTCATTTCAAACAACATTTACAAAATAAATAGTAAATATAAAATGCAATTCTATAGTAATTTGCTATTAAATAATTTATATCAATCCTAGTTAATTAGTTTGGTAAGTTAGCTTAAATTAGCGCTAAGTTTTAAAAAATTTATGTACAATTAATCAAAGTTTTTGACTTCATTTCCTAGAAAAATATAAGAAAAACAATTGTATAAACATAATCTTAACTTAAAATTTTATAGTTGTAAAGATCATTAAAAATAATCTAGTGTCTGTAAAAATTAGTTACAGAGACTAGATTAGTTATTGGTTATTAGCTTAATAAAGTCGTTTTTACAATTAAGCAATTGCATATCATAGATTAATTAATTAAATAACATTTATATTCCTGGGTTTTTCAATACATATATAATGTTTAATTGCTATTAAGAGTTTATAAATAAATTTAAATAATTAATTTTAATTTAAAATGTTTGCAAAATCAAATGTCTGTATCGTAAAAATATATAGTAATGATTATTGAAAAATAAAACTAACAAATAAACAAAAAATTCTATGTATGGTGAGATTTTTTTTATTTCAATAGTTATTATTCTCAAATAATTTTATTACAATCGTATTAATATTTTCAGAAATATTGTTGAACATTTGACAAAAAATTCGAGAATGATATTATTGAGTTTTTTCTTTTAAATGCATACCATTTTTGTACTTTATATCGGTATAAGATGTAAACTATATATCTCGAATTCGAATACGGTAAAGACAACGTCACCGTCACTGACTTTTCACTAATGTTTTTCTACTGTAAGTTTTTTCTTAATTGTCGATAATATAGTTTAATATTGCTTTGTTTATTTTTGTTTTTGTTTTGTTAAAAATTAAGTTGGAATATACATTTCATTAATCTTAATTATTTATTTTAAAAAGCAGTTTCGTTTGTTATTATAAAAAGTAAAACAATAAAGTTTTGTTAAAATCAACTATTTTGAACTAGTTTACATGTGCTGTAAATAATAATAATAAGAGGAACTCATAGTTATCTTCAAATATGGCTGGTGTCGGCTATTTTAAATCGGCTCATTTCAATCAAATAATGCAACTTAAATATAAAAATAAATATAAAAAAATTAAAAAAATCGTTAAAAGCTATGTGTTTGTAAATATAATGGATTTTTGGATTTCAATATTGACTTATTACTGTTAAATTTTAGGAAAATGCTGCTTTATGTGATCAGATTGCACAAATCCAAGAAGATATTTTGGTTATAAAAGAGGAACGAGAATTTTTGCTTCAAAAAATAATTGAAACAAATGATCCTGAAGTAGAAAAACTTCGACGTCATATTCAAAATCAACCTCCTCCAAATCCAGATGGAACACTTGTTAATATTCCTGGTAAAAGAGGTCCTAAAAAACGTGTGAATCCTGATGGTACACCCATCCCAAAAGTAAAAAAAGATAAACAAAAAAAGAATGAAGAATTAATATTAGACGATGAAGGAAAACCAGTTTTACCTATTACCATAAATTCTGTTACAATTATTGCAATTGGTGATGTAATAGCTGATAATACAAATTTCCATAATGAAAATTGGATATATCCAGTTGGATATATGGCAACGAGAGTTTATGCGCATCCAAAAGAACCAGAACGAAAATGCACCTTTACGTGTAAAATATTAGACAATTCTGGTACACCGCAATTCCAAATAATTCCCGATGCAGATTATGATCATGTATTCTTTGGAGATTCAGCAAATATATGTCATTTGGGATTATTAAATACACTCATTAGTAATTCTAAAATTACAAATTTACCGATTAGAGCTCAGGGAGAGCAATTTTTTGGTCTTGGTCTGCCTGCAGTTAAAATGATTTTAAACAGTAATTCAACTATAAAACAGTGTTCGAATTTTAAAGGATTTACACTTGATTCAGTAAATTCTGATAATGAAGTTAATGACCCAACATTAAATTATTACGCTTTACAAAAGTTTGTTGGAATTGAAGCTTCATTTCATGTTAGTGATGTAAAAGATGAACCACCTGAAGATTTATTAGAATAAAAGTAATTATATCTAATTAATTAGAAACTAGTAGTTTTATGTTAAAAAATTTTATATGAATTCTTCAAGATAATTTTTGATTTTAATTGTATTCCTTTTTAAATAAATATTTTTAATATACATATATTGCACAAATGTAATTATATAAATTAATTTATGGAAACGCTATTTAAAAAAATTTTGAATATACAAGAGAGCATTCAAAAATCAAAATTGTGGTTGCTGAAAGCAAACCTATATGAAACCGAATAAATGTATTGAATTTCTAAGATGTACATCTTTTTATTAAAAATTTAACAACAAAATGTGCAACAAATATAATAGAAAATTCGTAATTTTAAATTTTCATGTTAGCGCTATTCGCCCCTGTTCAGTCAAATGAAATTTTTTTCTTAACAAATTTTGACATTGTGAATTAAAGTCAATCAAATCAGTACTCAGCTGGTATATGACATTTCATTTCTTTTGTTTTGATTTTTTTTTTTAAAACAAATTGAAAGTCGTAGTTTGTAGTGTGTAAAATGAATTTAAACTTAAAAAAAATAAAATAAATTGTAAACAAGACAACTTAGCATATTATTAATTATAAAACTCAAAAATAATAAGTATATTCTAAAATAAAAAAATGGACTCATTTAAAGTAAGTATTCAAAAGTATTAACGATTTAATAAAAAAATTTATATAAATATGTGTTACACATTTATACATATAAAAATATGGATATTAAGTATTTAATTACTAGGTCATAGCATCAGCATTTCTTCAAGGATTTTATGACAGTATAAAAGGATGTGTTCTTGTATTTTCAATAGACAGACAAATGAGAATACAAATGCAGGAATCAAAAGCTAAAGAAAAGTCAGACTTCGTTAGCAACAACGATAAAGAAAAAACAAATTCTAAAACCAAAAAAAAGTATGTGAGCTGTTTAATTAATTGTATTATTAATTTGGATTTACGTTTTTAGTGAACCTAAAATTATGAGACAAGTTTTGAAATGTTGCATGCTAAATGGCGGTTGTACTTTGTCTGTAATTTTTACATTTCAATATGGGGTGCTTAATATTATTAAATATTTAATTAATGATGAAATTGTTTGGACTTGGTTAAGTTCATTTTTATCAATCGTATTTGGAATGGCGTATGTTCTACCGATTTTTGTGTTAAGCAAAATTGTAAATGGCTTATGGTTTCAAGATATTGCAGATTCGGTATATAAATTCAGAAAAGGAAGACCCCAGTTAATACCTAGTTTCAGTAAATTAATAGCTGATTTTATATTTAGTTTATTTGTTCAAATGTTATTTTTATGTCAAAGTACTATAATATCATACTTACCACTTCAACATGTTGGTCTTATCCTTTGTTACATACATTTAGCATTTTTATACGCTCTTTATTCTTTCGAATATAAGTGGGTTAATATGGGTTGGGAATTACACAAAAGATTAAATTTTATTGAATGTAACTGGCCATATTTTCTTGGTAAGTAAAATACGAAAAAAATAAAAAGTTCATACCTGTAATGAGTTTTATTTTTGAAAAGGTTTTGGGATGCCTCTCACTATTTTAACAAATATAACAAGTTCCTTTGTTTTAAGGTAAATTCATATTTTGTAAAAGTAATTAAAAATATTTGGGTCATTTATATAAAAGTGATTTTTATTTTTAGTGGATGTATATTTTCAATGGCTTTTCCTATATTTATTTTAAGTGCTAATGATGCTCAACCGGTAACCGGATCATGGTAAATTTTATTTATTTAATATTTTCGAATTTAGTTTTCATTTAATATTGTTTATTAAGTGATTTTCCGCTAAGATTGTTTTCACCAGTTGTGGCAATATCAAATTTATTAATAAATCAATCTGTGAAAGTGCAAAAAACTGCCACTTCTACAAATTTACATCAATATAATTTACTACATGGTTCAAAAATTACGCATCAAGAACGTTCCATGACACCAGAGATTATAGATAGGAGGGAACATGACAGAAGAAATTCAAGAGCTTCATCAAACAGAAGTTTTCGGTAGTAAGAAGTTCATTAGTGTTCTTTTATAAAATCGACTGAGATATTTTTTATTGAACACCGAAAGTTTACATGTTCGCTTTTTGTGCTTTGTATATATTTAAAATTACTTATTTTAAGTAGGTAAAATGTTAAAATCTTGTAAATTTTTTTAATTTAATAATTTTTGGGAAATAAATTATTTAATCAATTACGAAAATACATATCAATAATATTTTTTAACCATTTTTTGTTTATTATATACATTTTCTATAATATTATTGCTTTTTAAATTATGTCCATTTCTTAAAAAAATCTTTACCATCACTTAATTCTAAATTAAGTCTTGTCGATTTATCTATTGATTTTATATTTGGTAATACAATATATACCAAAAGAAACTGTATTGTTTTCTATGTTATATCACTACACATTCATGAGGGAATTTCGTAGTATATTGAACTTCATCATCAGGTCTTGGGCATTCTAGAAAAAATATTTTAAAAGATTATGTTGTTAATTTTTATATATGTATAATTACGTCGTTGACATCGGCTACCCCAATATCCAGTTCCCGAACACCTACATTTATAGCCAGGCGGTCCTGAAATTTGTGTACATCCACCACCATTTAAACAAGGTCTACGGCCACAAACATCGTTTGAAGTTCCCTAAATTAATTAGTAATTTTAAATTATAAATAATTCATTGTAGCTTGTATTTTAAAATTAAATTGTCAATAATAATTGAGTAAAAGAATTTTAAATTTTAAGTTACATTTGTATATTTTAGTTACTAGATGTATTTTTTATTACGTAATAATAATTAATATAAAATTTAAATATTTAAATTTAAAATAAATCTTTTTTTCCAATAAAATTTTTTAAGTTATAACCATTTACATGCATGTCTCAAGTCTCAACATTTAAAAAAAAAAACAAAAAACAAGAACAATAATTTGTATAATCAGTTTTAAAGGTCAATCAACTTAATATTTCATACTAAAATGTTAAAAGATTATGAATTGTAAAATAAAAGAAAGTAGGAAACTCAGAAAATTTTCCAAACTGATAAACAGATTATAATTAATTAAATTTTATTTCTAATTATAGAGTTAAATTTTGTAATATTCTTTAATTATAGAATGGCTTTCGTCAAACTGATTTAATTGAAAACATTAATTCAGACAAGAAATATCCAAAAGTTTAATTTTTAAATTTGATTGGGAATAAAAATTTTATCAGTTGAAATTTTACTTCTTTTATTTATTTTATAATACTGAATTTTATAATATTGAATTTTGTGAACTACAATAAAATATTTTTCATATTTACTTTTAATGCATCTTGACACTCTTTCCGATTTACATAACGAAACTCAGACTTACAGCCAAATGAGCAAGTACAAGCACCATTATCAATTCTGCATCCATGTTGTGTTTGCTCTGGATTTGTTGGATCACAACATAATATAACGGAAACTAGAAAGTTTAAAAAAAGAAAACATAAAAACTCATGAATAATATTTTAGAACTTTAGTTTTCGCAATATTTTTGATTTGACCTAATATTTGTTATTTAAAATACAATTTTTTGCATTTATTATAATTAGTAATGATAATATAAAATTTCTAAATATATATCAAACCAGGGGGAGATTTTCTATCTTTTAAAGATTATAAGATTACCAAAACAAAACAAAAAAGGCAGTTGTTTATTGAAATAATATAAAATTTTAATTTTAAAATTCATAAAAAAATTTATATCCATTGCAATTATTTTTGTTATCCAAATTAGGAACAAATACCAGAAATACATATGTATGTAGTAAAGAATTCAAGGTATGTAAAATGTTTGTTTTTTTAATTATTAAAATACGTGAGTAATGTTGGAAATTATAATACATTACCACAAAAGATTAAACTTTAATGTATATTAATTATTTTAACTTAATTATTAATAACTTATTTTAATCTCTGTTAATTATTTTAATGTTTTACAGATGCTACATTTTTTTTTTTTTATTTTTAAAACCGCAGCTTAAAATTCTTCTTTTATAATTTTATTTTCTTATTATTTACTATAAAAAAATTTTAAGGATAACCACATTGCTTTAAATTTTTTTTTTTACAAAATTAAAATATTAAAATATTCTAATTTCAAAAACCTACACTTTCAATAGTTAAAATTTTGTTATTTTATTAAATAAATTGCATTTTTTATATATGCATATGATTTAAATATGCTTCGTAAATGTTGTTAATGACAAAATTAAAATTGACCCTTTTTTTTTTATTTAAATATAAAAATATTCACAAAAACAAAATATAAATAATATATTAATTTTTAAATACCACAATATAATGTAATTATCACAATTCCAAGAAATAATTTTGCTTTAATCATATTTAATAAATATGTTGCACTCCGGCTATAGTTTAATTTAATTTTTTTTAAAACAAATTTTTTATATATTTAATTAAAAAAAAAAAAAATAAATAAATAATTCAGTTAAAAAAAAAGGTTTTAATACATTTAAAAAAAAATTTAAATAAAAATATTTCTTAATTTAAAACTTTATCAATTGGGATTTTAAATTGGACTGAAGTAGAGTTCTTTGCACTTCAAGTTGGACTCAAAATGTTCGTATGTTTTAATATAGTTTTTTTTTTTTTTTCTTTCATATTAAGAATTTTACAAATCACAATTTTTACAATGCCTTCAGTTTTTCTTGATTTCTTTGACTCTTTTTGAAATGTATATATAGTTTAGCTTCTGTATCTTGAATGAAATTTTTGTATAAACATTTGTTTCAAGTTGATTTTTAGTATAAGTAATAATTTAATTGAAGTAATTGAAGTTTTAAATATCATATTTTACTTTGAGGGTCTCAGATGTGTAGGGTGCAAGCACTCGGCTTATTATTAAACTATATTATGTGAGTTCGAATTTTTACAAATCCCCACAAACAAAGACTAAATAGTATTTAAATATAAAATACATAATATAAATACAGTATAACTTATACTAATTAAAGCTGGCCTGATCTTCCCTGCTTTTCCTTCTCAGATACGTTTGAAAAGGGAAAACATATTGCAGACTCTTGTCACGTTGTACAGTATATGTTAGGCTGGAGGACTGCTTTTTTAAGATTATTTTTAAAAAGGTATTGTAATAATATCATATCTTATATAAAATAATGTAAATCAATATTTACTTTACGTAAATCTTACTAATTTAATTCTAAATTCCTAGTCCCTTTTATCGGTTTTGTTATACCGGCAACCCTACAACTATTAATAAATTATCTTTTATTGCTTCGTCGAAAGAAGAATGGAATGGATTGTAGTTTGCACCTAAAGACACCAATTGAACCTTAATGAAGTTTCTTCGGATGGAGTGAGACTTTAACATGTGCCTAAAATCTAAAACCATATGCTTTTTTTAAAACAAAATTCGGTATAAACTAACGGATTATGTAGAATAGGAATTTGGGAGAGATTAAGAGAATAGGTGTAATTACCTTTCCTGTCCATTTTTTCATGATTCCAATGTATACTCTTGAAAAAAAACGATAAATTTTATAAAAATGTATAAGATAGATATAGTATGTACATGTATCTTAATTTAAGTATTTTAATTCAAATGTAATCTGAAATTAAATGTTACAACATTTCAGATCGTACTTATTACAACAAAGAAAGATTAAGACCATTTCAATTTCACAGAAACTGTTCTATTAACTTTATATTCAAAAATTTTAAAGGAATAATGTACTGGCGTATTGCATGTTATTTAATTAATATATAATAACATATGTATGATCGTATATATATAGACATATTATGTTAAAATAACGAAAGCCTATATGTTTGAACGTATGCTTACATATACAGATAATCAAAAGAAATTATATATGTATATACATACATATATATATATTTATATAATGATATGATAAGAAAGGGCAAATAGCCTTATGTGATAAAATTTAATTTTAATGATAATATAATAATATTAAACTATAGTATAATAAAAAGGAATAAAGAAAGAACTATTACTAACTTATATTATTAATATGTTAAAACTTATACATTGTAAGAATTAAAAGGAATTTTTTTTTAAAAATATTAAAGAATTTAAAATTAAAACAAAAAGAAAATTAAACTCATTGAAAAAAAAAAATTACATACGAGATTCTATTATTATTAATAAAATCAGTGAAAAAGACAATCGAATCGAATTTTATTTTTAGATTTAAAGTTAAATCTATTTTAATCCCAAATAAAGAACTATAAATGTATACTTCTTATTGTATATATGTAGGTATATAATTGAGTATATATATGTTTTAATTTATATTTAGAAATGTGCACTATATTATTTTATATTTTCATCATATTTAATATTTTAAATTTTTTAAAATAAGACCTAATTTCTAAATTTTTTTAATATGTTATAACTTATAAATATTCATGTAAAACTAAGTTTAATATAAAAATTCTAAGATACTATAAAGAATTCCAATTAACTTACACATATTTATATATTTTGTGTGTTTGTATATTTGTATTTAGAAATATAATTAAAAAAAAAATCATTTACTGCCATAATAATTCAAGATTAAAATAAGGAATTACAGATTTGATACAAGCTTGTCATTACTTTATCTTAATTTGTCATTTAATATTCTTTTAAACTCTACATACTCGTATATATTATGTAATTTATAATTAGGCTAACATATATTTTGTTAGACTTTTTTTTTTATTAGTAAATATGTAGGTTACATTATTTACCTAATTTAAATTAATTTTTGCAAAAATTATGCAATATACAAATATATGAACTTATTCACTGAATTTATTGTGTAGTTTAATTTAAATGAAAGGCCTTGCTATATAAAGCCTACAGGATGTTATTTCTCATTGGTAATTGGGTAAATAAGTAATAAACCCGTAGAGTGTTATTTCATACTCCGAACGTTATTTCTCTTTTATTTTTACTTCTTTACTTTTATTTTTGAGAATTCAAGTCCCCCGTGTGTTATTTCTTAAGAATTCGAAGATTGAAGTAATTTTACATCCCAGGACCGCATTTTGTATCTCTTTGTATATAAAAGATTTTAAATTAGGATTTTTTTTAATTTCATTCGAAACAAGGATATTCTCGCCCTTTTCCAGAATATTTTTATACCCGTACTGTTAGTGTACTGCAAAGGGTTCGAATAGCTGCCATTTTAACTACTTTTTTTATATGAGCAATACACTACACCTAATAAAGCTGAATGTTTGAAATTTTGCTAATAGTAATTACAGGGTGATATAATGTTTATATAACGGTCATACGGGTATCACAGAGTTGACATACAGTCTACTCTACTACACTCTTGCTCGTTATATGTGGAGGTGAGATTCTGAAATAGGAGAGATTTTAAAGTTGAATTCAAAATTCTGGAAAAGGTGAATATTTTCCTTATTTTTGAATATATAACTCTAAGAGTCTTCTAGACTATTACCTTTATATGAGAATTGAGATGATTGAATTTATTTAACATATAGTGGAACATTAAATTAAAAGAAAATTAACACCCCTGAGGCTTCATTTCGCAGGGTCTTATTCCACAGCTCTATCGTAAAATAAGTTTAATAATATATGCTATTGGCTGAATATATGGTTGGATTAGGGATATTAATTTAAAAATTTTAATATCGTCTAGTGTAATTTTGTAATTTTTGTCACTGGATTTTAAATTGAAAATATATTTAAAGATATATGTATATTTGATATAGGCGCAATCCTTTGAAAGTAGAATTTCCGAATTTTGTTGTTATTTACAGAATTGAAGTTATCCCTTACAGAATTGAAGTTATCCCACTGCCTTCCTCCTAAGATCCTAAGTCTTAAATCTTTAAGCGTTTCACATTGCTGCATGGCCTCAATGGATCTTTTTCGTTTTACTGCTACTTGCACCTCCTCAGAAAACCTTTGCGTGGATTGATCCGGTGGAATGTAGCCATTGCTCTTTCACTTGGGTTTTAGCCCAGGTTTTTGTGTTTCACCTCGAGTGTGAGAGCCCGATTGACTCTATGTACACACTTCGTTCTCAAATTTTCAAATTTTAGTTGAATTAAAAGCAGGAAAACTATCAAAGTTTTTTTATCAAAGAAAAGTTTCAAAAAGGCTTTTTTATATACCGAAATAATCAAAAATTTTAAAGTTTATTTTAATTATAATATATTGAATGGAAAATTTCATTTTTAACATATTCGAAAAGTTTTAATAATCTTATCAGCGGTTTACTTAACAAATTTTAAATAAAATGTGTAATATTATATTTAAAAAAAAGTATATATGTAAATATTAAAATATATATATAAAAATATATGTATTTTTCAATTTAGATTATAATAATTATTAAATCAAATATTTACAAATAAAAACAAAAAGATTTAATGCTCTTCCGCATTAAATAGTATGTTATTAATTAAAATTTTTAAGTATATAGTTGCGTATTAATTGCGCATAATGAATGGTTTTTAATATGCAATTTTAATTATCTGTTCAATTAATTATTATAATTTTCAATAAGGAACAGAAATTAATTATATAGATTAAAATTGTTATTTGATTAATTCATTGTATTTAATATATACATATATAGTATAATTAAGATTTTACATATACGTATATAAAAATATCTGTGTTGAGATAATCGAATTTTTTGTTTTATGCTATACTAGCTCTATTTTATGCTATAATCCATTTGCATTTTTAGATCATTTTCAAAAAATTTTGAAAAAAATGTGCCTGTATTGTTTCACTCTGTCCATCCGTCCGTCCGTTTGTTTGTTTACAAAAGTTTAACATTGTTTGAAATAAAGAAACGAAATTTTAAGTAAATATAAATATTTAAAAAAATTTAAAGTATGAACTTTTTTCTGTAGCCTGTAACTTGCTATGGATTAATTAACAAGTAATAATTGGATATTTAATAGTCTAAGTAAGGAGCATTATAGTTTTCGTCTATGGTGATAATTTTATTTGAAATTATAAAAAATTTGTAATACGCCGATTTCAGTAAGTAAACAAAAATAATTGGATACGCCTTAAATGAGTGCAGAACATTTATTAGACTAATCAGATTTAAATTCAAACAGACCACTAGGCACTAGTTCAACTTCGAAGAAATCGTGTTGTGCAAATTATAATATATACATAAATATGTATAAGTATTTCAAAATAAATTAAAAACTTTAATTTTTAACTTACTTTTATAACCTGCGTGTCTTGAAGTTCCCTGAGGGTAAAAATTAATTTCGATTTGCAAAAGGTTGGATTTGACTTGCAATAGGTTGGTTTTGATTTGTAAAAGGTTGTTTTTGATTTGGAAAAAGTTGGTTTTGAAGTGCAAAACCTGTATATAAATAACACAAAGTTGCCAAACGATACTTTAATTTTGAACCCTTAATATTTTTCAAACGGTTTGACTGGAAACTTAATCTTAAGAAATAAGTTTTAGTTTAATAAGAACCTTTTTTAGTAAGACCCGCTATTTAGAAGCTGTAAGTGATCTAAAATCTGTCCAAGTTTTTTTAAAGATATGTATTAAAAAAATAGAGTCAAAATTGACGGTTGTGAATATTTTTTGATATTTTCCAACTTTTCTTGTATATTAAAACCTAAACTTATTATAGAATATTGTTTAATTTTGGAAATGTCCTTTTTTAAAAACTCTTGGTTTTTTTTTCATAAGTTGTTTTGTATGAATTACAAAATTCAAAATACATAATCGAATTGATTTGTTATTTGTTATTTTTTGTTTTTTTTTTTTATTTTAGTACTTAATGTATTTAGTATAATCACACATTCTACTGACCTTTTTAATTATTTACACCTTATAGAAATATATATACGCCTTATATTGATAATATTTACATATTTCATAAACTTTTAAAAAGCCTCCCTATCCCTATCATTTGTAAGCCCTTATATAGATCTATCTAAGTTTTCTTTTGATTTAATAATGAATGGACCGGACCAACTTTTGAGGGAATTTTATTTGAATCATTTTTTATCAATAAAAAGCATTTACAAATTCTAAACTTGTTATTGAGAAAGAATTTTTGTTTGCACGGGCTACTTAAAGTTGAAAAAGACAACTGTTATCTTCCTTGTTTTTCGTCAAATATTTTTTCTTTACCTTATTGTGAGAGTAGGGCTTCCACTAGACATTTCTATCTAGCTCTTTTAGGCGCTGTTGTGTTTGCCTCTCCTAGGTTGTACCTATTGAGTTCAGCTCCATTATTGTTACTCTGCACCAGGATATATTACTTGGCCGTTCAAGTGTTTTTTGCAGCGCGCATTTCCTTTTTCTTATTTGGTGCGTAATTGGTTGCTCTGCTGTTAAATTCCATAAATCTATTTTCGTCATTATTCTACAGGTCCAGAAAATGCTACATATAATTTAATTATGAATGTCTGTATTATAACCTGTTGTTTCTAGTACTGGAAATTAACCAGGTCTCGCTAGGACTCAGAAAATTTGCAGCTTGATGTTTCTGAAGATTTTTTTCATATTACATTGTATTATAAAATGTTTAATTTTTTATACCTGTATGACTATAAATCAAAAGGGTATATACTAAATTTGCCATTACGTTTGTGACACAGAGACGGGGGGACGGGGTAGATATAGACTCAAATGTATGAATCGGATCGGAATCGAAAAATAAGTCGAATTAGCTATGTATGTCCGATCGTCCGTCTGTCCGCATGATAATTTTAAAAAAATAAAGGAGCTAGGATTTTAAACTTTTTTATACAAATTCATTTTTATACAACAGCCGTTATCGTTATTGAAATCTAGCTATTTTGCTCCACGAGTTCGAGTTGCTGCTATACAACTTCTTTTTTTATATGACAATTACTTTATACATAGTAAAGCTGGATATCTGAAATTTTACCAAAAATAGTTTAGCTATATGACTAGCTGTTATATAACTTCTTCTTTTATATGAGCTTTACTCTGTACCTAATAAAGCTGGGTGTTTGAAATTTTTTTCAATGGTAGTTAATGTCGATATTGCGGTCATATGGCTATCCCAGAGTTGACACAGTCCACTCTACTCCTCAACCCTTTTTTAAAAGCTCTAATAAAAATTAAGAGCATATAACTGAAAAAATTTATTAATTAATAAGAAAAATGTTAAGCGTTGTATTATAATTATCTAATATATTTTCTTTCGAAAGATTTATTGACTTTAGTAAATTTAGAAGTTTTCAGTAAGTTTTTAGTAAATTTAGAAGTTTTCAGTAAGATCCAATTTATTTTCCAACTAAATTTCTATTTTTTTAGTTAAAAAAAATTCAATGACAATTTTATATTTAAAAATTAAAAAAAAAAATCATATTTGATAACTGGATTTATTTGAAATATTTTGCATACTTATTGGTACATTCATTGATCAGTTAATGTTGCATATGTTTAGGATTAATATAAAATATATAATATTAATAAAAATATTAAATTTTATTTAATTATTAATTATTCAATTCACATATTCAATACTTACTCATTACACTTTCTTATTAGTTTTTTTTAAACGTAATTATATAAAATATTATATGCATCATTTTTTTTAATTCGTTAAAATTCATGAATCTTTGCAAATAATAATTTTTATTTTTATTTTAAGAAAAAAGTGGGTTTTTCCAAAGTGTCTAGTTGTACAACCAACCACATTCATATAGTATCTAAAAAAAAAATCTATAATATAAATTTTACAAAGAACTATAATTTATTATTATTCAAATCAGAATTAAAAAAAAAAATATTACTTAAAATTTAAAGTTTGAATGTTTGTGCAGTCAATTGTCCCAGGTTCATCATGATCAAAATAAATACTTTTAAATTATTAATTCAGAACACGAATGTTTGTGGTGAGAAATTTTAATGAAATTTTTTGTAAAAAACTAAAAGTAATGACGTATATATTGATTTTTTTTTGTTGTTTTAATTATTATTAATTTATTTTTATATTTTGTATTTTTTTTTTTTAATTATTAATTGTTGATAAATTAAATGACAAGATTTTTTTTTTTAATATTAGCATAATTGGATATTTAATTTTTTTTTTTTATAGTAAAGGTTTTTAGGAAATTTTTATTAGAACGTCATCTTTTAATATTTTAATTTAAATCCTGAATTGGTGGTTTTCTATTTTTTTTTCAAACATATTCTAATATTTTAAGAATACACTATATATATAC
Organism: Dolichopus griseipennis; assembly: GCA_963082915.1. Lineage (NCBI taxonomy): Eukaryota > Metazoa > Arthropoda > Insecta > Diptera > Dolichopodidae > Dolichopus > Dolichopus griseipennis. Next base: position 55,070,329 of record OY720444.1, on the reverse strand, counting down.
AGTATATATATATTTCAATATAATTCAGTGTATTAAAGTGTATTATTTATTTATTTATTTGTAGTACCACACAATAGTAAATATTGCCTGATAATAATTATCCTTTGCTTATTGGACATTTGGACTTCTTATTATATTATTTTAATATACGCACTATATATATTTTATTAGATATGATCCGACCAGGGTTTGATCCCGAGACTTTTCAATTTAAAAGCCACCACTTTACCACTGAGCTGTGTGATAGTGTTTTATAATTATTTATTCAATTTTTTTATTTAAACAATGTATGATGTAAAACTGGTATAAATTTAATCGGAACTATTTTTTTCACCTACAGAAGAACTTCAATTTTGGAATTTGGCTGTTCTAAGAATTATAACTAACAATTTAAACTGAAGTAACTAACGTGTAACCAAAAATATAAAATCAATGAAAAATTTAAAAAAAATATGCCTGAATAGTTTAATTCTGTCCGCCTTAAGGCGAAGGCCTAATAAACGCTTTGCATGCCTCGCTTGCTTCTAACGCTTTGACGTCTGCAATAAAATACATTATTTCATATGTTAAAAAAATTAACTTATGAAATCTGTGAAAATGTCTGTTTTGAAGTTTTCATTGGGTCATAGTTGCTTTGCTTGCTTTTCTGCTTATGCAAAAATAAGCATGCATAGTAAGCAAAGAGTTTATTGGATTTTCACCTATATGTCCGGGTTTCTAAAAACTATATCCAGCTTGAAATGAAGCATTAAAATTTACCGCAAAAAAAATTATTTTATGAAACAATTTTTTCCTGTAACCCCATCCGTTACCAAACTGCAGCTCTCCAAATATTTCTTATCTCCTTTATCTTTTATCTGTCAATCTTTCAAAAGTTTTATAAATATATACGTCAAATAAATATATTAGAGTTGCCATATGGTATTTTATATTTTACCGTTATGAAAATTAGCTTTTTTTTTCAAACATCTGTTATTTGAACATTTATAGTAAAAACAAAAACTTCCAGCATTTTAAATTATCATACTTTAAAGTCTGTTAACAGTTTTTGTTAATTTAAAGGGCTCTCTTAAAGTTGAAAGTTTCTTTTGAGCTTTAAAAATTTTTGCTTATATAATAAAGTTTTAAGAAAATATCCAAATTTTTCATGCAAGTCACAATTTTGATACAGCAAAAGTTTCCGCAAAAAAAAATTTCAGAACTCCATCCTATTCAAAGCTATTAGCACTTACATTTCCTATTCTAGACCCTGTGTATATTTTTCCAAGATTTTCATATTAATATTGAAGCTCTAACTTGGTTTATTGTTATGTTATTTGTATTTATTATTATTTATTTACTTTTATTCCTACTACATACAATGTGATAAGAGAGTGATTCAGTCTTTTCTTTTCAGATTGAACAGGTGTATATTTTATATTATGGTATAAGCTATTATGGTACAACCTATTATGATATAAATTATATTATTTTATTAGATATGATCTGACCTGGGTTTTAACCCGAGGGACGAGAATCTTCGATTTATTTAACTATAAATTTATTTTACATTTACTCTCTACCCAAAGAGTAACTTAATATGGAACTTAGTTTAAATTGTGCTTTTCCAGACAACCTCTTTTATTCTTAGCACTGCTGATTGTTTTATATTTTCAATTTGTCACATTTTTTTTAATTAATTTAATTGGACTCAAACCAATTTGTATTTGTATATATATGTAAACCAAAATACAAGCAATTTTCAATCTATTTATATTTACCTTTACCTTGCAATGCACTGATTTTTTTAATACATATAAAATATAACATGAATGTTTGCGTTATAATCAAAAGTTAAAAGCTATACGTGTATATAATATAGTATAATTACAATCTACAAATATTTATTTATTACTTCATAAACTTTTACTCATAAACTAGACTGTTCTGCATAAATATTATAAGTACCTACATATCTATAAAAAGTGCGCTAATTGCTATTATTACATTTGATGATATTTATTTAATACTTTTTTTTATGATTTTTTCTTTTTTTTTTACTCTTACATCATTAAAATATAAGCTGGGAAATTCTTTTTGAAATGACTAATCAATCAATAGTGCAACGAATTACATACAATGTAAAATGACGTCATTGTCTAACAATAGTAATTTCTTGATCATTTTTTAGTATGAACTATAATTAAACTTACACATTGTACTATTATAGAAGCACTTGGTTTTAATAATAGTTTCAAAATATTATTGTACTTGAAAATCACTTGTTGTGTAGGTCAATTATAAAAGCTTTTAAAACTTAAATATACAATATATGTGTTGCATATTTTAAAATAAATTTATATCTCTCTTAAGTTTTAACTTTGTAAGTTTAATTCAAAAGAAATCAAAAAGCGTCACTAATATGTGATTTCGTGTCTATTGTAGTCACTTATATTACGGTACTTTTTTGTCTCAATTTAATTTAAGGGAAACGATTTATTTTTATTTTTAAACATATAGAAACTAAAAATTTAACAAGATAAACCGCGTTTTTCAAATTGAAACGTCATTATATTAAGATTAAGATATGTATGTACATATGTGTATTAAATACAATTAGCAATTTTAAAATCTAATTGAAAACTTAAATAAATTCGCGTTTGAAATTTAAGACTTTTAGAGCAATAATAAATGAAACATATATAGTACAAAATATATGACGAATAACGAATTATAGTATGTGCTATGTAGTAACTAGTTTGTACATAATATAGTACAAATACAAATGTACAATGATTTTTATGAATGAATCATTTTTAATTCTTCTTGAAAAGTTGAAATTCATCATTGAAATTGATGAATTGTATTGAATTTTATTGAAAATTCTTGGAAAACCTAAGAGAAACTCATTTTTTTTGTTTGGATGTATATATTTGTAACTATGTGTATATTAAAATGTATTTTGTTTTTTATATTAAAATTATTTTACATCGTTAGGATGTTAGTATAAAACTGGTTTTAAATTCGGAAGTAGGGAAGTAGAATGATAAAATAAATTGAAAGTAATTAAAATGTTATTTCCGGTATCTATAACTGAGTACCTACTTAACTTAGGTATATGTGTGTATGATTATATGAATTTTTAGGTAAATTTTTTGAAAAGCTGTAATTTATTTAAAAATATGTAAAATTTCTACTAATTATTTTCTACTAAAGTTCTAAATTCAAATAACTTTATTTAGTTCCTAAAAATATGTTTTTTGTAATTAATTGTTATTTTTTTCTTGGAATATATTATTATTCACACATATTATAAACTATATGGGACTTAATTTAAAGAAATATTTGCCATTCTTTTTTCAAATTCCGTATAGTTAAAAAGTTTCGGAATAAATCTAGAACTAAACTTAATTACCACATATTGAAACGAATGAAAACTAAAACCTTGTTACCTACACTTTTCTATTCTGTGGATCGAACTAGAACATGATTCTCAACCCACCAATTGTTTTAATACTTTATTATGTAACTTATTTTTTGGTCTTTCATTCTTTTGGAAGAATAGGTATAGAGCCATGGTTTATTTTTACATTTAATTACAAACTACTATTTTCCTCAATTAGAGTAAGAGTATTAAAGATCTTTAAGGAGTATTCCAGGAGGAGAATCTAAAGGGGTATTAGACAAACAGAAGAACTATTTTCCATCAAATGTGTTCCCTCAAGTTAGTTATGTATATGTGTAAGATTTAAATAAATTTAAGAAGAATGTTAACATATTTCTTTTAAATATCCCATCCAATTTGCCCTATCCTCCATAAACCTATAATCCTAAATATCCTAAATGCCTAAAAATCCTGTACACTTGTACACCAAACTATCGACTTGTATCACAGGTTCTACCCTAAATTTTGGTTAAAAAAGGATCGTGGTTTTGGTGTGTTAATGCTGGTGTGTAACTACCTAGATGAACTTTGCACAGTTCAAATAAGTTGCTTTCAAAGCTTTCGACTTTTCTAAGAAAAAAATAAAAAAGAGCTGTAAAGAATTAGTAAAAATAGCTCAATCACACAAAGACAAGAGTTTCGAAAACAAAGAAGATTTTCCATTTGTTCTTCTCAGGTTCTGTCAAATTTAAGATGGCAATATACGTAAACTATTTAAACTTTCACTTCTGTAAAACTTCTAAAAGATTATTTTATGGTATTATTACAACTTTTTTGATATGAATAGTAATGTTAAGATTTATTTTTAAATATTAATTTTATTATAAAAAAATTTTTTGCAAAGGTACAATTTATCACTTATCAGTTTAAATTTTTATAATTCACTAAGATATCAGTGTGAATTTATTAGTAAACTGATAAAGAAAAAACAATGAAATGAAAACAAAACTGGAATGAAATTAGAAAATAATATTAAAGCAAATCATTTTTCACTTTAATGAATGAAATTGTTAGTATATTTTATAGATAAGAATTGTCTTAGATTAGTTATTATATTACTTATTATTATTTACTTTAATCTGAAGGTTTTTTAATCAAAGTGTGCTTGTGCTGTATGAGATAATTATATACCTATATTATGATATAATATATTATTTTTAAAACTCTCTAATCAAAATCTTAATTTTAATTAAAAATTTTTATATACAATTTGTTGATTAAAATTCTATATTCAGAAAAACATATATAATTTTACACTTATACAAGACTAAATGGTGGCAATTTACTGATATACTTAATATTTATAATTTTTGAGAATTTTAAGAATTCAGATAGTTAAAATTAAAAAAAGACTTCTAATGTTAGAATTGATATTAGTGTAGGAAAAGTCAATTTAAACGATTTCTTAAGTTGAAGTGATGTCTGAGGAATTATTTACCCAAGTTGGCTCATAAGATGCAGTATTTAATATTGGATCTTGAATTTATCTGTTTAAATTTTTTTTTATATATCAGTAAATATTTTATTTAAATTTTATTCTACTGCAGATATCAAATCATTTAATTAGTCATAAACTCATAATATTTATATTGTATAATCACAAATTTATCTTATTTATATTTTTTATTTTCTTAAATAGTTTTATCAGGATTTAAATATTGGTTTATAAAATTGCATGATTCAATTTATATTTTAATTAACTTTAAAACAGGGATTTTAAAAAAACTTTTTTACTGTAGGTTTTCCCAAAGTTTTTTTTAGAACGTGAATTAAAACTTTAAAATAAAACTATGTTTAACTTATAACATTTACTAAAATTAGAAATAATATCAAACATTAATAATAAATTTCAATGTAATTAATTATAAATTGATGTAAATGTTTCTAGGATGTACATTAGATTAAAATAAATCGCAGATGTTACAGAGGTAAAAATTAATATATGCATAATTAATTATGCTGTACATATTTCGATTACAGGAATTTTATAAATTACAAATTAAAATACTTAAGCTGAAAATGTGCCAATTTGTGAAATACTTACTTACAAACAAATTTATAAAATATGTATTTGTGATCTGATCGATAGCTCAGTGGTAAAGTGGCGGCTTTTCAATCGAAAAAGTCTCGAGTTCAAACCCTGGACGAATAATATCTAATAAAAAATATAGTGTATATATTAATATAATTTAATAATAAGTCCAAATATCAAATCGGCATTTCATTTATCAATAAGTCCAAATGTCAATTTACTTTGACAAAATAATTTCAATATGAACCAGTTCTATTAAACCTAAAACAATATTTTAATTCAAATATGAGGCGCCTCTTCGCTCATACATAAGGTATTTTAAAGTTTTCATTAACAACATTTTAAAATTTAGCGCCTTTTTTTTTATTATTGGCCATAAATTGAAAAGAATGAGAACTTTTCTTTTACTATACTACAGTTTATAATAATCAGGTGTGTTCATTTGCCAACATTAATTCTCATTAAATGAAACTTTTTATGTAAAAAAAAAACCATAAAATAAAATAACAAAAAAAAACCAAATGAAAAAATATTTTCAAAAAATTCATTCATAAAAATTTTACTATACGTCATTGTTTTACGATGAATAAAAAAATAAATAAAAATAAAATAAAAACAAAAATATTAAAAGCAAACTTTGTGCAAGTTTTGAGAGGTATTGTCCTCTACGGGATAGCCGGGGGGTTATTTTGTATTTGTTTTTCATTTTATTCTTAAATTTTGCAAATGTAAAAAAGAAACCGTGTAACAGATTTACAATATAAAATTTTTTTTATATTATTCACTTAATAGCCTATCTACAATGAACGCTATCGTTTCGCTCTCTCCACGTAACAGCTGGGTGGCACAGTGGTTAAGTGCCGACCTTTCATGCAGAAGGGCCCGGGTTCGAATTCTAGTGAAAGTGAAAAAACTTTTCGGATTTTCGACTCGACTCAGCTATAATAATTATAAATCTTTAATAAAAAAAATTCTTTAATATAAAAATATAAACAAATGCAAAATATAAACAAATAATTTAATTAAATAATATAACTCGCAGATATAGAATACCATATAAGTAAAATATAAAATATTACAATATAAACAAAAAATAGAATTGTAAATATTGAAAATCTAAGACGTTTCTACATGTTATAAGGCCTAGTACTATCTCATGTTTAAATTGTATGTGGAATTCAATAAGACCAATTCTAATAACACGAATATAATATGACCCCCTGTTCCAACATGTACCTATGGTATAGACAGGCTTATTAGCCTAACAGTTGAACAGTTAGCGCTTAAAAAAAAAAAAAAAAAAAAAACTATCTGTCAAAACTATGTGTAAATATATTGTATTATATGAAAGCGTCTACAATAGACGCAGCCATGACGCAGCTATCACGCAGCCTTTAAAAAAGTTGTTTAACTTTTTCGCTTTCTCTACGTATTCAAATGTCAAATAATTAAACTTTAAAAATATTTTAATTAAAAAATATAAAAATATATTATTAGAAGAAAAAATTAGTAAAATTGTTATTTTTTTTTTCTATCAAGGGTTAAATAATATCAAACCATTTTTCAAAATAGCTATACAATAAACTGTAAACTATTGAATATTTTTTAATTTATGAAAATAGTAAACAAAACAATGTCAAAAAACGCTTTCATGTACATTTCGTTGTGGACACTTTTTTGTTGACTACGTAATGAAAGCGAAACGAGAGCGTCATTGTAGATAGGCTATAATAGTAATTTCTTGTATTTTGTTGATAAAAACGTACAAAAAGTTAAAGGTAAGGTAGTTAAGTAGGATTAGTCAATTTAGGTTAAGTAAATTGCATATGAACTTTTTACATCTTTTAATATTTTAAAATTTTAATTTAGAACCTCTGAAATGGGAGGCTATACAACCACTTGGTTATGCAAATAGTACTTATATAGTCTTGCATACACTATATACAACCCTGTATATTAAAATGTTGTTAAATATTAATTAATTATTCATATAAATATTGGGTCACTTAACTTAATAACGAAACTATTTTCTATTTCTTTTTCCTATTGACTTTGAATTTTAAAACATAGTTTCTATATCTGAAGTATCGCTATTGACAGTTGAGTACTATTCATTTAAAATAAAAATCAAACAAGTTCGTAGATCTTTAAGTTTCTTTAAATATTTACAATGTGATAAAATCACTAAACGTATTGGAATAGTTGTAGAAAACTAATATCTATATTCTTTATTTTTAAAATAAAAATATAAGCAAAACCAATATGAGTCTAAAAATATACATATTAAAACTTAAAATGTAGCGAATGAACTTGATAAAAATAATAATAATTATTATTTTTAGTTTAAAAGCTTTTTATACTCTTTCTAAATAAACAACAACAAACACTCTTCTCGATCGTTAATCGACTCTCTCTTTCTCTATAAATATTTCAAAAAGAAAACCAAGTTAATGACGTCATAATCATATTCGCTATGTGACTTTGTGAATATGACTATGTGAAAGCTTTTCAACTCAAATTTTTTTTATACAATACATTTGTTTTTATTTTTGTTGTATTTGATTATGAATGAAAATTATTCGCTTAACTCTTAAAATTTTGAATGAATTGAAGACAAAATGATGAGTAATCGAGGGCAATTTTAAAAAAAAAAAATTTCATAATGAAAGGTAAGTACCGTCATAATATTAGCAGCTAGGAGAGTGTAAAGAGTACAAAATGTGTGTTAAATAACCGCAATATTTTAAAAAAGCTTATATTAAAAATATAACGATCATTGATCATATCTATTTGAAACGCGGTGGCGGTTAGAAGTCAAATTAATATATATTATACCTTGGAGGTTTTAAAGTCCTTCATTTTTTTTTTTGTTTTTTTTTGTATCAATCAGTGGTCAATAAACGATAAACCAGAAATAAACAATTAAAATAAATAAAAATTAAAATAATCAAAACAATTAATAAAAAATAAAATTTTTAAGGATGTGAACTCGTGGTTGTGAAATTAATTTCTAAAATTATCAAAGGATTATTGAATCAGTGCAGGTCCTTTTAAAATGTGTTTATTTTTGAAGGACATTAAAACTAAAAATAATTGAAATTAATAATAAGTGTATTTAAAAAATAATTAAGTACTTAAAAAAAAAAGTTTAACAAAATGTACATATAGCTACATTTTTTTTTTATTTAATACATATTATTTATTTAATGTTGATAGTAAAAGCTCTCTGATTCATAGCGCGTTTTATTTTATATGCCACCAATTCAATATTTAATTCGTGGAAATTTATGTGATTCATATGTGCCTTTAATAAACCACAAATTTTGTGTTATTAATTTATATTTCTTTAAATTAACAAAAATATAAAAAAAAAGCTGAAATAAAAATCAAAAAGAAAATGAAACATATGTATGTAAATATGAAAATTCAATTTTCAGAAAAATATCAAAAATAAAATAAATAAAGTTCAGAGTTGATATGTTTAAAAAAATAAAAAGGTGATAAGTACTTTGTACATATATATATATATATATATATATATATATATATTTAATAAAAAACAATTAAGTTTGACATATATACAGTGTATAAACCATATTGCAAACAGTTTTATTAAAAAATAGTTAAAAAAATTTGAATTATAATAATTCTACGGATTAAAACTTAATATTGACTAAGTTAATAAAATTTTTGAAATAAAAAATGAAAACGAAAAGTTGGCCAATATTAAAACGCGTGCTAAATCTTTAATTTAAAGACGGAATAATATGAAAAGATCGCATCGCTTAAGACACCACATAATAAATTGGTCAATTTCTTAGAAAAATATTTTAACAGAAAACATAAAAACAATAAAAACAAAAAAAAAAAAAACAATTTCAACAGTTTGGATGGTGCATTTTATATTATGAAGATTTTTTAACTGGGTTTCCATTGAAATTCATATTGTTTTTCTTCTTATGTTCTTAAAAAAAAATTTTTTTTTTTTAAAATTAATCGGAATTAAAATTTTTTTATTTTTTTTTTAATTATAAATTTTTCAAAAAATAAGGCATTATTATAAAGATTTTGAATTGAGTTTGTATTTCAGCTCCGCACATCAGAGTTATTATGAATAATCGATTTAACTTTTGTTTTCACCGTCGGGATTAACTATGTTTTCTTAATTAATTAATTAATTTAAATAACTCTTTTTTTCAATAATAATAAATTTAATTTTTGATGAAGTGATAAGAGAATTTAAAAAGAAAAAAAGAAAATTTAAGGATTAAAATAAAAACTCAATCAAAGTTTTTAATTAAAAAGAGGCTATACTTAATATAATTGTTTGCGAATTATATACAAAATTATGAGTGCAATTTTAATTTTAAAGAATTTTAATAACTAAAAAACAAAAAAAATTAATTTTTCAAAATTGGTAAAACAAAATTATATAATCATTTTAAAAATATGCGTGATAATGATTCTGAAAATGATGAAAGGACGAAATCAAAAAAAATTGAAACCACATTGGAAAAAAAGAAGAAAAAAAGTAAAACTGTACGATCATCAAATAGTAATTCGAGTAGTGATAGTAGTAGTTTAAGTAATAAAAATAGTAATTCTAGTAATAATTCTAGTAATAATATCAGTATAAGTGACAGTTGTTCAAAAACAAATAGTAATGACAACAAAAAGTGTATACTAAATATTAGTACAACTAGTAGTTCAATTGATATTGAAGAAAAAAAGACTGAAACTAGTAAAAAAACTAAAAAAAGAAAGAAAAGAACTGTTGGAAGAAATACAACTGAAAAAATTGATGATGATGATGATGGTAATGATGATGATAGTGATGATGAAAATGATAGTAATGTTGAAGAAGAGGTTTCAAAAATAACCGAAACTAAAATATGGATGCCAGCTACTCCAGAAGTATGGAATGAAGATGATATCAAAAATTGGATAAAATGGGCTCAAAAAGAATATGATTTGGAGGTGGAACCAGATATATCACGTTTTCCAAAAAATGGTAAAGAATTATGCGAAATGACAAAATCTGATTTTTGGGTATGTGCAGGTTCAAGACAAGGTGGTATTTTATTGTCTAAACATTTAGCATGGATGTTATATAATTCAACTGGTAGATCAACTAGCCCAATTGAAAATGATAGAGAGCCAAGTAAGTATTTATTATTATATGTTAAAATATATTAGATGATAAATTATATTTTATAATAGTTTTAAAAATTTTTAATAGTGTATCAGAAAAATCTTTTGAAAAGATACAAGTTTTAATTCCAAGGATTTTAAAACAAGATTACTTTGAAAATATTATTTGACTTACTCTGATATTACAAATCTTTCGTTACTAATAAAAAGTAATTCATCAAAGGGTTAGCAAAATAATTCGAAGAAACTGAAGCTTAATGCTATATTCTACATCCCTAAAGTTTTTCATAGACTAGAACAAAAAAATATATAAAGAAAAACAAAATTTTAGGTCTATAGCTATAATATACAAATTTAAGAGTTTTGGAGTTTTGAAGAAGAACATATAATACTAATAAAAAAATTTTATTTAATAATTTAATGTCGCTGATTAGACGATCAGTTCTTTAGTCAGTGCTTCAGTATTGAAAAAACGTGAAATGATTATATTGTCAGTTTTAACTGGCATTTTTTCAATATGGCAGAAACTGAGAAATGTCATTTGTTAGCTACAGGTGGAAATGAAACATTAAATTTTTCAAATAAAAATCAAGCAATCCACATAAACAAAACTTTTTATACATAGGCTATTTTTAACGAAAAATGACTGATTCATTGAACGTCTGATCAGCGTCTTTAAATAAAATAAGACTTTTACCCGTTCTAACAAATAAAAAAGATTGAATTTTGTTTTGACATTTGGTGTTTAAAACAATGGCAAAGAAATTTGAAATGAATGAAATCGAAAAAACTAAAAAAAAATTAAAGCCATTTTAACTTATCTGATTTTTTTTTGCCATAACAAAATATTTGGACTTTCATTTGAAACCGACTGATTCACTGAATGTCTAATCAGCACCAATCGATACATTTAACAATTAATATTAAATTTTATTACGTTTTTTTCACTTGATGGATTTTCCTGTTAATGTTCTTTTTTGTGGAACTTTAATCTTAATCATCTTTTTAACTCTTTACTACTTTTTTTTATAATTTAATGTTCCGTAAGAGCTACTTCTTTTAAGTACTTTCCTTTGCTTCGAATTCTCATACAGCAGAACTAATTTTGTGTTATAAAAAAATTAAGTCGGCTGGGTGGAACAGTGGTTTCAGTGCTGATCTTAAATGGAAAAGGCCCGGGTTCGGATTTTAAGTGAAAGGGAAAATTTTTATTGGTTTTCGACTCGACTTAGCTACCATTCGTCATTGGGTTCAAATTAATGGCTTAATCAATAATTAATAATTATATATCTTTAATAAAAATACATTAATATAACAATATAAACAAATATTTTAATTGAATAATATAACTCACACATATAGGATATAATTTACAATAATAGACTATATAATATAATATATAGACTTAGAACTATTGAAAATCTAAGACGTTTTTATATGTTATAAGGCTTATTACTATCTCATTATTAAATTCTATGTGGAATTCATCAATTCAAGTAAATAATATGACCCCCTGTTCCAACATGAACCTATGACATAGGCAGACCGTTAAGTTAATAACAGTTGAACAGTTAGCACTTCAAAAATAAATTTAATTAACATTGCTTAATGTATATATATAATAATAAATAAATTTTCTAAATTATTTTAAGATTAAATTGATTTAATATTATAAATCTAAATTTTATTTCAGAAAAATAATAGAAAATATAAAACGAATATAAAAAATGTAAAAAATAAAACCCTTTCGGAACTTATCACTTCTATAACTTTAACTTTAATTTTATTTTTATATAAATAAAATGAAATTACTTTCTTTTAATAATATAAAATAATATAAAATCACTTGAAGCAGATTTATTTATTGACGACTATAATTTAACTGATAAATATCGTAAAAATAAAGAATTGTAATTATATAATTTCAATGATACGACTGGTCATTTCTAGTATAGTCTTTTCTCTCAAATCTGTTAAAAAAAAACCCATTATTACATTTGGAAAAAATCTTTAGCTATTAACTAGAAAACCAAACAGGACTTTTGTCCATGTATAGTATATGTGATGTTTTTATTCCTTTGAGTTTAAACAATACATAAAATAAATCGAATTATCGATAAAAATCTACTGCAAATATACACCCGTATCACACAACAGTATTAAAAAGATTTATTACTATAATGAATGTGTAAGTAATTCAATTTACCTTTAGATAATCCTTTCTTTTCGAAGTGTTTTATATACACAATTTTTTTAATTCGACAATTTAAGGAACGTGTTTAAAGTTAAAGGTCAACTCACATTATCTAAGTTTTATTTCATTGAAGAACCTAAAATTTATTTTACTGCAAATTATAAACGTTAAATAACCATATATAATGTAATCCTACACCCCTGAGTTTGTATTTTTTTGGGGAAGATACAAACACTCGAATTTTTACATTATGTCTATTTCAATGTATGCATATTTTATCTTACATTTACTATCTGTCATATTTTTTTTATTTATAGGGTAATTAAATCTCATTCAAGGGAAAGAGTTATTGAAATTTTGAATATTGCTATAATCGGAGAGGACACTTCCAAATAATGTGGAAACAAATTTTATTTTTTGTTTGTCCTGTTGTGAATAAAACCAACTTTCAAAAAAAATATATTAAGGAAGTTTTTACCTGATAAACATTCTTCATAAACAATAAATATATAATATAGTTAATATAGTATTGTGGTTATTTGATTTTGTAAAAAATAATAGAATCGTGATTAAATTTTTAAAAATTTAAACGTTATTTTTCTAAATTTCTATTGAATTTTGGGGAATTACTGCTCTTAGAAAAAAAGAAATAAATTAAAAAAAGGATTTCAGCACTTGTACGTTGCTTTACACTGGTTTTATTCAGTTTCAGTTTTTTAATGATATTATTACAGCGTCTGATGGTCTTGTTTTAAGGTATGGTTTTTTATTATTTATTTGTGTAGTTCTAAGAATGGTAAACACTCCTAATAGGCTACAACTCGAAAACTTAAAAAATCAGAAGTATAAACTAGGAGGTCACAAACAAACTGAAAGGTCTGGACTGTGCAAATGAAATATGCCTTTCGGCACACATCTTTCAGAATTGAGAACCTTGAAGAATCAAGACAATCAATAGACAGAAAGAATGTACAGGAGAAAGTAATGAAAATAAATACAACTAACACAATTAGTATCACAAATAAAGACTCATCAATAGGAATTGTGGAAAACTTCAATTACCTTAGGAACATAATAGCAGAAAATCGAGATATAAGGACATATAACAAATAGTATAAATCTGGCAAAAACCAGCTTTCGATAGACTATGAACAATATTGAGAACTACACAAATAGCAAGGACAACAAAACTCAAAATATTCTACTGCTGCGTAAAATAAATTTTCCTATGTGGTGTAGTGACATCTGGGTAATGAACGAGCGCCAACTAACAAAGTTGCAGATTTTTATCAACAAAATGTTTTTGCATAGATGGAAATTCTTCCTTCTAATAGTTAAAAAAATTCTTCTAACAACGCAGCTAGATATAAATAAGAAGCGCGGTACATTGTAACTCAAAGGGAAAAAGAAGAGCAGGTAGATCCCAAAAAAAAAACTAATGATAGAAAAAAAAAAATACGAAGAAAAGGAAAAACATGGACAGAAGCCAAATCAACATCTCAAAATAGAGTCAGATGGCGTAGATTTGCGGAAGTACATTTTTTAAGGCACCCCTGATATTCCTCTGTACTACTTTAATTGCTTAATTTGCAAACAAAATTTAATTGTTTATTGCATAAACTTGTGTCGAAGTTCATATAAAATCGTTATATAATAGTTCCAATATTATTTTAGAACTTTATTCAAAATTGGTTCACCTGACCTGTTTTTTTACTAACATATTTTATTATATTTTCATTCTTCATTCCTTCCTTCCTTTTTTCATTCAAACTTAAATTTCTTCCTTCCACTCTTAATTCCTTCCTATTTACATTTTTTTTGTTGTTATTTTTTTATTTAATTTTCTTCCTGTAAATTCACGTTTGCCCTCTGTTAACTTATTGACTTCAGTTTTTGTTGTTGTATTTTTTACAATAACCCATAAACAAATAAATGTCTCTAAATGTCCTTTTTTTAACATTTCGTGTATCTTCGAAAATCCTCTTTTCAATTTTTTTTTGTTTTTATTGTTTTTTCCTTTGCTTTGCTTTAGTTTAAATTTCATCTAGGCTTTATCACATCATTTGTGTTGGATCTTCTTCATATCATTTGAAACATGTATTATCAAAGGCGGGAGGAAATAAGGTCTAGCGTAATAAGGCCTAATAAGCCTTATTTTACAATCGAATTGAGAATTAAGACCTAATTAACGAAATTTTTCGGTAGATCATATTTTTCACTTATTTCTCACTTTAGAAATTTTATTTTATTATTATATTATTCAAATTCCAAATGTTTAGCCGACTGTAAAATCCGAATGTTTCCAACAGGTTTATAATGATTTTTTATATTCTGGTCAATCCCATGGCCCTCTCGCCCTTTTCTCAAACCACTCTTCGTACCTCCCTTAAGTTTTTCTTTGACAACTCCCTACGTCCTTTTCTCGAGAAAATAACAGCTCCTGTTACCGTACCGCACTGCTTCTGTTACCGTACCCCACGGGCAAGAGACAGCATCCCTCATTCCTTTAAAAAGTTTTTTTGTTTTTTTTATCCTTTATTTATTCTTTTTTTGTTACTTTCGTCTTATCCTGTTAAGTCAGAACTTAGATTCTGAATTAGGAGGGATGCTAAGTTAATTACAAAATCAGGGTATTCACTTTTTCCAGAATATTTATCAAATATTCTGTTGAGCAATTTTTTGGTTGGTACTTATTGGACTATTGACTCAACTTAAAAAGTCAGAAGTCCTATGAGATTTAAATGTATGCATATTAGGAGGATCTACTGAATATACAATATATGTACTATATTTTTCCATTATTTTTATAATTTAATATTTTAATCGCAAACCTCATCTGAGTCTTCTTATTAATTATTTAGAAAATAAGGCCTATTTGGCCTTATTGCATTAGGCGTTATTTCCTCCTTCCATTATCAAATATAAGCTCCAAAAAAAAAAAACAAAACAGAATAGAACTAGTAATAGAAAGAGATAAAAAATAAATAAAACACAAAAACGAAAAATACTAAGTTCAAATCATGCTGAGGACCTCCTATCAAGATGACATCGCATCCTGCCATAACAGCATGAGGTAAATGATTCTTTTTTTACAGTTTTATTTTTCTCTAACGGTAATTTTGCTAGGAAAATGTGAAAATAAAACGAAAAATCTGATTCCAGAGAGTTAGTTTAATGATTCCATATAATATATAAAACTTATAAAATGTTAAGCTAGTTAAGAATGATAGGCCTGATAATGATATTGATGAACAAAATTAAATGATGGGAAAAGGTTTTGTTTAGTTTTTCCTTCAATTCGATTTATATTTAAATGTTGTATGGGTCTTTTACAAGGTGAATAAGGTTAAGTTATATATTACAATTATTTTATTATTGGTTGAATAACACTTGCAATGATGATCTACTCCTGGAGCTGTACAAAAGAAAACTGCTTTAAAAGAAAAACAAGAAAATAAAATAAAAGGACAAAAAGAAGGATGTGTTTTATAATTTACGGAATTTGCGTATTTATACAATAATGGTGAATTTTAGAATTATTTTGCATAATAATGTGGTTTTAAGTTTTTTGTATTTTGGTTTTTGTTTTTTTTGTAATAATGTGGCGTACAGTCAATTATATATTAAGTTATATAAATATTTGGTGTTATAAAATGTAGGCTAAAGAAGTGTAATAAATTTTAAATAAAGATTTTAATAAAAAGAATTATAAACTTCTTCAGAGATAATAGCATATTTTTTTTAAATGAAGATTTTGTTTTGGATTAAATGAATTTATAATGATGATAATATAATTATGTCCTTAAAAATTGTATTAAAATATTAAGTAATAATCTTAAAAAAAGGGTTTTTTTTTAAATATTTTATACATGTAATACTGTTGCTGAAGAATTTTGACAAAAAGTCTTCAGTCTTTTGTTTAAATATTTGGCGTTTTGTTAATTTGAAATCTTTAGATATTAAAACTGGCAGGGCCTTATTCCATTTTAAAAAGAATTTTAATGTTTTTGGTTTCATAATTTCATCCTCATATTTCAGTTTATTTATATAATAAAATTTTTTTAGAGCAGGTTACAAAATTGGGATATCCGATTTATCCAGTATGTAAAAATGTATATATGGGGTGTGGATAAAGGAGAAAATCTGGTTTCGTAATCCTCTTCTAAAATCCCTCCAAATAGAAATTTTGTACAGAAAGAGCTTTATTTTGTGATCAAACATAATAAGTTTATAAAGTCAACGCTAATAGTCGTAAGAAAGCTCCTTTTCCTTCAGAGGAAGCGCGAAGCTAGTTGTGAAGGGAAGGGTTAAAGCAAAGGCGAAGTGTGACTCGAAGAAGAGGTCCTGCTCTAGGCTTTGTTCCCGTTTTGGATTCTGGATAATGAAATTTAATTTATGATTAAACTAATTGCTATTAACAACTTATCATTAGAAAACATTAACCTATTGAATTTTATAACTCTAAACAGATTATATTCAGTTGATTTGTGCCCGGACGGTTATATCATTTATAACATTTGCACTAGTCAAAATACCTAGATATCATTTTGTTGAATTTTCTCTTTTTTTTCAGTTCTGCGACATTCAGTCTCCCAATATTGAATGATATTTTTTAAGTTGATGTTTGTGTATTAAACAGACACGCCAATATTAAAATTTTAAGAATAAATATATTTCCAATCTTGCCATTTAGTGTTATGAAAATCATTAAATGTTTGTTTCAGTTTTATAAAAATTTTTTTCCTGATTGTTTTACGTTTAAGACTAAATTAAGATTCTTTTATTCCATTTGTTTTTCTAAAAGCCATTTATATAATCCTGCAGTCACTTTAAATCTAGTCTTCATTGTTATGTAAAGATGTACGTATAATAATATCATTTATCATATAACTTCAATTAGATAATTATGAAAATATGAAACTATATAGTAGAAAAGCTTATTCATTTATTATATTGTTGAAAAGATTAACTTATATATCAATCTAAGGGAACTCATTTTTTTTGAATAATATATGAGTTTATTATTTTGAATTGATTAAATTGAATCAAAATATAAATTATAAAAACAAAACCATGATTTAATGCAGTTTTCTAATGTTTACTTTTAAGATATTTTTTTTTTTTAACTTTAAGTAATGTATGTTTATGGAAGAGGAGGGATAATTCAATTTAAACTCTTATAATGATCCTGAAGATGATTCTGTAAAGAAAGTTATTTACTTTTTATAAACTATACTTACCTTCAAATCTGACCAAAGGCGCAGTGGTAAAGACGCCGCCATTCAAAGTCTCGGATTCAAAACTCAGTTAGATCAAATATAATATCTAAAAAAAACAATATCATAAAATCGTATAATTATATCGTAGTAATTAATATCGTAATATGAGATAAGATTTAATATTTGTAAATATATAGATAACTCTTGTGTAGGATAACAGATGGCGCACAAAATTAACATTTGTGTATTCATAATCTTAAATAATAGCTACGGCCGAATAATCAATGGCTTAGTGAATATAATGATTAAAGAAATTGAAGCCTAGTCTAAATTGGCTTTGTGAATGCCCTATACTCCTTAAAGAAGTGAAAAAGGAAGAAAAAGAAAAGAACTACCTTCAAGTTACTGCTTTTCTTTGAAATGAGAAAAATCTAAGTGTCCAGGATAATATTAATAACTAAATAACTATAATGCAATTTGATAAAAATTTAAAAAAAAAATTAATAAAAATTATAAGGTATTGAGCATTATTTATAAAAAAAAAATATATAATGATGTTTTACCTTTTAATAAACAAATATTAAATATAAAATAGATGAACTGATCTATAATAAATCTAAAAAATCACTCCACATCACATTAATAATTATCCAGTCAATCTATGTATGTAATATATATATTGAAGGGATGAATATACCATTTAATTGATTTGTTTTTTATTCAACAGATAAAAATCATCATCAGTAGCACAATCATTTATATATATATATATATACAATAAAATCGTATATTTATATATAATTTAACTTATATGTTTACCAAACTAATCCCAGGTATATTGTTATTGAATTATTTTTATATATATATAGTATATATATAATAATATATAAATATCAAAAAACGTATGTTGAAGACCACCTACTAGTTTTTCAATTGATGATTGGGGTGAATTTTAATTCACCAAAAGTGTTGAATACAAATATTAAATGTTAATATTATTCACCCTCTATTAGTTATTGTTTTTATTTTTATAAAATTCTGAAAAATAGAAAATCCTTGCATATATCCTTTTTTTTCCTGTTTCTTAAAATTGAAAAAAAAAAATGGTTTTGCAATTCTTTATTTAGAATTAGACGAAGTTATTTCGAAAATTTCCGAATGGACGTTTGTTTTTTGTTTTTGGAAAAAAAAATTCGTTATTTGTTTAAAAGTTTTCTTTTGTTTTTTTTTTTATATATAACGGTAAAGTTTTGTTTTATTTTCTACGAATAAAGAGGATGAAAGAAAAAGGATATATTAATATTGTTATTTCCTTCCTTAAGCACAGTTATTTTCGGAAATTCAAACTTAACAGTTGTTTAAACGGTGAAAAAATTGTATTACTGAAATTATTTTAAAAAATTAGTTAAATTTTCAATTCCGGCGGAAAAAAGTTTCTTTAAAATTATTTAAAAAAAAATAAGATAAGTTTTTTTTTTAATTGAATTTAATTAAAATTAGAATTTTTTCTTAAAATTTTGTGGTTAATTATTATTGGAGATTTTAAATGTAGCTATTAATATCTATTAGTGAAAAATAAAAAAAAATTAACAATATTAATGAATCCTACATTTTTTAATATTATTATTCTATATAATTTAAATAAAAATTAATATTATAATATAAATCTAAAATTATTCATTCTAAAATTAAATTTGTTTAAAATTTAAAAGAATTTTATAATTTGAATAAAATTCAAATTACATATAGCTAAAAAAAATTTTGTCTCTGAATCATGAGTGTTAGTGTTGATATGGGCGTAATGTGGCGCCTTTCAGAAGATTTTAATCGTCGATTTGGTGCAGTACGAGCTGTTCATCATCCATCTCATCACCATCATCATCATTATCATCCACATCATCATAATACCGGAAGACCACCAATGATTTATAATGGTAAAGAGGCCTTTTGTTATATTGTTTTTATCTTTTATAATTTTTTTTTTTAATTTTATTTGAATACTAAAATATGAATAGTAATCTATTTTAAAATTTAGCAAATGTCTCTATCCTATGACTAATTAATAAATTCAGTTTTTATATATACATATTCATAATATATATAATATGTAAATGTATATAAACAGATGTTAAGTTATTTGTACATAATTTTGTAATGATTTGGCAGTTGTCTTTCTTAATTTGTTATTTTTATTTTTTTATTTTTCTATTGAAATTCGCCTAAAATTTGTTAAAAAAACTGATACACTATTTAGCCATATTATTGTGTAAAGTTAAATTTGTTTATTTTATTATTTACTCTACTTCTTATAGTTTTTATTTTTAATTAGTGGGTTAAGGTAAAATTTTTATTTTAACAGGTATTTTATTTTATGAAAATATTTAATATAAAATGAAAATAAAAGTAAATGAAATAAAAGCTTTTATTGAGTTTATACCACATAATTGTGGAGTTCATGATGAATGCCTGTGTGGTTTTAGGAGACTCATGAAAGTCATACGACCTACACCACAACCTTTTCATTATTAACAATTAGTTTTATAAATGTATGGCCTGGTAGAAGATTTTAGTTTCTATGTATATCAATTTTGATGATTTACTCTTTAGGTGTTTGGAGAAGCGTGGTAGCTAACCTAAGCCCCACTCCAATTTATCTTAAATTTTTCTCACCTCTCCTCACCCCTCACCCAACTCAAATCAGAGAAATTAAAGGAAAAAGACAGAATATTCTTGTACTTAAAGATTTAATAAAGATTTAACCTTTAATGGTTTCGGAGATATGCTTGTTAGCGATCACTCGTTCGGTAGTTTGCAGAATATATTGTTCGATTTCATCCATTTTAATAATCAACTTTTTTGTCCTAAACTCTTCTGTGTAAATTTAATGCAGGGACGAACAGCGTTTGATCGAATCAGGAGGTGATGCTGATCAAGAAAATGTGTGCTTCTCTTGCTTAATTTTAGTGGTTACAAACACAATACCAAAGTTAATAATATTACCGTTATACCTATTTTAAGTTTAGGGTGTAAAAATACAGTCTTTGTTTTTGCGGTGTACGGGCACCACTATTGAAATTGGCTACGTTTTCTTGATAATTTTGCTCAGTTGTGCACGCTTAAAAACCTTGAGCTTATAATGTTAAAAAATATGACTATCCTCTTTAACTATACCCCAAACGGGATTAAACTGCGTATACCTGCCACTGTACGGGATTTAAGAGTAATCCTAGACCACTACTATGAGTCTTTAATTAGGCGCACTATGAGTCTATCATTTTCAAAGCTAATTGAGCCTTAGGATTCATAAAACGTTGGGCAGGTGAGTTTCGGGACCCTCATCTGTCTAAATTACTCTATATGACTTATGTAAGACCATTATTTGAGTACGCTTAAATTTGAGTACTAACACGCTTACCTTGATATGATACTTGGTTATATGCAAAAAATATATTAATAATAGTATTATAATTTTTTCATTGCCTGCTTATAAATTTGCTTTTATTTTGATTATTTAAAATCATATTGATCTTAGGTTTTGAATTTAACATGATTGAAGAGTCATAAATATTATCTAATCTTCTAAAAATAAAACTTGTTTTGCCAACAGGTGTTTCGAAAACTATTTTTAAAATATTTAAAATAGCTAATATAAAATAACATCAAGACTAAAGCAAAAATTTCGAAATATTTTTTTTTTATTTTTTTTAATTTAATTTTTGTCATATAATTTGGCAAGGTACTGTTAAGTGTTAATCACATAAAAAAATATTAATATACAAAAAAGTGAATGTATCAAGAGTAATTTTTGTATTATTTTTTTTTAACTTTTTTGACTCAACAATTTCGGAATTCGATGATTTCCAGGAATTGGGCTTATTTATATTTTATATTTAAATTGTATTTTGTATTTATTTGCTTGTATGTAGTTTGTAGATAAAAGCTTTTTTCGGTTAAAGATTTTGTGGGATAATTTAAATTGTAAATTATAAATAAATTAATAATTAAAAAAAAATTGGTGGGTTAAGTTTAAAAATAAAACGATAAAATTAATTATATGATAGAATTAAAATATAATTTTATATAAGCTAGAAGAAATAAGTTAGGCATTGTTTTTTCAGATACC
Source organism: Dolichopus griseipennis (assembly GCA_963082915.1). Lineage (NCBI taxonomy): Eukaryota > Metazoa > Arthropoda > Insecta > Diptera > Dolichopodidae > Dolichopus > Dolichopus griseipennis. The sequence goes on along the minus strand of OY720444.1, from coordinate 55,048,186 downwards.
TTTTAAATTTAAGCTCTTATTTACGGGAAAATGAATAATGTTAAGAACTTTTTCGAAAAGTATGACGTATTATAAAACCATTTTTGCAAAAATTAATAAAAAAAACAGGATTATGTATTAATTAATACATGTTTTATAAAGAGAACTACAATATTAATAATATTGAATATTGATTTAGAAATAAAAATAAGTTTAAAAATTGTTTTAATTTAAGCAAATCTGTTTTAACTTGGATCAATTTAATTAAATATATAGGTGTTTCTCATTTCGTTTTGGACTAATCTGAACGGTACAATTTTTCTGAATGGCACCTATATTAATGATATTTTTTGTTGAAGACCAATTGCTTTTAATTATTTTTTTTATTAACATGAGTCACATAGCTTTACGTTTGTTTCATTTTCCTTTTGTAAATTAATTTAAATTTTTTAATTATTCCTACGTTATAAATCTCTAAAATTATGACAGGATTAATTGTTATAGTTCATTTATTGTTTTGCTTGGATTATTTAATTGAAGGTTTGAGGGGTTTGGTTAAAATTTTTACGAAGAAGCTTGCTGGTTATTTTAAAGAAAATTACTAGTGTTTTAGCTGATTTTACAAAAATTTAATAGTCTAAATGAGAAGCCGTGAAAATATTTGATTTACACTGAACCTTCTATGATTGATTTATTTGAAGCTGTATAGAGTTGCTGCAAATAATGTATAATAATAAATTAGCTAATTAACTTTAAATTATGGCTGTAGAAGGGTTGTTCCAATCAAATTTATTGAAATAAGTTAAACTTATTTCAATGAATTAAATTGCAAAAAAAAAACATATTTCAAACAATTTGTCAAATTCCGTTCCTACTATTTCAGAATATATTCGTGACATTTCTTAAACGCTAATTCGGCCTTTACATATACAGCCCCCATACATTGTAAATGATTAGATTTGGGTATGATAAACAAGTTCTTTCTTTTCCACCGTTCCAGAATTAAAATACTATTTGATAATTTATAAGTTAATTTTATTTATATATTATATATTATACATTTTCTAGCTAGAATTCGTCTATAATATACCTTATTAGGACTAATATCTCTAATATCTTACTTTGAGTCACAATATATTAAATTTTTAATTTTATATTTATTTTACAAACATGTTTTTCAATCCCAATTGGAATAAACCTCAACTCCCTTTTGCAGCCACACAAAATTTGATCAATTCGTTTATGCAATTCTGACCCCATTTTATATCTTTATTTTTATTTATTCATCATGTAGTTATATTTAAACAAATATAGATACTTAAGTCTTATAGTAAAATATTTTCAATGCGTTATAGGTATGTCATATATTTTAAATAAATACAAAACAGATTTAGAGAATTACAATTTATAGTTATATTAGTTTTGGAGACTAATGTTAAATTTTCTCCCTTTTATAAACAAGAATCAGTTTGTGATAATATTTTTTAATTTCGCAATATTATGATTATCGGGAAATTCCCTCAGAATGTGCTTCTAAGAAATACTAATCAAAAAAAGCTTTTCTATTTACAGTTAGGTATTTAGGTAAAAAATTGATAATATTTAAAAATAAAAATTAAAAAAAGTATTAATAGCTTTTATTTAGATAACAGTCATATATTTATATAAATAAATTGTATATTCGAGTTGTGTGACCAATATACATAGCTATTTCTGAAGGTACGTTTATTATTTATTATTATTTACTTAAAAAAAAACTTATCAACAGTTTGCTTTGTCACATGTTCCTAGAAAAAGAATCTTTTATCGGCTCAACATACTCTTATTATTGATTAAATGTAAACATTTTAACATGTGTTTAATTTTTTTCTCTTTACTGTTATATACTATTTATTCAATTTTTTTTATTTATTTTATTTTTACATTATTATCAATTTATCAAACTAATTTTATTTAATATATTTAACCTTTACTTTTCTTTAACATAAATATAATTAAAAAAAAAAAAAAAAACCAAGTTATCTTATTTTAAAATTTTATAAAGACTGATATGAACTTGTATTTTATTAACTATCGATACTCATTGTACGATTTTTTCCACAAATTTATCAAGAATTAGGCCATTTTTCCGAAGAATTTCATATAAATAAATACCTACATACTTGAGCTCATAAATTTGTTTTTTTTTTTTTTAATTTTAATAATATATTTTAATATGATAAAGTAAAAGTACTCCAAATTTAAAATAAAAATATTGGTATGAATGTGTATAGATATGCAAAAATAAAAATAAAAAACAAAAAAAAAATGTTTGGCGCCTAATGTTTACTATAAGAAAATTTTTATTATATGTTTGACGTTTTTCCTAAGAATTTTTCAACTTGTCACAAATATAAATTTTATTTTTAAGCTTGTAAACATTTAAGCATTTTGCTAAACAATAAATTTTTTTTTTTCTTTTGCAAGTTCTTTAAATGATTGTGAAGGGTTTTAAAATTTTATATTAAATAGGTAGTATAGGTTAATCGAATTTACTAATAATACTTGTATTTAAATTATTTAAAAAATATATTTTATTATCAGAGTTAAGGAATTATAAATAAACGAAAGCGAACCCATGATTTTTTTTAATTTAAAAAAAAACTAATTTATTCCTAGAATTTTTTATAAAATTATATTAATGAATCTAATTATTTATTTTAGTTATTATATTACAATCACCTCATATTAAACTGTCGATAATTGTAAAAATATGAAAACAATATTTACCTACTCGTATATGTTTATCTAGGTATACATGTATGAAAATGTTTTGCTCGCCCAAGTTCGTTATAAAATTTATACATTTTTAAATTAAGGAAGAGTATTTCAAAAGTAATAATTAATATAATACATATTATATTATATTATACATAATATGGCTACGGCCGGGTGGGCACAGTGGTTAGAGTGCCAACCTTTCATGAGAAATCCCAGTGAAAGTGTAAAAACTTTTCTGGTTTTCCACTCGACTGAGCTACCATTCGCCATTGGGTTCAAATGAATGGCTTAATCAATCTTTAATAAAAAATACATTAATATAACAATATAAACAAATACAAAATATAAACAAATAATTTAATTGAATAATATAACTCACAGATACAGAATACCATATAACTCAAATACAAATATTATAATATAAACAAAAAATAGAATTGTATCTATTGAAAATCTAAGACGTTTTCACATGTTATAAAGCCTAATTCTATCTCCTGTTTAAATTGTATGTGGTATTCCTTGACCTTAAGTTCAATTCTAATAACACGAATATAATATGACCCTCTTTCTACATGTACTTATGAAAATGGAAGAAAACAAAATTTATTTTAAGCACATTGCTATAGTCAAATTTGAAATTTGAAAAAAGTTTTAAAATGTTGTAAAATTTTATTGCAAACTTTGTTTGATATTTTAATTTAAATTTTATGTATTGCATATTTCTTATTTTCATGAAAATGAAAACTATTAATTGTCAAAACAAAATGTCGAAAAAGAAATCAAAACAAATCGTCGTTCTGGTGATCTCATGACCTACCTGTGCGAAAATCTTAATATCTCTCTCCACCAATTTGGCGAGACTGATGTTGTAGTTTTGGATATTTCTAGAGCTTTCGATCGAGTTTGACATGATTCTTTATTAGCAAAATGCAGATCTTTAGGTCTAGGTAGGGTCTTTGTTAAATGATTTGGAGATTTCCTTCCCAATCGTACGATTCGTGATCTTGTCGATGGATATTAATCCAAAAATTTTAAAATAAATGCTGGAGTCCCTCAATGATCTGTTTTATCTCCCACACTTTTCCTAATATTTATAAATGACCTACTTTCAATAACCTCCAACCCAATTCATAGCTTCGCAGACGACAGTACCCTTGTTGCTTCCTATGAATTTTATAGCCGCTGTAACATCAATCATCAGATCAAGAACAGCTAAAAGTATCACTATAAGTGAACCAAACAAAGATTTAGTTTATATCCAAAAATGGGAAAAACAGGAAAAATAGCAACAATTTTTCCGAACCTTTCATTTCAAGGGAAAGGTTTGCATCATACGGCTGGCTTGGACATTTGAGGATTGAGCTAGACCAAAAATTGTATCTAAGGACGCTGCTAATTGTTTGGGTTTTATTAGCCAAATTTTAGAAGAACATTAACATATTTCTTCAAAATATTCCATCCAAATTTCCCCATTCCCATAATCCAGAAATCCCAAAAAACGTTCACCATAATCCCAAATCCTTCCATATTACAATCCCTGTAACCAACATTTGTATCAAAGGTTCTCTCTTAAAGTTTTGTTCAAAAAAGGTGTGAAAACCCAAAGAACCTAGTTGAGCATTGTTCCAAATGTTATAGATATGTAGTTCCCTCAAAGAAATTGCTGCAACGGCTCGGTTTTACAGAAGACAAACTACTAGCATCAAAATTTGCAATTTTTTACGGTAAAACGCTTCATATATGAGCAGAAACCGAGTCAGGTCTACATTGTATACATCCAACATAGACTGCTCACATATAATATCAAACTACTTGATGTTAAAATAATCAAAATGGATAATATATAGTTTTACTTTTGAATTCATTACTTTTGTGTTATGTTAATTAATAATTAAAATGAAATTTTATTAAAATTTTTATTAATTAATTTTTTTATATGGTTACTTTTTAATTTTAATATTTATAAGAAAATTTTGTCGAATTGTTTCTTTATAATCTCTAAAATTTGTTCACTAATTCTTGAAAGCAAAATCTACTAGATTTTCGACTAATATACTACATTTTTTCTTAAATTTTACTACTCTCTCTCAACAACGGAGTGACAGTACTGCATATGACGATATATACTGTATTATAAAATACACGCACAATATTGGACAGCCACAAGCATTAAGTTGCTAATGGTGTAAAATACAAAAGTAAATCTATTTGTTTTGATTTTTGCTTTTTATAGAGATTTTTTTTATAAATGTGAATATTGTATGCGTCTGTCTAGGGTTCGAATTGGTTGCCACGATATTAAGTGTCTGGCAATGGATGAGGTGATTCTTAATATTATTTCAAAGAAAAATTTAAAAATATTACGGTTTATTTAACGAATTCAAGGCTGTATTTTATAAAACTTTGCTACTTGTTATCTGTCAAAGCCACGTTGACTAAAACTACCTAGTAGCTAAACATTCCTAAATGTGTTGAAAGCATGCCCTGAAAAACTTTTAGATTTTATAAAATAACGAAGGTCTGGCAGTCACGTTATCTTGTTCTATAACTTGTTAAATTCAATTACCCATATCTGTATAGAATCAGACGCTTCAAGTAATGAAAATGCGAACCAAGAAAAGGTATAAAGATCTTCTGTTTTATATCCTAATATTTGGTTGTCATGACTTTTTCCTACAATCTACTAAATTGGCTTTTGATTGTATACCATTAGTTTTCTAGTTATTTCCATTAGTTTAGTTGAAATATTATACTTTTTCTGCATTTCAGCTATAGTCTATTAGCCAAGTAGTTGAAAAAATAACTATGTTTAAAAGTTCTTCTATGTTGTAGTGGAATAATAAACAATAATGATCCTTCTGGCGTTCTCTTCCTTACTCTAGAATTGTCAACAAATTAAACTGAATTTTTTTTGCCAAAAAGAACTTCATAGCACCTGCTGCTTAGGTATGAATCAATTTTAATTTGTTGAAAAATATGGAAAGCCTTACCATAGTCGCTCTAGCTGGATTATATTTCACTTTCCAATTTTTCTTTTTTAAACTTATATGTTTGTTTTAAAATTAAAATAAAAGAAATTATTATTAATTGAATGAATAGCATCTCCTTAAAGTCTATGCAGTACTTTAATTAAAATAATCTGAAAGCTAAGAATATATGCATAAAGCTTTAATTAGTTTTAAGTAACGGTTATATAATTTCGAATTGAATATTTAGCTCATAGTGTAAAATAAAAATCGGTTCAGGTTTACTTGAGGCTTAATTTTTATTGAATTTTTATTTTTAATTATTAAATTAATGAAATATTTGAATAACAAAAATTGTCATTAGTATTAAAAGCATGGTGTGCAATTTTTAAAGCATACAAGGTTTGAAAATCAGGAAAAAAATACGTAAATGAAAATTCGCAATTTTAATATATGCGGTTTCCTTATTTTCCATTATCCGTTACTTCTTTAATATTTTAATTAGGCGCTTTTTTGTAAAAAAAAAATATTTTAGTAATAATTGTTTCTCTCAGTACTATATTTTGAGGTTTGCCCTAACAAACCTTAGGTTGTTTCAGCAAAACTTAAAATTGTTAGTTAGGCCACTCCAGCTCTTTTAATTAATAATATCATGTTAGATGAGTTACATATTATTATTTCTTTGATTAAAATTAGTCAAAATATATCTAATTTAAATTTATTATGAGTAATAATTTTCTAATTAATTTCTAACATATAAAATAAAATAATAAATAATTTTAAAATAATTCAAAAATAATGTTTTTAAAGTTTGGATGATTTATTTTTGCGACCCTTTTTAAAAATATTAATTAATAATTATATTATTATTTGAAAAGAGTAAATTAAAAATTAATTTATGTAATAAATCATTAAGTCTTCTAAAAAAACAATTTAATTGTTATTTTCTTAATTGAAATCAATCGCCATTGCCATTTTATAGCATTTTATAAAATTTAAATCCTTCTCAGAATTCTGTATTGTTTTTTTTTGCCTTTTAATTTATTAGCAGACGACCTTCAAATTAAAAAAAAATACACTATAAGTTGTTTAAGTTATTCATTTTTTATCTAAAACAAAATGTCCGCCTGTTTTTTTTTATTAAAAAACTTTAAACTTTTCTTAAAAAATACATTAAGAAAAAAAAAACAAAATGGAAAATATTTAAAAGTTATAAATTCAACAACCTATCAAATTAAAGAAAAAATCATAACAAATTCTCTTCAACAAATTCAAAAAAGCACATAAAATAGTCATGTCCATACATACATACATATATACCTACATATTATATATTTTTAAATTTAAAATTCCTTACTTTACTTTTTTTTCTAATTTATTAATTTTTATGCTTTTGTTTTTTTTTTAGATCCATATCAGCTTTTAAATGCTGCTTCACACCGATTGGTAGCACAAGGTTCAGGACAAATTCAATTATGGCAATTTTTACTTGAATTGCTTGCGGATTCGTCAAATTCAGCTTACATAACATGGGAGGGACATAATGGTGAATTTAAGCTTTTAGATCCAGATGAAGTTGCACGCAGATGGGGTGAACGTAAAGCTAAACCAAATATGAATTATGATAAACTTAGTAGAGCTTTGAGGTGAGTTTTTTATTTTGTTTTTTTTTTATATTATTATTATAGGTATACATACAAAATTATCCAAGTTGAATTTAATATTTTATATTTGTATTCAATGCGAGTAAAAATTTATTTGAAATGTGGTGAAAAAATCAAATTGTAGTAAGGAAGTAGTAAAAATGTGGTGAAAGTATTCTTTTATTTTATTTATAATTTAGAAGTGGAAATAGATACACGTTATATGATTGCATATTGTACTGTACTTGTAGTATTGGTATAATAAAAAAAAAAATATAACTGTTAAATTAATTTTAGGCTTTTTATGAAAGAGAAGGATTTAAAAAAAAAATGGTAGAAATATTTAAGGTTTTTATTAACCCAGATGTTTTTTTTGGTAGGTAGTGAATTACTTTTAGTGCTTAAAATAACCGTCGGTAATTAAAAATTTTTATAACTTTATAATTACAAATATTTCATGAATTTTTCTTGAGTAAAAAAAAATTGTAAATAAGAAATTTATATATAGGATTAACAGATCTTAATTTAGGTTGTTTTAATGAGAGTAAGAGTCATATTTTAATTAAAATATTTCTTGAAGATTTTTTTTTTTTCAATATTTTAAATGTTTTGAGTTAATCATTTGATTAATTGATTGTTTCCATGGCTTTAGTTACAATAAAAAAAAAATTATTTTAAAGGAAGAAAAAGAATGTTACTATAATATTATTTAACAATTTATTTTTTAAAATTAAACTATTTTATTAAATTTAAAAGAATTCTAAAGAAATTTAAGAAATTAAAGAAATTTGATATTTTAAATGCTCAATTGAATCTGTTTCTATAAAGTTAGTTTAGTTCTTTGAAAAGGAGTAGATATATCACTTTAAGTATCCGTTTTTTAAAATATGCCTATATAAAAGTAGAGCTATTAGAGTATACCCAGTTTAGAATTTTGTTTATTATTTAGTATTTTCCCTTACTAACTTAAAAACTTCATAAAATACGATGAGTTTATTAAAAGTTAAATATATGATTTAGTTTACATGATATATTATTTGATATTTGATTATAGTTTATTTGATTTTGTTATCTACATCTACTCATCACAAAGGCGGAAGAACGTTAACTTGAACTCTGAAAACATTTTTCCATATTTTACTTGGGTTTTACATATATGCAGTCTGCACTTTTTTTTTTTGCAGTATATCTGAAACCTGATTTAAAAACCGGATTTAAATTTTTAAAGAACAATGTATTTAGTTATGAAACGATTGTAAAATGAGCTTAAATAGTTTCCAAAAAGCAAACGCTTTAATAAAAGTAAATAAAACATATTTTTTATATGCCAGGCTAATATGGGTCAACATTTATTTAAAGAATTTTTAAATACATATATTTATGTTGAGAAGATTAAGAAAGGAAATGCAAATTTATATATTTCACAAATTGATAGCATTACTTTGTTTGAATATACTTCCGGAGAGGGGTTGTGAGCTATCAAGATGACATCATCACATAACGGTACTAAATATTTCAAAGTTTCGGAATATATAAACTATTAGTGGCGATGGCGCCATCTAGTGGTCGAAAAATGCATTACAAAATTTTCCTAAGATTTTGTAGCATTTTAATTAAAATGTTATATTTTTCCTGTAAGACAACAAACTGGAACCAATATTTATTTCTAATTCAGAATCTGGCATATTAATATTTTTAAATATTCTGAAAAAAGCGGCAATCCTGATTTAGAATCCAACTCTAAAATCCCTCTTGATTCAGATTCTTGTGTTTATATATGTTTATATATATTCTGGAAAAAGCACAAAATTCTGATTTTGTAGCCAACTCTAAGGTCCTTTCTAATTATACTTATACATACATATTTCAACAACAAAAATTTTAAAACTATGAGGTTGTCACCTCCAAAATCCCTCAAAAATAATTATCAATATTGTATCCAAGCCTAAAATGCATTCTTACATTTTAAAATTCATATTTCAACTCGAAAACATCAAGGCAAAATAAATTTATGAGAAATAAAGTATGAAAATGTATTTTTTAATAAAATTGTTGTGTCAGTTTTTCATTTATGTTCTCTGGTGGGGCTATTTGTCAACATATACCATACTTATTATACACCGTTGGAAAGAGTGTCAACCCTTTCGAACAGTATAATAAAAAATACAGCGTGTTTTTGAAAATTTCATACTTATAGTGGTTTTTTTGAAAGTTCAAAATTTTTTTTTTTTTGTTATAAATTTCCACTTGAAATTGCAATGTCTCAAAAACGGTAGCACTGATTCAGATGAAACAAGATGTTTATGAAAGACAATATCAGCTGAGTCGAGTCGAAAACCAGAAAAGTTTTTTCAGTTTCACTAGAATTCGAACCCGGGCCCTTTCGCATGAAAGGTCGGCACTCAACCACTGTGCCACCCAGCTGTTAAATAGAATGTATTTAATCAGAACACTCTAAATATGTGCAAATGAATGTTAAATTTATATACCTAAATATGTGAACTTTCTTACACTTTACATACAAAATTTAACAAATAACTGCAAAACTCAAGAAGTTAAATTAGCTCGATAAAAATTTTTTAGAACCCACGGAATTTTCTCGCCCAAGCAAAAATTTAATCTGTTTAACAGTTTGAGGTTTGAGCTTTAATGTTTTTTTTTTCAGAGTGTCAGATTTCGGACAAATCTTTGCACCGACAGAGTACTATTTATATTAAGTGATTGATATCTGCTCTGACCATAAATCTGACCACAAAAAGATTTTTTTGCGCTTTTAGTTTTTAAGTATTCTAAATTTGCAATATCGTTTGTGACACTATAAAGGAAGTGTAGATTTAGATACAAGTGTATGGATCGCATCAGAATCGAAAAGTTAACTATGTGAGTTTGACTGTCCGTATACGTTTGCACGATAACTCAAAAAATAAAACAGATAGAATTCTGAAATTTTCACAAATTTTCTCGATTTTATACTAAGCCATCTTTGCTATTAAAATCGTGCCAGTTTGATCAACGGAATCGGGTAACTGCCTTACAATTTATATTTTCTTTTATAGCTTATTGTCTAATAAATTGTATACTTAAAATTTCGTTAAAAATAGTTAACCGGATATTATAATATTTATATTATATCCATGCGGGTATCCTAGAGCTAACACACATTCAAAACAATGTTGAATGATATAGATAGTCGGTAAAATTTCACTCGTTTTTTTTTTATCAATGATTCCAAAAATTGAAGAAAAGCTGGAAAGCAATATTGAATCATTTTTAATAGCTAGTTTTCCTTTCATATTAAATTACACTTCATTCATAAATTTGAAATATTGTAATTTCATTTAATTTTTGGATACAAAATTCTTTAAAACAATATTAATACTACATGTGTGAAAGATAACTATAAAAACAATTTGTTTTTAACTCTCTTTATTTTCCTTAAAAGGTTTTAATAAAAAAAATAACAAAATTTTGCAAAAACATTCCTAAGTTACGCATCATCATAAATTACACATTTTATGCGAGACCTAACAAATCAACACAACAACAAACATAGAAAAAAAAAACGGTTCGTTGAAAAATAATACAGTGATTCATTCAAATACCATTTAATAATGTTTTGTATACACATACTGATATACATATATGGTATACCTAAGACCTTGCAATGTTAAAAAAGAAGTTAAAATTTAATCAACAGTAAAAGCAAAATTGAATCACTATGAAGAAATTCCTGGATTTTTAACTGGTTTCACGAATTATATAATATTAAAAATTTAATGTAATGATTGCGGTCACTTTTTTTTTTGCTAGGGCCCAATGAACAGGTTTTTTTTTTTTATTATTCTTAGAATTCTGTTTAAGAGTTTAATACTATTTATTATCTTTTTTTTTCTGACGGAAACTATTTTTGATTTAATTCTTATGTTTTTCTTTTTCTTTTCAGATATTATTATGATAAAAATATTATGACAAAAGTTCATGGTAAACGTTATGCATATAAATTTGATTTTCATGGATTGATGCAAGCTTGTCAGGCACAAGCACAAGGCTGTGATGCAACAAGTGCAATGTTAACAGCATCAGCTAGTTATAAACATCACCATCCTCATCATCCACATCATCATCATCATTCCGCACACATTCATTCACTAACTGGTCATCATTCAGGATTTCATTCACAAAATGAGTTACAATCACTTTCTTCTATGCAATTAATTTCTTCTGGTCCATCACCTGCATCATCCTCATCAACATCTTTAAGTCCATATGCAAGTCCACCAGCAGGAAATGTAGTTACTTCAGTCCCCAATACAATAAATAGTAATTTATCAGTTAAATCTTCATCGAATACTCTCACCAACTTATCAGCTTCTATTCCTTTATTACCACCTCAAATACAAAAATCATTACCTACAGTATCAGAAATAAGAGGTGGACCGTCCAGTAGTGGAGGTAGTGGTGGATTAATAACTGGACATTCAAGTAATCAATTTGCAATTCATCGATTTCCTAGTAGTTCATATGGTTGGCCATATTCACCAACTCCACCTAATTATGATCCTCGTCCATCAACATCAACATCATCATCAATAACAACTACAAATGCATTTAATACTAATGCTAACAATAATAATAGTAACAACAACAGTAATAATAACAATAATAATAGCGGTAATAATAATTAAGTAATAGAGTATTATTATATAGGATTTTATTTAATATATGGATTACACACCAACAATTTGTTAGTTGAATAATTTTTTAAGGTCTTTAATTATTATAATCTATTAAAATAAAATGTTACATTATAATTAATGAAAATAATAATAATAAAAAAACAAAAAAAAAAAAAAATATAGCAAATGAAAATTAAATAAAAGTAAAAGTGAGAAATAAAAAATGTTCCTTTAATAATAAACGCATATAAAAAAAAGTTTTTATTTTGTTTTTTGATGACCTTTTATGTAGAGGATGACTATGTCTGTACTAACAAGTTCAGTTGTGGTCATTGGAGAAAAAAGGATATCTCAGGAAGTTTGCATAAATAAGTATCCTGCTGTGAAAATGTGTAAGTCAAGACAATGTCATAAAAAGTTAGAAAAAAATGGGGTTGGTTAATTAGAAGGAATTATGTTTATATAAAATTTTTTTGCATTTGCTTCTAAAAAAAATTTAAGTTTTTTTTCCAAAGATTGCAACCGAGAGTTGCCGTTTCTAAAATTTAGTTTTTTGTTAACCAATAACATTTTAAGTTATTATCGAGCGGACTTTTATCGAGATATTTTTTTCGTTTTTTTTTTAACAGTTATTTAATGAGATATAAAAATGTTAAGAGTTATTTTCAATCTCTGGTTTTACTCATTAAATTAAAAATTTTATATTTTCAAAAATAACGACAATTAAACAGTTAGAAACAACAATTTTGCTGTGCATGGTAGAACAAATATTTACATTGTGGGCCAAAAGTCACCATGGTGTTTAAAAGTTTAATATCATTTTCGCTTACATATTTTTTTTTCAGAATTTATTAATCGAAGCTTGTTACATCAAAGAGCAAAGGACCAAAGTATACTTTCCCATTGGCCATTTAATTTTACTTAATATTTTTAACAAAATTACTGAAGAATAAAATCTAAATAATGAAGCATATTTCCTTCTTAATGAATGTGAATAAGCAAAATATGTTATTTTGTTTTGTTTTGGTTTGCAGTACCCCAGAGTTGCTTTACCAGGGAAAATTACACCCACTTCAATGTACAGCATGACGTGGAATAGCATCACAAAGAGTTATAGGGCCCCACACTTCTTTAGGAATAAATTTGATAATGCTGTGACAAATTTTTCTAAGTGAAATTTTTTATGACACAATTATGTCAAGAAATTCAGTATACAATTTTATGGGTTATTCAGATTATTTCCTGGTTTTATGGGTATCTCAAAGAACGAGTATATGTGAACAAGCCTCAAACTGTATTTTTGACACAATGTGTGCAGAAATTTTACCTTGTCTTATTTTTACATTGTATCAGATCAGGATGAAGTTTTTTTCACGGCAATTACGATGTCACCCTATTTATTAAAATGCTAGAAAAGTGTTGGATGGTAAATGAAAGGTTCTGCATGGATAAATTAATAGATTAAAGTTGTGGAAGTATTAAAAGTGATTTCTTAAGAAGAGTGAATTAAGAGACCTTCCGGACATTTCTAAATAATAAGAGAAAAGACTATTGATGAGGTGGCTCCTAGAACCATATTGACCTAAAAAAAATTAATTTTCTTAAAGTTGAAGTAAACTAGCCATCGATAGTGTATTAGATTAAATTATCCAATTTTTGGAATTAATTCTTTGCAAAACCATTTCCATGTCAAGTTCGGACTCCATATTGGAGTCTAGAAAGGCTGTCATCGGAATTATATGTACCACGGCAAAAATACAAAATAGGGAGATTGATCGAAATTGACATTGTTTCATTATAGAAATTCTTTTGACAATGTGTCTGATACACAATTTTCGTAACTTTTAAGTATCAAATATTATGTTGGACACTACATTCAAAAAATTCAAATGACACTTGTATAATTTTTTTTTTTTTATGTTGGTGTTAATATAAATTATTTAATAATAATATTATGAGTTCAAAATAAGTTATTTGACTTAATTATAACAGGAAAAAATGCAGGAAAATGTTGCTCTTAACAATAAAACAAAAATATGAGTCTAATTTTTCGTCTCAATAGAAAAAAAAAATCCAAATTGTGGAAAATTGTATATGAGGAAATAAAAACTTATGATCCTTTATTTCCTTTTACCGAAGATAAAATTTCCAAAAAAATTTTAAACTTGATGACGAATTATAGAAGAATTAAAAGAAGGAAAACAAATCGTGAAAAAGAGCGACACTGTTCTTTGAATTTTCTCTCTTAGGTTCTTTCTTTGATCTTAGATTCTACCAATTGCAATTTGGAATTTTCTTGGTTATTTTCGAATTAAATAACGTCATCTTTATTACAAACCTTCATTATCAAATATTACATTAAGGAAAATAAGAATAAGGCTTATTAAAAATGTTATTTAATGTTTAAATGATTTCTTAAGAATAAATTCAATTACCCATTTTTAAATTTTAATTTAATTTAAAAATAAATCAATATTTTTTTTATATTTTATGGATTGATAATTATTTGCCTGAACAGTTGAATCAGTATTTTGTATAATGAAACAAGAGCTTTCAAATGAGGAATGTTTCACTTCACCCCTTTTCAGTTTTCAATTTAAAAAATTCTGAAGCAATTCTCTGATGTTGTTTTTGTATATCAATCAGTACACTTAAATACGTTTGTGTTCTTTCATATGCATTCCAATGCAAGCTAACTGACGCTAAATGCTTGTCATTATAATTAGTTTAAATAATTTTAAATTTAGTTTGTAATGTAATATCCGAAATTTTTGCTTTAGTTTGTCAAAGTTTTTTCTTTAAACTTAACACACGTGTTGAACACTTAAAATAATATTATGCTTTCTTTGTTCCGGAATTAGAAATTTATTTTATGTTAAACGAGGAAGAGTGTAGTAGAGTAGAATGTGTCAACTCTGGGATACCCGTATGACTGTCACATATACATTATATCATCCGGTTAATTACTTTTGGCAAAATTTCAAACATTCAGTTTTATTAGGTGTAGAGTAATGCTCATATAAAAGAAGGAGTTGTATGGCAGCTACTCGAACCCTTTGCAGTAGACCAACCAAATTTTGCAGTAACTTTGGCCATTACACTAAACTATTTTTGGCAAAATTTCAGACACCCAGCTTCATTTGGTGTAGTGTAATCCTCATATAAAAGAAGGAGTTGTATGGCAGCTCTCGAACCCTCAGCAGTAGACCAACTAAATTTTGCAGTAACTTTGGCCATTACACTAAACTATCTTTTGCAAAATTTCAGACACCCAGCTTCATCAGGTGTAGTGTAAAGCTCATATAAAAGAAGGAGTTGTATGGCAGCTACTCGAACCCTCTGCAGTAGACCAACCAAATTTTGCAGTAACTTTGGCCATTATACTAAACTACTTTTGGCAAAATTTTAGACACGCAGCTTCCATAGGTATAGAGTAATGCTCACATAAAAAAAGAAGTTGTATGGCAGGTACTCGAACCCGTGGACCAAAATGGCTGAATTTAAATAGCGATTCCGTTTTTTGCATAAAAACGATTTTGTGAAAATTTCATAATCCTAACTCCTTTATTTTTTGAGTTATCGTGATGACGGACGGACGGATGGACGGACATACATACATAGCTAAATCGATTTATTTTTCGATTCTGATCCGATCCATACACTTGAGTCTATATCTACCCCCGCCCTCCTTCTCTGCGTTACAAACGTAATGGCAAATTTATTATACCCTTGGACTATATAGTCATACGGGTTGAAATTTCTTGAAAAAAAAGTTGAAATTTCTTTTTAAAAGAAAATTCAACTATTTGCAACTGAAAACAAATTAACTAGAATTTTCACCTTATCCATATTCCTATATTACAGGTGTTAATAATTTTCAAAATAAAACGAAATTCAATTAAAAATTAAGATTGAGAAATTGATTAATATTCTGAACTTCGAAGGTCAATAAAATACAATTGCAGGTACATCTATATAACAAGTCTGATGGAATTGAAATAGAATAAAATTAGAATTATTTAATTAAAAACGCGGTTTTTTATATTTAATGAAAGTTCACTCAAAACTTTTAAAATTTGTATAAAACTTTTTCGAACATAAATTGATTTTTGTTTTTTTTTAAATTGTACATATTAAAATCAATGTTAAAAATATTAATAAATATATAAAAAAGAAAATTCTATCAATGAATATTGCTAAAATAATTCCTTCATCTTCCATATCTTCGCAATTTAGTGATTTTTTTATTAATAAATTATTATCTGCAGATTTTCCATCTTCAAAATGATCTTTCAATTCAGTTTGTTCCTTTTGTACATTCCCTCCATTCCTATACGGCAAACAAATTATTTGACTTAATCGATTATTTTGCAAAAATCGGTTCAACCCTGGACTGACTTTTAAATTACCAGTTATATTTTTTGTAATTTTGAATAATAGAACTGATAAAATCGTTGAAATGGTTAATAAAAAGAATAATAATATTTGAATATTCACTGAAATTAAAAATTTAAATAGTTTCAAAATTAATTTTTATAAATTTATAAAGAAAAATTATTATTTACCAATCATTGGAATTCCTTCGGAATAAGTTGGAAGCTTTTGAAGACAATAATTAATACAAAAAGCATTTAAAAGTAAACAAAAACAATTCAAAAGGATTTTTTCTCCACGATTTGGAAACAACCAAAATGATGCCAAACACATTAATATAATACCAATAATAGGTGTTAATACTATAATACTTAACATTGGTGATGATCGTACTAAATCAAATGAAAATGTAATTGATGGATATGGTTCCGGACAACATGCATAAACTTTTTCTTCAATAAACGAATGTGTATCAATTATTTTCCAATTATGATTTTTTGATAAAATATGAAGAATTGGTCTATTTTCACTTAAAATAGGTGTTAACGCAAGATTGGAATGAACCCATGATCCAAATATAAAAACACAAGTTTGTTTATCGAATGGCCAATTTTTTAAATTTAATTCACAATATGTTTCCAATTTAACATGTGGTGACCAATTAATTTTGCCATTTGATGCTAATTTTATTGAATTTTCATGTCTAAGATTTAATAGAATTCCATTTACTGTATTGTATAATGATAAATCAGGTACCCATAATTTGTCTGTTGGTAAAAATATATTATTAAGACCACTAAAATCATTTGGATCCCATTGTAATTTTCTATCATTCCATTCCTGTAATGTATTAATTTATAATATTTTAAATAAAATAAAATTTTTAAAATAAATTGAAAATATTTTACTAAATTTAATGCTCCATAAAGTGTAACTTTACTATTAACATCTTCAATATCAATATGATTAACGACCAATGCAATATTAACAGTTATTGGATGAGTATGATTTTCTACTGGAATAACAGATTGTATATAGTTATTTAAAAGAGCTTTGCGAAGACTTTCTTCAGATGATATCCATATGCTTTCTTAAAATAGAAAATATTTTATTAAATTAATTCTAATTCGTTTCAAACTGTCGTACAATACATATATAAATGACAAGGTTAGAAATTATTAACTGCAATTATATATGCAATCAAAAAAAAAGCTTAATTATAGATTAACATAAATTTTAAAACTAGGTGGCGCTTTTTCATAAAATATAACAAAAAATCATATACAAGGATCATTTCTCATAATAATATAGTCATATCTAACTCAATTATCTTCTGATGCAGGCTCAAATGCATAGCTTATAAATTTTAACAACTAAAATGCCTGAATAACTTTCGGGTTAGTTGGGTTAAATTTATCCAAAATCAACCAAAGTAGCTGTATGAGGTTCTTCTTGGTTGGACTAATGTTGAACTTTAATATATAAAA
This sequence comes from Dolichopus griseipennis, assembly GCA_963082915.1. NCBI lineage: Eukaryota > Metazoa > Arthropoda > Insecta > Diptera > Dolichopodidae > Dolichopus > Dolichopus griseipennis. Next base: position 55,030,301 of record OY720444.1, on the reverse strand, counting down.
ATTACGTATTTTTTAAAGTCAAACCTTACGGTCCTAAATTTATATTTTGTTGGAAATTGAATATTAGAACTATTTAGTGTTTTAATTATGTTAACCCACTTATTTTTACCAACTGTAAACTGGTACCCTTAAATAAAGCCTTAAAGCGAATTTTTTTAAATTTTGACTTTATTTCATTTTTATTAAAATTGAATTAAGAGAAATTCTTAGGAAGGAGGGATTATTTTTTGCATGAAATACTTTTACCGAATTCTCATACTATTAATTTTAGTATTATAGATGCAAAATCTAGTTTCAAAAATTTAGTTATAGCGGGTTAAGGGCCCCCGATATTAAAATTATTAAAATAACTATTAAAAGAAAATGATTAAAATAATTGGATATTAAAATGATTTTAATATCTGGTAGTTTAGAAAAAAAAATATGTATTTCCATACTATAACGAAGGAAGTAGACTGACTTTCCAACAGGCATATCAGAATCTCTACTTTAAGTGACAAGTATCTAAATTTACATAAGTTATAAGTTTACATGCATAATTCCGACTCTTCATGTTTTTCAAATAAAGTAAGTCTATTTTCATAACCTTTTGTGGAAATATAAAATTAAATATCCCGTAAAGAACGTCATAAAGTCTTGAAAAACATAGAATTAAGCTATTTTAAATATTTTTGAATGGTTTTTTTAAATTTTGCATTTGAAATCGTGAATTTTTTATACTCAAAAAAAAATTTTCAATAAAAAATATTTCAAAAATTGCTAAACTCAGTTTTTGAGAAAACTCAAAATATCATTGTACAGTTTACTATATGTAATGTAGATAGTGTAGATATTACTATATTTTGGAGCCATCGATATTCATTATAAATATATGAGTACAAAAAACCTTTTTTCAAATAAATACATCATATGATACATATAGTATTTGATACTGTATATTTAAATATTTTTAAACGGGTAATTTGAAATTGCTGCTCCGTTTTAACATGATAGATATAGACTCAAAGGTATGGGTCGGATCAGCATTGAAAAGTAAATCGATCTAGCCGGTCGTTCAGCACAATATTTCAAAAACTAAAAGAGCTAGAATTTTGAAATGTATACACAATTGTTTGATAATTTCCGTATTGTTTTTGGTTACAAATTTTACGAGGAACGAAGTTGAAATTAAAAGAAACAAGTGCAACTATAATCTTCTTCATTTTAAATATAATCCAACGGTCGTTACATTTTTATTTATAATGTTAATGCGAATAACAATTTAATATGCATTAATTTACATTTGATAAACTGGATGTTTGAAATTTTGCCAAAAGTAGTTAAATTTTTTTGAGATTGGTTTTGTTAATTAAAACTTTTAAAAAATTTAAGTTTTTTTTTTAAATACATATTATAGATACGTCTTTGGTACCTCAAATAATTTAACTAACTGTGAATGAGCTTCTGACAACTCTTTTGTGATATTGTTAGTTCATATAATAAAAACACTAATATGTCAGAAATTTTACATGGTTTTGTTAATACTCTAACCTAAATAACTTATATTTATTTATTTATTTATATATTTGTTTATATACAATCTCCTTGTAAATTCAATGCATTATGCTAATGGGTCAGCCTTTCCTTTTTAGGTTTCGCAGGTATTATATTTTATGGCCAGGATTTGAGCCTAAAACTTTTTGATTGACAGTCTGACTTCCTTATCACTACGCCATTGGTAGGATATATTTTATTTTTATATTATATAAAAATGTTTTTTATTAATCTAAGAATTTCCGTTTAAAATTCAATAGAATAACATTTAAAAAAAAAATGTTTTTGTACATAAGATAAGTGTTATTATCGAAATAAAACATTAAAGTTAAGTTTTTTGCAAATAATATACAGAAGACCTAATATATATATTATTAAGTTAATATGCGAAGTTTGTCTATTATTTAATTTCTATAAATGTACTTGAAGCAGGTCCAGGTTCATAAATCCTAGAGTCATAATTCCCTTAAGGACTTAAGATTATTCACTTAAGGGCAATTCACTTTTTCCCAAAATTAAAAAATAAATAATAATTTTACACATAAACTACATTTATACTAAAAACTACAGATACAAACCTCAGTTTGTAACCAAAGTCTCGCATACTTGAATTCATAAATACTCTGGAAAAAGTCAACTATGATTTTTTACTCAACTTAAATAATAATAAAGAATCTCGCATATACAAATATAATATAAACAGTAAACCCATATTGTTTTACATCTAATATTTTACTTATATATATTTTTATATTATCATATTTAAATCATAAAGATCCGAAAAGACTTTCAGAAATTATTTTAAAATAAATTTCAACTTAAATATATTAGTATGTAAATGTATACCATTTTAGTTATATGATGTTAAAACTGCCATTAAAAATTAGTAAAGGGAGTTATAATTAACTTAATGGGTCATAATTTTTAAATATATAGTGAGTCAAAAGACCTTAGGGACTTATGTCCAACTAAATGAGTCATAAGTTTCTAAAGAACTTATGATCCTGGTAGTTATGACCTTGCATCCTTCAAACACTTTCTATACCAGCTTTAAACGAAGTTAGTTAAGATGGGTGTGAGGTAATCGAAATATTATATATTATAACTTTCAAATTAGCTATACATTCTATTTAAATATTTAATTAATTAAAACACTTTACTATTATTAATAAAATCTGTAATTTTATAGTCATTTTACACATCTAACGTATTACGACATATTATTAAATTAAAACTGTAGAGATATTTCATTAAAAAGTACCATTTTTTAAGTATCTTAAGATACAAATAATTAGTTTATCTTTTTTTGAGATATAAGCAAACTTACCATCGGCTGAAGTTAAACTTATATAAATAGTTATTAATGAAATAGAAGCTAAAATATATTGAAAAAACTTAAACATGGCGTTGTTTTTTAATTCCACTTTCAATTTTCTTATCACAAAACTGATCGCGATCAATTGTAAAATTAAACTAAAATAATATTCTTTAAGGCGAGTGTAAAAATATTAAATCTTTGAGAAAAGAATATAAAATGGATCTTACACAAATTCATTGGTACACATTATGATTTCTATAATATATTTTATTACTCTGTACTTTTTTTTTAATATATATATATATATATATATTTACATATATAAATGTACGAAGAGAGCTTAGATAACATTTTAAATCATTGTATTCTATTTAACCAAAATATCAAAATCATACATGTACTATAAATATTAAATGATATTAACTTTACATAATAATCAAATTTTATATAATATATATATGTAATGTATGTATATATAAAATATAAATATAGGAGTAGGTAATAACAAAAATTTTGATTTTTTGTAGAATTAAAAGAATAATAAGAGAAGCAAAAGTATCACAAACTCTTAATAAAAATTATTCTTAAGTGATTGAACAATGGCTGAGGTCTACACTTAAAATGATATATTTTTATAATTCTTACATCATAACTTAATTTATATTAAATATATTAATTTATAAAATAAAAATAAAAATGAAAAATGAAATATAACAATTGATCAAAATAAATATAATAAGAAAGTGTCTTAAAGTGACGGAATATAAACAAGGAAATAATGAAATATATGTACAATATAAGAAAAAGATGTTTACAAAAAATTAACAAATTTTATTCTCCTAAAATATGATAGTGAAAACTTTTAAATTTATTAATATTAAAAATATTAATAGAATACAACAAAGTATACTTACTTACTACAAAATGTTTTTATTAGATTTTTATATTTTAATCTAAACCATTTAAAAAGAAAAAAATAAAATAAAATTTTATCACCATATAAGAATAAGTACCATATATTCTTTTTAATCATAATAGAGTTTAATTATATTAAAATATATATATGTATATGTGTGTACATTTTTAAAGTTATTGGTTAAATTAAATAATATTGTCATTAAAAGACTAATAATATTTATAGAATTTATAGGACCTATAAAAAAATTTTGGGAAATTTTATGAATATTAAAATAAATTTAATTAAAATATATAAAATTTTAACATCATTTACTTGTGTTAGGTACATATTAAATTTTATCAACATATTAAACATAATTTTATTGTCTATTTTTTTATTCAAGTTTCATTCTTATGTAATACAAAAAATTTTATAAAAAAAATTGAATTGTTTTTTCCTTGGAGTTTTTATAGCATACCCTGAAGATATTCTAACTCTTATATAAGTTGGTAAAACGTTGGTAACGGAGCCTTTTCCCATGTACAGCATTGACCACGCAGTAAGTGGCTGAGTTCTTACACCAATATAATAAAAAAAAAACCTCATCCGGTTAAGAAAGTTGATCTCACGTTCTATGCGCCACTGTGGCCAAATACAGTTATAAAGATTAATAGAAAAATTTAGGAATTTATTAAATAAATATTGCAGGATTTTTTAAAATAATTTCTTTTAATTCTTTTAATAAAAATAATAATTAAATAAGTAGTTCTCTGTAATTATTTATAAATACAAGATAACTGGTCGCTTTACGGGTTTTTATTTTGAAATATTTAATTGTCTCATATACAAAGTTAAAATAATTTTTACTTTACTTAACGCCATGTCATGCCTAAACCCCATGCCTATATAATAAATACTAAGTCTATTGCTGCAGCCAACTTCATTTTCAAGGAGCCAACCACATAAAAATTAAAAAATATTACTAACATTAAAAGAATTGCAAGTTTTTTTTGAAAAATCGAGAAATTTGATTTTTATACTTTGACTTTTTTAAAATTACTTGAAACTTTTATAATTATTTAAAATATTTTTTTTTGTAATTATAATTACTTTAAAGCAATAAATTATTAAAAATAATTACATTGTAATTATAAGTATCAAAAATAATTACAAAAGTAATTAAATTTCAAAAATAATTACAGAAGTAATTCAAATCCAAATTTTCTTTCTAGCAAATACTTAATTCTTTTGATTGGTAATTGAAATTTTAATGTATCATTACAAAAAATTAAGAAGTAATGATTACCAAATAATGATTACTTAACACAGTATTGAAGTATACCATTTTAATCATTGTTTTACAGGTTTTATTCATAATACTGCACAATTTTGATATTGTTATTTAAGAACTCTGATTTTGTAATAAACTATGACATTTTTCTAATTCATAAATCATAATCTTACTTGTGCATACATTTACATGAAATATACTAAATACAGATTCTCAGAAAGTGCATATATTTTTTAATTATATATATTTACATTTATTCATTATTTTTTTCAACAACAAATTATTTAAAACGAGAGTAGATGATAATCTATTTGTTAGCACACGCCCAAAAAAATTGTTAATTTGATAAAATAAACATTATTTTGAATTAATTAAAACTTAAACAATATTTTTATTTTTTTAGGCCAAATTTTGCCACCACTGAAAATGTAACAAAAGACTAAAATGGAGAAATGAAAAATCTGTGTTCCATTTCCAAAAGAATCTACGAAATGATATCTCATTTCTATTCAAAATAATCAAAATTTATTTAATTAATGAAAACGATACACACATAAATTTTAATTCATACGTTATAACTCACAGAATAGATTTAACGGTAATATCTCCCCGGTTTAATTGTACATATAAACTTTCATTATTTAATAATTACATACCTATAATATAATGTTCATATACATAAGCTTTAGATGTGGATGTAAGAACATATGCTCATGTATTGTAATATTTTCGAAATTTTTCTAAAATTAAACTAACAAAGTTTTCATATAATAACACGGACAACACCCTGTCATAAAAAGTTTTCAAACATCTCTCACAATTTTAAAGCATTTATTTAAATCTCTAGAGACTTTTGTTCATCTCATATTTTATTATACAAATAATATGTATTCAATTCAGTATTACAATATTTATTATTAAAATATAAAATTATTGCCCCCACTTATTTTCAAAGATTATAAAATTATTCTAAATTTTTGAGAATAAACTTGATGTAATTTTATTTTAGTACAATAAGTCAGTTTTCGCCATCGGTTCAGTAGTGATAACACATAATTGTGATAAGCTCGTTTGTAAAGGAATATAAAAAAAAATTATAATATTCTTTTGTTTAATTTTATAAATTTAATTTTTAAATTCTTTAATTTCAATTTAAATATTGAATTATTGAATATTAATAATTAAATTAAATTAAAAATAAAAAATTTAATCATGAATTCATTGCAGAATTTTTTAATATTATTATTTTTATCAGTTGGATTGAATTTTTTGAATGCAGAAAATGAAGAACCGAGTAAGTATTAAACATATAATTTAACTGAAATCAGATACTTTTCTAATCAATATGTATGATAATATCAATAAAATGTAATACTTTAGTTTTTATGCCATAAAAATAGAGATTTTAGAATTAGAAATAGTTAAATCAAGCAAAGAATTGTTCAGGGATGCCCTGATGCTGGAATAAGAACGGTTTTCAAGATCATAGTGTTCAAAGTTTTTGGATAAGTTTTTAAAAATAAAAGATGATAATGAAGTTTATTTAAAAAAAATTATTTTTTAATAATTTATCAAATTATCAGTTTTGATAAATAACAATTAAATTCCCATTACATATACTGGCTAAACTTTAAGTTCTCATCTCTAATTTACATTTTATTATTTTTGTCATCCCTTTCGAGATATTTTAATATAAATGAACAGTGTACAATATACAATTTAAAAAATCTGATCGTTTTTATTTTTTAAAATTTTTTTAAAATATGTTCCTACTTTTCACATGTACAAATTAGTGGGAAGTTTTTTAAAAGCATATGGGGAAAGCTTTGTATAATGCAAAATTCGTTTAAATTATACTAGACCAATTTTTGCTGCTTCCATGTACCCTCTCCCCGTATCGCATTGTATAAATTATATTAAATAAAATATTTACTAAAATTTGAAAAATTTTTTAATATTCAATTAATAATAACGCAATTAGGAGTAAAATTTTTTAAGAACTATAATTGTATATTAATATTACAAAAAAGATATATTGTAAATCGTACCTTAAAATCATAATAACCATCGTCGGTGCATCGTTTAAAAACTTGTTTTCCCTTTTGCAATTATATTCAACGTATACAGGTAACCCTCCTACAACGAGGTAGATAGGTTTTTAAAAAATGCCGCGTTGTATGAAATCACGTTATAGGAGACATTAACTCATTTGTTAACATATTCAAATTGAAATATTTACTAAATCAAAACAAAAATAAAACCACAACTTTCTACAAATCTTTCTACTTTCTTCATAGCTATATGTATATGATTTGACTTTGTCTCGAACATTTTGTTCGTAATCGTGCTAATTCAAAATCGGAACTATCCGCTATCAGGTTTTTAAAAAAATCTTTTATTGAAGTCTGTATGCTCTTGTATCGTAAATCTTTATAAATTTCTTGATAGGGAGATAGACTATTTTGAAGATTCCAACCAAATATTTATTCTCTATTTCTTAGGGGATCGTTCTCTAAAATGTATTCTTCCAACTGCTTCGCCATACTTAAAACTTTCTCGATACTTTTTATTGATTCTTTTATTTTTTACTTCGGCAAGATCATAAGGATGTATTTCGTTTGCCATCAAAAAAATCGCGTTGTAGGAAGTAAGAGTACCGCGTTATGGGAAAATTTAAGCATTTTGCGAACTTTGTTGAAACGATGCCTCATTGTAGCGAAACGGCGTTAAAGAAGTACAACGTTGTAGGAGGGTTAACTGTACAACGTTGAAGGTAATACCCCTTAATAATTGTTTACTTGTAATCTCTCTCATATTATGAATAAATATACTTCCCTTATACTTTTATCCCCAACTCTTTGGGGTTATTTTATATTAGGAACTATCTATGCCATATAATATCTAATTGTTTTATACTAATTAATTAAAAATAAAACTAACAATTAATTAAAAATAAATTAATTTGAGTAATAAATGTACATAAAATTTTTGAAAAACCATATGTTAGATTTACTTAATAACTTTAGTCTGAACGCAATGACTTTCGCGGCCATCAGCGTTTTGGGAATTTATAAAGTTCTGTAGTAAAATGTATTTGTTTTTATAATATTATATTATTTCGCATAAATATCAATATATCAAAAAGGAAAATGTAGCTTGCTAAAACACTGCAAAGCACTTAAAGTTATTCTTTTACAAAAAACCTTTTTTTTTTATAAAAAAAAACATTAAATTAAAAATTCAAATCTTATAGCAGGAACAACGTCAACTGTAGCAGCAGTAGTAGCGTCTACAAATATAACTGCAAAAAAGTTATGGAATGATAATGATATGGACAGATTAAAACGTGATTTATTGAACAACTATGATAAATACTCTAAACCAGCACCAAATCCTGTCGTCTCTGTATGTACAAATGCTAGAGTTATTGATTTAGATGAACATCAAGGTTTATTTAAAATATACCTATGGCTTGTAATTGTAAGTAGTAAAATTTAATTGGTATACAAAAATAAAACCTGCATTGAAAATGTGTAAAACACAATAACAAAAGATTTAAAAAATACTAATATTAAATAATACATAGATATACTAAATCCTATATTTGACCATTAGCATAAGCGTAAAGACGCCGACCTTTTAACTGAAAGTACTCGGGTTCAAACTATTTTACATCATATTAAATAAAGAAATATTGTAACATTGTATAAGTTTATAAAAAAACATATATATATGTATATTTGTGTATTCTTAATTTTATGCAATAGATGCAACTGAGTAATCAACGGCTTAGTGAATATAACGATTAGGGAAACTGAAGCCTAGTCTAAATGGCTTGGTGAATGCCAGGTACTCCTTAAAGGAGTGCGGAAAAACAAACATACTAAATCCATGCTAGGCAACACTTAAAACTACAGGGTGTGTCAACTTGAACTGACTGATTTGAAATGCTTATATTTTTTTTATTTTTTTTTTAAATGTAAGTATAAATACTTATCCACGTATACTTCATCCACGTATATTGTATATCCAGTATAAAGACGGTTTCAGGATAGTCAGTTTAATTTTGGAAAAATATATAATATAAAATAGCCTTTTGAATGAAAATGTGCTTCATCATTCGTAATTGTCAAAAAGTTGGGATTCTCTGAACATAAAAAAATTTAACAATTTAGAAACAAATTAAGTATTTCAAATCGGTCCAAGTTGGCCCACTCTGTATGACAATACTACCAGATAGATATAACTAAAAAATACACTATAAACAAGATCTGAAATAAAATTGTAACAAAACAACACATCAAAGTTAGCTATACGATCACGAACACTTTTGATTTAAAATTTTTAGTGAAATTTTATGCACAGAAACATGTGTCTACAGTATGATTCTATATATAATAATGTAAAAGAGAGAAACAAATAAATTTAGAATTATTTTATAGTTTAGAAGTAGTTTTAAAAAATTCTATTTCTTCCCTAGCCTATCTACATCCGTTTTTCAAAATGCCAATATCTTTTTATTCCTTCACGCACATTAAGAACTAGCTAAAACCGGTGCGCGTTAGGCATAAAAAGTAATGATAGATAGATTACCATCCCAAATTAATTGCTTATATAAACTCGTTAGTCTAATAAAAAATAAAATTTATATTTTTATTTTCTAGAAATGGCAAGATAATAAACTTAGATGGAATCCACAGGAGTATGGTAATATATCGTTCATTAATTTTGCTGTTCATGAAATTTGGGAACCAGAAATTGTATCATTCAACTCAATTGATCCATCATCAGAAAATTATGTTGATACATTAATGATAGCCTATAATAGTGGTTATATGTTATGGGTTCCTCCACATGAATTTAATGTATTTTGTGATATGAATTTTGAAATGTGGCCTTATGATAAACAAAACTGCTCCTTAAAATTGGGAACTTGGGCATCACGTGATATAAAAGTTGTTGCTTCAAATGATGTCAATTGTCTAGATAGTGATTCAGATAGTAGATTTTCTAATGAATGGAAACATACAAAATTTTATACCAAAAATGGAACTGATCCAATAACAAAATATGAATACGTTGAATTTACTTTTGAACTTGAACGTCAGTCGGCATTATATAAAACAATTTTAATTACATCAACAACTTGTATTATTCTATTGATCCTATCAGGATTTTGGTTACCACCAAAGTGCGGAGAAAAGATTTTAATAAATGGAGTATGTGCCATATTAATTGTAGCATTTTTAATGTACTTTGGTCAATTGTTGCCAGCTTTAGCTGACCGTACGCCATTTGTTGGTAAATATTATAAAATCATTTTTAAATCTTTAAATTTAATTTTTTTCTTTTTTTTTTTAAGTAATATTTTTAAGTAGCAGCCTTTTATTAACTGGTATTTCAATGATTATATCTGTAATTGTTCTTTTTATTGCTGATTTTAATCACGAAAAACGTTTACCACAAGGGTTAAGAAGAATTTTGAATGGACCATTTGGAAAAATTTTCTTTTTATCACATTTAAACACAGCTCCAACTTCAATTAATTGTGATGATGAAGAACCGAAAGAAGATGGTAACAGTTCACAAGATCCTCAAATATTTGAATTATCAGCACCAAATACACCAAAGAAATCAATTCAAAATGATTGGATTGTTCTTGCAACTGCAATTGATAGAGTTTTTTTTATCATTTATTGTATTATTTTTGCATCTTTAGCTATTAAGTATTCTGTTTGATTTTCAAATAAATTAAATATTTAAACCTGGCCTGTATTGTATTTTGACTATTTTTTTTTTTACAAATAGCGAGTATTATTTTTTGATTGTATTTCATTTTACTAAAATATTTGTCTATATATGTATTTGCAAGATTGTAAATTTGGAGGGATTTTGCAATTAGGTTCAAAATCAGGATATTTTTCCTGATTTTGAAATGCAGTCAGCTGATATTGTAGACAAATGATATGCTATTGAGTAAAATACGTTATTGTGATAGGAACTCCTTTTACGCCAGTTTCTTGAAGATATGTTATAGAGTAAACTGATTAACATATATTATTAACAATGAATAAATCTTGTATTAAGAATATGAAATAAAATTGTATATAATTAAGCCCAAATATATATGCTTTTAGGTTTTAAGAGTTGTGTATGAGGTATTTGAATCACAATACCAATCCACCCAAAATTTTAGGAATACAAGGGAAATAGGAAGGAATCTCCTTTTACCAAATTTAAAAATTCTAAGATTATTGGTTTCAGAGATATGCCTTGTTTGAACTTGGTCCAATTTTGTCCATTTGCTATACCTGAGTTAATTAAAAATAATCTACAGTACATATACGGCGCCGTGAAATAAAGCCATACGAAATAAAGCCATAAAATGACATTATGCCAATTTTTTCGCGTATGGCTTTAATTCGCATTCAATTGCGAAATAAAGCCATATGGCTTTATTTCGCATTTAAAAATGTAATTTTATTTGTGAAAATAGAAGCAATTTAATTTTCCAAACTTTTTTATTTAAATAGTTAGGAAGGAGTCTTAGAGTTGGTTTCAAAAGCAGGGTTTTACGCTTTTTCCAGAATATTTATATATGTGTATATGTGGGATTCTCAATTAGGAGGGATTTTAGATTTGGATTCAAAAGCAGGATTGCCGCTTTTTCCAGAATATTTATATATGTGTATATGTGGGATTGTTAGTTGGATTCAAAAGCAGGGCTTTACGCTTTTTCCAGAATATTTATATATATGTGTATATGTGGGATTCTCAATTAGGAAGGATTTTGGAGTTGGATTCAAAAGCAAGATTGCCCCCTTTTCCATAATATTTATATTTATTAATTAGGGTTGATTATTTTTTGTATGAAATAGCTATGCCGAATTCTCATACCATTCTTTTCATTATAGTGTTGGATTCAAAATCTAGTTTCAATAATTCAGTTAGCGGGGGTTCGTTGGCGGCAGCCCCCGTAATGAAAATATAATATTATTTAACATGTTTTATTACAGTGTATTAAAAAAAATTAGGAACTTATTAATTTTTTGAATGAATTAGGTATCCGAATTCTTATACCATTCTTTTCATTTTAGTGTTGGATTCAAAATCTAGCTTCAATAATTGAGTTAGTGGGGGTTCGTTGGCGGCAGCCCCCGTAATGAAAATATAATATTATTTAACATGTTTTATTACAGTGTATTAAAAAAATTAGGAACTTATTAATTTTTTGTATGAACTTCTGAAATTTTAGGACTAGATGAATGATATTATTTATCCCCTAAATACTCAAAATTTAGGGGATAAAAAAAGGAATAGCGGACTCAAAAAAAATTATTATGTTAATACCGTTATTTTTTGAATAAACAAGCTTTAAATGATTTTTTTTATTTAAAAATAGGAAACTTTTAATTTCCCGGTCCAATTTCGCGCCACCACATATACAGTATATGTAAAAATATAAAAAACCTGCAGTATTTTATTAGACTGCACTATTCTGAAAAATTAGCTGGAAAATACAAAGCTTTGCTAAAAAATAAAACACCTGTTTTTTTTTTTTAGTAATAATAGAAGATTTTACTTTTTTGCTACTAGATGGAAGCGTGTCATATGCCTATATTTTATTTATCCGTAGTATTATTTAACTAATATTTCATTTCATCACTTTTGACAAAATTTTAAATACATAGCTTAATAAGCTTTACAAAGAAAATATAAGTTGAAAGGCAGGTCTTCGAACCTCTTCGACCTTGGTCATACCTAATACCTAAAATTAATTACTATTGACAAAATTTCGGTTATCCATCTTTATTAGTTATAGAGTAATAGCTCATATAAAATAAAAAGTTGTATGGCAGCAATAATAATATGTCTTACAGTCATACGGGGATAATAATTAATATTGTAATTATAAATAAATAGAAAGTGTTTAATTTAAGAAGCCCAAATTGCAAATACGCAAAGGATTATAATATAAAAAAATAATCTGGATCAAAAGAAATTCTTCTTAGCTTCTTCCTGGATCTATAGATATACGAATGTACAAAAAGGCTTGAGTTAAATGATATTTGTGAGTTTTGACAATAAATGGTTTGTGCTTTTTTATAACATGAATTCTTGCAGAACGTTTTTATTTATAAACTAAGAATACGTAACTTAAAAGCGGGACGATATCCTAAATAATATAAATTGTATGAAACTACAATAGAAAAATAAAAAACTGATTAGGGATGACTTTTTCTCTACATAATTATTGCTAGTTGGTATTTTAAAGCACCGAAATTATTATTGAAAGTGATAAAATATTGATATATATATATTATATGTGTATATTTTCTGCTACTGAATTCCACATAATTTTGTTCCATCCATTGTTTAAAAGAAATTTGTATTTTCCAATTTCGTCTTCAGTAGTGATAAATCCAGTTTTATTTTAAAAAAATTTAGGAATTATGATCATGAAATCTTTTTATTTAATTTCTGTGTTTTTTTTTATATTTATTTATATTTCAAATTAACAGATGCCTATTGAACAAATGCTGTTTTTTAGGCTATAGTTAAATGAATAAGTTAAAAAACACAACTCCTATTACATCCAATAGGCATTTTACGTGCACAGTTGAATGCAGCCATTTTAAAAATACAGGCAGCATTTGTTTGACGGTAAAACTAGTAAGCAAGTATTCAATTAATTTTATCAACTCAAATTTATAATATAAAATTTAATTAATACACAATAAACATATGGAAATTAAATTCAGAATTACATTAACAGTAATTTGTATTTATTTGTTCTTTGGATTATGTGCAACCAATATTCTATACGATCGGGTCGGGACATCATTTATACATATGAATAATATTAATAGTTTCTAAATTTTTTTTTCTTATCAGGATTCTGCTTACGGACAGCACCCTGTCATAAAAAATTTTCAAACATCTCTCACAATGTAATAGAATTTATCCTAGAGATTTTACTCATCTTTATACCCGTATGATTATAGGTCAAAAGGGTATAATAAATTTGCGATTACGTTTATGACGCAAAGAAGGAGGGGAGTAGATATAGACTTAAAGGTATGGATGGGATCAGAATTGAAAAGTAAAATCGATTTAGCTATGTATGTCCGTCCTGCCATCGCTATAGGAATCCAGCCATTTTGGTATATCTATACTATACATATAAAAGCGAAAGTTTGTTTGTTTGTTTGCATATTACGAATAAACTCCTTAACTGCCGAGCCGATTCGAAAGAATCATAGGCCCAAAAATTTTGCTCTAACGGACCGCCAAGTTGGGGCTGTGGTGCAAGTATTTAAATTTTTTTGTTCTAAAATGAAAACGGTTTGACCAATTGACTTCAAATTTTGTATACGTGATGCTCATTGAGAATTAAGTTAACACTATTAACAGTTTTGGGATTTGTTAACCCATGTCGGCCCGACGGTTGGTCAAAAAAATTTTGGGTCCAAATTTAGTCAGATTTTACGAAAAGAAAGCCGCAAAAAAAATTTTGTTGGGTTCCATTAACCCATTACGGCCCAACAGCTTTTTATAGGTTTTTTCAATACGTTAACATTATTAACATATATAAAAATAGAATTAATTAGTGGAAAAGTTTCGACGAGCTGCTTTATTTCAACTTACCTGAAAGCCTAATAAGTTGTGTATTTAAAATTTTGCCAAAAGTAATTAACCGAATGATATAATGTTTATATTACAACCATACTGGTATCCTAAGAGTTGACACAGTCAACTCTACTACACTCTTCCTCGTTTTTTTTAATTAAACATATATGTATTGAAATTTGCAATATTTATTATTAACATATAAAACTTTTGCCCCCACTTATTTCCAAAGATTATAATATTATTCTAAGTTCTGGAGAATAAACTTGAAGTAATTTTATTTTAATACAATAAGTCAGTTTTCACCATCGGTTCAGTAGAGGGAACTGCATAATTGTGATAAGTTCAACAAAAAGTTCTTACTTAATATTAAGAACATTTTTTTTAGTTTTATACAGGAATATAAAAAAATTTAAATTTTTTTGATTATTTTCTATAATTTGAATTTTTTAAATTTTAAGTTCAATTTAATTATTGAAAAAAAAACATGAATTCACTGCAGAATTTATTAATTATATTATTTTTATCAGTAGGATTAAATTTTTTAAAAGCAGAAATTGAAGAACCGGGTATGAATTTAATAGCAATTAAATTAGTTACATACTTATTTAATTATAAATATTGTTATTGTACAAATACAATATCTATGCTCTATATATGAACTGAGGTAATATAGGAGAAGAATTAAATCATGCTAAGAACTATATTGAGATATGTGGGACTATACCTAACCGTTCCTGGGATCACCGTGTACATAAAGTTTATTTAAGAAAATTTTTAAATAGTAAAAAGTATCAGTTTTGATAAATAACAGTTTAAGTTCCCATTTCGTATGGAGATCTTTGAATAATGTTAACTTTATGTAGACGATTAGGAATAAATAGCCGCTTCATCAAAAATTATCATTCAATATTAAAAATGTTTATGAAATATTACACCGTGTTTCACAAATAAGATTAAATTTATTTAATTTTCAAATTCTTAGTTTACATCTTCCATAACGGGTGAGGCCAATCTTACGCCAACCCGCAATTTGGCTGGTCGCAGTGGTTTTTTTTTTTTTTAATGGCACCTTTTACGCACTTACTGTTCACTGTTAATATATATTCACCTGAATATATATGTGCATGTCGTAACAGGGGAATTATTATATTAATTTTAAACATGAGATAGTACTACGGCTTATAACATATACAAATTTCTTAGATGTTCAATAAATACAGTTCTATTGTTTTTTATTTTGTAATAATTTTGTATTAGAGTTATATGGCATTCTATATCTGTGAGTTATATTATTCAATTAAATTACTTGTTTATATTGTTATGTTAATGTATTTTTTTTTTTTATTAAAGATATATTGATTCATTAATTTGAACCCAATGGTGAATCGTAGATAAGGCGAGTCGAGTACCAGATAAAAGTTTTCACTTTCACTGAGATTCGAACCCGGGTCTTTCGTATAAAAGTTCGGCACTCTAACCACTGTACTATAACCCAACCGTTATATGGTTATTGAATTGAACATTTTTTGCCATATGTTGCAATGAAATCTTTGACCAGTCTCAAATTTTTTTTACTAGATGCAAGTGCAGTATACTATATACTTTAAATTATTGTCCCTGCACAATTAAAATTAATCATTATTGTCCTTGTATGATTTCATTGAAGATTTTCATTTATTATTACACTAACTGATTAAGCCATCATTTGTAGGTATTAGTAGGTTAGTAAATGAGAAAAAAAAGAATGTTAAGCAAAAAAAAAAAATTAGAATGTTAAGCAATAAAAAGAATAAAGTACAAAAAATTAGACAAAAAATCATGAAGATTTTTAGATTTTATATTTTAGACTACGGTAGTTGATTAATTTATTTGTGTCCAAACCACTATTAACGTTCATGCTTGCGTAAAGTCTGACTTTTAATGTTAGTTTGTTTACATTAATATCGAAAAGCTCAGACAGTGAGTTGGTTTCTCTTGGCATTCGCGTAATAGATTCAAACTTCCCGTAATCTGTCGAATGGTATGCTATATAAAAGAATTCTATAGTTCTTAAATTGCTCGGATTATCCCTAAATCTCATTTGTTCACGAATACAGGGTTAGATAATTTCGCCGCGCATAATCAGAGAGAGTGTACCTTCATAAGGGGAAAGACGGTTTGGATCAGTTCATGGTAGATTGCGCAAAGCAAACCTTAAAAATCTCTTTTAAACTGATTCAATACGAAAAATATCAATATCACGATACGGTGACCAAACTTGACTTGAATATTCAAGGATTCGTCTAACGTAGGTAAAGATGTTTCGTGATATATGGGTCGCAAAACCCTTTGACCAACGGATAATGAAGCCTAAAGTTTAATTAGCCTTGTTAACCTTGCTATATTGATCATTATAGGAGTCAAAAAATTAACGTCCTATTAACCATATGAGAAAGAAATTAAAAAATGAAATGAAATATTAATTACTTGTTTCTAAGAAACTTTTATATATTATCTATATTGATTTTAATTAGGTGTATGGATTAATTATAAATAAATAAATTTAAGTAAGTATATTAAATGACGTATATAAAATTTTAAAAAACTTTATATTAGTTTGACTTAATAGCTTTTGTCTAAATACAATGAATTGCATACCCATCAGCGATTTTGGAACTTGAAAAGAGACAAGTACTTTACTAATATCTGCTAATATATTTTAATATTTATATATAAACAAATAATTAAAATATGCAAATTTTGCAGCAGGAGTAACTTCAAAAGCAACAGCATCATTGGCGGCTAAAAACATAACTACAAAAAAGTTATGGAATGATAACGATATAGACAGGTTAAAACGTTATTTATTTAATAATTATGATAAATATTCTAAGCCTTCACCAAATCCTGTCGTATCTTTGTGTACTCATCCTCAAGTTACTGATATAGATGAACATCATGGTTTATTTAAAATTTATGTAATGCTTTCAGTTGTAAGTAAATGTTAAAAAAATAATAAACAAAAAAAAATATACAAAGCATTAACAAAATTTTTAAAAATGCTAATATGTATTAATATATGCTAAGTACAATCCTAAAGAACACTTTGGTTCTAAAAATCCACAACCCTAACTTAGTCTATCCCGTGGTGCAATAACTATTATAGAATTAGAATATTAATATTATCCTAGTAAAAAAATTTTAAATAATTATATTTTCTAGAAATGGCAAGATAACAAACTTAGATGGAATCCACAGGAGTATGGTAATATAACGTTTCTTAATTTTGCTGTTCATGAAATTTGGCAACCAGAAATTGTATCTTTAAATTCAATTGATCCATCATCAGAAAATTATTTTGATACTTTAATAATAGGATTCGATAATGGTGATATGTTATGGGCTCCTCCACATGAATTTAATGTATTTTGTGATATGAATTTTGAAATGTGGCCTTATGACAAACAAAATTGTACCTTAAAATTAGGCACTTGGGCATCACGTGACATAAAAGTTGTTGCAAATGATGCTGATTGTATTGATAGTAATATAGATGATATATTTTCTAATAAATGGAAACATACAAAATTTGCAACATACAAAAATAGAACTGATCCAATAACAAAATATGAATACGTTGAAATTATTTTTGAAGTAGAACGTCAATCGCCATTATATAATACTGTTTTAAAAACGTTAACAACTTGTATGGTTTTATTGATCCTAACGGGATTTTGGTTACCGCCAAATTGTGGAGAAAAAATTTTAATAAATGGGGTATGTTCAATATTAATTGTTTCACTTTTAATGCATTTCGGTCAATTATTACCAGCTTTAGCTAGCCGTACACCACTTGTGGGTAAATATTATTAGTCGTTTTTTAATATTTAAATTTAATTTTTTTATTTTTTAAGTGATATTTTTAAGTAGCAGTCTTTTATTGAATTGTATTGCAATGATTATATCTGTAATTGTTCTTTTTATTGCTGATTTTAATCACAAAACAATTTTACCTCAATGGTTAAGAAGAGTTTTGAACGGACAAGTTGGAAATATTTTCTATTTAACAAATACAGCTCCAACTTTAATTAGTTTTTATGATGAAGAATTGGAAGAAGATAGTATGATTTCGCAAGATCTTCAAATATTTCAACTATCAGTACCAAATACGCCAAAGAAATTAATTCAAAATGATTGGATTATTCTTGCAACTGCAATTGATAGAGTTTTTTTTATCATTTATTGTATAATTTTTGCATCTTTAGCTATTAAGTATTCTGTTTGATTTTCAAATAAATTTAATATTTAAACAACAGTATTCAAGTTTCCAATTTAAAATACAAATTTTATTAAAAATGACAACGATCCTTTGAATGACTCAGCCTATATTTTTTAAGATTATTAGTTTAAAAAAAATTATCGCACGATTAATTAAAATAAAATAACATTAAAATTTTAGTATCTTTCTGAAATATCTAATATAAAAAGGTTTTTTCTATAAAATTCGTCTTGGGTTATTTTGCACATAAGGGTGTCATTTGCCTTTGGTTTGGTGTAATTTAATCATTTAAGTCTTGCGATAGTAACTTCTTTTAAGTAACTTCTTTAGTGTTTCCATATTTTTGCTTTAATATCGTTAATATAAGGAAAAAAATTATGTATCACCTTAAATTAAAATAAAACGTTCTTTTTTTCCAAAAACATTTAATATTTATTTACATTACTATTTTTTTGACAGTACCAAAAACAAAGAAAATAAAAAAATTAACTAAAAATTTATTTTAAATAAAAAAAAAAACATTTACAAATTATTTTACTAGTAGTTAATATTGGTTCTTTTAACATGTTATATATTTCTTATAATTTAAAAGTATTTTTTGGCATCTCCCTATTTAATTTATACACTAATAAAAAAAAAATATATTTATTTTAAAATAACATTTTAGCTTTACTAAACTCCTGAAAATAATATAACTAATTTTAGATATAAATTAAATATTAATTTTTAATATATATAATTATAATATTATTTGCCTTTAAATATAAATATTTGAATATCATAAAATCATTTAATATATTTTTAGAATATTGTATATTTTTATTTTTGTTATGTGAACCATGTATATGTGAAAAATCTATTTTAAATTTTGTTTTAAAATAGTTTACTTCGAATTGCATTTACAAATATGTTAGAATTTAGATTTATAAAGTTTTTTGTCAAACAGAAAGGGTACTATATATTAGGTACTCTGTATAATAATTTAGAATTTAAGATTCAAATTTAGTTTTCTATAAAATTAAACTTCAACCATTTGTATTGTTGGCTTTGTTTGTTTTTTTTTTGCTATTTTGTAATTTAACTGTTTTGGTTTTGTATTTTAAAACAATGGAATTCTAAACTAAATTATTTATATTTAAATAAGAAGAATATTCTAATTAGAAAATATTTTATTGTCTTTAATTAAATTATCTGTCTTACATGATATATTCCTTTAATAAAATTATCTGCATTACATGATTTAATTGATTATAAGATCTAATAAATTTTTGGAAGGAAATATAAAATAAATTATAAAAAGTTTTTGTTATATAAATTTAGAAATACAAACAATTTACTTAAAAAAAATCTATAAAAACTTCATTTTGAAATTTTATGAAAATATTTTCGTAAATGTAATAATATAATTTTATTTAAATACCAACTGACAATTAATATAAAGTAAAGAACAAATATTTTTTTTATTTAAATAGAAAAGTTAATATTTCTAAATTAAAAGAATTTGCATAAAAAAGTTAACTAATATTATTTTAAAAATACATATTGTAGATTTTAAATGTCTGTTTTAAATTAAAAAAAAAAAATAATTTCCAAGAATAAAAGATGCCATACATAAAATTTAGTCCTGGAAAAATAAATATTTTTGATCTATTTTGAATAGGAAGAATTTCAACTTAAAAAAAAAAAATCACTTTTTTTTTTACAAATATAGTATTGGCAGTTATTCTCCAATATAATTTTAAATCACTAATATTTTTACAAATATTCAAATTAATAAATAAAATATTACTGGTAAATAAGCTAAATATTTTTTTTTAACCTTTTTATTAATAGTCAGGTAAAATTAAAATATATTACTTTGGTATTTTAGAAATAATAATACATAATTTCTTAACACTAATAAAAATGCATTCTTAGTTATTGACAAATATAACAATTAACGATCAATACTATTCTTATACTAAAAACAAACATTATTATTTTTTTAAAGTCTTAAAGTATGGAAAAAATGTTGATAATGAAAATTTGTTCTTTTGTAAAAAATATTGATGTGTAGTAACTGTAACTAAGAAAAAATAAAATTTATTTTACAAATATTTAATGCATCTTTAATGCATATTTAAATTAAATAACATGTTTATATTTTTTTACAACTTTAAAAGAATGCATTTGTAATACATTTTGTTAAATTTTTAATTAAATATTAAAAATCAATCTCTTATAACATATATATTTTAAATTAAATTGTGCAATTTAATAAAAATTTTGGTTTACTTTAATTTGCGCTAATATCATTTTCAATTAAATAGAATTGTATTAAACTATAGAAAATATTAAAAGAAAAATAATTTATTTAGAAATAAATTTTGTTAAATAAATATATATAAAAAAAAATTGTTTAAATACAAAACTGAATTCAACAGAACAGATACATATTATCTATTTAATAAATACACGGAGAAATAATTTACAAAACTGTAGACAATATACATAAGACATATAAATAAATTTTATATATTCAAATAAAAGTCACTTTACTGCTTAGATGAGTAAAACTAAAATAAAATTGTCGATTAATGTGCAAAATTAAATCTTGAAACAGTTCTACGAAATAACCAATGAAAAACATGTTGAATTCTGGTTCCAATCCAACTGCAAAAGCCACCAACTGATAAAATTTTTGAGCTCCAGTATTTAATATGATCTGTGCAATGAAGTTAAGGAATTTTACAATTTATTTAATAATCAACTGAAATCAACTTTTTCAAAAGCTTTCAGTATTTTAAATTATATGTTAAAAAGATTTTGAAAATAAAAGAAAAAAGTTATGTAAAGAATAAAGTATCACAAAAATAAAAACAAAATATATAAAACAATGTAAAATAAAAATTTTGTTTTGAAAAGGATATAATAAACCCCAAGGTGGATGACCTCCATTTATATATGTCACATAGGTAAAACCATCTTTTCCTTTTCCCCGAATATTATAATAATATGGTAAAAACGAGTGTAAATGAAATCTAAAAATAAAAAAGCACTTAATACAATTTATATTTTTAAAATGTTTAAAAAGATAATACTTTCGTTTTTCATAGAACAATATTGCTGGTTGATTAGTAGTTAACACATGAAGGAAAATAGCTTTCACACTAAATCTTTCTGCAGTCGTTAAATGATGTATTAAAGAATCTAGTAATAAAGAAGCTATTCCATTACGTCTATGTTTTCTATGAACACCTAGTGATAAAATATATCCAACATCAGCCGTTCTACCCATTGAGTCGGGTAAAATTCCTTTGTCCTAAATAACAGAATAATTGAAGTAAATTACTTTGTTTATGAATAAAAAAATTTTATTAATAAAAAAAAAATACCTCTTTACTTAAATGGCGATAAGGTCTTATTTCAGCAACGATTAAACCAATAATAGCTAAATTGTAAACAGCCGCTAAGGCAAAAAATCGTGAACTTGAGGTAATAGCTTCATACCACGCAAGTGGATAATCAATTGGAAACCAATCTTGGCATAAAGTTCGAACCTAAAATATATTTGTTTTTATTTTTTGAAAATAAATACACAGTTGCACTATATAATTTATATAAAATGTGTTAATATTTAATAAATGATTATACATCGTCGATATCATCTGGACAAAGAAATCTCAACTGGACATCCGTAATAGAACAAAGAGGTACTTGATCACTTGGAATTTTATTTCTACCATTTTCATCACATTTTTGAGGATGATACCTGAATTTTAATTAATTTTAATAAATAATTGAATAAAATTTAGGCCAAAATTTAAAAAAATAAACATAATTACCATGTAAACTGCGCCATCCATATAGTTTAATTACACTAAAATTTAATTATATTACTTAAATTAAAAGTTTAAGGCTCTTTTAAATAACTTGATAATTTTAACTTTAAATTCTTATAATTTAATATATTTCATTTAATTTGTCATTTGCATTGTTATTGTAAAAATAAACACCTACAAACTTAAAAACTTTTGAGCTGTGTTACCATACCATATAGGCACAGTTTAAATAATTATAATCCCTTGTGAAGAAATTTCAATAAAGTTCATTATATTTATTGAAATTTTATGTGAGCGAATTAATGTGAGTTAAAATTGAAATGTTTAATTAAGATTAACAAAATTTGTATTTTAAATCCAATAAATACAATAACAATTAACAGCCTTCAGTTTGAAATCTGAATTTTGTGATTTCAATAGTGTATTTTGCATTAATTTAATAAATTATTTAAAAGTACAATTCCCAAAAATTACAACCCTATTTCATTTAGTACTTATTTAATTTTTCCAGATGTTGAAAAGCAAGTTTGACATTTTCAATATGTTTTTAATTATTATTTTGTAAACAAAAAAAATAAAGGAAGAAAATAATATTTATTATGGTTTACAAATTAAAATTGAAAAGGAAAAAACATTTTCCATTTTTACAAAATAATTCTTTACCATTTCCATTGTTGAAAACGGATGAAAAAATTCCTGCATTATTTAATGGATTTTCTGTTGAAATAACTGAATGTTCATATTTTGGAGTAATACATAATAATGGTTGTTATGGGAAAGGATCCATTTCGAGAAGTACTCCAAAAATTTTAAAGAAAAGTGGAAAGGATTTAACTGATGATGTGAATAACACTACCGAAACATTAATTCTTGATTTAGAAGAAGCTTTTTTTTTAACGCACTTTGTAAACGTCCTTGAAATAAAAAATATTAAAGAAGAAACAATTGATGATTATGAACTGTTTACTAAGTTTTGTAAAATTAAATCAAATTTCATTGATTCTTTAATAGTTTATTTATATTTAAAATCAAATGAATGGATAATTAAAAGTGGAATTAAATTTGGTGCAAACTTTTGTAAGATAGTTGAAACTATTATTTGCATTTGTTGAAATAATTTATTTTTAGTGTTATACAAGGGTAATGTTGGCTTATATCATGCAAGTTTTGTAGCTATTATAGTAAATAATATTGCTGTATCTACAAGGAATATTCAAGTCATTCAAAGAGTAGCTGAATCAGCTAATAAAGACGTAATGATTTTACAAACTATCAAACCAAGTAATTTAAATTTAGAAAATAGGCAGGAAGTACTAGCCAGACTAACTGATTTTAAAGTACAGGAAGTAATATTAAAACGATTTGATTTTTCTAAAAACAAATAAATTTATATTTTTTGTAATATATTAACATGAGTTTAACAATTATAGTTCCGTATTTTCAATACATATGTTACATTTTTTGTACCCTAGTTTTGTTAGGTATTCCAGTTTTACGGTATTCAGTTCGTTCGGCTAAATAAATTTTTTTACACTCATTTTTAAAATCTTCATTTTGGTACCATTTACCTAAACAATCTTTAAGGGCGCTATTTTGACCCCTACATTTAACTACCATTAATATATTATTTGCTTTGCAACATAATTCAAATTCTTTGACTTCTTTAGAACAGTGGGTTGCTTTGGCTCGATCCCTCATAATTTTTGGAATCAAAACTTCTGACTCGACGCGGCGTAAAGAAGTATCATTTGGATCACCTACAAAGTTCTATATATTTAATTTAATTTACATAAAAAAATTTAAAACAAATTACCTAGGCCATGAGGACCACCTAAATTATTATAAGCAGCTCGTTTATTTGTTGATTCTGATTCAAAAGTTGCTGCCATTTTTAATTAAAACTCTTTTAGGAAAATAAATCAATTTTTGAAATAAGTTTTTATTAAAAAAATATTTTTTTATTAACTTATTTGAACCAGCTGAATTTGACATTTCAGTACCAAAAACCAAAATAAAACTTGACATTCAGTTGTCAAAGTTATACAATTTTGAGAAGTCTTTTATTTTTTAAACGCGTCTTTTAAAAATTAGTTGTCAAATATGTTAACTTCTTTCAAAATTGATATAGATATTTTGGAAGAAGTCACAAGACCCAGCCAGCTGTCAGGTGAGCAAAAATTGATTTTCGTCGTAGAAAATTTTAAACTTTCCTTAAATAATTAAATTTTATTTCAGAACAAACTACATTAAAATAATATATTTTAAGAAAAAAATTTTAAAATGTCAGCCCCAAATGTAAAAGCTATGATTCCCCAACTACCAGAAGAAAATATTGGTAAGTTAGCAACAATTTAAATCACAAGATCCTTTATTCAAACATATTTTATATTTAAATTTTTTTGTAATTGAATAAAACAAAGAATTGTACATTTCATTTAAGTAATATAATGAAATTGAAAATAATTTTTAGATATGATTGCTGCAACAAGTGTATTGCAGCAACAAGCAGGGGATGTTCGTCAAAATAAGCCTAATTGGCAAACTTATTCTCAATCTAAAATAATATCTAATGATGAATTCCAATGCGTTACGGCTCTAGATGGACCAGAACGTGCTGATTATTTACAAAAACAACCCAGCCAAACAGCTAAAACTCTTTTAAACATGATTTCACATATTACAAAAGACCAGACAATTCAATACTTATTAGTTATGATTGATGATATTCTACAAGAAGATCGTACAAGGGTTAACATATTTCATGATTATTCAGCTAAACGTAAACAAGAAGTATGGGGAGCCTTTCTAAATTTATTAAATCGTCAAGATCCTTTTATTGTTAATATGTCATCAAGAATTATTGCCAAATTGGCTTGCTGGGGTAAAATTATGATGCCTAAATCGGATTTAAATTTCTATTTACAATTTTTGAAGGATCAATTAGTTGAACATGTAAGTTTTTTTTTAACGAATTATACGTATATATTTAAGTTGCATAATACTTATTGATAAATTTAAAAATAATATAAATTGATATTTAAATCTACATCTACTAACAATTATTGTACTGAAACATAACCCAATGCACTTTATTCATAACGGTAGTAAATCTAATATCCATAGTAATAAGTACTAAAAACAATATGCTCGTAGAAGAAATCAGAAATAACAATATTTGTGAAATATAATTAATGCTAATAAATACAAGTCTCGCAGCTTTGTATTCTTAACAATTAATTTTAAATGTGTGAAATTTTGTGATTTAAAAAAACATGTATTCTAAGTTTGATATGATAAAATCCAATAAATTGTTTGTGAATTGAGATTTATTGTCAATAATTTTGCATATGTTTTAAAAAGATTAATATCCATATGATGTGACATGTGAATATCTTGTTGATAGAAATTATAAAAGATCAACATTTATTTATATTTTAATCGACTACATTAAAGGGCAAAAATTGCAGCTGATTTTTTTTTAATTTAAAGTATAACATCGATATGAAATTTTGGAATGGCTTAAATGTTTTGGTTTTGTGAATTAAAAGTTTTAATTTTTTAAATATTCGCAAATTAGATAATAAGTAGACGAATTAATACTTTAGCTTCTAAATTATTAACGCTTTACTTAATAAAATAGTTACTTATTTCCACAATTTATGCATACAAAAAATACTTTTTCGAAGAAACGAAAACACATATTAAGAGAATTTTGTGGTACTGTTTGTTTTTCTTCCAATAATATTTAAAATAAAAGTAATATATGCTTTGATCAAATACATTTTCTTTCATAACTTTAATTGGAATGATAAAAAATTAAAAAAATTTAATGCATTTTATTGTCATAAAAAACTCTTTATTAATTTAAAAAAAGCTTTAGTAATTTAAAATTCT
Organism: Dolichopus griseipennis; assembly: GCA_963082915.1. Taxonomy (NCBI): domain Eukaryota; kingdom Metazoa; phylum Arthropoda; class Insecta; order Diptera; family Dolichopodidae; genus Dolichopus; species Dolichopus griseipennis. Next base: position 55,003,655 of record OY720444.1, on the reverse strand, counting down.
TCAAAACTTCCATTATCATTTTTTAGTAGTATTTTTTTTTTGTCTTGTGCATCAAATATAAATCATAAAAAAATGAAAGTTATTAAATTCATTTGGGTATTTTTGAATACTTCTACTTTTGAGTGTTTTTGACCATTATATCATTATTTTTTGCTTTATTACAAAATTAATGAGAAATTGTTATGTCATAAATTTTTGTTTTCAAATGTATTATATTTTAAATTTTTTATTTTATTTTATACTTGATATTTTGCAATAACATTATATAATAAATATCAACGGACAATATTTTGTTTTATATCACACAAATCTTTAAATATATGTATTTGAATTAATTGTGTGATCACATTTAACAAAATAAAAAAAATATGATAATGTATGAATATTGTATAAATCAATCAACCTATGAAAGGCCAATACATATGTAAAAGAAATGGCAGAACTAGCTAAACGTATAACAACTGTTGTACATTTACATGGTCATCATAGTCACGGTCATGGACATGGTCATGGACATGGACATCATGAAAAATATCAGGTTCATAATCATGGTAATGGTCATCAAAATCAAGCAGGACATGAAACCTACAAGGAGATTGTAGATGGATCAGCACCTAACACACCGACAGATGGAAAGCATCCAGAAATTCCGGTATTGTGTTGTGTGGTTTTTAAAAAGAAACGATTAAGTAAAACAAAATTTTAAAATGTTTTTAACGCGATCGGTTGCAAGTTATAAACTTGAATTTAATTCGAAAGAGAAACTGTATGATAAATATTATTTTTTTTAATTATCCCTTAATTAATTTTTTAACGAATTTATAAATAGCCAATAATAATTGAAATTCATTTCTGTTAGACTAAAAATTATTGGTTGATAAATAGGATACATTTATAAGTTAAAAAATCTTAATTAATACACTAACCACTTCCCAGTTGTCAGCATTTATTATAAGATATTAAAGCAAAGGATATTAAAGGACTTTCACCAGGTGACAGAAGTATTACTTTTATATTAAATAAAAGATTTATTGATGTAGATATTTTTTCGGTGTCGTATGAGCAAATTAATCAAATAATATTAGCAAACCTTAACATTTCTCTTAAACTAACTAAATTCTTTATAATATTATAAAAATTTTAATAATTTTATTTTATTCGTTTTTATGTTACAAATAGAGCAATGAATATATTCAGTCCGTTGGCCGTTGTTTACAGATGATGTTGCGTGTTGATGAATATCGTTTTGCTTTTGTTTCAGTTGATGGCATAAGTACAATTATTAGCATCTTATCGTCTAGAGTTAATTTCCAGGTAAAATTCCTTTTAAATAATAATTTATTACTTTTCAAATTTTAACAATATTAAATTATTTAAAAAATATTCTAGGTTCAATATCAACTTGTTTTTTGCTTATGGGTTTTAACTTTTAATCCGTTATTGGCTGAAAAAATGAATAAATTTAATGTTATCCCAATATTGGCAGACATTTTGAATGACTGTGCTAAAGAAAAGGTATATAATATTAAAATATTATTCTATTTTTTCATATCTAAAATAATATTTCAGGTGACACGAATAATTTTGGCTGTATTCCGCAATTTAATCGAAAAACCAGAAGAGCAACCAATTGCTAAAGAACATTGTATTGCAATGGTTCAATCAAAAGTATTAAAACAGATTTCAATCTTACAACAACGTCGTTTTGATGATGAAGATATAATTTCTGATATTGAATTTTTAAGTGAAAAATTACAAAATTCGGTTCAAGATTTATCATCATTTGATGAGTACGCCACTGAAATAAAGAGCGGTCGTTTAGAATGGTCACCTGTTCATAAATCAGCCAAATTTTGGCGTGAAAACGCTCAGCGTTTAAATGAAAGAAATTATGAGTTATTGAGAATTTTAGTTCATTTATTAGAAACATCAAGAGATCCTTTGGTATTATCAGTTGCTAGTTACGATGTTGGTGAATATGTTAGACATTATCCAAGAGGAAAACAGTAAGATTTTTTTTTGTATTTTTATTATTCTTTGTTAATTTTAATGTTTATCATAGTGTCATTGAACAGCTTGGTGGAAAACAGTTAGTTATGCAACTTCTTAGTCATGAAGATGCCAATGTTCGCTATGAAGCTTTGTTAGCCGTTCAAAAATTAATGGTCCATAACTGGTAAATTATTTTATTCTTTTTTCAATTTAATTTAATTTTTAATGGTTAGTTGTTTTTTTAATCTAAAGAAAAATTTACGAATTCAAATTAAAATATATTAAAATTATATGTTATTATAAATTTTCCTATTTAAATTAAATAAGGACTGGGTTAGAAAGCTATTTTGTTCAATACAATAAAGACAATCCAATGTAAAGAAGGCTATTTTAATTTTTAAAAATCTAATCAAGTTTCATCAGCTTCATGCATGTAGTTAAAATTAAGATTAAGAAATTTTAATTTAAAGCAAGTATTTATTATTTTTCAACAAGATTCAAGAAATTATTTGTATTTGCAGATTCAAGTAATGTATTAATAAGTTCTTATTTAGTTTTACAATTAAAAACCAAGTTAATTTTTTTTAAATATATTTTTAAAGACTGAAATTGTTTTAATATTTGTTAATGCTTTTTTTACAATGTTGCAACAATTGATATACAAATTCAAATAATCAAAATGCTATAATAATTCTAAAATATTGAAAAAAATACGACGGCTACAGTTTTCGAGTTATAAATATACATAATTTATTTTTATTTACAGGAATTTAATAAAACTTGTACATTTTAAAATTGAATTTATACTTTTAGGGAGTATCTCGGCAAACAATTGGAAAAGGATTCAGAGAAACCAAATCAAAAACCAATCAGTGGAAAAGCATAATTTATCATACAAAAAATATTATATTAAACTTTTAAACTTTCTGATAAATTTCAAATTTTATTCAACAATTGATGAAAAAATATTTTATGTTTTAAATTTTTAAAAATGTTCATTAAATTTTTAGATCGCATTCCAAACCTTTATTTTTATTTTTTTTTGTATAAATAATAAAACCTTAAAAAGTTTAAATATTTATTTTGAGCTGTTTTCAATGTTCTAACAGTTAGGAGAAAATTTGAAATTTTACAGAAAATTATTTGTTAAAGAATATTTAGTTAAAATGTTTCTTGTTGTATTAAAGTTACAATTAAATACGACTTAAGAGCTATTTATAGATTATAAAAATAATTTTGTTGTTATATTTTATTGAAAGTTTTTTTTTGTTGAAGAATGTGGTATGACTTCATTTTTCTAATAATTTTATTACAATTGTATATAAGAAATCTTCGATTTAACGGAAATATATTTTAAAGATTTAATAAATAATGATAATAAATAAAGAACAATACATAGGAAATATCATATATAATAAAAAAAAAATTTGTAAAAACAATTTAAGTATATAGCTGTTTTTTCCTTTAAATATTTTAATTTCCTAAGTATTATACAGTAAATATTATTAAAAAAAAAATTAAATGTCGTTAACTAAAAGCAATGAAATAAAAAATGGGTGTGTATTATTTTAAAAATGTTCATAGTTTTTGAATTCATAACATTATTATTCTGTAAAAATATTTAATAAATAGTTTTACTCAATCAACTTGATTTTTTTTTATATTTTATTCTCTTAATTATATAGGTTAGCTAATTATGCTTTCTTTAATATTGGTACAAATTTTGTTGATAATGCATTTATTATAATTTCTCAGTTTTATTCAATTTTGCATCTTTTTCTACCAAAATTATACCATAGGTTCAGCCTACTTATACCATAATTTTATACTGCAGTAAGAGGGAAGGTAATGTGTGGGTGTGTATTGTACATTAAATCACAAATATAACGTGGAACAGCACTAGACAATAAATTGTATTTTATATATCTTATAATCACTTTGTATTGAACTTAAACTAATCAAACAAATGATGGCTGAATCTGGTTGGCAATAAAATAAAAGTTTTTATTTTTGATGGAATCCTAAATTGCAGCAGTCAAATTATAGATTGAAAACTAACCACTATACAGTTCAACCGTAAATTATAAATGTAATCAACATATAAATAAAACAATAAAAATATTTCAAAAAAAATTGTAAAATGAATATAATTGTATTCAAGAAATAAATGTGTACATCGTCAGAAAAAAAAACAATTATTTATTTTTATAAAAATTTATATATTCATATAAATAGAATCATTACAAAAGTATGGTTATAAACATGATCTAACTTTAAAATAAATTCCATTCAAAATTTCTTACTTGAAACTGTAAAATATTTAAAATAGCTTATTTTAATTATCAATTCATGTTTACTAATTCATTTCATTTTTTGTATTTTCGTTTTACATTTTGTACATACAGAACTAAATATAGAGAAAAAGTTTTAATATCTTGTGCGGATTGTGATTTTCCACTAATTTATTATTAATTAATTACATTTTTATTAAGTGTATTTTAAAAATTATGCATTCATATATCGAAAAATAAAATATATATTAGGTCCAGTAACTTCCTGTTTGGTTATAATTCCCATAATAAGCTATATCCGGTTAAAAATATTGTTTGATACTTTTAATTAGAAAGCATTAAACGTTTTTTGAATAAATAATTGCATTTAATAATATTTAAGAAACAAAATAACCGTTTTTCAAACATTTAGGAGGTTTAAATTTGTATAAGGGAATACAAAAAAGTTGAATGAACTTTTATAATAAATTCATTGTTTCTTTTTTCCCTTCACATTAAAGACACAATTGTTTTTTCTTTTTAAATGAATCATTTTGGAAAAAAATTTGGAAAAGTTTTTGTTTTTTGTAATTTTTTATTAGTGTTACATATAAGGAATTTTAAATAAATTTTGGACACACCTTATCAAGCTTAAACAATAACATTTCTTCTAAGTTAAGTACATATTTTTTTTTAAGAATAAACTTTCTTAAAAAAACATGACTTAAAAAAGCAATTGTCACGGCACAATTGAAATATTAAATTAAGTTAAAGTTATAGTATGGTTTAATTTCCTCTGAATATAAAAACCTTAAATATAAACACTTAATGCAAAACTAATTTCAAAATTATTACAATTTTATTATTAATCTAATAAGTATATTTTAATCTAATAAGTATATTCTTTATTTGTTTTTTTTTTTTAAACTTTGATTTAATATTAACTTTTAATTACAATCTTAACTTAATTTAGGCTACAAAAATGTTAGAACAGTACATTTTATATTAATTAGACATCCTACCTAACATTAAACCATAGACTACATTCAAATTATACATTTGATATTAGGTATTTTAGTATCACTTTATTAATTTGTTTTTATAAGGTATAGACATGTCATATTTTAGATTTTCTCCGTTGTTATTACTTTACATTCAGCCCGTCGATACTATTACAGTAATATAATAGATAGACTTGATTGGCTTTGAATGTTGCCATTTTTATCTAAATAGAAAATATCCTGAGGTGCTCTATAAAACCAGTAAACATTGTTTCATTGTGGTAAAATATATTTGATATTAAACAATTTTCTGGAGTGTTTAGTGCTCTCTCATAATGATTTCGAATTAGTTTTATCATAAAACTATCGACTCTGTTTATTTTTGATTCTTTGTACAAGTATTTATTATTTTATTATAGAATAGTCCGTTCGGGCTTACGTATTTTGTATAACTGTACTGTTATATGTTTTCTTTCTACGAAACTTTTCCGTAAGGCTGGGAATTTCATTGGACCATATCGGAGTCGCAATTGTCAAAGTTGGTATTATATCAAATTCTTAAATATGTAATTATGAAAATAAATTTTATTATTAATTTTACATACTTATAGGATCAAATTTACAACATTTTATATAAATTTACATAAGCGATATACCTAAGCTTAAAAATATCATAACTAAAAATAAATTATAAAAATTATTAAAAAAATTAAATAAATAAATTTAAATATGAATTAATTAATAAAAAAAAATTAAAATAATCAAAAATTAAGAAATACAATAATTGTATTATTGAATTAATTTAGTCTTTTGATTCTTTAATCTTTATGAAATTTATTTTAATGATTATTTATTAATTTAAACTTCCGTTGTAAAAAAATCTAAACTCCCAACTCTGTCTTGATAAATATAAATTTTCTAAATTTCAGATATTAAAATTCAGTTAAAAAAATAAGTATATCTTAAAAGTAATTCTTTAAATAATATGTTATATTAAATAAATAATTAATTAATTTGTTAAATTATGATGGGAAAAATAAAAGCAATTTTTGTATTATATCATATTATATTTAAATATATAATATGTAAAAAGTTACTTCAAATGTATTGAATAATCTTAATTGAAAATTTATTGTTTTTAATCTTCTTCGTTTTAGAATTTTAATTCGGGAAAAAATCTAAAGATCTGTCCTGGGGATCAAACCTGAATTTCCTCATCTGAAATTTGAAAATTCTTAAATTCTATTTATTAATTATAAGTTCATATTTAAAAAAACTATTTTGAAAAAATTTACAATATTCAACAAAACAATTATTAAATTTACAAATACCTAAAGTTTTTTTTATACTTTCACTTAATAAATTTTTTCTATAGTTATAATTAAATATTTACTTTTTAACCTGTTAACTTCTTAAGGTCCATTTTTTCTTCGGAAACCCTAATTTAAATTACATTTTTTTTGTATGTTTTTAACAATTTTTTTGAAAAATATTAATAAATGAAATAAAAAATATACGTTTTTGTGTGTGGTTCATTATAAAATTATTCTCGGTTTTAATATTTTAATACACAGTGCACGTATTTTTTCTCAGATCGTTAGCATGTTTCATACCCTCTTACTTTATAGGATCATCAAAACTGTGTATGCACATATTTTCTTAAGGTTATATAAAACGTACAGCTAACAATCTGGGTAGGAATACAAGTGTGAAACCTGTATAGCTTCTAATCCAAGAAAATTTTAACTCAAAGGCGAGGTATATGATAAAATTAATAAAAGAAAAAGGTAAATCTTTTTATAGACTAATGCATTTGTATATGTACATTCTACATAATCTCTTCCAATTATAATTGAATTACAAAATTTCAATATTTTAATTTTACAATTTATTTAATAATGTTTAATTATATTTTTTAGAAACCATATTTATCACTCCATCAGGCAGTGGTAATATAAAAAAAAAACCACGTAGGTTCATAAAAGTATATGTACTAAAATAAAAATATTTTTCAATTTAAAAAAAAAAAATCGTTTTTTGAATATTAAAATAATTCTAAAAATATATATTTTGTGTATGTACATATATAGAATATTTTGTTGAATATTATAAATATATATCTTTAATTTTTAAATAAATACAGGTATTTTTTCAAAAATATTTTATATATTTTATAATATTTTTTATATTTTTTTATATTTTAATTAAAAAATCCTTCAATATACACCATAATATAATTTTGTTGTTTTAATCTATGAAATATCGTGACTTGATGTGGCATAGCCGATTGCAATATTTAAATTTTAATTAAAAAAAATTTTTCAGCTATGCCGACATCTTGCCAGAATTTTCATAGTACATGTTATTATATTTAGTATATATATATATATGTATGTATATATATATTATGTATTTAATTTTTGTATTGATCGATGAGCTCAAATTATTATCTATTTCTTGTTAACACATTCTTGTATAACTATTTTTAAGTAGTACTATTCTATATGTTAAAATATTTATTTAAATTCTTTTTATGAAAACAAGGAAATTAGCACTTTAAAAAAAAAAAAAAAAAAAAATCATATCTATAGATACTACTGAAAAAAAAAAATTTTTAAATTCTTTAAATGCAAAAGTATCTTTAAGTTTAAACAGATTAATTAACACTTTACAGTTTTCGGTAAACTAACGAAACACTTTATTCTGAAAATCTTACACAATTACTTTATATATTTACTTATATATATATTAATATATATATATGTTTCCATTTTAAATATATATATGTATTTATTTATTTTTTTAAATCTTAAAATTAAAAGTTGTAACCTGAAGCTCTAAAAATTGACTGAAACAAAATTCGATTTTATTTTCAACTTGTTAAATATCGTTATGGTGTCTTGTAAGTTTTTTTTTTGGTTTCGAGACGATTACGATCGTATATACAATCTTATTAGAATCTTCATGTCAAATAATAATTTTTAAAAATATATATATGTAAGTATATTATGTATATTGTATATAAAAAAATTAGTAACAAACAACTGAAAAGTACAAGTACAAAAATAAAAAAATTTAAATTTCGAAAGGAAATAATATTAGGTAGTAGTGGAATAAAGTATCTTGAGTTGAATACTAATTAGACCTTTTTTTTTTTTATTAAAATAGTGTTGAGTAGTTAGTTATAACTGATAATAACAATTTATATATACTAATTTTATATTAGTACATTTGGTTTTATTTTTGTTTTTTTTTTTTTATTTTTTGTGTCTACATTTTTACGAGTACGAAAAGTACAGGTTTTCTAATTGTTGTACGTTATTGTATGGAGTACAAAGCGCACAATTCAACTTGATGATTTCTTCTAACAAACATTTTAGAAATAATAAAAAAAAACATACTTCTTGCTACACGGTTAAAAATTTAGGTATAATATTAATAAATTTACTTATTTATATAAGTCCATAAAGAAATCGCATTAAAGCAATACAAATCGCGGTTATTAATTGGATAACTCTATTTATTAATTTTATACTTAGAAGTTATAAAATTTTTTGATACACAAATGTGTTAATTTAATACGTTCAAGTTATAAAATTTTATAATACAGCAGAAGTATTAAAATAATAAATAATTTCCTACAAAACTCTTGAATAGGAAAGTAGTATTAAATTAATACCCTGTTTTGATTTTGATTTATATAACATACTTTCGATTTAAAGCTGCAAAAATTTCCAAAACTATACATAAAAAGAAATATTTTTGACTACATTTTTTATATATAGATTTTTATTATTAATTTTTTAATTTCTAGAAATACATTTCATTTCGTTTTTCTTAAAATTACACATTCAATGTTTTTGAAAAATTTATATCAAAATATTGTTTTTTTCAAAACTATATATCATATTATTTTTAATATTTCATTTTGTACATAAGAATAATGTAATTGTTTTTAAATTTTACAATAAACTTATTTAATTAGAAAAAAGCTACAGTTTTCAATTATTAAAGTATCTAAAAAAATATTTTTGATTAAATTTATTGATTACATAGATTTTTACATAGATTCTTTTTTTAATACATACTTTTTTTTTTGTTTTTCTTGAAATTACAAGTTCATACGACATATTTTCAAATGTTTTTGAAAAACTTATATCAAAAAGATTATTTTGTTTATCTTCCTCTACTTCAAAACTATTATGAAAATCGTCAAACTTTTTAATATTTAATTTAGACGGCCACTCTTTCTGCAAATATAATTCTTGGCAATTTTTATATGAAATGCTAAAATCAAAAAGTATCTGAAAATATATAATATTCAAAAATGTTATTAGATTCTTTATTAATATGCATAATTTTTTATTTACCAATTCTGGACAGACAAACATGTAAATACAATTTTTGTAAAAATTAAAATCTTCTCCTTTCATTTCATTTTTTCGAAATTGTATTGTTGATTTTAGTTTTCTTTTCACTAAATCAATTTCTTCTGGTAACGAAGCTAATTTAAGCAGATCCAAATCTTTTTTGATGTTTTCTTCAGAATTTTTTGTGTGTTCTATATTTGTAGACAAATCAAAATTTTCTTTTTCCTTCAAGTTGAATTCAGATTCCAGCTTCCGTTTTTTCACTCTGTCGTTTTTTAATTTTGTCTGCAAAAATCCACTATTAGCAGAGTTATACAGAATATCCTACAAATATAATTTATTCATAATTATTACAAATACTTTTTAAGTTTAGTTATTTAATAACTAACTAATTCTACACAAGGAAATAGTTTATTGCAAGCCCGAGCTGCGGATATTTGCTCATCCTTTGTAGGCTTAAAACCAAAATTTTCTTGCACAAAAGCTGCCAAAAACGATACAATTTTACGACGCTGACTGTCTGTCAGCACATTATTTTCTTTAAAATCAGTAAAAATGGTTAATCCGCCCGCTTTCTTGCTAATAAAATTCTTGAAAGGCTATTGCCGAAAAATATAAAATATATATATATATATAGCATATGTAAATTTAATATAAATATTTTTGTAAAACAATTTAATTTGAAAAAACAAAAATTACTTCCGAAGTAATTAAAAGGCCCGGTCCACATTCAGCATTGCATCCTTTAACTTTTGTGCTACTTTTTGGAGGGTTAAAATTGCTTAGATTCATAATATCAATGTCATCAGGAATAAAATCAATTTCATTTCCAAGTAATATTTCGCCATTATTCATATTAAAAAAAGATTTTCGTTTGACAATTAGTTTAAAACACGCACATGGATAGAATTTATGTTGTTGCATGTAATTTAAAATAATACTTTCGTCAATTTCTGCGCCGTGGCTATTTAGAAAGCAATGAAAATCTTCTATTGCAATATCCGTATTCTTTAACGCTACATAAAACCATTAAATTAAAATGTTTTTAATATTGTATAAAATGGTGTTGTTAAGACAAAATATCATAAAAAATAATTATTGTTTTATGTTCTAATTTCTAAGACGAAAATCACTTTGGAGTAATTTAGAATAGAACGTTTTCGTCTTTACACAAAAATAAAAGATAGGTATCTAAAATAAAATAGTTTACTCACCTGACTTTATGTAATCTTTATATGTAAGGTCTTCTTCTGATTTATCAAATTTTTCTACTTCAATTATTTTTTTTTCACTTCCGATTTGTATGGTTACGAACATTTTAAACTTTAGTCTTTACTCTTCAACACTTAATAGAAGACTAAAAAATTATTAAGCATTATTTGATTTATTTTTACATGTTAGTACAGATCAATCAATACGATATTCAGATTAAATTTACACTTTGCAGTTATTATGCGTGCGACATAACGACGCCAATTAAAAAAATAAAAACAAAAAAAAATTTTAATAAGTTTTTCCTATTAAAATTATATTTTTTTTTTATAAAAAGTAAAAAAAAGAATAAAATATTAGCAAAAATCAAAAGGAAAGTAAGAATAAACACTTTTAGTACTTTAATCTTATTGTTTTCATACTTTTTTTGATATAATTAATATATTAATCATATAAACTCTAAACCAAGTTACTATTTAAACTTTTAACACTTTTTAATATATAAAATTAATACGAAAATTCGTGTGTAAGGATTTAATACTCATTGGGTTATCAAAAATTATACCAAAATTTTTAACTGTGTAGTGTAAGATTTTTATCTATGACTGTGAAATCAATTGTTCCCAAATTAATTAAATGAAATTTAAACTGAAAATTACCCAAGCTGTTTATAGTAACTAAAGGAAGTATAGAAGGTATAAAAGATTGGATAGAGATTTGAGAACTTTAAACTTGTAAATAGAATCGTAATAGTATAAAAAAAAAAAAAATAACTAATCTGTCATTTTTTTAAAAATGTTTGCAAATATTTGTTATTCTTGTCCAGGGTTGGAAACCGGTTTTGAACCAAACCAAAAAACCAGTCAAAATTTAAGGAACCAAAACCAAAACCAAAACCACCATAACTTAAAATACAGAAACCATAACCATACCAAAACCACTAAAAAATTAGTTGGTTTTATAGTTTTAATTTAAAATGAAATAAAATCCTGCAGGAGCAATTAAAATTTTTACTTAAAAAGTCATTAGACATTTTCAAAACAAAACTTGCAATTCAGCTCTTTTCATTTTGAAATGCATAATCTAGCCCTCACGAATAAAAAAATTTGCAACATTTTTAATTTCATATTGAATTGACGCTTTTGACAATATAAAAAGGATACCAAAAACGGATAATCCTATTTTATATTGGGAAAATAGAAAACAATCTGAAATAGAACTGTACAATATTGCTCAAATTATTTTTGCTGTACCTGCTACGCAAGTGTCTGTTGAAAGAGCATTTTCTGCTCTTAAATTTATTTTAAGTGATCAGTGAGAAAGGTTGGGGGAAGAGGTATTGCAAAATATGCTCTTACTAAAACTAAACTCCTGATCTCGTTTTTATAGGTAATTTTAATGTTACATATATGTTGTAAATAATATAATAATGGATAATTTTTTTATTTTCAGTTCCTATATATATAGTTTTTATTTTTATAATGCTGGTGGATTTACTTATTTTGGATTTGAATTTATTATTATTCTGTTTTTGTTATATTTTTAATTTTTTAATAAATTATTTTTTATAAAATATAAAACCAAACCAAGACCAAAACCAAACCAAGGTTTTCATGGCTTGGCAAACCGAAACCAAAACCAAAACCAAGACTATAATATTTTCGGACCACGAAACCAAACCAACCAAAAAAATTAAATGGTTTCCATTACTGCTTGTCACACTGTCATTTAATTTGAAGAATTAAAATAAAAAAAAATTAATGTTTATAATAATAACTAACCAATTCCAGTATTTGGAATATATTATATGGCATTAACATGTTTATATTATTAAATCGATTAATTTTAATTATTTCTAAAAAATAGTTAAAGTTTAAATACAAAAACATATTATTAATTAATTTTTTTAAATTAAATCGTTTTAAACCGTAGTTGAATGGGCCTAAAAGCATGCTACATAATATTAAAATATCCTTGAACGACTAATAATGACCTGATTATCGTTTAAAGCTAAATGTTTTTGAATATAAGCTGGCGTATTAATCACCATGCGGTTCATATAAGACATTTTTAGATTGCCTAAAAGGTTAACAGATGTTTTCAGTATATATATATATTTTTATTTATTTATTTATAAACAGTCTTTTACCTCATACAATGTGATAAGGGAGTGAAGCATGCCTTTCCTTTCCTATATATATATTTTTAATAAACTTTTTTATTTTTTCCTTTTAATTAAACTCTTAAAATTATTAAGCCTATAGAAAAAGCTTGTGTTTGAATTTAATTCTAACAGTTGCACTAATTTATAATTTTTATGTTTAATTTGTTATAATTAGGTGTTTTTTTCCTAAGTGTATTATTTATATTTAAAATAATAATTATTTAAAATTTGTTAATTTGTCTTTATGTATATGTTTTCAGAATATTGTGAATGTTAAAGGATCATGCTAATACGTTTTTAATAAAAATATTAATTAAAAATTTAAATAGCAGATTATTTTCATAACAAATATATATACATAGTCATACTTTTGTTATTAATTTACGCGAAATCTTTAGATTTGGAGAACAATTTGTCAAACTAAACCAACGTGTAAAATTTCCGAATTCTGTGCCAGAAAGAGATAGTAATACTTAGGCAATTTAGGTTACTAGTTGACCTTATATATTATTTACAAAAACATCTTCCCGAATAAAATTATACAAACGCCAGTCAATGTACCTAATTTGCTTAAATATTGCTATCTCTGTCTGACACGAAATTCCCATGCCCATTATTTATAAACACACCGTTAAAGCTTTTTATTAAAAAACAACATTCTTGCATATTATTAACTATTCAGACTGTGTAATTATAGTATAACTCCTGTTTTAAATCTATATAAAACAAATCATTACACTTTCTTATTCTGTATTATCATTATCTAGTTGACTTTATACATTATTTACAAAAAGTTTTACGGAAATATAACTACAACCGCCAGTCAATGCACCTAATTTGCATAAATATTGCTATCTCTCTCTGACACAGAATTTCCATGCCCAAGAGCTACAATTACTACAGATAAATAAGAACTCAAAAGATATCTCTAACCTGAAGCAGAGAAAGCTACAAAACACTCTTGAATAGAAAAAAAAAGTTAACTACTAGGAATTGATGCTGATGGATGAACGAGAACGAATTACGAATAAAAAGGATTCGGGTCTCTTTCAAAAAAAATATCAACATTATATATTTGTATAAGTGGTTCTTTAACGTATTATTTTTACACAATCTAGTGTTTTTATAGTTAAATATTTATTTATTTTTAACCTTTCTAAGAACTTCTGTCTGATGACAAGGTAGCAGTGGCATAATTATATTTTTTATTTTTAAAAGTGATTCTAAACAGATCAAACTAAGATTCCACTTCAATAAACCAATTATACAGCAGTTGGGGCCTGACTATGTTTGCATTACTATGTAGAAGTACTTGGTAATTGCGACGCTTAAAAAAAATCATAAATTATTTTGTTTTTATTTTCTTAATAAGCGTACGATTACTTTGCAAAGTAGCTTGTAAAAATAGATTCTTCGTATTAAGCGGGGACTGCCTGTACAGTAAAATAAATTAAAAGAAAATTTTAAATCAATAATAAGGTAAACTGCCTATAAATGGTTGTATAAGTACATGAGTGTGTAACGTATACATTATTTGCATACATTTCTATCTAAAAAAGTAGCCAGTGAAATTGATCATAGAATAAAAAAAAATAAAAAAAAACAAAAAAAAAAAACAAATACAAAAAAAAAAAACAATAAGGACAAGAGAAAAACTGAAATAAATAATTATCATCAATTTAATGGTAATGAAATTAATCTCACACTAAATAATAAATACTTATATAAAATAAAAATATATTTCACAAAAATTGACATTGTTAATCAAGTCACTAGACCTAGATCATTTGCAGTAAATGTGAATTGTGAAATACATATTATTAACACACAATTGATTTTTACTATACAATATTCTCTGAAGTATTTTGTAGCCATTTTCTCAGACTAACTTAAGTTTTAAAGTATAAAGATTGGGTCCTACTATATTTTAGAGCCTTACTGATTGTTTAGAGTTATGTGTGTCAGATATAAACATTGTATTACAACCATTTTTAAAAACTAATAGAATTAATTAATTTTTTATTAAAAAAATTCTTATTTTATTATATACTTTTATATTAACTTGCCTGTGTCTATGGGTTTATTTTTCATTCTGTCAGTTAGTTTAATTTTAATTTGTTGTTGTGAATGAATTATATTGTGAATGAAAGTCGACACGTAACGCTATTTAGAATTTCTACTGGTTTTTTTATTTTTCTTTTAAAATTTTATATTTAAAAATAAATTTTTTTTTTTTTTTTGAATACCTTAATACAAACAAAACCTTTTGTAGATTTCCATATATCACGCATACATTCAAATTTATATACATACGTACATACACATATTTGGTATGTTTTGATGAAAAAGATCGTTATTAATGTTTAAAGTCTAAAGAATTAGTATATTTATGGCTATCCTAAACTAAATTATTCTTGTCACATATTTTTAAGTAAATCAAGATTTATATATGTAAATGTACATATATATATTTAAATATATATATGTAGGAATGTTAAATGTACACGCCACAATAAAGAAAAGTAAAAAAATTATAAAAATAAAACAATATAAAGAAATTTTTTTTAACGATTTTATTTTATTCAAAAATTAAATTTAGAAGTTAAAAAATAAAAAAATTAAAAACAGTTTTACAAAAATAGGAACGGTGAAATTGTACTTAAAAAAAAAAAAAGAAGAAGTTAATTATGAATTATAAATATATTTTTTATGTTTATTTGTACGTACATGTATGTATATGTTGACAGTTATTAATGTAACTTTTATGGTATAGTTGACAATTGAAATTTAATTTAAGAAAATAATAATTTTAATCAAAGGAAGTGGGAAGGTGATTAAAATTAAAAAATTTCAATTAAAAGAAGTTAATCATTTAAAAATGAAACGAAATTTTTGTACTAATGAATCACGATACATATATATATATATATATATGTGATAGCTTTAAATATTTTACATATACATAGATATCTATAAGAAACAGTATTGAATTTTTTAACAAGAGAAATCTTTGTAAGTTTTCAAGTTGTGTTCCTAAAAGTGGTGTAGCCCTTCTTTGTAGAGACCCTGTATTTGCGGTATGTTATTAACCGTTACTCTTATTTTAGAGTTAAGGTTATGTATAATAGGTATATACATATAAGATATCTGTTTAATTTATTTATAAAAGGAATTAAATATGAATTAAAGGAATAGATATTTATGATATCATGTTTTCGTTTTTAAGTTTTTTTTTAACAAACATCAAGTAGTCATGAACCTCCTCAACACAACCAGAGCTAACAAAATTTAAGTTTCTTTACTTCAATTTTTAAAACATTTTACCAATTTGTAGATAATTTTAAGTTTTATATCGTAAATTCTCAAGGGAGTATGACTTAACTTCTAAGGATATAAGTTCCATAGATGTTATGTCCACTTAAATGGTATGAAGATCCATGGAAATTAAATCCATTTTAAAGCGGCGAAAATATATGTACATAAATGTAGTGGAAAAAGGGGAAACCCGGATTTAGTCACCGAAGATTTTGTAATCCCTGCTTATTTTATTTGTATACATATTCAACAAAAGACATTAAAATATAATTAGGAGGAATTTTATAATCGGTTGCAAAATCAGGGAATACCTATACCCAGATTTTGAAACCAATTCTAAAATCCCTGATTATTATACATACATATACATATTTTAACAAAAGGCATTAAAATATAATTTGGAGGGATTTTATAATCGGTTGCAAAATCAGGGTATAGGTATTCCCTTTTTTCAAAATATTTATATATATGTAAATATATGGCGGCTTCAGCTACCCCATCTTATGCATCCTTAAAGAAAAACAAATACGCATAATCTATTCTTATTGCAATACATATTCTATTCAACGAAATTAATTTCCAATGACACCTCAAAACCAAAGAACTCCGTAAAATTCTGAATTAGAAGTGAGTTCAGAGTAGGGAGGTCGCATAACGTCAACCGTGAAATAATCGTAATGTCAATTGACAATTTTGCGACACTGTAAAGTCGACTAGATAGTTGTGCGAATGAAAGTCCCACGAAAAATAACCCAAAAAACACTTTAAAATTATACTATATAATAATTACTTCTCTACTAAAAGATACATATTCTGTAATAGGCACTCTGTTTTTACACCAACGTATGTTCCAAAGTCACGATTGTCGTTGGCACCCCTACCTTGATCAGCCACGCATATTATTACATACCCTGACATCGTAAATGTCTTTGCGACGTCGTGAATACATTGTCGCATGATCGTAAATGTAAACTTAAAAATTTCACATTGTCTCATGATCGTAAATTCATTTTACATTGTGTTCGAGACCCATTTTCACGACGCGTGTTGTTAAATTGAGTATCGAAAATTTTTTGGATACACAAAAAAAAAATTTAAAGTTATTTGAATTTTGAAGTTTTAATTTGAATTTTTGTCAGTTGAGTTTTATTTTTGTGGTGATGGAAACTCTTATTTCTTCACCACAGTCCAATAAATAATTGAAGAAAAATTTTTTAACGAAATTAATATCCATTTTGTCTAAATATTAATTTATACTTTTCAAAGAAAGTTTCTGTAGAAAAAATTTAAATTTTTTGAAATTTCATTCTGACGCAATCAGAATTGTAAACAAAATACATTGTATTTTCGACACAATGTGTTCAAAAATTTTTACATTGTGTTATTTTCACATTGTATCAGGTTGAAGTTTTTTTACGACATTTACGATGTCACCCTTTCATTATTCCAGAAATAAGGGATGGAAAACTATTATTAGGGATGGAATATTATTAAAATAACCCACTCGTAATCTGGTATAAAAATGAGAAATAAAAAAAAATCATAAATAAGATCACAAATAACAACATCTTCGGATGAATATTTATATTGACATTATGCGTGTTTGTTTAAATTTTTTAAAACTATTATTTCTGAATCACTGTTTAGTTTTGTAAACACAAAATAAAATAACAAACAACACTTTGCATAAAAAATAAAGCTATAGAATGCTAAGTAAAATATTTTTCATTTGAGGTGAAATCAACTTAATAGTGTTTGATTTTTAATTAAGAAAATTAAATACTACCATAATTCTATATTTATAAATGTTATAACTTTCGGAAAATTGATTTAATTTAAGATAAATTTTTTGATAAATAAGTAAAATATACCTACATATTTATATTTAATTAAACAGGATGTTTGGAAATCAGTTTTTCTAAAATTTTCTTTTCTAACCATAATAATATGATTTATGGTATCCTATTCCTAATTAGGTAAATATATTATTTTTCTAATTAAATTTTAAGTTTTAACATATTGATTCTTTAATTAATTTATAATAAATAACGAAAAAAAAAAAAAAAAACGATGAAACTTTTTAATTTATTTTGACACTTGACATTTGACAGTTGGTGGCGCATGATATGCTTTGTAGAAAAAAAATTAAGAAGTATATTTCATACTAGATGTCGCTATAAATAACCCAAAAATAATTATTATTTAATACGATTAATTTAAATGTCTGTAATATAATAACTAATAACCGTTGTTCGTTAGTAGGTAACAGTTTGCTTTTGATTTGAAAATATCGCAAATTACTTTAATATTTAAAAATTTGATTTTCTATTAATTCTGACGTTTTTTAAATAGTTTTACCGTTTTTCATATGAAGAACTTTAAAATTAGTTTAAAAAACTTAGTTTTTTTTTAAATTTGTTTTATAATTTTTAATTTTAATAATTTTTTTTAACTCATTTAAAATTTATGATAAAAAACAAAAATCTTGCTTTATTTTATGAGTTTACTAAATTTGATATTTTATTTAAGTCTGTCTGGATTCAGAATTGGGTTATATCGATTTTTTGGCTTAAAGTATTTAGATCCAGAATTAGAGCAGAATTAAAACACATATGTCAAATAAGTCAATAAGGGACCGTCCATCGTCAAGATATTTCAAAACTGAAGGAGTCAGAATTCTGAAAAATTCACAATTTGAGAGAAAAATTGAAAGAGTTTCCTTTTTGCGTCATAACTTTATGTTTTATAAGGTTGGGGTCCTAAAATTAGTTAAGACTAAAAGAGTAGTTAAGACTTCCATCCAAGCTAAGAGTAACATTTCCGTGTATAATCAATTTCATTTTGTAAAAGATCAGTCAGGTTTTATGCGAAAAATTTCTCAAATCTTGAAGAACAGGATATCTGCTATATATAATTGTTAAATATTACAACGGTTATTGTGATTATGTTTACAAAAAAAAAAAAGATTAACTTAAATATTAATCTAACCAGCTACTATTCGCCATTAGGTTCAATTTAATGACTTAATGAATAAATATATAATTATATATAAAATTAATATAAACAAATACTTTAATTGAATAATATAACACACAGATATTTTATACCATATAACCCAAATACAAAATTATTACAATTTGAACAAAATAGAATTGTATCTATTGAAAATCTAAGACATTTCTACATGATAAAGCCTAGTACTATGTGATATTTAAATTGTATGTGGAATTCCTTAAGATCAGTTCTAATAATACGAATATATTATAAACCCCTGTTGCAACATGTAGCTATGGTATAGAAAGGCGTATTAGAAAAGGAAAGGCAAATAAAGTTACAGAGTCGTGGATGCGTGTTTATTCAAGGTTTTACTGTATTCTACTCACTCAGACTCACTATCACTAAACAATTTGGTACCTTCTTTTCTGCACAATACATTTATGTATAAACAAATTCAATTTCAAAAATTTAAATAAAATTTAATTAAAATAGATAATTAAAGAGTTCAGATTAGTATCAAAGCAATTTAATAAGTTTCAATTAGCATATTTCAGATAAAGTAAAGTTGTAATACAATTAGGATTTCCCCAGCTACTTTAAATTTAGTATTTAATAATATAAAATTAATTCATTTTATAAATATAAGTTTGTAGTCAAGGCATTATTGAAGTGTTTTTGTAAGCGTGTTTGTAAGAAATTATTATTTTTTGATTGATATAATAGAATTTAAAAATTTTTAATAACTCCTATACTTGATTTTTAATTAATCTATTACTAATTCTTCAACTAATCTAAGAAACATTATACATATTTTTACCAACTTAAAATTCCGAAAGATAAACGATACTTGATATTCTATATATGATAATATATATATGTTTAATATAACAATCGTTAAATTTTTTAATTATTATCATTTTCAAAACGATGAGCACCGTTAAGTATACACTTATTTATAATATTTTAAAGTGAATTAGGTAATTATTATTCAATAGTTTAACAGTGAAGTACACTACTTATAAAAAAATGTTTATCTATTTAGATTAAAATAATAAATAGATTATTGTTTATAATTGTTTGTAAAACTTTAAAATGTAAAAATTAATATACAAGGTGTTTTGTCAATAACAAGTCATAGAACAAGGGGTTATTTTAAAGGTCAAAACAAGGTAAAAAAGAGTTGGTAATGATTCTCAACCGTTTTGGGATATGAGCTTGGTAAGATTTCTTCTTAAAACATTGGTAAATGAGATTTTGGTAAGGGTCCTTTCTAAAATATTGAAAAATGAGATTTTGAACAAAACAAGGTAAAAGAAAAGAGTTGGTGATGATTCTCAACCGTTTGGGAGATATGAGCTTGGTAAGTTTTCTTCTTAAAACATTGGTAAATGAGATTTTGGTAAGGCTCCTTTCTAAAATATTGAAAAATGAGATTTTGGTAAGTCTTCTTTCTAGACTAAATAGGTATCTTTAAACAAATTTATCGATTCTTATATTCAATTAAGAAACAAGTATAAGAACACATTTACACACCTACACATTGTATTTTACTAAGTTAAAAATATAAGTAAAAAATATTTGCATAAAAATAAATTGATAATATTATATTTGTTTATTTCATCAATTAATTCTTAATTAATAATTATGAATAAGAATGAAATCAAAATTTAAAATATAATGCCAAATGCAAACAAAAAAATCTGGGCGCGACATGAAATCCCAAATTCCGATTTGCAACATGGAGCTATGGTTGGTTACAAAACGAATTATGATAACGATAGTGGTTTGGGATTTTGCATTTGGGATTTGTACCCAACCCGAAAATCTTATAATATATGTCGAAATATAATGTATATGCATCGCCTAAGTTAATGTTTTTTAAAGATAATTATTTTTAAGTCGAAATAGTCCTTGCATATTTGAGAATTATCCCCCCTCCCCCTCAAAAATTTTCAGTTTAAAAGGATTAAATTCGGACTTGCTCCAAAAATTTAAACCTTTTATATGCTTTATAAAACTCTTGTTATAACAATTTAAATATAGAACTTATCCGGACTTAAGGGGGGTTGTAGCTCTGAAACGAGTGGGGCTAGAGGGAAAAGTTGTTCCATAAAACTATTTTTTTTTCCAAAATTTATCCGTAATTAAAATTTCATATTATTATTTAAAACAGGGTAGGAGTTTTGAAAACATACAGACGGACAGAATGAATCTATATAGGCACATTTTTATAAAATTTTTTAGAAATTTCTTAAAAAAACAAAGAATTTTTTCAAGTTGTCTCGAAATCTTTGATTTAAAATAACTTTAAAATACGATTTTAATAAACTTATTTGAATTTGGAAGTATGATTAAGTTTGTGTGTTTCTGCGAAATAAAATATGGCCATTGAAAAAATACTATACTTTAAGTCTTTCATCTATCATCTATGACACACTATTCCTTTAAAAATTTTTGTTGTTTTTTTTACGGTGAATGTTTCATTCTAACACTTAGACTTGAAGGCTCGTTGTGCATTCCACTTTTAATATTTTCTATTAATTTATCAGTAATATTATATATATTGTTTATGTTATATATTTTACATTTTCAAATTAAATTTTTATGACCTGTACGGCAATCGAACCTGTACCTCCTCGGTTAATAAGCCAAATTATTACCAAGTACACCGCCAAGAAAAATTACTAACTATAAAATTTTTGAATTTTTATTTAAAGTGTATTTAAAAATTTTCAAGAATTTCCTTAAAAATTTTATATAAAATTTTAACAAAAGACGAGGATGAATGTAGTAGAGTAGATTGTGTCAACTCTGGGATACCTCTATGGCCGTAATAAAAACATTATATCATCCTGTTAATTACTTTTGGCAAAATTTCAAACATACAGCTTTATTAAGTACAGTATAATGCTCATATATAAGAAGGAAGTTGTATGCCATCTGCTCGAAGCCACTGCAGTAAACCAGCAAAATTTTGCTGAAACTTTGGCCATAAAACTAAACTACTTTATCCTAATTTCAGACACCCAACTTCTTTAGGTATAGAATAATTCTCATATAAAAGAAGGAGTTGTATGGCAGATACTTGAACTCGTGGACCAAAATGGCTGGGATCCAATAGCGAAGACGGCTATAAAAACGAATTTGTCAAAATTTCCAAACCCCAGCTTTTTTATTTTTTGAGTTATCGTGCGGACGGACGGATGGGCGGACATACATAGCTAAATCGATTTATTTTTCGATTCTGATCCAATCCATACACTTGTGTCTATATCTATCTACCCCCTCCTTTTGCTCTAAGTCAAAAACCTAATGGCAAATTTATTATACCCTGTGACCTATAGTCATACGGGTATAAAAACCTAAGTTTTTATGTATCTCAAGATTCAATTTTTGTTTTTTACGTGCAAAAAAAGAGACCATCTTAAGATATAACAGTTCTGCAATCAAAAGAATTCTGCAATCTGCATTCAGTATTTTTACATTTGCTTTTAACAAAAAACAAAGATTATATACATAATATAAATTGACTGTACTCGTATGTATTAAATGAAGGTATAGGTAGAAATATATACATTTTGCAGATTGCTTTTTATTATACTATACGTAAAATAATAAAAAAAAAAACTTTGAGATATTCTTCTTTCAGAACTCAAACTGAAGATAAAAAAATCGAGTATAAAAAGTATTGTAACAATAAAATCACGTGTCGAGGTCGTGATGCGCTGCGCATTATTTTATGGATTTCCATCAGATGAAAATCTGAATAAAATTGTAAACATGTACCTAGCCTAGTATATATTTTTTTTACTGTAACAGGTACAGATATTTTCCAGCATTTTTTATTTATTTATATTATATGTCATATGTATGTATCTGCTATCATGCATTTGTTGAAAAAAAATGTTAAATACTAGTGAGTAACGGAGTTCCTAGGAAAATCAAGGACAATAAAAAAAAATTTTGGAAATAACAACAAAAGAAGTAAATAAAAAACTCAAAATTTTTTTAGATATCGTAAAAAATGAAAGTATATACATATATATTTTTTTAAAGAAAAAAACAAAGGTTTTTTAACATTTGGTGAGTGCTTTGTCCTTGAGTTTTTTTACAATGACATTCAATTTTTATTTTGATAATTCATACTAAATTTTTTTTATTGAATTGCTGTAATAATAATAAAATATTACTTTGTTTATTTATAAAAAATACTATTTGTACCTAAATAATATAATTAAGAAATTTTTAATATTTTCTTTGAATTTATTAAAGCTAATGTACCTAATAATTTCTTGTGCAACATTTGAGTTTCTTTAGTATCTTAAGTAAAATTAGCATAAATTTTAATATACCTGTATGTATCTATTAATATAAAGGCATTCGGCATAAGATTCAATACCAACTCATATACACATGTACCATGGCTCCTAATATAATAAATAAATGAATAAATAAAGATTTTCAACAAAATTATATTTTAGGAGCTATAATTATCCATTAAAAATTTGAAAATGATGCCTTCACATCCGTATATCTCTTCTTTCTAAATTTCTTCATTTCTCTACACTTTTGTTACACAAAAGAACGCAATAAAATTGTTATGTGACCACACTTTTAATAATGGTAGTATCTGGAAGTATATTCTAATTAATTGACACAGACAATATGCTATCCTTAAAGGACATTATATTATGTAGTATGTATCACGTATCCCTTTTAAATATTTAAGGATATTTTATCATTTTTGAAAGAGAATTGAGATTTTTTTTAAAATCTACAGTGCAGAAAAAATTTTTACTCAAAATTTTTTTTTAAATTAAATTCTGTTATACAGTATAATACAAGCATGAGTAAGTAATGAGTATTGAGTATCTTTAGATGTACCTGTTATATTAATATTACATTACATTACATAAAATGAAAATAATACTTATTGTGATTATTATGACATGTATTGTGCAGAAACAAATACAGATTACAGAACCCTGTGCTGTTGTACATACTAAGAAAAAGAAGTGAATTTTTGAGTACAAATGTAAAATATTGTTTTGAGTTAAATATTTCTTTATATAAAAACTTTTATGATTATCACACGCAACTCACAACTCGCACAGAATAAAACAAATTCTTAAAATTAAGTTATTAAATGATATTTTTACTTTTTTATATTATTTTTATTATTATCTTGAATTAAATTTTATTTATTACAGTATTCCGTCTAGTCTAAATTTTAATTTATTTTATCAAGTTATTTTATTATTTTATATACTTACTTACAACTTACCATATATTTAAGTTAATTTTTCATTACATACGTGTACATACATATGTATATACAATATATACATTATAAGTATTTTATTGTTTTCATACAATAATGTACAATATTTAATAGGTACCTTATATGTATATTGAATATTATTTTAAAACAAAAACCAACGAATCTATATTGTGTTAGGTATTCTCATTCATGTACATTATGTACGTATATTTCTTTTGGAAGCCACTTTTTTTTTTTAAATGAGTTCATTCATCTACGTACCTATAGTCTTATATACAGGTACGAATAAAAACAATGAATTAATATGAATGTCAGGCAAGGCAATTTACCAAACCAATCCATTTTATTTTGTATATTATTACAATTACAGTACATATATTCTTAGTTAAAGATGACAATATTATATGTATGTATGTGTTTGGTACGATAAGGAATATCAAATATGTAGGTAATCAAATTTTATTTAATATACATATGTACAAACAGTAGAAATGCAAAAAAATATTAAATTTAAAGAATTGTTTATTTAACTTTATGGTGACCATACCATTTTTTTAACAATGCATTGCAAAAACAAACGAATATTAAAAAAAACCGATCAACAATTAATTGGAACTCTGATGTTGGATAGCTACGGTTTTTTGTGAAGAAGTTAAATTTTTGGTTGAAAAATTTAATTTTAATAAACATATATTTTAATAGAATTATTAGACAATTATTTCTAGTTGGTTTGTATAGTTCAATTAAAGTTTCTTCCATGGTCTATTACGACTTATTTCAATCTAAGCTGCAATATGGTATAGTATGTTGGGGTGGTACGCATAATAATAAGATTCTTCCACTGTTAAAAGCACAAAAGCATACTGTTAGATTAGTTTGTAAAAAACGGCGATTGACTTCCAGTTTTCTTTTGTTTAAAAATCGAAAAATTCTTCCAATTAGGAATTTATTCTTGTATAAATCTCTGAAAGTGTTTTATATCAAATCTGGTTATCTTGAATATAAACGCACTAATATCAATTATAATTTAAGAATTAACAAGTGTAATATGGTTTCTGTTCCGCGTTTTAATAAAGTAACATATTTCATAACATATTTCATATACCATTAATTATTCTAATTTTAATAAGAGCCTAACTGGTCACTTTAATTTCAGTGGATAGATAAGTAACGGTTATGAATATAAAAAAGTAAGTAATTGCTAAAATTCGTGAAGTAAAAAACAAATATTAAAAAAAAAGCTCATATGTAGATAGATACAATATAATGTGTGAAGTTATGAATATATAAATATGTATAACAAAATATACATTATATAGCCTACAAATAAACAAAGAAAAGTTGAAATAATTGAAACCAGAAAGAAATGTATGTATGTATATATAAAAATATAAACAAAAAAGTATTTACAGCTGATTTTGTTGTAAGAAAAAAAATCCATACAAATGTTTTTTTAATTTAATTTGCAGAATAAAATCAAAATATGTTTTTAAATAATTACGTTTTGATTTAATTTTCTTTCAATAAAATTAAAAATTCATTTGACTGGAATTAAAAATAAAATTAAATTAATGTTAAGTTAAATCAAAATAATTTTTCTGTTTTGTAAACAAACAAACGATATGTAAAAATAATAGCAATAACAAAAAAAAATAATATAAAAAAAATTATGGAAAAATAAATAAATACAGCGTAATAATGATATTAGGAATATTTTTTTATAAATTTTTATTTATATTTCTTTTTTTATAAAGTGGAACATTTACCTTTATTATTAAATGCATATTGAATTAATTTCATTGATAGTGCAAAGTTTTAACTTATTTTTTTTATTTAATTTAAATTTGTTTTTGAATTTGTAATTTAATAATTTGAACAATGAATAATAATTTATTGGGTATCTATCTTGGGCCTATTTTACTTAAAAATGAGTAGTTTATTACTGAGTAATTAATGAATTATTAGAATTTTCTTTCGCTTAAAATCCGACAGGTTGTCATTTCTTATCCACATACCACAAAAATTATCAGGTACCTTAATAACAAAAATTAATAGTAACCAAATTAACTGGTCAATAAAAGAACAACTACCTTTAATTCTATTTATGTATATTTATGAGTATTTATGTCAAAGTCACAGAAATGTCATTATTGGAAAATAATATTTGGAAACAGCAGCTAAAGAAGCGAATCAATAAGACTGAGTTTGAACTTAAATATTAAAAACTTAACGAAAAGCTTGTTTGGATTTTTTATTTTACTTGTTACTCACAAAATTTAAGTAAAACGAGGAAGAGTGTAGTAGAGTTGACTGTGTCAACTCTAAGATACCCGTATGACTGTAATATCGACATTATATCATCCGGTTAGAAATTCATATTATCATCCAAAAAAAAATATAAGTTGAAAGGCCGCATCTCCAAACCTGTTCCTCACGCTAACATTTTTTTATTAAAATGTTGGCCATTAAAGTTAACTATTATTGACAAAATTTCAGACATTCACATTAGGTATAGAGTAATGCTCTAATAAAAGAAGAAGTTGTATGGCAGCTACTCGAACCCACTGCAATAGACCAACCAAATTTTGCACAAATTTTGGTCATAAATCTAAACTATTTTTGGCAAAATTTCAGACACCCAGCTTTAACTTGTGCAGAGAAATACTCATTTAGAAAAAGAAATGGTATGCCAGCTACTCGAACCCATGGATCAAACTGGCTGGATTTCAATAGCGATGACGTCTTTTGCAAAAAACTTCTTAATTTTTTTGAGTTATTGTGGGATCTTTGAGTCTATATCTACCCCGCTCTTTCTCTGCGCCACAAACGTAATGGCAAGTTTAGTACACTCTTTTCACCTATAGTCATACGGGAATAAAAATTCGGGCATTCTTTCCTAAGTGAAGAGTCATTTTTTGTACTTAATAAATTAAGATTTCAGTTCAACAGGTTCAGTAATCAGTTCTATAGATTTGATTCAAAGTTTTATTTTCATAAATCAATTTATTTATCCTTTAATTTTTTTTTACATAGTCCTAATTTATAAATTGTAATTTGGTTTATATGCAAAATGCAACTTTGTCCTCAATGAATTAGTAATTAATAACTATAATATACAAGTGCTTCCATCCATTTATATATCATTTCTAAATCAAACAGTTTTTTTTCAATTCATTATTTTAAATGAATAAAAAAATCAATTATTGTTTATAAAATTTCTTTAAAATTTATATAATATGTACATATGTACATATATAGCTAATTGATAACATTTCTTGAAAAATTTCTGTCCCACTTAAATACTCGTATAATCTATTAATTCTTATCTTTACTAGAACGTTTCTATTTCTTTGAAAACATTATTATCACTTTTTCCTAAATCCAATAATTTCCATTACTTTTGTTAAATGTTAACAAAAATGGAGTGAATTTAAAGTAATTTCTCTCTTTTCTCTTTACAAATTTATGAGTTGAGTATTATTTGATTGAGATTTGAGTAACAGAGTAATTAATTAAAATTTTTGTTATCTGTAATTTGAATAAATAACATTTGAGAATTTTTGTTTTCTACGTGATGTTATATTGTTATGTGTATAACAATGTTTTGAGTTAAATTTAATTAAATTTCACTCAAACAGAATTCTTTATATCAGAAGCACATTCAGTGAAGAGCTTCATAAACAGTTTAATATTCGGTCGCAAATAATGGGAATACTTTCGAATTCGGTTTAAAACAAATTAAAAAAAAAAAAAAAATTAAATAAAAAATATTAATTTTTATAAAAAACGAAAAATAAAAATAAATGTATTATCAATTTATTTAAATAAATAAATTTTAATTAATAGAAAGTGAAATACTATAAAGTTCAAATTTAATTTGAATATAATTTAAAGTGCATTTAAAATAAAGAAAAAAACTTTTTTAGAAAGTTTTTTTTTGAGTGCCAAAAAGAATTTCGAATAAAGAAAACAATAATAACAAAGAAAAAAAAAAATAAACTCTTTTTTTTATAAAGAAAAGTGAATATTGGGCATTTTCTTAAAAAATAAATAAATAAATAAAAATATATAAAAAAATGGCTTTACGGTGTGCTGGATTAATTTTAAGTAAAGAATTTTCATCTGGAATTCGTTCAGTAAAAAGTGCTCGTCAAATTAGTACTACAGCACCATTATTAAATAGAACATTCTTGAATGATTCACCAAATTCTGTGCTTGATAAAAGCATTTTAAATCGTTATAAAAAACTTGATACACCTAAAGATAAAATTCAAGCAACATATCTTTGGATTGATGGTACTGGTGAACATTTACGTTTAAAGGATAGAATTGTAAATAAAGCACCAAGACAACCAGAAGATTTACCAAATTGGCAATATGATGGTAGTTCAACATATCAAGCTCTTGGTGAAAATTCTGATTGTACATTAGTACCAAGAGCTATTTATAAAGATCCATTTAAACCTGGTAAAAATGATGTTATCGTTATGTGTGATACATATCAACCAGATGGTAAACCAACACCATCAAATCATCGTAGAGCATTGTCAGATGCAATGCAAACAGTATTAAAAGAACATGAACCATGGTTTGGTATTGAACAAGAATATACTTTACTTGATATTGATGGTCGTCCATTTGGTTGGCCATCAAATGGTTTCCCAGGACCACAAGGACCATATTATTGTGGTGTTGGTGCAAATCGTGTTTATGCAAGAGATTTAGTTGAAGCACATGGTCTTGCATGTCTTTATGCTGGTATTGATTTTGCTGGTACAAATGCTGAAGTAATGCCATCACAATGGGAATATCAAGTTGGTCCATCAATTGGCATGAAGGCAGCTGATGATTTATGGGTATCAAGATATATTTTACATCGTATTGCAGAAGAATTTGGTGTTGTTGTAACTTTTGATCCAAAACCAATGGAAGGACAATGGAATGGTGCTGGTGCACATACAAATTTTTCAACAAATGCAACGCGTGCTGATGGTGGTATTAAAGCAATTGAAGCAGCTATTGAAAAATTATCACATAAACAAGCAGAACATATTCAAGCATATGATCCACATCAAGGTAAAGATAATATTAGAAGATTGGTTGGTAAATTAGAAACATCAAGTATAGATAAATTCTCATGGGGTGTTGCTAATCGTGCTGTTAGTGTACGTATACCAAGAGGTGTAGCTGATGCTGGTAAAGGTTATTTAGAAGATAGACGTCCAAGCTCAAACTGTGATCCATATAGTGTTTGTAATGCTTTAGTAAGAACATGTTTGGTTGAATAAAAACATTGAAAATACTAATTTTTTTAATTTTGTAATTATAAAATACATACATATGTATATATATGAAAATCTTTAATATCCAGAGTTAATTCATGTCATAAAAAATAATATCAACATAAATACATATACATATACATAAAAAAAATATCAATTTATATAATTAATAATTTTATAAAATTTTGCCAAATTAATATCGGAAAAAAAAACAAAATTAATTTAAAAAAAAAATTAAAAACTACAAAATTTATCTACAGATAATTAATTCTGTTATACATCTTTTATAAGAAAAGATTTTTGCAACTTTTTAAATAATGCAATTAATAATTGACAAATTAAAAATTGTTTTTTGATCGTGATTATAAAATTTGTTTTTTTCCTAAAATGTAAATTTATAAAATAATATTGTTTAAAAAATATATATATATAAAATTAAAATAAATAAATTGTATTAAAAATTAAAATATAATGAAAAAGAAATTGTAATTAAACACAAAAAAAATTTAATAAATTTTTAAAAAATTTAAAATTAATAAATTATATAAATAAAAAAAACAAAAAAAACCTAACAATATTCAGAAACAAATGAGCTTTAATCCATTTGCTAAATCGATTCAAATTAATATTAATTGAAAGATAATTCAATTTTAATTAACAGAAGTTACAATCTAAGCTCTTCTTCTGAACCGCATTTATCAAACTACTAAAAATAACTTCAAAAATTTTATTTCAAAATTTAAGAAATTTAATTAATTGTAAATTGTTTAAAAAAATGTGTGAGAAATAAATTGAAAATTAAATAAATAATCGATTTAGTTTGTAAACAGCTCAAAAAGTAATGAAAATTGCATAAAAATAAAATGTAACAAAAAAAAACCCATACAAATTAAGGTTTAATTTTAAGAAAAACTATTTTTTGTTCTTTATTTTTTTTTTTTATAAAAATATTTTTAAAATTAATTATACAAAACAAATGAATTAAAATATTTGTTATCATGCACAAACGTAACATTTACATATTTTGCCTTATTTTTTTTTGTTATAATTATTTTTTTAATTATTTTTATTATTATTATTATTTTTTTTTGAAACATTTTGTATACGTAGTTAAGATAAAATAAAATAAAATTAAAAAAAAAAATTATATTAAAAAAAGAAACCATTTTAAAAGTTTTAATTTAAAAAAAAAAACAAAAGATATTTCAAATTAACACTTACATTTACATTAAATACATACAAAGAAAAGAAAAAAAAACATAAATATATTTTTGACAGTATTTTTTAAGAAATTTTAAAATAAAAAACAAAATTATAATATAAAAATCAGAAATATTAAATTAAAAATAAAAAAAAAAAAAAAATATAATTAAGTAAATGTTAAAGAAAAAATATTGTTGAAATTAAAAAAAAAAAAAGAATTAAAATTCAAAAAAAAAAACAAATTTAAAGAAATACATAAATTTTCGTAAAATTATTAAAACTCTATATAATAATTGTTTTATTTATTTATTAAATTAGTAATATGAACTTCATTTGAATAATTTTAGGATTCTTCATTCATATACCTATGAAGTAACTGCAACTTCCCAGAACTTTTCACCTGTCAAATAAATTTTATGCGAATTGATAATAAAGTTTAACATATGTCTACACAAGTTGAGTTTTAAGATCTACTTACTATTTACTGAAGGTGAAATCCACAGTAGATCTCTAAGTATTTATTTATTTGTAGTACCAACCAATAGTAAATATTGCCTGATAATATTAACCGTTTGCCTATTTTGACATTTGGACTTCTTATTAAATTATTTTAATATACATTATATTAAATATGATCCGACCAGGATTTGAACCCGAGGTGATATATCTCCGAGATATTTACATAGGTATCTTTTTTTGAAAGTTCTGAAACTTTCTATTTGATGTGACGAAAAAGTGAAAAATTCAAGAAACAATTATCCTTTCGTTTTGTTGAAAACTGCGTTTCGAATTGATTTGAAACGCATTAAAACTGCTCCAAATGTAAGTTTGTGTTACTGTCACTTTCTAAGTATATATATCTTTTTTGTGTTTATACTTTGTTTCAATACTAACTGTTGACGTAATTTAGTCAAGCGAAATTCAATGTCAAAAATCAAAGAAATCGATATTTCAAAAATTATTAATTTTTTTCTTAATTTTTGCATTTACAAAATTGATATTATACTTTTATTGTAAACTTTCTTATTGAAATTATTTTTCTTTTAAATCTGGCAACATGTTTTTTTGTTTTGATCTCATTTATGACCTAATTAATTAATCAGCCAGCATTCAGCATGTGTAAAAAAAAAACAAAATAAATTATACATGTATACGAAAGTAATTAAATGTTTATTGAACTTTAACTCTTTTTTTTTTGAAATAAAATGTGTCTGATGTAATCGGTTATAAACAAATAAATATTATTTATTTGATAAATGTCTACAGTGTTGCAAAAATTGTCATTACTTTACATATGATGATAATGTGAATTTTTTTAATCAATTTTGATTATATTCTTGAGCATGCTTTAAAGTAGTGCTGTTACAATAGTTAGCAGATCTTAACTTAATATGAGAGTATGAGATGAGATCTGTTCAATTTAATATCAATTTCTTTTTTGAATTTTATTAGAAGATTCTACGTTTAGAATGGCTACTTACTTGGGTTGTACCTACCTACAGTCTACACTTTCCGTTATATATTAGAATTTTAAAGTTTTTTTATTAAATTCCAAATTGTGAAAATCAACCAATTTCACAATTGAAAACTACAAAAAAATATTATTCTCAAAATTCCTAATTGTGATAGGTATACGATTTTTTAAGTTTGAAGACACAATTTCATATACATCTTTATTCAATCAGCTGATTATAATGTTTCATAGAAAGAAGGAGTATACATATTATATTGTTTGCAATCAGCTGATTTTATTTAAACTTTCTATGTATAAATGTTTTAATGAGTCGCTTTTTTATTTATAGTTAAAGTATATTTTTAGTATTTTACAAATACATTTGCAAACTTTTCGATATAAATTCTTAACTTTTTGTCTGAATAAAGTTTTTTTATTACAAGTAATTAATTATTTTTTTATAATATTTTTATTATTTAAATACCTATCTACTTAAATTGCTGTTTCGGCTTCCAATCAATAATTAAATATTTACATTAGAAGTCACTTAATTTTGTATAATAGGTGGGTATAGGTATATTTAGAATTTTTTTTATAGTTTTGGCAAGGTCTTCTTCAGAGATCGAATAAACTTCAAAATATGAACGAATCAAGTAAGGAATAATACCAAGGTTATTTAAAAAAGCACATTTCTAAAGAGTACATTAATAAATAATTATAATTTTTTAAGAATTTATATTAGAAATTTATCATATAAGGAAAATTGTAAAAAATAAGGGGAAAATATATCTTTAAATTTTACGAAACCTCTTTATAACTAAAAAAGTGTGTTGACGTATGTTCAAAAATAATACTGTAGTGTAGCTTTAATTTTTTTTTATATTGCAACAAAAGAAGTTGAATAGGTATTACAAGTGTTAATAAATTGGAATATTATACAACACTTGGCTTATAAACGAATGCCCATACTAACCAAAAGTTTGTTAAAAATTCATATTTTATTCTTAACTAATTTCCGAAAATCTAAGTTCTCTCAAATTTTTAAGTCTATATCTCAACAACTAATAACTTATGGAAGATATAAGGGGTTTAGGATATTGCAAACACTGATTTGGGAATAACGGTAAATTAAAGTGCCGTAAAGCAAGCTTATATTTTTGTGTTATTTATATTCAGTAACAATCGATTTGCATTTCCAGATTGAAGATGTTCTTGTTATAAAAATTTAAATTTAGGGGCTTTTTCGAACTTTAGGGGCTGAAGCTCCATAGCGGGTGGGACTAAAAAAAAATTTTATTCCCGTTACTAACTATAGCTAAAATTTCTTTTCTTTATTTGAAATGATGTAAAAGTTTTTAAAATATAAGGATTAACGGACAGACAAATAGTTAAAGGAAAGGCACACTTCTTTTTAAATTTTTTGAAAATGTATTAAAAATAACAAATTAATTGCTGGAATTGATATTATGGTATGAGCCCTTTCAAATTTTAAGGAATTTTTGTTTTGAAAAAATTAACTCAATTAAAAAATAATTTTCAAGAAGTGTTTCACCAATCTGGGAAAAAGAAATAAACGATTTTTAAGGAAAACTGGGTGGTGTTGGACTTATACTAACCAAAATTAACCCAATTTAAATCAATTTTTAGCATTAGGGCAGTTTTAAACACGTGCAGTTTGATCTACGGCCATCCCATACACTATGCCTTTCTAAAAATTTTTGAAAATTTAGATGCAGAAAATGTTTAACAATTAAAACTTTTTACAAAAGTTCTAACATAATGGGTTTATTGGAACTAATTTATAGAGTACTATTATTTATTTTATTTTTCCTATTCAAAAACCCAGAACAATTATATTTATTATTATTTTATAATTAAGTTATTTCAATTCAATTTTTAATTATAGTGTAATAATGAACTAACTTATCGTTTGTTGAAAATTTTCTTATCTTTTATTTGAAAATATGTAGAAACATTCTTTTTTTTTGATAATATTTTTTTTTAATCATTTTATCTATGAAAAAAAAGTTATCGAATACAAAATATTAAACTTTTGAAGGTCAATATATACAGATAGGTACTTTTGAACTAAGTATGAAAATATTTTACAATTTAATACTATCAATATATTGAAAATTAAAAATAAAATCAAATGTAATTCAAATTTAATTTAAAATTAAGTAGAAAATCGTAAAATAATAAAAAAATGTTATGACTTATCTATTTTCTGTAAATTTTTGCATTTAATTTTCTTCAGTAAAATGATTTTTATAAAAAAATAATTATTTGAATATGATTTATATTTTAATAATGATTAAAAATAATTTAATTTTCAAGATTTTCTATTTATTTTTTAAAATTTTTATAGCATTTATCTATAAGAATCATATTCAGTACTTGAAATTATACTTTTAAATAATTAAATATGAAAGCATTAATAACTAATATTAGTATTTGTATGGCAGTATATACTCGTAAAGATAAGATAAAGCACTATTTAAAATTGGAATTTAAACTTTTGTTCATAATCTTTGTGAAGTTGTCTATCTATTTAATATAATTGGCAAATTTATTTTTGAAATAATGTGAACAGGATAAAGCAAATTTTACAAATCGCTTTCGTTTAGCCCTACTTTCTACGGTACTATAATAACCGCATTTAGAGCATTTTCCATAACATCTTTCAAAATTTGTAGCTGTAGCGTTCGAAATTTTGGAACAATGTTGGCCTTGGATTGTTTCGGACTTACCGCAAAGAAAAACCTGGCGAACGCGTTGACCAATTAAATTCCGAATTTCTGGAAATTATTCGTTCTCCAACAATTTGCCTTAAAAGTGTCATTGTGTTACGTACGCGTACAGCGGCTCTATCCTGCTGAAACCACGTCTAAGGTATATTTTCAAGAGCATAGGGTAAAAATGTTCTATCATAAACCGATACCGCTCTCTATTTACGGTTACAGGACTTCCATCTTCATTTCGTTGAAGTAAGGTCCAATGATTTTTTCAAATGTAATGCCGCACCATACTGTTCACCTAATGAGTGTATTTGTCGTTTATGAATAGTACTTGGATTTTCAGATCCCCAGAACCTACATTTCTGTTACTTAACAAAGTCATTCAAATGAAAACGAGCTTCATCACTCAGGTGTTATTTATATTATCTGGAAAAAAAATATATAAACGAAAAAGTTATTAAATTTTTAAACGCCATGGTGACTTTTGGCTCAACCTGTAAACTTAGTTAAAAATCAGAGAATGTACTTATTAAAATTAATACCTATATTTTAAGGATTTGGATTCTTGTAATTCAAATAAACTTTAAAAATGTAAAATGGTTCTATTATCTCAACGTGACCATAACAAATGAATTTCAAAAAGTTGTGTTACGCCACCTAACAGTTGTAAACTGGTGGTTCATTTCGAAAACTTTTGGAGGATGTTTTTGATTGTTTTATTTTCTTTAAAACGAAGAGGTTTTTCCCTAATAGGTATCTATAAAACAGCGTTAATGTGTCAATAGGCATAATGAAGGTCAAATAGTGTAACCTTTGGATTCACAAAGCACTATGGAATAAGACGAGTAGTTCGGTCTTGTATAACTTGTGACATCCCAGCATTGGATATATACTGCATTTTACTCTATTTAGAACCTTGTATACCTTAAATACGTTTCGAAGATATTTAGCAGATCCGATGCAGAAAAGTAAATCAAAAAACCAAACATGTAGGTGCACCTTTAGATTTTATAATTGATTTAAAAATTAAAAAAAAATATAGAATCTTTACTTTAATGTTGAAACTACAATATATATTACGTAATTTAACAGCTTAAAAATTAACAGCTGGGTGGCACAGTGGTTGAGTGCCGACCTTTCATGCAGAAGGGCCCGGGTTCGAATTCTAGTGAAAGTGAAAAAACTTTTCTGGTTTTCGACTCGACTCAGCTACCATTCGCCATTGGGTTCAAATTAATGGCATAATCAATATTAATAATTATAAATCTTTAATAAAAAATACTTTAATATAAAAATATAAACAAATGCAAAATATAAACAAATAATTTAATTAAAATAATATAACTCGCAGATATAGAATACTATATAAGTAAAATATAAAATATTACAATATAAACAAAAAATAGAATTGTAAATATTGAAAATCTAAGACGTTTCTACATGTTATAAGGCCTAGTACTATCTCATGTTTAAATTGTATGTGGAATTCAATAAGACCAATTCTAATAACACGAATATAATATGAACCCCTGTTCCAACATATACCTATGGTATAGACAGGCTTATTAGCCTAACAGTTGAACAGTTAGCACTTAAAAAAAAAAAAAAAAAAAAAAAATATACCTTTCTATTATATGTTTATTCGTTCTACCATATGATTCCCATATGACTAATATTCTAATTTTTAGAATGCATTTCAAAGTCAAATAAAGTTATATATTATTGCATTATTTTTATTTTAATACAAACCAAAGCACAAACAGTTTATAACACTATTTTAGTTATATTAAATTAAATTTTGTTTCTTAAACTGTATGTATATACCTACATAATTTCCTTGCAATTTCAAGATTGACTTGCTATTTAACAATATCTTAGTATATATATTACACAATTTTTAAATAGTATATTCCCATATATGTATGTGAATTTAATTTTTTTCCATATAATTTTTCACATATTGCAAATGACATTTAATAAAACAGTATTTAAAAGTTTCTTATCGATAGTTTTTTATTTTTATTGGGTCAACATGTGCAACAAACTGTTTTCTATTTTTTTAACTGTAATTTAATCATGCTAAATAATATTTTTGTATTATATAATGATTACATATTAATTAACATAATATACATACATTATAAATATGTATATATTATAATATATTAATATTATTACTAAAAGCTTGTTTAACAGAAGAATACTGTAACAAAACAGACTTTTATTTTTGAAACTCTGTTTTACAGTTACAAATGATGCATTTGGTATTTATTTTATACATTTCAAAATATATATAAAAATGGAATTTTTTGAGTTATAAGGTTTTTACATTAAACGAACAATATATTTCGAAGTACTAAATAAAATAAAATATTTTATTGAAATTGTTTACCAACTTCGTAAGCTTTTGTAAACAAACAAGATTTAAAAAAAATATGTGTTCTAAATGTGCACGTTCTTAGCATATGATTTCTTTATAATTCTGCATAGTGCACATAAAGAGGCGTTTAAAGTTAATGTTTACATTTATGGTGTTTATTGATAAATATTAAATAAAATGGTATTATGACTTTAAAATAATGTTGATTGGTAAATGATGTTACAGTAAACTCGTGAAATAGTGACTCTGAACCATAATGACCTTTCCAAAAGTAATTTGGTCTTCAATACCAACAATATGAAAATTGTATAATATACTCGGTGTGTAACAAAATTTGTGTATTCATGAGTGGATATGTATGTGTAAGTATGAGTTTTTGTGTGTATGTGTGTGTGTTTGTGTGTTAATGTGTGTCTCTGAACAACATCATAACTAACGTTAATTTGGTGACATGTGACAGTTCCCTTTAAAATAACACAAAAGTCCCTTAAAAAAATGTTATTAGTCCCTAAGGGGACATTCAAAATTGTCATAACTCCCTTTATGATTTATGCCTTATAATTTTACAAATCGAAACTTTTATTATATATTTCTACATTGGGCTGGTCGCTGGTCGGTTTCAAAATCAAAGTTGTTCCTTTTTCCAGAAGTTTTTTTATAAAGTGTTTTGTATCAAAAATTAATTTAGTTTTTTTTTTTGTAAATACGTAATTTAAAATATGAATCTATTTTTGTTTAATAAAATGAAATCAATTTAGTTAATAAAATTATAGTAAAATTAATATTTCTTTTAATTATTTAAACTCTCCCAATTTTAGTCAAAATCCCTATATTTCTGAGAAAGGGAATATATTATCCCCAAAATTCTGGACCGCTTGGTAAAACTCCTGGAAAAGATCGTCATGCATCAAAATAACAATTTTTTTCGTCAAAATACTCTTTAAGGGACTTATGGCACTTAATAAAATATTTAAGTGTGTCAAAAGTCCCTCTGAAAAAAAGTGTCATAACTCCCTAAGGAACTTATGACAAAGAAAGCTGTGACATGTCACCGTTAATTTCAACCGATTTTGATGAAATTCTCTCGTCAAAAGTTCGTAGATGGACGGTTAAGTTCGTAAATGGACCAAATCGGACTATAGAATCTGGAGGTTCCTATACACAAAATACTATGTATAATTAGTAAATGTGTTCTTCAGTTTTAACCTTTAGAATGAGTTCAAATTGGGTGGGTACCCATATGTAAAGTAACTCTCATAAATTTATTCTGTATAGTAATATGAAAATCTAGGAGTTTCGGCAATGTCAAATTTTTATTTAGTTAATCAAAATCTCAGACGATTATAATGAAATTTGGTATGAATTTTGTACAAAAGAAGGAATGAAAAAATGTGATTATAGATTCATTGAACTCTTTTTGAATAGCATACACATAGAAGCTTAGGGTTAAAGTACTTATAAAAAATCTTCATATTTTTCAATTCCTTAAACTTTTACTTGTATGGAACTCTGCACTCATATTACTTTTAGATAAAAAATACCATTTTAGCTTAATATATATTCAATAGATACCTTAATTTTTTAAAATTTAACAAAATGCAATATTACACAACGTGAATATTTTCAATGTTTTGCGAAAGATTATTAATATTGAAAAATTTTATTAATAATTTTTATAAAATGCTTTACAAACATATGCAAAATTAGTTTAAGTTCAGATTTCAGAGGAAACAAAATAGTGATTCACTTTATAAGATTTCAAATGTACATGGTGATTCTCTTTTGGACTTGAATAATTAGCTATGGTCATATAATAGTGGAATAAATATGGATGTGTACTATGTTGTTTGGAATTAAAGAATCTGCCATAGGGTCTTTTTGAAATGCAATCTGTTTAACTTAACCTTTAATTAATTTATAGTTATCTTAAAAAACTGTGGAATTTCAAATGCACCCCATAAATATCAAAAACCGAATCAAAATCACTCTGTATATTCAAATATAAGTAAATCAACAAAATATAAAAGAATTACTCAATCCAATCAAACATGTATATTTAATACACATCTAAATAGGTCTATATTGGTGTAAGTGTTTTTTCGTGTTATACTTTTCACTGTTAATTTATTCCTGTTTAAATTTATTAAATGCGAAACTTGTTTGGATTTTGTTTTGTATTTTCTCTCCTTGTCCAAAATAAATTTCAAACAAAGTAAAGATTTGCTTTGTAATATTTGTATTATGAAAAATTTCAAACTTGTTGTCATTCATTTTGTATATATATATATAAGACTACAAAGAAATAATAAAAGATTTTACCCCTTTTGGTAATTTGGATGCAATAAATTTTTTTAAAAATTGTAAGAATTTTACTTGTTTAATTTTAAATTACGTAACGGTAATGTTAAGAAAAATAACATCAGATGGTGAAAATTTCGAAATTTACCTTTTTTTATATTATAAATTCTTCTTTTAGTATAAAATTTTAACTCGATATTCTGGTTTATTTCAAACGGATATCCGATCTGATTAGTTCAGTAGGTTAACAACATTTCAAAACTAATGTTTAAAGTTTAGGGCCTTTTTGGGGGAAATTATAAATACTTTTGAGATTTTATGAAGATTATATGATGAGGAATAACAATATAAGCTTCTATTAATATGTGAGCATATTATATTAAACTACATATTAAGTTAAGTATTTGTAAAGTTTTTAAGGCACTTTTAAACTCGGAGATTATTTATTTCTTAAAATGCTGAAATTAGAAAATTAAAAAAAAATAAATTATATAATTGAACACATTAAGTTGGGAGCTGTGAACATATTATTCCAAAATTTTTAAGAAAACTTTTAAATCGAATAAACCCATTTTTCGAAAGCCACCCATTAAAACTGTACGCAGTTCCTTTGAGTATTGTGTGACTTTAACAGACTAAATCCACACCCTTTTAAAACCAAAATTTGGGATAGGGTCTTTGATACAAATGTACAGTTTCGAAGTTTATTTTGAAGATGGAAATAGGAAAAGGAAAACTTTATGAGATTGGGATAATGGGTTATGTAGGATAAATGAGAAAATTTGGGCGGATATAAAGGAGAAAGATGTTAATATTCTTCTTAAATTTAATTAAATCGTACATACGAATTATCAACTTTAGGGAAAACATGGGACTGAATATGGTTCTTTAATCTCGACGTGCGCTTAATAAACGAATTTCCATAAGTTACGCCTCGCCAACTTTCAACACTGTTACAAGTTGTAAGACTTTTTTCATTAATTTCTTTAATTCTTCAGAACAGGTGTTCGGCCCTACAAGATACCGTACCAAAAATGATTTCTATCTATTAGAATCATAATTTTAAATACAAACATAATAATACCTTCTTAAGAAAACTTCTTGTTATATCTTGTATTTCCTGTTTCCTTGATTTTTCTATTTAAAAGAAATTGCTTTGAGTCGTTGACACGTTTCATTCAAAATTGCAAATGAAAATATTTTTTGTATAAAAATAAAAAAAGATATAATTCATATTATTGTGTTAAATGTCGTAATTCATATATTATCTATATATATTTACTAACTAACCCCATTAAATAAAAGAAAATAAAGTAAATAATTTTCTTATTATTGCTTTGCTTTCCATTTCTTGCAATTTCCCTGTAATACCTACACAAAAATTTTCATTTTACACTAAATGGTATGTATACTAGTACAGATAAGGCGCGTTTACTATATAAAGTCTGTGGGATTTGTAATTAAATTCATTTTACTTACATTAACTAAGCCAAGGTCATATACTCTTTTTTTTCATTTAATGTGAAACGCACATGTATTATGTATGTGTATCTATATGTATTTAGTGTATTTTCCAATTCAAATACTTTTTCATTTACATATAATGTTTATAATATATGGTTGTTATGTATAGGTATTTTTAATTAGATCGAAAGCATATTAACTTTGTAGACAAACAGTTTAAATTTAATATTCAGATAATATGGAAAAGATAATACATAATACATTTTTAACCCCATCGTTGAATCCACCTATTACATAAAATTACATCATACCATAATTGGAACTCTATCCCCGAAAACGATATCTGAAAGAGGTTTACTGTTCCTTACAATTAAGGTACAATTCTATTTTTATTTATATTGTATTTGAGTTTTGAGGTATGAGGTATTCTATATCTGTGAGTCATATTATTCAATTAAATTATTTGTTTATATTTTTTATATATTGTTGTACAGCGTGACGCAAAACGACCGATATGGTTTGAATGTTAAATAACTTTTTAAATTTATTTATATTTTTTATTTTTATTTCAGAATTTTGTGAAGAAAACTTGGGGAATTGGAAATGGAACAGTACACAACAGAACCGCGATCAAAAATTACGAAAAGTTATAAAAAATATAAAAAAATCCAAGTTGTAGAAACATCTTATTCAGGGTGGTCCAAAACGACCGGTAAGTTTTCTCATTTTCACTGAGATTCGAAATCATGTCTTTCCCAAGAAAGGTCGGCACTCTTACCACTGTGCCAAATATATTATTTGTGGATATTTGCCAAAATTACAATTTCCCAACGACATTATCTTTCAATTTTTTTTTATTATAAGTATAAATTTAATAAAAGAGGCAAAATATTTGTAATATTTGAAAGGAAAATTAGAAATGCTAATGAACGTTTTGAAATATTCACATAATAGAGTGCTAATTACGTCTAGTCGATTAACAATAAATTTTAATTTGAAACAAAAAAAAAATTAAGTAAATATTATATCATAAATAATAAACTACATGATAATGCATTAATACAAATAGAATTTTCAAAGTAAATTGTTTGTTTTTGTCTTAGGTTTTTTTTATACCCATTTAGGATTAAACACATACTAGAATTTTTTTAATTCTTAAGTTTAAGCTGTCTTAAAGTTGTTCGAATCAAGTAGGGCTGTTAATATTGTGAATACGCCTTATGTACTTATAATTTAACTTTTATTTTTGTATTTTCTCTAATACATATTGATTTTGATTGTTTAAATTTCAGGCGCCCAATTTCAGGCTATTGAAGTCTAAAAGATCTTAAACAGTTCCTAAACAAGGTTTAAGAATCCTGACGCAGTTTGCAAGGTTTAATAAACTAATAATAATTTACTTAGAAAAACAGATTTCTTGGGATTATAAAACAATGATCTGCAAAATTTCTAGTCACTTGTACAAAATATAACTTAAAGCAAGCTCAAAATTCTAAAGGTTTTTGCGCTCGCGCAAGTTATACTTATAAATCTTTAAAACTTTCGGAAGTTGAACGAAACTTTTTTGTAAAAAGGAATGGCATTCGCAGATGAATTTTGAAAGAATTTGTGCAATAGATAGTAGACTTAAAATAAAGGTTAGATCTCTCTCTGATGTCGAAACTTCTTCAACCAGGTTCTTAAATTCTTTTAATCTCTCTTCTTTCATATCTTCCAAAGTAAGCTCTTGGTTTATTTAACTTCTCAATGCATATTATTATGAATCTATTGATCTGCTAAAATAAACAAACTATTAAAATATGAATATTAATTCAAACTCATTATAATTCATTTTTATACCACATGAAATAAAGAATCATTTTTACTTAACAGATCACGTTCAGTGCTCTTAATGTTTTAAAAGCATTCTGTATAGCATTTAATATACATCTATATAATATTTTATATATATGTACATAATGTTTTAAATTACATCATCAAAATTTCGGTCAGATATATGCATGTATATAAATATACATATATGTAAATGTTAAAATGAATAGCATACGTTTACACTAAATTTTGAATCAAAGTGAATTGACCACCACATCACCTGGTTGATACATCAAGACTTGATTTATAAAAACTGGTTTTCTTTGTTATACTTTCCATGTATACATTTTATAGAAAGAAAGAAAGAAGATTGGTTTTATTTTAAATTTTTATTATTTTTTGTAACATATGTTTGATAGATGCCATTAAAACTTATCAAGTTAATCCTGTCTGACAGCTACTTTAAAATTCATTTGGTTTTTTGATTATTATATTAAAAAAATGATTGATTTTGTAATCCACAAGAAACAGTTATTTCATATTTAAAGTGTTTCTACTATCTAGTAGCTTTTGATAAATTTTTGCTGTGCTTTTTTTAAGAGTTTTGTAGTGAGAGGAACGTGTTTTTTTTATTATTATTATTTATTTATGCAATTTTTTTATATTGTTGTCAAGTTGTCAAAGAAAAGATATGTATATATGTATATATAAATATATAT
This sequence comes from Dolichopus griseipennis, assembly GCA_963082915.1. NCBI lineage: Eukaryota > Metazoa > Arthropoda > Insecta > Diptera > Dolichopodidae > Dolichopus > Dolichopus griseipennis. Next base: position 54,959,704 of record OY720444.1, on the reverse strand, counting down.
ATATATATATATATATATATATATATATATATATAAGGTTAAAGCTGAAAAAATATTTATGTTTTATGTTTGGCAAATCCACCTACATAAATGTTTGCATAATTCTATACTCTAAATTTGAAATTTTCTGAAATGTACTTATTTTCTGATAATTAATACTACTTGTATGTCAGAAAGCCGATATGAAGTTCTGAAGTCTTCAAGATCAAGTTCTGAAAATTTCATTTAAGTATTAGAACAAATCGAAAATTGAAAAATGAGTTGTCTAGGCAATTTTTATACTAAAATGATGAAAAACAATCACTTACTGATGAGCCTAGTAGAGTCTTTTTTAAATTCTAAATAATTAATTTTGGTAAATAGTAAAGACTTGCAAGGTGGCAAGATTAAAAATTATTTTATTTAATATAATTAACTATGTAGTATAGAACCGACCTTAAGATCTAAAAACCTTTTAGCAATATTAAGCTTAGTTTGAAGCTTTAATATTTTAACATGTAAAAAAACTCTTTATAAAAGGTTATAAGATTCCTCGTTTTGACGCCCAACGAGTTTAAACACAAACAAAATTTTGTATGGGAATGAGGGCTATTCACATAAAAAAGAGTCAACATTATGGGCAGACATTTAAAGTACTTGCAGGACATTTAGGGCGATGATCCAATAGTCGCTTAGCTTCTAGTCTCGTTTCTAGCTTCGCGTTCTAAACAGAACAAAGACTAAATGCTGGTAGTGCTTTTTTAATTATTTGAAATCTTTCAAATTTATTAAAATTATAAAACAAAGTTTTTTTCATATTAAAAAAAATTTTAAAAACGAAAGGGAATTTAATGTTAAAGCGAGCAAAAGTAGAAAGTTGCTCTATCGTTTTTCTATTTGGTCAAACTTCTTTTAAAAAAAATGTATTTTACTTAGACGTCAAAGTGACGCTAGAAGCGACGCGATTATTGGGTCACCGCTTTTTTGCTCCAATTTGCAGATTACTTATACATTTGTGTATACGAGATATGAAATTAGAGGCAATCTTAGATTTGGTTACGTTGGGAATTTTGAATTTTATAAGTAACTTTTCAGTTGAAAATTAGAATTGCTCGTTTTTTTTATGGTGTAATAAATTCTAAAAGAATGCAATAATTTAAAATTATTTATTATCAAAGTATTGCAGTAAACAAAGCAAACATAGTTATTGGGATAAACAACTTCATATTTTATCAAATAAAAAGCTATTAGTATAATTTAATTTCATATTTATTGAAATTGAATTAATTTTTTTTTGTGTTAAGTGCTCGAATAATAAACAAAGTAATAAAAATATTATAAAAATAATTTGATTTGATGCTATTAAAAAATGCTCAAACGTTACGGGTTTTTCAATAGTACCAGATCATATTGTAAAGGTTTTTGGGAAAGGCAAACCTTTTATTTATTGTATTTTACAAATTAATTATTTTTTTATAAATACTATAGTTCTAAATGTTGCCAATCAAATGTTTGATAATGTTTTTCAATGGTGATAATCGTTGATACTTAAAAGAATTCAAAAATAGCGTGGTAAATTATTTTATAGGTGGTATATGTAAAGGTATTTTTATTTTATTTTTATTTTTTTTGAAAAAGGGGAATTCTCGATTCCCAATACGAACATGAAGTATTTAAAATTGTTTTAAACGTTTCTGAATATTAAAATGGTATTTTCACTTCTATGAAAATATATTTCATATGTTCAATAAAACAGTCATTTGGGGTTTATTTTCATTTTAACTTTGGGGATCCTAACTTATATGAATCAAGTATTTTTTATTTACTTTTTTAACCAAACCTCGTTGGGGCCTTGATTTGTGTAGCTAAACTTAAGGTGAACACTGATACTTAGTTAGTTAGTGATTGCATGGAACAACGGACTTCAGAAAAATTTAACAAGGCCCTAAAAACTTGCTTCTCAATGATGTGTAATATTATATAAATTTTAGGGGGTTTGGTACATAAATCGTATATGATTTGTGAAATATTTTCATACAAAAACGTTTTATAGCCTTTGAATTATAATTAAATAAAATATGTTTAAATTTAACTAATATGTTTAAAACTGATTCTAAACTTAATTTGTTTCGTGATTAGAAGAATTATAGTTTACCCTTTAAATAAAAAAGCATTGATTTGAAGGAAAGTTAGAAAACTACATTTTTTGTATAATATATAACACATATACCGAAAAGTGTGTAGCATTCTTAAAGTTAGAATTTTAGTAATTTAATTAAAATTATAAGAACCTAGCAAAATTGATTTCTGTCAACAAATTATCCAAGGAAACTTGAAATATAGGAGATATTCAATTGTTGATTTTCAGATAAACCTCAAGTCTCAGGTATTAGAAATTGAAAGTGTACGATTTTTCTGCAAAGGATTACACATAGTTTCAAAAATCTGTCGCACGCTGTCCACGTGACCAAGACATTAGAAGCTAAATAAATATCAACAAATTACATTTCAATCTTTAAAATATTTTTTATCTAATTTGTTCATTTCCTTCGTGAAGGAAAACCTTATTATAACATAATACATATACTCGTACATACACATTTACTTCGTAATATATGGTTTTGTTATTTTTATAGTGAATATAATTTTCCAACTGCGTAACTTAAGTGTTAATAGCCTTGATACTATTGTAGTTATACATAAAATGATGATACAGTCAAGGAAAACACTTAAAATTGATAAAAATGGTAAATAAAATAGGCAGTATACGAGTACAAAATAAGTGTTTTTTGAGGAAATTTTCTTATAAACGTAAAAGAAGTTCTACAAAAATACAAAATAACAAAGATTTTAAACTTATATTCAAAATATTGTGAAGTCCATTAAAGCTCTGTTAGAAATGATAGAAGATAACCTATATTTTTGTTTATAGTATTTAAAGATCTAACACTACTTAAAATTGAGCTGGAGCTAAAAATCTGCATGAAAGTATTGTTCATGTAAAACAGCTGTTGCTTTCCAATCAAAATTCCCTTCTTAGTGCCCCACTTCTGTATTTGCTTTAATAACTTCAGTGATGAAGTTTTGTAAATTGATGGACAGATTCAACCGCAAAATCAGTTCTTTCAAAACTGTTTCAAATATGAGCTAAACATTTTTTTAATGTAATGTAATTTATGAAAGTTTGATAGTTAATTTAAAGCAAAGAAATAGAACCGCAGTAAGACGTACATTGCTTTTCTTTTAAAAAATTGTAACTTGAACACGTAATATGTCTTGTAAATTCAAAAATGAAATTTGATATTATTATTATTGATTGATAGTTTCTATATTAAACGAGGAAGAGTGTAGTAGAGTAGACTGTGTCAACTCTGGGATACCCGTATGATCGTTATATAAACATTACATCCTTATTATTATAAACATTAATTACTTTTGGCAAAATTTCAAACATACCAGCTTTATTAGGTGAAATATAATGCTCATACAAAAGAAGGAGTTGTATGGCAGTTACTCGAACCCTCTGCAGTAGACCAACCAAATTTTGCAGTAACTTTGGCCATTACACTAAACTATTTTTGGCAAAATTTCAGACACCCAACTTCAATAGGTATAGAGTAATGCTCATATAAAATAAGAGTTTGTATGGCAGCTACTCGAACCCCTTGCAGTAGACCAATCAAATTTTGCAGTAACTTTGGCCATTTCACTAAACTATTTTTGGCAAAATTTCAGACACCCAACTTCAATAGGTATAGGTAATGCTCTTATAAAATAAGAAGTTGTATGGCAGCTACTCGAACCCTTTGCAGTAGACCAACCAAATTTTGCAGTAACTTTGGCCATTTCACTAAACTACTTTTGCCAAAATTTCAGACACGTAGCAGAGAAATACAAAAAAAGAAGTTGTATGGCAGCCACCCGAACCCATGGACCAAAATTGCTGGATTTAAATAGCGATGACGGCTATTGCAAAAAAACGAATTTGCGAAAATTTCAAGATCCTAGCTCCTTTAGTTTTTGAGTTTTCGTGCGGACGGACGGACAGACGGACGGACATACATAGCTAAATCGATTTTTTTTTTCGATTCTGAACCGATCCATACACTTGAGTCTATATCTACCCCCCCTCCTTCTCTGCGTCACAAACGTAATGGCAAATTTATTATACCCTTTGACTATATAGTCATACGGGTATAAAAATAAATTGTACTACAATGTTATCCAATTCAAGTACTATTGGGTATTTATGGAATAAGATATAGAATTAATATTTAATTGAAAACTAAAAATACTTCAGTAAAATATTTTTATGATTGTTTAGAGGTCAATGACATTTTATAAGTTTTATTAGGGTTTCTATATATTGGAAAATATAAATATATAATTCAAATAGTCATTCGGGTATAAATATAAAAGTATATGTGTGTGCGTTTTAATGTTTTTTTTCATGTATAGAACCTTCAATAAATGATCACAAAGAATATTTTTATTTAACTCTTTAAAGAAAAAATTTATATAAAAACAAATTATAAGTATTTTTAAATAAACTGAAGCCAAATGAATTGATTATTACATTTTTTGAGTTAAATTTTAATTAAAATTCTTATATAAAATAAAAAAAATCAGAAATCATTATTAAACAAGAGTTTGTTCAAGTTATACTTATTCTTTAATATTATGGCATTTTTTATTTTTAGCATTCATGGAAAACGAGCTGGTCTAAAAATAAACGCAGATAAGACTAAAAGCCTGAGTACAGAACACTCAATACATCAATAAATTCTACTAGAAGAAAGCCAAATTGAAGAAGTAGAGCAGTTCAATTATTTAGGAAGCATGGTGACATCAAATGGGGGTATGGAAGTTGATGTTGACAGCAGAATAAATAAAACTAGAGCTGCTTTTGGAACACTTTTGAACATAAAGACAGTCAAATAATATCGCTCTGCGCACAAAGATAAAAACGTGGTAAAAGGAATTGCTAAGGATCGTGAAAGGTGGAGGGGATTTGTTGACGCCTTATGACCCAGCAACATTTTTTGGTAAATTTAAATAGAGTAATTTACTTAAATTAAGTAAAACCGTTAAATTTTTGTCCCTTTTAAATAAACCTATGTTTTTGTGGTATATTTAAAGTAAACTAATTATTTAACATAACTCCAAAAAAAAATATCCGTCTGCAATTATATCGCATGAACTCAGCACTATTGCTTTAACAATTTATCATTATTAAAATAATCAAAAAAGCATATTTGCCGGCAAACCAATGATATTGTATAAAGCTTTGTCTAGATAAGGTAAATTAATATTTGATTATTAAGTACCGAATTAGTACTGAATCTATGATGAAGTTCTGTAACACTAGTGAAATAACAATATATATAAAACAGCACTGTTATCTATACTTCTGTTTAGTACTAAATAGATACTTAAGCAGCACTGAAAACGAAGTAGTTTATTCGGTACTGAATAAGGGATGGAAAAGTCCTGAATGGAAGGAAAGATATTTTATGTATTATTATAAAAGCGATGAATTTTTTCCCACCATTTGTTCAATTTTAATAGAAAAGAAGTACCTACTTCAGCGGAAGAAGAACTTTTAAAGTTGTCATTGTTATTAGAAAATGTATATATATATATATATGTATATTAACTAGTCCTTCTCACTATAATAAGTGTTGTTTAGCCAAGATATAATTTTAGCACTTTTGGTAAAGAGCTTAACTTACGTTAAGTTTGCTCTGTCAATTATAGTGGTCGTAACTTGAACTACTTAGATCACTTTTTTTAAGTATAATAAGTATAAACCCCACTTTATTCTAATCTTTAATTAAAAAAAAATTGAAAACAAATTTAATTATAAACAACAAAGTTTTTATGGATATTACACGTTTAAAGAAACATTTCATCTATTTGTAATGTAATGAGATAACTAATGTAATTATATAATTGAAAATATTTCACTTAGAAAACAAAACGACTTTGAATTGAATAAATCTCCATAAAATTATTGTAAGATTATGCATTCAAATGGTGCTCAGAGTTTTAATGCATTAAATATTTTTTTTAACTTAAAATATAAATAAACACTAAATACTATACGAACCTCTAGTGTCATTAAAAATCATATCTATAGCATTCTGAAATTAAAACTGCAAATAATTAATTAATTCTTAACTTGATAAATATTATTTTATTTGTTCAACTGCATCTGAATAATTTTAATTGTAATATCATTTAAAGAGATTAGTACATATTTTCAATGCGTTTCATTTGATATCGCTCGCTTATGTTCTCTTTTCTATCATTATGATGACATCATTTTAATTTCTACTGTAAAAATGATGGAAATATTATTGATATTAGTTGAAAATTTTATCTGTAATTAAATGAATCGAAAGTAGAACAAAAAAATTTCTTTGTTTAAAATATGAAAAATAAAACAAAAGTACAATATGGAAATAAAATAATCGCAATGACTAGAATGTTGCAGCTGTGCTGAAAGGCAAAACAAAATATTCAATAATGAAAATAACATTAAAAAAAACAAAAGACTGCAATTAGGAATATGCTTTTGCGCCTAATTATTTTGCATTGACACCAGTACATTTATCTAGAAGTATGGCGGTTATTCGAACTATAGACCAATTATATTTTGTGCATACATTGACCAATTAAGTTAAATTCTTTTAGCAAAATATCAATAATCCGGATTTACTGAATACTTTACTCGAACCCGTTAAGCAAACAGGCAGAATTGTAATAGCAAAGACGGGCCCGACTTGTATAAAAACGAATTTGTCGAAATTTCAGAATTCGAGCTCCTTTTGAGTGATCGTGTGGTTACTAACTTTTTGATTCTGATCCAATTCATAAACTTGAAGTTATATCTAGCTTCCCTCGTTTACAGCATCACAAACGTAATAGCAAATTTAGTATATACCCTTTGAACTACGTTCATACATTAAAATATTTATAATATTTTTTTAAAAGCTTGTCTGTAAGCGGCCTCTTTGTGCTCCATAGAAAACTACACAGCATAATATTATTTGATCCCAAATTTTGCAAAAATATATATCAAGGGCTGAAATAGATCAGAAACAAAGTTGTTGAATCCTAAACTATTTAGATAAAAATCTAAAGTTTATATAATTATTAAAACTTTCGTTTTTTTTAACCTCGATTAATAAAATCTCGACCGACTTTTTTGATTAATCCATAGTGTTCAAGATCTCGGAATACAACTTCTTAAAATATATCATGTTTTCTACAACAGCCGTTTAGAAGTTTATAGTTTAATATATTTACCGTATTAATGATCAATGTTAAATATTTATATTAATATATATCTTTTAAAGCTTTAAAAAATTTTAAAACTTAAATTACAGAAAATACAAATAAAATAAAACTGCACCAAACCTTTAAAATATATTTTTTATTCATTCATATTTTAAAGCTTCATTTTAAGGTCTTAATCAACGTGTAGATTTAAATTATTATTAAAAAAAACTTGACTGTTAATTGATGTGTTAATTTTTATTTTAAACATATCAATTTACAATAAAATTAAAATAACATTAGAATCTAAATACATACACAGTTATGTTAATAAAAAAATCTTTATTTATTGAGATTTTATAATAACAAAATATAATTTAATTAACAGAATTAATTTTTAACACTTCCATACTTTCACTATATATTTGAGAATTAATATCATGTGTGAGACTTGACTGTATAAAGTGTTTTTTAATTAACTTATAAGTTTTCTTGATTTGAAAATGTATAGGGAAGTTAAAACATTTTATTTGATACAGCAATACGTGATAAATATGCTTTTTTTTTTTAAAGAACTATTGAATAATATAAATTGTGTTCAGGTGATTATTAATTAGACATTTGTTTTAACTGAAATGGTAATTTAAAATTATAATTAACAAACCGAAGTTAAATTTAATAATTTTTAGAATTTAGGCAGTATTTTTTTTAAATTTTAAGAAAAGTGTTTAGCTTTAATTGAAATTAAATGTTTGTGTTTAATTTTTTGCATCGTAATAGATTTAAATCATTGAAAATATACAATAGATGTGATAAATATAAGTAAACTAACTTTTCTGAAAAATTTTGAAATTCTCAGAATGGGAGGAAGTGCAGTTTAAATATTTTAAAATTACTATTTATTTTATTTTGTGTTTTCCAATATAGAAGAGCAGCCAGGCTAAGTGCAATAAAACTATATAGTTCAACAAGGGTGATTAAAAACGTGATTAAAAAACCAAGGATTCTTAAAAAGCACATTTTCAAAATTAGTGTTTCTTACTGAGTATTTTATCATTTAGTTATTTCAACAATTTATTAATTATGAATAATGGTGAAATCAATACTTAGAATATAATCCCAATCTACTCAAGAAAATCTGTTAACAAGTGCGAAATATAATGTTGGAGCTTCAATATTAACGATTAATTTTGAAAAAACATACACTGGTGAATAAGTTACTGTTTTATAAAAACATAAAAGTTTTAATTTTGAAGATTTAGTAGCCCTTCAATGGGGAATGGTCCCAAATTTTTGCTTAGCAAACTTATGATGCATCTACCCACCCTCCTTCTGTCCCCACCTTTCCATTTTTTTAAACTCTAGGAAATCAATTGTGAACTCCACCAAAATTTGGAGTTTTACCTAGAATTTTATTATCGGGGACATGACAAAAAAATTTTGTTTACCGACTCCTATTAATTTCTGAAGGTCTAACTTCGCTCAAAATTGCAAGATTCTATTTTGAACTGTTTGGAAGTTATGTGGGGCCAAAAATTTTTCAAAAATTAAGTTTAGCATAATGGTAAATTTTAGTACCGTATGGCAACCCTAAACATTTTCCTTTTAAAAATTTATAAAGTTTATAAAACCAGCTATTTTGTGCCGTTTTCAGATTGAAAATACACTTCACAGAACTCTTGTTATAACAATTAAAAAATAGGGCTTTTTCCGACTTTGGGGGGCTGTAGCTCCATAAAGGGTGTGGCTACAGAAAAAAGGTCTTCAATGAAATTATTTTTTTTGTAATACCCAAACGTAGTTAAAATTTCTTTTCTCTAATTCAAACGATGTACAAGTTTATGTAAACATACGGACAGATGGACGGACAGATGGACGGACAGATGGACGGACGAACGGACAGAGTAAAACTATATAGGCACATTTTCAAAAAAATTTTTGAATATGTGCTAAAAAGTAATTATCCGGATTAATGTTTATATAACGTTCGGGCAGGTTTCCTAGAGATGAAACAGTTTAGTCTACTCTTTCCATCATTGCAATACAAGTTGTGTATTCATTTATCTATAATTGTTGTATAACAAAACTTTATTATTTATTTTAAAATAAAGTTGGAATTAATTTTCTAAATGATAGTAATAATTTATATTATGATTTTAGTATAATTTAATTTTCAATTTATAAAAATTAAAGAAAACTGCTAACAATATAGCGGTTCTATTACGATTCATTTTGAAAAGTATTAAGCAATGTTATTTCTATTATTGTTTCACTGTTCCTTATCTAATATAGTTCAATGACCTTAGAAGTAGAAAATTACATTTAATTACGTAGCAAAACAAAAATAATCGATATTACATAAGGACCATATGATTACATAGCATATTATAAAATCGATATAAATAAAATTTAACGAGTGTAAAACTTAATTAATAATTAATATAAATTTAGCAGTTGCCGGTGACATCTGATATTTGATTATTAATATAATACCTTTATATAACTGTGTAACGCAATTAGAGTAAAAGAGGCAAAATATTATTATATCAAACTGTTTAATTAAAATAATCACATTCATTTAAAAAAAAAACAAAAAATATCAAATAAAATGATGGATTTCTGGAAGATGGATGGCTAAACATCCTGGAGCAAATTGCTGGTTCAGATCTGATGAAAGTAATATCTTTGTGGGTATTTTGTAGGGTACTTTTAATGTTAGAATTTCATGGAATAATTTCAGGGTATGTACACTGCTTGTATAAAAATTTAAAATACTTGAATAACATTCTTTTTAATTTTAGGTGATGACTAAATACAAGTTATTTATAATATGCATAAGAGTGTTCACCTTTTTATAATAGAGGTTAAAATGGGTTGGGTACAAAATCTCCATTTTTATATTCTGGAAAAAGCGTATAATCCAGCCTATGAATTCAACCCTAAAATCCCTCCTAGTTAAGAATCTAGCATATACATATATACAAATATTCTGTAAAAGACGTGTGGCTGCCGTCTCCAAGCCCCCGCTTAGCAAAGTATTAAAACCCTTATTTTGAAACCAACTCTAAAATCCTTCCAAATTGAATTTCCTCCTTATATATTTATATAAGGAGGAGAGATATACTGCAAAAATTTTAAAATAGGGGGGCTGATGCAAAAAATTTTATTAGGTCTTTGTTGTGTGAGATTTCTATTTGTTTAACAACGAAACTCTATTGCGTACATAGAAACATATAAATAAAAAAAAATATCGAATTGTTTGAAAATGAATAACTTTATAAAATGTTTTTTTACAAAATGTAATGCGTTGTAAAAAAGTTTCTACCATTCTAATTCTTTTTCAATAATAATTCTAACACTAGACAAGTGCGAATCAGTATTAGAGCATTAGCATGTAGGTGTTTTATTTACATTCTTAAAATTTTATTAATACTTTTTAAAGTGTATAAATTTTTAAAAATTTTTTATTAATGTGTTTATTGTTTCATACACTAATAATTCGTTGGATAGATCTTCTCCTCCATAGTTTGTAAACACATAGTTTGTATATATGTATGTATGTAAATATATTTTACAGTCTGAAGTTATGGTAGCCAAAATAAAATATTTCGTATTATATTAAGTTCCGTTTCAAATTTGAATAATTGTTCATTTTTTTTTTTTATATAAAAGAGAATAAATTAAACATTAATCACAATTATTAATACTTTAATTAAAACAAAAAAAAATGAAAATAAAAATTTTATTTTATTGATATAATTAATGTTAAAAACATTTAAATTAATATAAAATTTTTTATGTAAAACATAAAACTGGTCCACCATTTATTAGAAAAATCGTCACAATGGTTAGATTGTCATCATCATATAACAATATTTATTACAATATTTTTGAAAATACCGATTATAGTTTTTGCTCTTTGGTATTTATATTTGAAAAAAATAAATTGTATATAAAATGAATAAAAAAAATAAATAGAATTACGCTTTAATTAAGGATCCAGCAGAATTTTTAATTAATTTTAATCCAAACAGAATCTGAATAAATTAATGGAAAAATTTTAATATATCGCATGTTGTATTAGAATACAACTCCCTACGTATATAAAAGAAATATTTTTAATATATTTATTAGATGAGTATTTTAAAGGTTTCAATTCTTGTAAAGTGGTTTTTGTTTTACATTTGCCTTAATAGTTAATAATTATAATAGATCAGGGATGTGCTGTGACATTTTAGGGTACAGCTACATAGTATACATATTTTACTACTATAAAAACATTTGGGAATTATTTAGATGACGCCATCACATAACGGTACTTAATATCTCATCAATTTATTTTTTTGTATTATGTTTTGATTTAACCGTTTAATGTTTCTTCTATAACAGTATACAGGAACAAATTTTTTACAATATTGTAGATCATAGTTGTTCTATCTTTAAAAAACATCTTTCATTTCATTCCATTTATTTTGCTCCATAAGTTCAAAAACAACTCATTATAAAGGTTTCACTTAGTTATATATCTTTAGTACAGTTAATTTAAAATGTTTGTGTAAGTAACAGGATTATTACATGTATGGTAAAATTTTTTTTTAAAGGAAAATGGCAAAAAATCTTGTTGTATCTTAAATGGTGTTGCCGTTTCCAAGCTATTGCAGTTAAAAGTGGAAATATTGGTAAAAAAAAATTCAAATCTAAAAAACCGTTATACATACGAAATTTTTAAACCCACCTTATACTCACTTTTATACGAGGACATATATTAGTATTCCTTGCTTACTAAAAAAAAGGGGGAACAAATTTATTAAGATAATTTCAGAGTTGTTAAAGAAATAAAACTTCAAATTAGAATCGGACACGAAAAAGTTTTATTATGAAGATTATTAGCTAAGCTTGTATATTGTCAAACAACTATTTTCAACTAGAGTGAACTAGTGCAGGTCTCCCAAATTTATTAAAAGATATGAGTAAACCTTTACATTCGAAATTTGTGATACTTTAAAATAATAATTTCGTTGCGTTTTTCTTCTTCTTCTTGTGTTGCATATTCTTTACAGAATGTTAGCGTCATATGATAGTTTGTGTGATTTGTTTGTATCGCTCCCTGTCCCTTGCTGATTCTACCAGTGCACCAATTTCTGATATGCCAGTCCAATTTCTAATATTTCGGAGCCAAGACAGTTGTTTTCTACCAACTCCCCTTCGCCCTTCGATCTTCCCCTGCACGATGAGCTGCAACATCTCGTATTTCGCACTCCTCATTACATGGCCAAAGTATGCTGTTTTTCGACGTTTGACAGTTGTGATTAGTTCTCTTGTCACGTTCATTCTTCTGAGAACCTCCTCGTTCGAGACACGGTCTACCCATGAAATCTTGAGCATTCTTCTGTATGTCCACATTTCGAATGCTTCAAGCTTATTCATATCTTTTACTTTTACTGTCCATGCTTCTACACCATATAATAAAACAGACCAGACATAACATTTAACGAAACGTATCCGCAGTTTCATGCTGAGGTTCCTGCTGCAAAAAAGCTCCTTATATTTAAGAAATGCCTTCCTGGCCATTTCAATTCGGCATTTTATTTCCCCATTACAACTCCAGTCTTCGTTTAGCCAGCATCCAAGGTACTTGAAAGTGGACACTTTTTCGATTTGACTGTTGTTAATTGTAATAGTCGCACCAGGATATGGTTTTCTATTTCTGCTGACTATCATAAATTTCGTTTTTTGAGTGTTGATGTTAAGCCCAAAATTGTTACTGTAGTGGTTGACTCTATCTACTATATGTTGTAAATCGATAATATTATCAGCTATTAACGTCGTATCGTCAGCATATCTTATATTATTTAAAAACGTGCCGTTGACTTTTATGCCTACTTCCACATCAGATAGTGCCTCTACGAAGATAGTTTCCGCATATAAGTTGAAGAGCATTGGTGACAAAATACAGCCCTGACGTACACCTCTTTGAATTGCAATGCTATCTGTTAAGCCATGCTGAGTTTTTACGTTAGCTGTTTGGTTCCAATAAAGATTTCTGATACAGTTTATAGTTTTTTCTTCGATATCTAATGCACTTAAGATTTCTATCAACTTTTCATGCTGCACCCTATCGAAAGCTTTTTCGTAATCAAGGAAACAGAGAAAAACATCCTTCTGAACATCTCTGCAGTTTTGTACCAATATATTTACGCCAAAAAGAGCTTCTTTCGTGCCTGTGCCTTGTTTAAATCCGAACTGCGTTTTTCCCATATGTGCTTCGCACTTGGAATACATTCGACTTTGCAGTATTTTAAGAAAGATTTTAAGCGCATGACTCATTAAACTTATCAGACGATGATCTTTACAGCTTTTAGCATTCGCTTTTTTCGGGAGTGTAATAAATGTCGACTTTAGCCAATCTTCTGGGAAATTACCTGTGTCATATATTTCATTAAAAATTTTGACCAATATATCTAAATTATCATAATCTATTAATTTTATTATTTCTGCTGGTAAATCATCCGGGCCTGTAGTTTTATTGTTTTTTGATGACAATACTGCCTTTTTAACTTCTTCTTTTGTTATTGGGAATCCAAAAGGTAGTGTGTTAGTGTTATTGTTGTTTATTGTTCTGCTTTGATCTTGAAATAACTGTTGAACATAATTTTCCCAGGTTTTTTGTTCCTCATTTACATCAGCTATAAGTTGACCTTGTTCGTTTGTTAATGCAGCGGTAAGTTTTTTACGATTTGTACCCGTGATTTCTTTAATTTTTTTGTGGACATTGAAATCATCATGTAGATGTTGCAGTTTCTCTAATTCGTCACATTCTTTCTTTAACCAGTCTTGCTTGGCACGCCTAATTTTAGCTTGGATATCTCGATGAATACGTTTATACTCCCCAATATTATTGTTTTTGTATTGGCGCCTTACATCCATCATATGCAAAATCTCGTCTGTCATCCATTTCTGTTTAGGGAAATACTTTTTTGTACCCAGGATGTTTCGTGACTTTACTTTAAGGATATCCTTTGTTTGTGCCCATAGATTTCTTGTATTTCTCAAATTTCGTACCTGATTGTTGATCTCTGCTGCTAACCGATCTCTTATTTCACTATTTTTCAGCTTTTCCATATCCAATTTTGTTTCTCGGTTGGATCTCTTTGGTCTTGCCAATTTGATGTTTATTTTGCCCACCAAAAGATTGTGATCCGATGGAACGTCGGCACCAGGGTATGTGCTTACTTTCCTAATGGATGAGCTAAATCGTTTATTTACAATAATGAAGTCAATCTGGTTTCGCACTACATGTTCACTTGAATCTTGTGGAGATCTCCAGGTATATAATCTTCTTGCAGGTAAACAAAACCACGTATTCATAATTTTTAAATTTTCTTCCTGGCAAAATTGTACCAAACGATCACCCCTTTCGTTTCTAGTTCCTAGAGCAAAATTCCCAACTACGTCTTTTACTCCTCCGGTACCAACCTTGGCATTAAAGTCGCCCATTATGATATTCAGGTCGTGAGGTTTTGTTTGTTTTAAAAGATATGTTATGTGTTCATAAAACTCCTCTATCTCATCGTCAGGTTTATCCGCTGTCGGTGCGTAAATTTGTATAATATTAATTGCAATCGGTTTTGAATCTAATTTCAGTAGCATGGCTCTATCCGAAAACGGCACGAAGCCGGAAACATGTTTTGCGATTTCTTCAGACAATATTATACCGACGCCATTCCTGTGCCTTGTGTTGTTATTACCGGAATAATAAAATTTTGTCCCCTTTACACAACTTACTCCGTTGTTTGGCCACCAGGTTTCGCTGATACCAAGTATATCAATTTTTAAACGATTCATTTCTTGAATAGTGTTATAGATTTTTCCTGACTCGAACAGACTGTTGACATTCCACGTTCCTATTTTTATTGTAGCTTTGGTTTTACCTCCGGGGATTCTTAGCACCCTCTTTTTGCCGGAGACTGAGGGCCGTTTGTTTTTTGATGTATTCATATGATATTTCTAGGGATTATTACTCCAGTGGTTTCCCATTGCCTTCTGGAGAGTTTACGGTAGTTTTCTTTCTTTTTTTTCATCAGCCGCTCTTTAAGAGTACAGACGCTGTTTGCAGCCGCCTACTATAGGAACAGACGCTGCTATTTCTTGGCCCTTAAATCTAAATGTAGAAGTGGCCCAAAAGAAACCGCCAGTTTTGTTTGTTGCTGACTCACCTACACCACCAGGGTTGGTTACCTGATCTTTCGACTGAGTTGCTCAGCGTAACAGGAAGGACCTCGTGAAGGTAAAACTTGGCGTGGAGATAGCATAGGCTGTGGTTGCGTTTTTAATTTATTTAAATTTAATTTTTTTATTAATTTTCTATTATACGAGTATTAATAAATATTTTAAATGTTAAAATAAAATAACGTGTGAAGAAGGTTAAGATTACATTAAACATGAACAGATAAACTAAAGCACGTTAAAGTTGTCAATAATCTAATTTTATCCTGTTTTAGCAGGAAATATCCCCTTTATATAGATGTATATCATATCGTTTAATAAACTCGTCTAGTACATGATAATAATTTTCAATTGAATATAATGATAAAAATGTTAACACAGTTCATAATCTTGAAATTAAATAATGTATTATCACAATGTAAATTACAATATAATATATTATTAAGCTATTATTTGTTAATTACTTAACTGTCATTAAATATGTATATATAATTAAATGTTAACTTATGCTATCAATATGTATTTTAACATTTAGTATAGATAATTAAAAAAAAAGAAATGTTCAAAACTATATAATATATTTTAGTGTTTTTGATAGTATATAATATAATATATAAAACAAGTTATCTATTGACTAAAAAATGTTATCAACTATTTAAAAAAAAAAAACTATAAATAGTTATAAATGTTTCAAAAGAATGTCAGAGATAACGCTATAATATGCATTTATTTAGGACAAAACATTTTATAATAGTAATATAATTGTTATAAATAGTTACTTATCATAAATTTTGTGTTATTTGCTAATTAAAACCTTATATATTACTTAAAGTATATGTATAAACACATATCTTTAAAAGTATATAAAGAGCATGAAATTAAATTAATATTTTTTAATAAAAAAGAAATTAGTTTTTTATTATTTAACGTTCGCGTGTCCGATTGGAGATTGCTATGAATCGAGTGACATGTTGTATACCTATGTACTTATATAAAAAAAGGCTAATAAATACATTTTAAAACTATATTTATAATTTTAGAAAATAATAAAATTAAAAAAATATATTATTTGAATCAAAAAATTAATAACTTATAAATTAATTAGTTCAATATTAGATGTAAACTGTTAAATTTGACACCTAGCATCATGAACTCACTTTTGTAATTAGTTTAGCGTTGCAAAATTAAAGTTTTTTATATTTTTTTTTATCAAAGAACGGTTTCTAGAAAAAAAAGTTCTAAAAACCGTTTTTTTGAATAGAAAAAAAGGCACCCAAACTTTATTTATAAGTCAGAATATTGATGTGTCAAAATTTAAGTTGGTTGAAGTTAAAGAGTGCAATAACTTCTAGGGTTGTGTAGGTAAATGTCAGTTTATACGATTATACAAAGATGATAATATGACAAATGTCTTGAACTCAATGATTCTAAAAAAAAGTTAAAAGTTCCTGCGAGATTATTGGGGATTTAACATAATTATATTAAAAAAGAATATATTAAATAAAAATGATTCATTAAAAATAATAAATTATTTAATTTTACAAAATCAATTACAGATTTGTAATTTTCAACTTTATGTATAATTTTAGTGTCTAATAAATTGTTAAATACTGTAAAAAATTTATTGAAATATGTTTAAGTAGAAATTGGACTTAAAAATATATAGAGTGCTAATATTAATTTAATTCAATATTTAACTTATGAAATGTTAGATTAGAAGTGGGAAAAAACATTTTTTTTAACATTTATAAAATATACAGCGTTGCATTGCATGAGATAAGAACGTATTAATATTTTTTAATTATTAATTATATTTTCGAAACATCAAATCCTAAATAAGTATAATACTTTTTATAAAAAATTGTTTAACTGTAAAATATTTGATATATTGATTCTTTCAAATTTTATGATTTATAATTATAAGTTAAAGTAGTTGCGGTTTTATATATTAATCACGTTAGGGTTGTTAAATACATTTTTAAAATATCTTTATATTTATTCTAAATCAAAAGCTTGAAATTCTTTTGAATTCCACTTTTAAATTACTCCCAGTTCAAAACTTTCAGATAACCAAAACAAAAAATTAGTTCTGCCCGTATTGTTGAAAAGTTTTTGAATATTCTATTAAAGCGTTTAATTAAATCAACTATACTTTAATTAAATTAAAAAATTTTAAATTCAAATAAACTGCAGCATTAACAACTGCTAAATATCAAGTTATTGTTTTTTCTTTTCAATTTTTTAAATTAATTAATTTTTGCATTTGTTTAATTTAATTCATTATGAATTAAGTTAGGAAAATGAAAAAAAAATTCTCACTTAATTGTATTTTTTTTGCTGGAATTAGTTCCATTTGAAATTATTGATTTTTTGGTTTGGCGGAGCGATTTCAAAGCTTAAAAAAAACTTTATTTAAATCTCTTAAAGTATAAAATTAAAAAAAAAAAGGAAAAACAAAATAACAATTAGGAAAAGATCTGGCAATATTATTGAATTAATAATATATTCACAAATCACATAATCAGAGTGTAAAATGGCATGCATTAATTAAAGTAATAATGAAAGAAGAAAAAATTGATAAAGCCAAGGTTTTAAACAATTATTCTTGGCATTTATTTGTGTACCTACAGTTTCTAATTTCATATAAAGTTTTACATGGTTTTAGTAATTTCAATTTGTAATACATAATTAGGTGCAGGGTGACTTATTTAGTGAGATTTTAATCCCTAAGGGACTTAAGACACATAGCAATGAGTCATAATTTGCTAGGGGCTTATGACCCTTGGACTTTTGACTCAGGGTGGTGGGTCTTAACTCCCTCATGCAGTTCTCTCCAAAAAAGTTATTAGTAATATTAAAACAAATATATATTTTAATTATATAACATCAGTGACGGGTACGAGTATATACAGAATTTCTTGAACTATAATGTCAAAAACAATTAGCACAAAGTTTGGAGTTGGATTTTAAATTAGAGGTATTCCCTCTTTTAAAAATTAAGAAAAAACGAGGAAGAGTGTGGTAAAGTAAACTGTGTCAACCGTATGACCGTAACATATACATTATATCAACCGGTTAATTACTTTTGGCAAAATTTCAAACATACAGCTTTATCAAGTGTAGTGTAATGCTCATATAAAAGAAGGAGTTGTATGGCAGCTACTCGAACCCTCTGCAGTAGATCAACCAAATTTTGCAGAAACTTTGGCCATAAAACTAAACTAGTTTTGCCAACATTTCATACACGCAGCTGTAGCACGTACAGAGTAATACTCATTTAAAAGAAGAAGTTGTATGGCAGCTACCCGAACCCATGGACCAAAATGGCTGAATTTAAATTTCGATGACGGCTATTGCAAAAAATTGAATTTGCGAAAATTTCAAGATCGTAGCTCCTTTTGAGTTATCTTGCGGACGGACGGATGGAGGGACAGACGGACGGACATACATAGCTAAATCGATTTATTTTTCGATTCTGATCCGATCCATATACTTGCGTCCTCTTTCTCTGCGTCACAAACGTAATGGCAATTATACCCTTTGGCTATATAGTCATACGGGTATAACAATAATTTGACATATAAACTACATTTTGAAAGGGTATTTTGAAAAAAAGGGCAATCTTGATTCTAACGAAAGTCTCGCATACATGAATCCATAAATACTCTGAAAAAAGGATCAACTTTGATTTTTTAACCAACTTAATTATGTTTCCTAATACAGATGCATATACAAATATAAATACATATTTGTTTACATCTAATATTTAACTTATAATTCTTTTTACTATCATATTTAAAAACCATAGAGATCGGAAAAGACTTTAAGTTATTATTTCAAAATAAATTTCGACTTAAATATAATAGTACACGTATATACGTTAAATCATATAATTTTAGTTATATGATGTAACTGCCCTTAATAATTAATAAAGAGAGTTTTGCTCACTTAATAGATCATAACTTCTAAAAGGAACTTATGACCCACTTGTCAAGGAACTTATGTCCCACGTAATTATTTTAAAATGAGTTCCTTAGGGATTGCACTAAATGAGTTATAAGTCCCAAAAGGAATTATAACTCTGGAAGTTATGATCCTAAACCACATAATTTAATTAATTAGAATGTACATATAATCAAAATATTATTGAACATTGTCATATTTTAATAATATATTTTTGTAAATGCATTAAAAACAAATTTATGACGTTTTTTTTGTATTAAATAATCTATTAATACCCTTATACTAAATGTTATATTGTTAATTAATAGAACAACAATTCATTGATTACATATTTACGTCCTTTAATCGAATGATTTTATGAACGCTAAGGTTTTTTATATTTTTGATTGAAAGAAAAAAAATAGTTTCAATAAACTAACTGACTTTTGTAATAATTCAATCAATAATATGATATTTTAATATAAACCTTATATTTATAGAAAGCATTTCCATAGTAAACAATGTGATGGCATTCTATTTTTAGTGTATAATTCTAGATAAGCATAAATGTACAAATTTATTGTATACAAAATATTGATAAGATTCTAATTAAATAGAAATTTGTAAATTCTGACAAAATAATATTGTTTAATTTATTAATTTAAATTAATATTGTTTTATTTAATCACAATTGTTTTGAAACTTGGAGACGGTTAACTTTTATCGAAAAATACTAAATATAAATAAAAAGTCATAAGACAATTCGAAATTTAAATATTTCAAAATATGAAGATAATAAATTGATAATAATTTGGACTTATTATTAATTTGTACAAAACAAACAGATAAATATCAAATAAATATAGGTCACTTTTTGAATTTGTTTGCTAGATATTATATTAAACGATTATTTAAATAATAAGTAATAACAACAAAATTTAAAATTTATTTATTTATGAAATTACACTTTATTCAAAATTTCTGATAATTTTTTTTCTTTTATTTACAATTTGTACTTTTTTAATCGATTAAATGGTGTAATTTTAAAGTCGCATTTAATCTTTTAAATTATATTTACTTTTATAAAAATAAATTTAAGGTTAATGAATTCGTTTTTTTAAGAGCGTTTTTCTTTTTAAAATTTTTTATTACACAGATTTTAAATATGAATTATGTTTTTTTAATTTTTTTAAATATTTTATTTGTTTTTATTTATAAATGTCGCAAAAATTATTTTTTGGTGGTTACTTTGGGGACTTTTTTTAACAATCAATAATTAAAGGCAGGTCAATGTTGTAATTACTAGGGGATATTATTTAAAAACATTATGAATATCAAGCAAACAAAGAGAGAATATTTATATGTTTGTATTATGTATTTCTACAATTTGATAATTAAATTTACGATAAAATCAAATTTTGAAACGTGTTGTTGAAATGACAGCACTTAGATACTCAAACAAACCCGTATTAGTATTTAAAATCATTGAACAATCTTTGATTTATTGTACCAACAATAGAATTCACAATTTTTATTTTTATATGAAAAATTTCGACATGAAAAGGTTTTTTGCTCGGCAGGTACCGGAAGTTGTGTTCGGATCTATTAAAAAAAGGTAACCTTAAAATTGTTTCTGATGTATTTTGACTGAATTTCATAACTATAAAGCTTTATATGTTTTTGTGTTTTCGAGCTTACCGATAGCTATAGTGATGAATTAGCGGCTTTTCAATCGAAAAGTCTCGGGTTCGAGTTCTGGTCGGATCATATCTAATCATATCTATGTCTGGTACTACAAATAAATATAATTATAAATTTAGTTATCGATGGAATGGACGCACGTAGAGGCGAACAGACAGACATCACATATCCAAATGTCATGTTGACAACTATAATAGTTTTAAGCTGTCATACCTTATATTAATGATTCTTGCCGGTAAAGTGGTTGTAAATTAAATATTGTTTAAAATTATGTACGTTAAGCAGCTCTTATCGACAGATTAAAAATTGTTGTTATATGCGTGTTCAAAATTGAGGTATAATTTTAATTTTAATAAAAAAAGACTTTTTTTTTGAAATATTAAATATATTTTTATTTTAATTTATTACAAATAGATTCCGTTAAAACTGTTTTAAAACTAAGTTCAGTTCTGTCAATATTTAAAAAAAAATTCAGTCACATTTTACTGCTCGTCTTATATCTTAAAACTAATATAATAAAGGCTATCAACAATTGAATATTTTTAAATTCTTGGTAGCTACAATGAATTTTTTAATAAGAATTATTTTTATTTTAAAATTAAAATTCAACCTCAAAGGGTTAATTTAAACATATAGATAACTAACAATTTAAATTACCAATTAAAATATTTTAATATGATAAATAAATAATATTAATTTAATAATGAAATTAAAAATTTTTAACACTTTTTCTTATACTTTTTTGAAAAATATTTGTTTTTAAAATTAATTTTAATTTAAAATTAATATTAATTTTAAATATTTACTTTTGTTAAAATAAATTAATTTCATATATAAAATAAATAAAAATTAACTTGATTAATAGAAGAATGAAGTCAAAAATATTTTTGTAATTAGTATGACATCTGTACAAAGTATTAAACTTGATTAGTATTTACTATTTACTTATACAATTAGGTGTTAATTATCAAGAAGTAAATATTGATTCATTAATATATTTCTTAATTAATTTTTACCATAGTTTCAATGATAATATGGATCTTATTTGTATTTGTTATTTAAATTCTTTTAAATAATATCATGCTTCCAAATCTTAAGAGTGTATTCTAACCTCAATTAACTTTCACTTTTTCCTCATCTTTAACTTTTTAAGTGTTCAGCTTTTGTCACATATGTTTAGAACACTCTAATAATATTAATATTCTTATAAATATATTAGTTTAGGCTTGAGTTTAGTTTTACATTTAATATAAGATTGATTCAAAAATATTACATCCAATTTGACAGATTATGGCAAGTTTGGATTAATTTCTTAAATTTCTTAAACACATCAATACTTAAAGATGTTATTAAACTGAGTATAAGTATACGAAAGAAATGTCAGAAGATAACAGTACCTATTGAATATTTAATTTAAGATTTTGACAGTTATAATTAAAGTTTTGACATGATTAATTTTAGGTTAAGATAAATAACAGATCCACGTTTCCAAAAAAAAAGCAATTAAATACACAAAATAATACAAATAAATAATATCAATTAGTAAAAATATGTTTTTATATTAGTATAGATTTTTAATATTAATGTGAAAATTTACTATTGTTTAATTTGGTAATAGGATGTATTATAAAGTTAAATTTCGTTAGCAACGAGGTGTTCGGATACAAAGCTTTAATAGAAACATAACTTAGAGCTATATGATACAATAATGCTATAATAATTTTAGGCAATCTGGTATAGAATTATAATATCTATAAAATGAATTGGTATACTAAATAAATATTATTTTTAATATGACCTTTACCACCCTCTTTTCCAAATGACTCACACAAATTTGTATTAACAATGCTTTATTCGCATTCTAATGACCTTGCCTGTATATATTTCAAGAATTCTTAGAAAATCCTATAAGAAGTTCCTTTTGTATAAAAATCTATAAATATCGATTTAATTTTAAGGATACTCAAAATTTTGTTGCATGATTTGTGCCTCACCACTTGAACTATGAGTTTCACAAAAAAAAATATTATAATTATTATTAAACAATCATGGTTGTTGAAAAGCAAAATTCAGATAAAATAAACTAAGTATCATTGAGGAAAGAAAAAAACATAGTAGCTTAAGAAAATATAAAATATGTAAAAATAAATGGAAGCTTTAAGTAAAAAACGAGGAAGATTATAGTAGAGTAGAGTGTGTCAACTCTAGGATACCCGTAAAACCGTAATATAGGCATAAAATCCGGTAAATTACTTTTGGTAAACTTTTAAATACACAACTTATTAGACTTTAAGTTATGTGGAAACGAAAATATAAGCTAGATTGCAGCTTTTCGATCTTCTTTTAATGCACCGACTATATTTTATTCAGACGTTGGTCTTTAAAGTTAATGAGATGAAGTTATATGAAAGATGAAGTTGTATAGCAACTACTCAAACCCACTACACTTCCGCAACTTAACTTTGCACAAACTTTGCCCATAAAAATAAACTATTTTTGGCACAATTTCATACACCCAGCTTAATTAGGTATAGAGTAATGCTCAAATAAAAAAGGAGTTGTACGGCAGCTACTCGAATCTGTGGAGCTATCTGGCTGTATTCAAAAAGCCGTCAATGTTGTATTAAACCGAATTTGTGAAAATCTTAAAATTCTAGATCTTTTATTGTTAGAGTTATCGGACTGACGGATGGACGGCCGAACAGACGGATGGACATACATAGCTAGATCGATTTACTTTTTGATTGTGATCCGATCCATATCTTTGAGTCTATATCTACCCCCTCTCCTTCTTTGCGTTACAAACGTAATGCCAAATTTAATATACCCCTTTGACCTATAGTCATACGGGTATAAAAATGAAATTTAATTGACTTCCTAATCTAAATAGCAAGAACAGATTATTTTGTAAAATAAACAAAATATTAAAACAAAATATATACACAACAAGGCTCTGTTGGATAATTTACAAACATTTTGATAAAGAGGCATATATTTAGGCATTTAATGTACATATTATATAATATGTGAATATAGGTACATACATAAATATGACCTTGAATTTATCAAAAAGAAAATTTAAATTAAATAGAAATGAAAATTATTTTATATAAAAAAATTTAATTTTAAATCATTAATTGAAGAATTGACTGTAATGGGAGTTTAGCTTTTTCTTATCAGATCCGTGAAGATGTCAAGTGTTTCGAGTAAACGCAAAGAAAACATGTTAATAGCAACCGTTTATCCGAGCCTTGACGCTGTGACTTAAAAAGAAATGTTCAGAGCTAAAATCGTCAATTATCTTAAAATTCTTATAAGAAATTTGTAGATATTTTTTTTAAATATTTATCAAACTATTGCAAGTGAGTTTTCTATGATTATATTTTTTTTTAACAATTGTTTTAAAAAGTTTTTTAAATTCAATTTCCTTTGTAGTAGTTTGTATTTAAAAGTCAACTAAGTTAATTATTTCAAAAGTATGCGTATAAGGATTTAATAACCTCATCTCAGATTTTGTTTATTTTCAGGATATTGTTTATTAATATTAGATTAATATAAAGCACGTACTGTGACTTATTATTACTAAATATTATGAAAAAATTCATTGTTAGATATCCCAAGAAGTATAAAATCTTTTATTGATATAGAAAAATTTTATATAAATGCGATTCAATCAATATAGTTCGAGTAGCTGCTATGGAACTTCGTGTTTAATGTAAGCATAATGTAATATATAATGAAGTTGAATATCTGAAATTTTGTCTAAAATAGTTAACTTTAATTGCCAACGTCTGCCCAAAAAACAGTTGATGTAATGGAATAGGTATAACTCAGAGTCTAATAAGTTATTAATTTGAAATTTTACCCAAAGTAATTAAACGCGTAATATACTTTTTATATTACGTTCGTGCGGGTGTCTTAGAGTTGATACATCTTTACTACACTCTTTCACGTTTAATTTGACTTTAAACAAGTATAACAGTATCAAAAATGTAAGACAAATTTTGAAACAAATTGAAATGAAACTATTTGACATTTGGCTTTTGACGTTTGATTTGATATGACTATTTTTAATTATTTAAGGGTACTGTTTAAATTAATTGCTTTATGTATACATTATTGTGCACCTAAAAATATATGCCGTTTAATATTACAAGTTACAACATGCTATGCTATAATACTTAGTACTCGTATATTATTAAATATATAAAAATATAATTTTTCATTATTGTTAATGCTTTTAATTGAATTTAATAACACCAAATTAAAATTTTGACCTTATAAAAGACAACAAAACAATACTTTAAGGGTATCATTTCCATTATCCTTCATTATTAATTAATGTTTAATATCAGTTTTATGTTCAATCACAAAGATAAATATAAAGTTAATTACTAGATTCAAAACAATTTTATATAAGGTTGAGTACATGAGTAAAGGCTGTTTAACCATTAAATTGATAAAAGTATTTTTATGACATAATTTTTACTACAATATGTTCTTTTATCCTATTTTAGTTCAAGATCCTAAAGTTTTATAATTCTTTTCTATATTTATGAGAATAAAGTATGGTATTAAGGAAAAAAATTATAGCAATATCATAATGACAACTCAAAATATAATATGCATAAAAAATTTTATTGTTTTAATTTTTCTCGTTTGAGAAAGCTTATCATTTTTAAATCAGTTACATAAATCAGTTAATTTAACGATGTCCATCTGTTCGTATTTTTGCACAATAAGTTAAAAACAAATGCCGGTGAACTTTAAAATTTAGGTTCATAATGATGAATGAAAGTTGGAGATTGCAACTAGGACAAATCAAATCTTAAGTTAAAATTCTAGAATCCTCCAACTGAGCCAAAGGGTAAAAAAGTACTTCTTCGTAACTTAAAAAAAAATGGAGCCATTTAACCTAGATTTTACAATAATAAAATAGGTTTCCGCCCAACGCTCTAAAATTTTAAATAAATTGGAGGTCAATCTGTCATTCGAACAATCTGTCATTCTGGGAAGCTGTCATTCGCTTCATAATGCCAAAAATGTGTATAATGAAGTATGACGTTGGGTTTTAAATTACCTATAATTATTTGTTATAAAATTAATAAAGTTTTAATGTTTTCATTTTATATTTAATAACTTATAAGTTAACTTATAGAATCTAACTGAATCTTTAAGAAACAAAATTTTGTTATAATGATATGTTTCAATCTTTAAACTATAAATTATATCATAAACTTCTTAAATATTTTTGATACTAAAAAACTTAACAAGTTACTACATATTATTATTTGAAAGTTTTCTTTTGTTTTTAATTTATCATAAACCAGCAAGAATCCGGAGCGCTAGAATTTGTTTTCATAATAGTTTTAACCAATCGTCGGACCGACATGGGTTAACAAATTCCAAATCTGTTAATAAAGTTCTCTCCATATTAAAAGAGCTTCGAGAATACAAAATTTTAAGTCAATCGGTCTAAACGTTTTTTTAGGACGAAAAAGTTTAAATACTTGCAGCATAGCCCCAACTTGGGAGTCCATTAGGGCTAAATTGTTTGCCAAAAAACACTCTCATACCCAAAAGTCTTTATATACAAATTTTCATTATAATCGTCTGAGCAGGTTAGGAGTCTATTCTCTACAAACAAAATTTCGCTTTCATTTAATTGATATTAAAAATAGAATTTCTTTTCCTTCTAATTCAAACAAGTTATGAAAAAAAACCAAGGGTTTTTAAAAAAGCACATTTTCAAATTTATATTGTATTACATACTGAGTTTAACTTTGGAAATATTTACTTGGAAATAGTAACTACTTACTTATAACATTTACTGCTAACAATAAAGTTTTTATTTTAAAGTTGTTATAGCCCCTCAATGGGGAAGGTTGCCAAGTTGCTCAAGAATCTAACTTCTTCTAACTAATGTTTGCCGTTTTCAGATTGAAAATATCTCTAACAGAACTCTTGTTATAACAATTTAAATATAGAGCTTTTTCCAACTTTGGGGGGCTGTAGCCCCGTAACAGGTGGGGCTACAGAAAAAAATTCTTCTACGAAATTAGTTTTTTTTCAAAAACTACCCATGGTTAAAATTTCTTTACTCTATTTCAAACAGTGTAAAATTTTTGTAAACATACGGACGGAAGGACGGACAGAGTGAAGCTATATAGGCACATTTTTACAAAATTTTTTGAAAATGTGCTAAAAAGAACTTTTTGTAAGGTTTATGTATAAATCCATTTATTCATACAACTTTGGTTTGAAAGAAAATTATATTTTATATAGTCATTAAATATGTTAATTTTCCCATTATATCTTATTTTGTCTTATATTTAATGGACACATCGGTGGCATGACATTTGTCCTTTTGTCATTGGTCCCCAAGGAACTAATGTCACACTCAAATGTGCCAATAGTTCCCGGGGAGAAAGGACATATCAGGTTTTCTCTCCCCGTGGGAGTAATGACACTGAATATACGCAAATCAGAATTTCCTGAATAATTTAAACATTTAGAATGGAGGTATATTGCCTTTCTCCAGAAAATTTATTTATTAATTTATTTTAATAAATAAATTTTCTGGAAAAAGGCCGTTAATTTATTTTAATAAATAAATTTTCTGGAAAAGGGCCGTAGGTTTATTGCCA
The DNA here is from genome assembly GCA_963082915.1 of Dolichopus griseipennis. Taxonomy (NCBI): domain Eukaryota; kingdom Metazoa; phylum Arthropoda; class Insecta; order Diptera; family Dolichopodidae; genus Dolichopus; species Dolichopus griseipennis. Next base: position 54,931,928 of record OY720444.1, on the reverse strand, counting down.
CTCACCCTTGTAATCATTGAAGCAGGTGCATTAAATTTAAATAAATAAATTGATTATGTTCTTGATTTTGATAAAGAAATTTAAATTGGGACTAACAAAAAAGATAATGTTGCCCTTTTGAATTTTGATGGCAACAATCTCTTTTTTCTTACAATTTAGTAATAATTCCAAGACCTTTTTGAATTTTTTTGGAAAAGGGCAACATTATCTGTTTTGTTATAATTTAGTTATAATTCCAACCAAAAAACTTTTCCGGGAAATAATGTCACATATTTTGAGAGACTTATGACACACTAAGTTGTGTTATTACTCCCCGGGAACTAATGACATATCTGTATGTGTCATTAGTCCCTTGGGGACCAATGACAAAGGGACAAATTTCATGCCGCCGGACACATCATATATCATTTGTATTATTATTATTTTTGTTTTTAATTATTATTTTTATTTAGTGTTATCTAAATTTTAAACACTATAGTTATTTATAAACACTATAGTTCCTATAGGCCTATCGGTTTAACACAACATATAATTTTGGCATTTATTTGAATTAAATTTCCTTTTTAAAATAATTTAAATATACAAGAAAATATTATATATTTGTATTTGTATTCTTAGAAAAACTTTAATAATTTAAAGATTGAATTATACCTAATTTAAATAAAATATTTTCAAATTTCCTTTTATATTAGAGAGAAGTGAGCTGAACTTTATTGTTTGATTTTTGGATTTAGTAAGGCTGGAAGTGAAAAAATATTCGATCTATTTTATACCAAATTATAAAATGAGAAATGATTAGAATGTGTTTTATTTTGACTGTTTACACAGCAATCTTAGGCTGACATATATTTAAAGTTATTATTTATAATCCAAATCAAGACCTACAATAATGCACGCCAAGAACTGGAAACTCTTCATGTATTTTAATGCGGAATTTTAGACCATTTTTTTAAATTAAATATGTTTATCAAGAATCGGCAAAACGGGTTCCCTAGCGGAGTCCTAAGGCTATAACATACACAAGTCGCTGACGAACTCATTCAGCCCCACATAAAAACCCGGGAAACTGAAACAATCTTACAGTATGGAATAAAGGTATTATTATTAAGATTCCTAAGAAATGTAATCCAACGGACTGCAACAACCCGAAAGCCATCACATTACTCAACACTATCTATAAGATCTTACCCTGGGTAATTCAAAATAGGCTTTTGGAAACCAGCAGGTTTTAAAAGAGGCATCTATTGGTTGGATGACGAATATCTAGAAGACCTACATTTTGCAGACAACATATGACTTTAGTCCAAAAACCAAGAAGATGCACAATCTAAATTAAACCATATACAGCTAACATCCCCTGATATTGGCCTAGAGATTAACATAAGTGAAACTAAAGTTATGTATGCACACCTTGCAAATGACAGCCCAATCAAAAATCAAATTAGATTTTTCAGCCATTTTAATTTGAAATTAGCTATTAAATGTACAGTTAGTTTCTTTTATTTAGGAAGGATCATCACGCCTAAAAGTGGTACCAACGAAGACTTACAAAACAGAATCGATGAAATTAGAATAACCTTCGGTGGACTCCACCCCACAGTTCGCAAATAATATCATGACGAATCAAACAAACAATATTCAATTTCTCTGTATATGGCTGCGAATTACGGTTGCTCCCTCATTCTATTAAAAATAAATTACAAGTCTTAATAAATAAACATCTTAGAATAATATGCTGAATATTCTGGCCAAACAAAATAAGAAATGGGGGCATTAAAAATGCAGATTTGTGGGCCCTAACAAACAGGAATCAATAGTGAAGAAAATTAACAGAAGGAAATGGAGGTGGATTGAATAAATAAAAAGAATGGAATCTTCTAGGTGGATCCAAGTCAAGAGATAGACCCAGAACAATATGGAGAAGAACGGTATTAAATGAATAAAAGTAGATTTAACAAGACGCAATAACAGGCTTTTAAAAAAAAAAAACTAATAAAATTTAATAGAGTTAAATAAAAAATCATATGGTCATTAAAATAAATCCATTGGCAAAAGTCATTTCACAAAACATGTACAAAAGTGAGGTTATATTTTCATAAAAATAAATTGGTAAATCCCGATTTTAATTAACGACCACGTTGTATTTTGTTTTAAAATAAAAACAATATAAAGAATTATCAATAATACTTAAATATATAAGGTTTACTATTGCATTCTACTATTCTACTGGGTAAATTATTTACATAAACAAAATATTGCAACCAAAGAAATAAAATTTTGCTTACAACCGCAAAAAAATAACTTTATAAGTCATAACAAAGTTTTGCATAATTTTTTTAAAACAAATAATATTTTAATAAAAAAAAGTTATTTATTTTATATCTTATTTTAAATAATTATCCCTTACTTATCAATCTTTAGCTTTACATAGATATCGCTAATCTTCATAATCTCTTTTAAATATTAAGTAAATTAAGTCAAGAGTTTTAATATAAAGTCAATTTTAATTGAAGTCATACGACTTTTGTTGATTCTTTATTTTATAAAATAATTCATTTTATCGAATTTTATTTATAGAAAGTGTATATTGAAAAAAATAAACGCCACAATCATGTACTAGAGTGCCAATATTTTATTACAATAGAAAATTTTCCGTAAAGTTTTAAATAACAAATTTTTTTTTTTTTATGAACTTATAGAAGGTAATAATAAATATATATAAACAAGTTTATGCAATTAAGTAAATATTTATTTGTTTATTTTTAAAAATAAAATAAAAATTAAAAACGAATTTTTATATTCAAGTAGTGCAATTAAAATTATATAAAATTTTTATATCTATCACTTTATTAATTTTATAAATATGTTGTAGTTACAGAATTTTTCAACGGATTAAAATATTTTGTAATAAAAGCATTTGGAATTATTTTAAAAATTAAGAAGTTAAATATGTTTTTGACAAATTTTAATTAAAATCAAATCAATTAAAGGTAAATGGAGTTTATTTTTGATATGAAGTGATCAAAACAGTTTTCCAATCAGTTTTCCAATGATAGGTTAATAAGCCTTTATTTACCATTGGTACATGTTAGAAAAGGGTGTGATATTATATTCGTGTTATTAGAATTAATATTAACGAATTCCACATACAATTTAATCATGAAATAGTACTACGTCTTATAACATGTAGAAGCGTTTTCAATTTTCAATAGATACAATTCTATTTTTATCTTTATTGTAATATTTTGTATTTGAGTCACATGGCATTCTATATCTGTGAGGTATATTATTCAATTAAATTATTTGTTTATATTTTGCATTTATTTATATTGTTATATTAATACATTTTTTATTAAAGATATATAACTATTAATTAATGATTAACCCAATTTAAACGCAATGGCGAATGGTAGTTAAGTCGAGTCGAAACCAGAAAAGTTTTTTCCCTTAAACTGCAATTCGCAATCGTGCCTTTCGCAATCTAAACACTGTGCCACACAACCGTTTAAATCTAAGAAATGGAGCGATTATATTATAATATACGTATATGTGTTCAAAAATTGAAAACTGATGATAACCTATTTAGAAACACCAAAACCAGCACAAATGACATACTTCCCATATGAGACGCCATGATAAATTGTAAACCAAAATAATAATAAAAAACCTGTTTATATTATAAAAACCTCAAATTATAGAAATGACGAAATTATTAAATTTCCTTTAAAATTCGTAACAATTCTTTTGCGATTAATTTTGGTTTTTCTGAATTTTTAAATTATAAAAAACTTTTAGGAAAATTTTAAATGCGGCTCGTGTTTTCGGGTTAATTTAATATGTCCCAGGAACAATAAATGATGAAAATAAAATTATTAATAAAAAAACATACAAATATGTATGTAAATAGAATGTTCTCAAAACTTTTATTTGAGTTCTAGGTCTTTGATCTTATAAAAAAAAACAAAAATAAAAAATGGAATAACAAAACATTGTATATATATAAGTATCATTAAGTATGTAAAATAAAAAACGTACCAACTAATGATGTCCTAAATTATTTTAAATATAAAACAAAATTTCATTAAAATTTTTAAATGAAAATGAAAAAAAAATTTTCCGACTTTCTTTTCCTTAATTTTCTTAATTCATTAATTTATTTTTACTCAGAAAATTCTCTATAAATTTTATTAAGAGAGAATAAAAATCTATTTTTATAAATCACATTGATAGTATTTTGTATATAAACATTTTATATATGTATATATATTTAATATATACCTATATAAAAATACCTCGTGCTAAATACATCTTTAATACCTTCACTGTCAATGTTCTCAGAATCAACTTTTAGACTTTCAGAATTTTTATGGTCAAATTCAAAAATATCATCAACTACCTGAATGATTAAATAATAAAAGGTTTTTTTGTTTTTTTTTTTTTTTTAATTAAATTTAAAAAAAAAACAAAAAAATAAATGAAAATTGAATCTATGACGAGGAATTTAAAATTCGCTTCTCGTCAAAATTTAAAATTTTTAATAAAATATCTGATAAATTGTTTTAATTAATATATAAATTTTTTTTTTTGGTTTAAAATGTTTACAATTTTATTGAAAAACATTTTATTATGCACTTCACACTTGTTGGATTTTTTTTAGCTGCTTATAATAACTCAATATTAGATAAGAACTATTTAATTAAAGTTCAAAGTCCGGACATTGCTCAGTATACAGATAAAAAAAAAAAAAAAAAACAAATAAAACAAAATAAAAATTTGGGTAAGTGTAAACAAACTGAGAGTTTTTTTAATCGTTGAATGAATTGCCAGTAATTGAGTTTTTAAAAACACAAGTTAAAAAATTTAAATTTTTTTAATAGTCATTCATTTCTTAATTGCTCGATTTTAATTGACCTTTGTTAAATTGATCGGTTAGTAATTTTCATTTCGTCGGTTATATTAAAATTGCTCCTCGGTTTGTAACGCATATATCAGACGAGCTAGAAATAGTGTCAAGGGTACGTATCAGATCAGAATCGAAAAGTAAATGGATCTAGCTATGTGTGTCTGTCCGTCCGTCCGTGTGTCAGCACGATAACTCAAAAACTAAAAGGGCTTGAGTTTTGAAGTTCACATAAAGTAATTTTTAGACAATTTCTAGATTCCCTTTTGTTTTTGGTCAAAACAGGACCAAGGCTTCCATACAACTTCTTTGCACCAATATGAATTTCTTCAAAACTAATTATGCTACGAGGATGACAATTACACACGGTTAGTTATATAATGAATTGAGCACTTATATGAAGTTTCAAAATGTTACGGCCCCATTTTCGGGCAGCTGCCATACAAAGTTTTCAATTCAATAACTGTGAAATGAAGCTACGAGGATAAAATTAAAACTGGGCAGGTAAAGTAATAGGGAAAGTTGGATATCACTCGGACAACTTTTAGGGTGGCCCAATTTTTTTTTTTTGTTTTTTTTTTTGGATAATGCGAGTTAAATTATTTTTATATATTTTATTTTTTTATACTTTTTTTGTAATAAGTATAAGCATAAGGGAATATATATAAGGGAAATAAATAACGGTTTATTTTATTTTATACATCATAGTGGGAATGCACGGGTATCTAAAAGTTGACAAGGGCAACTATAATCTTCCTCGTTAATTGAATATTTTTGAATAAAATTTTAGAAATTATTAATTTATTTATTAAAATTTTAATTGTAGATATACGCTTCTATAAAAATATATTTTAATATACTTAAATTATAATATATAAAAAATCGAAAATTACTCATAGTTGGTGTACGAGTTTTCTATGAGTAATTTTCGTTTTAGGAAAAGAAACTTCAAGAATGGAAATAGGAAATATCGATTATTATGGATAATTCCAAAACCTTGTGTGTGTTTAATACCAAAGTAAATATAAAGCGGTTTACTACAAACTTTTTCTCTTTTTTTTTTTTTGTTAAATCTTTACCACTATATTAATTAGAAACTTATAAGTCATAATGGATCAAATTGTTCGGGAATGATCGAGGGAAGTAAGAATTAAGTTACCCAGAGCATATTTTATTAGTAGAACAATTCCGTTTAGGGCTTTATCTAGGTATATCAGGCCTGAATTAGAGCTCCACTGCAAAGGTTATCCCTATTCTTAACTTTTTATTTAATACCTATACATTTTTTAAAAGCCTTAAATCAAAGCTCAGTGAAATAAAGCCCTCCAAATTTTAAACTTCTTTATAGTTTAAGTCCCAGTGTCCCAGAGATATCTCTTTCTATTGAATCTTCGAGATGTTATTTAACATTTAATGAAATAAATAATACCTCAGAGACTTGTTTCCTTTATAAAATGAATTCCTGAATATTCAAATTTTTAAATTAGGAGCTATTTTAGAATTGTATATATGACAATTAAATTAGAAATAACACCCGGAACTCGGAAGGCTTTTTTTTTCAGATCATTTCACAGATCATTATTTCACGGCTCCGTTATTTTAATATTTTCTTCTGAAGTTTTTATACCCGTATGAATATAGTTTAAAAGGGTATACTAAATTTGCCATTACATTTGTGTACGTCTGTCCATCTGCACGATAACTCAAAAAATAAAGCAGTACTAGTAGTTAACTTTAATAGCCAACGTCTGAATAAAATATAGTCGGTGTGGTGGATAAGGATCGAAGAGGTGCCTTTCAACTTTTATTTTCTTTTGTTCATAACTGAAAGCCTATTAATTTGTGTATTTAAAATTTTGCCAAAAGTAATTAACCGCATGATATAATGTTTATTTTACGGTCATACGGGTATTCCAGAGTTGACACAGTCCTCGTTTTTTTTATCAATTAAAATATAAAATTTAAACCATGACTTATTTGCAAATCGAAAAAAAATGTAACGTTGGATGAATCTTAAAAATATTTAATTAATTTCTATCTCTTGGAATAAAAAATAATTATATTTATTTGGGGTAACCCCGATTTTTTTTTTTTTTAAATTGCGTCGGTTTTGTTAATTTATTTTTCACAATTAATAATTAAATTTTGCTTTTAATAATTTCTTTGTAGGCATAAGTAAAATTTTTAAACAGAATTCGTTTAAGAATTTTCTTTTACAGTCCACGGATCTTCGAAATTCTTTTTACAAAAACGAAAGCGAAAAAGAGAAAACAAATATTTTTACAAAGTGGGAAAATCAAGTGGAGGAAAATTACAAAATAAACAAATGAGATATTAATACTTTGAGCGTAACAATTACAAGTGAAAAAATTGTGAATCATCTTCAGAAAACATATGTATAATATAATTCGGTTTATATACTTTTATTTTTAAAAGTTTACTAAAATTATTTTTATCATTGTTTTTATTTCATTAACGATAATAATAATAAAATTCATGTTGACGAATCGCATCAGTCAAATGGGGTCATTCGTAATAAAAACAAAATAAAACCCCAACTAAATTAAAATAAAAAAAAAAAAACATTTTAAAACATTGAAATTTGAAATAAATACACATGTATAAATAAACATTATTCAGAAATAAAATAGATCATGTTTTTATTAAACCAAAATACTGAAAAAAGTAAAATTAGTTAATTTTAAAATAGATTTTAGTAATAATAATATAAAATTTTTAAAGTAATTAAAATATAAGTTTATATTTAATATGAGTTTATAGTTTATAAAACAAATATCTATAAATATCAATTAAATAGGTAAATAAAATATTTTAGAAGTTAACTTTAAAAATCATTTAATATAAATGAATAACATAATTAAAAATAAGTTTATCTAGTAAGTCCTTTTTTGCATATTTTTAGTTTCATTTGAGAGTTTCGATCTTTTAAAAGTTAAATCCCTAGATGTTATTTCTCAATAAATTGGAGAATGAATCGAAAGAGTAGTGTCTTATTACTCTTTCCATTCATTCTCCAACTTCTTGAGGAGCTTTCATTTTCAAAAAGTGGTGTGATTTCAACATTTAATGATGAATAACACTTCGGAATTTAATTTCCTATACCTTTGTATATGAAATTGTTTTAATTTTTCAGGAATTCGGAATTGTATTCGAAATCAGGGCATTCCCTTTTTTCCAAAATATTTATATACTATGTGTATATGAGATTATAGAATAGGAGATATCTTTATACCCGTATGACTATACAGTCAAAGGGTATAATAAATTTGCCATTACGTTTGTGACGCAGAGAAGGAGGGGGGGCTAGATATAGACTCAAGTGTATGGATCGGATCAGAATCGAAAAATAAATCGATTTAGCTATGTATGTCCGTCCGTCTGTCCGTCCGTCCGCACGATAACTCAAAAACTAAAGGAGCTAGGACCTTGAAATTTTCACAAATTGGTTTTTTTGCAATAGCCGTCATCGCTATTTAAATCCAGCCATTTTGGTCCATGGGTTCGGGTAGCTGCCATACAACTTCTTTTTTATATGAGCATTACTCTCCACCTAATGAAGCTGGGTGTCTGACTTTTTGCCAACAATTGTTTAGTGTAATGGCCAAAGTTTCTGCAAAATTTGGTTGGTCTGCTGCAGAGGGTTCGAATAGCTGCCATACAACTCCTTCTTTTATATGAGTATTCCACTACACTTAATAAAGCTGAATGTTTGAAATTTTGCCAAAAGTAAATAACCGGATGATATAATGTACATGTTACGGTCATACGGGTATCCCAGAGTTGACACAGTCTACTCTACTACACTCTTCCTCGTTTTTAATCTAATTCTAAGATCCTCCCAGAATATCACTTTTATTTATATGAATTAACACCCAGAGGCTTTATTTTAAAAAAGGGGGAAGGAAAGTTTGAAGATTCTTGTGTCTTCAAAATTCAGTTTTTGTTGATTCAAAAACTGTAAATGTTATTTTTGATAGAACTTAGTGGGAATTTCCTTGAATTATGAAACTTAGGATAGTACTTTTTAATTTTAATATGGTTAAGTAAACGTGATAATTTTAGTATAGTTAAGTATATAAATTTTTGTATAGATGTGTTGCTATTTTTACAGTAGAGTTTTATTAATATAAACTGATAATTTGATAACCCATTTGAGTCGGACGATTAGTTGAAAAAGTTTTTGTAAAGAAATTGTAATTTTAATCTTCATATATGCATAACACGTTGGTAAACAGATGTTGTTTATATTGATTTTAGTAAACCATTTGATCTATTGCCACAATAATGATTTTACTAAAACTCGAAAAATATGGCTTTCCACAATTCTTCCTTAAGTGCACACATTGTTATTTATGTGATCGCTCCTATAGTGTTATATTTAAAAATGTAATTTCAGAACCTTTCGTAGCGAATTTGGGAGTTTTACAAGTTTTAGAAGCCACCTTGGTCCTCTATTTTTTTTCTTATTTGTAAATGATGTTTCCTCTTTCATTTCTAATAGTAAGCTCCAAGTTTACGCTGATGATTTGAAACTTTTTAAAAAGATTACATCTTTCAATGACGCCATTCTAATGCAGAATTATCTTCAAAACTTTAATAATTGGTGCGTTAATAACTGTTTACAAATTAATGTAAATAAGATCCTAATGTTCTTAAATCATTGTACACTTGTCTAGTGAGACCGAAACTGGAATATGATAGTCGAGTTTGGTCCACGTTTTATATGGTAAAAATTGATAGGATTGAGGCAATACAAAAAAATTTTCTTAGATTTGCCTTTCGCCACTTGTCATGGTCGAATCCCATTATTTTACCACGATATGAACAGAGGCTAAAGTTAATTGATTTGTGTACTTTAAATGACGAGCGGTTTCTGATGTTATTTTTATTACAGAAATTGTCAAGGGTAACAGCGTTAAATCTACTTTAAATTCTAGTAAAATTATTATTAGAAATCTTCAACGCCCTCGCTCTTGCAACTTATTTAAAACAAATAATCATAAGACTAAATATGGAAAATTTTAATCTATTAAAATAATGCTTATTATAAGTAACAAACATAAACATAATATTGACTTTACACTTTTAAAACATTCCCAAAAAAAAAAATTATACAGTCGCTATTATTAAGATTATTAATATAAACTTCACAATTTTTAATTAAAATTTTAGTTTTAATTTTTTTATATTTAGTCAAAAATGTAATTTTTTTTTATATTGATTTTAATTGTATAATTTTGATTGTTACTTGTATGGTTTTTGTAAACTTTTTGTGTTAAGCAGTATAACTAAATAAACAAATATGTACTAAAAACATAATTTAATTTCCAAAATCCAAATGATGAATTAAGCTCAACCCGGATTGTCTTTTATAAAAAGCTAGAGCTTAAGACCTCTTCATATTATTTTAGAAGTCCAAATCAACAAAAGTTCAAAGTTTATTTTGTAATCTTAATAATGAAACAAGTAAACATTATTATTACGGGGTAGTAAATACATTAATTAAAAAATTAATTGATTTAGTACAAATTTTTTATTATTAAGCAAGTTTTTTATATTTTATTGTCATTTGGTGAAAATAGTAAACAAACAAAATATTCAAAAATATTATTATAACTTAGATGGAAAATATTTTTAACAATTTCTTTTGAAATTTGAATTTTTCTTAAGTTGTATTATTAAGTATAAGGTCAGTTTATCTTGCGAAAGTTTTCTAAATGATCTATATGACTTTATAAACTAGAATATATTATATTATTCAGTAATTCGGTTGACATTTGGAAGTTCTCCAAAATGCTAGAAATAAACAAAGAAAAAGTGGAACATTCGAATATTAAAAAAAAAATTCTTTTCAACTTTTAAATCTAAAAATTATTAATTAGACAGTAAGAAATTAAAATAAATATATGTATGTACATATAAATAAATGTATGAAACTAGACAAAACTTTTAATGGAACAATTTAGAATAACATGACCAAAAGAATTTTTGAATTTAACTGAAAACAAAATTTTTTGTTAGATTTGTATGAATTTCAGTTAATAGAATGTTTCCATTCATTCCCATCCCTCATTTGCGAGATCCTTAAATTTAAAACCTTAGTTTTATGAAATTTGATTAAACTCTATTATAACTTAATAAGTTTATTTTTATATATATTTATATGTATGTATATATATATGTACATATATATATGCACATTAAATAAAATTATAATTCTAAATATACTATTTTAAAGTGGCATTAATTATTTGTAATAATATAGTAAAGTATTAACTTGAGATCCATTCTTTATTTTGCCCTATTCCATGCTGTAAGCTGATGTTCGAAATTGTATTCTGGAGTGGCGGAGTGGAGTGGCCTTTAATTTAATCATTATTGATTGTATAAAAAGAGCTTTCAGAATAATTTGTAAAAGAAACAGAATCTTACAGTCTTTTGAACTTTTCAAATTCTAAAGATATTACCAAATAGAGGTTTGGGTGAAATTTACAAAACTCTAAAAATCTTTGTTTGTGGTCTTAAAATATCGTATTGAGAAGCTCAAATCTATAATATGATTTGAGAATTAATAGAAGAAGTTTGTACTCTGTCCGTCGTTTTATATTACACCACTACAGTAAATTGTTTATAATTACGACATCTAAACTTTTTAATAAATTATTTTCTAATTAAAAATTCAATGTTTCCATCAACATTTTTCGAACCTTTAATGTAATAATTCAAAATAAATTAATTACATATAATTGGAAATTAAAAAATTATTAATAAAATTAATGAAAGCAAGGGGAGAAGGAGTTATTCTATGTATATTTTGAAGTTATCAAAAAAAAAGAGGCAATTGAATTGGATTTTTGTGTGTTTCACTAATTATCAGTGAAGGGCGGAGGCGTGTTATTAAGTGTATATTATAATTAAAAAATTAAATTAATTGATCGGTGTTTTCAACGGATTCATACAATCAAATTTTCTTCAAACATAAAAAAAATATTTTAAATTAAATGTAGGTATTTGCAATTAATTATAAATAATTAACTGTGAAATAAAATAATTTTCTTGCATATATAAAAAAAAGCAAAATAAAAAATTTTGAAAAATAACAAAAATTTTGTTGACAATGGTCACCTTTACTAGGTCATTTTAAGGTTGTTTCAAAGTAGTTTATCTTTCATGTCATTATGTCTAGTAATTTCTTAATTTTTTTTTTATAATTTATAATTTACATAGCATAATACATATAATATATTTATTTTTATATTTACATATATTTATATATATGTACATATATATGTTGGAAATAATTTTTTTTGAATATTTTATTTATTTACTTTCTTCTATGAAATTTGTTTTCGAATTTCTTTTTGTGTACCTATTTATAAATTGTTTGCCATACAAGTTCTATATTTCATTTGAATCATATCATAAATTAGAGTGGACATATACTAGCTAGCGTCTGTTGAATACTCCACTTTTTAAGAACATATATATTTGGAAGTGTATTACATTTCAGTTTTAATAAACTGCTTAACTAATTTTGTAGAGGTACAAATAGAAGCTCTATTCAATTCAAAAAATGTTCAATTAGATATTTTGAAAAACAACTTAGTATTATAAATTATACACAGAAAGAGAAGGTTAATTTTGAGAATATTTTTAAAAACATATGCAGTTACTTTGTCGGTTTTCCATCCTTTATTTAACTAACGTAGAAATCCAAATAGCATCTGAAAGAAAATAAATTAATCAAGAATTTGTTAATTCAGCAAAAAATTGTTTGAATCTTTTTTGTCAAAGAAGTTCTGTTTAAAATCAAACATATGAAAATTATTTCCAAATAAAAATAATTCCGTTCATCAGAAGCGGGCAGAAGCGGGTTAGCAAAATAGTTGCAAAATTCGCAATAGTTGTTGTTGTTTTTGCTTCTTTACCAATCCGGATACATCATTTAAGTACCATCAATAAAAAAAAAAACAAAATGTCTTTTAAAAGTTCATATACCGCAGGGGGTTAAAGCATATTCATAACAAAAATATTCCAATTTTTTTTGGCAAAATGGGCCATAGTTTGTTTTGTGAATATGTAACCATACTTTATGCCTGGGAGGATTAACAAATTATATATCGACTTCATCAATCCATAAATTTCTAGGCTTCCCCACTAGTCCTTTTCTATTTATTTACCCCTTCAATAATTTCTTTGGAATGAGGCAGTTTGGCAAACATTGTATGTGACCGGCCTACCTAAGGTGTTCTAGCTTGATGTATGTCACAACATCGCTGCCGGTATATACATTGCATAGCTATATAGCTAGATAGATAGCTTTGCGTTGTGTCGCATTCTAAATTGGACCAGGTCGATAATTGGCTCGATAATTTTGCGCATTATTTTTCTCTCGAAACGGCAAAGTACGCTTGCCTTCGCTTGGGTGATCGTCCACGTTTCACTGTCGTAAATAAAACCGGTCTGATAAGAGATTTGTACAGCTGAAATTTACATTTTCTGCTCACCTGTCAATTTCTAATTATCTTCAACAAAGCTAATATGCATTATTTGCTTTATCTTTCTTTCGAGTTACCTGTGATGTTTCATCGTTTCCAAACATCTCGGATCTTAGATACAAAACTTTTTACTATTTCCACGTTATCATCACTAAAAGTAATATTTTGCTTCTCTCTTTGGTTATGTGTGGATGCCACTAACTAGACTAAAAAATGCAATACCTTTTTTCTTTTACAATTGTATACTAAATGTGAGCGCCACTGTACCTTTAAATTTAAATATTAATTTTTTTATATCTTTAGAACAAAATACAAACTTATAAATCTGTACGTGGTTCCACGAGATTATTTTAACGCGTGGTAAACGTTTTTTTTTTTTTTGTTGTTGTTGGATCTGCATATTTTTTTTTTATTTATTTGATTTTAAATTTAAAAAAAATATTCTAAGATATATTTTGAAATAACATAGAAAAGATAATAATAAAATTAATTTTAATAGCAAATCAAAATGATTGGCTTTTATTATTAAAAATTAAAAAACAAAAAAAGTGAAAAAAAAACTGACAAAATGTAAAAATAAGATTTGTATTTTGATGTTTACTATAATTTTTAACCTTTAAAGTTTGTCCTTTACAATACAAACAATTGTGTAATTATTTATGTGTTATGAAGATGTAATTTTAAATATAAAAGAGGAAATTATAAAAGCGTTTGATTAAAGTAATGGATTCAGATCATAGTTCTTAAAAATTTAGCAAGATCGTATACTAATACAATGGTGTGAATAAAAATTGAGTGCAAGTGTTTACTCAGCTTTTCAGAAAGAATAGTAAGTTTGGGGTGAATAAAAAAAATGTCAATAAGCTGGACTAGCTAAGCCCAAATACACTTCACTCAAAATTTTTGACATTTAAGAAAGTTCTCCATTTTGTGTAAATAAAAAGATGGTTGAGTGCTTAAACACTTTGAAATAGAAAATACTATTGAACTTTTACAGATATATCAATGTTTAATAAATAGAAACCAATCACACTTTAAAAAAAAACACAGATACTCAAGATGAAATGGAATCTTGGGTCTCCAATGGAAACCTCAATTTATTCACCTTTTATTCCAAATTTGCAATTATTATGAACATACTTAATTTTTTATGTTTAAAATTAAAATGACTTTTTGGCAATTAAAAAAAAAATTTGACATTCCCAAACTGTAATTATGAAAATTGGGTTGAGTGACAGAAGCAACTTTGAGTAAAATCTTTATTCACCTCAATTTATTCACCTTTTATTCACACCACTCCAATGAATTCGGCAGTTTTATTTTCGACGACTAATTAAATATTTAAAAATATTCATTTTTAAATTAGTCTTAATTATTTTATAGGTTGAAATCCAATCAATATAACACGAAATTCTCTATATTAACCTCCTACACAATTATTATTAAATTCTATAAACGTATTGAAAACCATCTTAAACAAAGGTACTTTCAAACAAGTAAAGAGGTTGTATATTACTAAAATATCTGACCGATAGCTCAGTGGTAAAGTAGCGGCTTTTCAATCAAAAAGTCTGGGGTTCAAACCCTGGTCGGGTCGGGTTGGGTCTAATAAAAAAATATTGTGTATATTATAATAATTTAATAATAAGTACAAATGTCAAATCGGCAAAGGACTAATATTATCAAGCAATCTTTATTATTGTCTGGTACTACAAATAAATAAATAAATTACTTAACTGAAATTATTTATTAGCCAAAGTAATATTACGTACTTTTGAACTAAGTTGAAGTCTTGTTTAATCCAATTATAAATTGATAAATAAATTTAATTAATTTCTTACAAAATAAAAAAATATAGGTATAAAAATCTTATATTGTTACAATTCGTTTTTTTTTTTTTAAATCATAATATTTAATCGGCTTATTTTTTCCCATACAAATATAAACATCCTTTTTCCGGATAAACTATAAGACCAATTTTAATGAAACAACAACCAAAATAAAGGTTTTTATGGTTTTCATAGGACAATGATATTTTTTTTTTAGAAAATTGCGTTTTTTCAGGTGAAAACCCGTCTTTAATTTAACATAAATTTGAATTTAACGGTCACGCTGTTAAAAGTTAAGGCTTATGACTCTAATATTATGCGCCGACTTTCTGGGTAAAAGTAATTCATTTTCGGTTGTAACTCGCAGCTCAATCAAACTATTATACATATGCGCCGACTTATGTCTTTCTTTTTTTTTTTTTAGTTCAAATGTTGAATGAACAAGGAGATTTAAATTTTTTTTTAATTTTTTTTTTGTTTTTGTTTTTTCTTTATCTTAAAAAGTGAACGAAAAAGTGAGTTTGTTCCAAATGAAAGTAATACATTTGGTTTATACAGTAGTTTTCATTTATAACGAACTCGGTTCAATTTTAATTATAATAAACGTAACACTTTTTGCCAATGGTTCAACAAAAATAGACGATATTAACAGTTGTTGTATTCACATCGTTTTTTCTCTTTCCCACTTCTACAAAAAAATTTTAAAACAAAAAAAAATGAGGAAGTGGGAAAGAGCAAAAACGATGTGAATTCAACAACTGTTAACATCGTCTAAATGGACCCATTAAATTTTACCTAAAAATGTAAGTTGTTTATTACATTTATATTTTTTTTATTTAAACTTATTATATCTAATAATGTTGCTTGGTGATTATTTTAGTATTTTTATATATATTTTTGTATATAAAAAAAAATCATAATAACGCATCAAAAATACAAAAAAAAATTTCATTACCAGAAAAAGCATATATACATCTATAAACATAGAGGTGAGGCTGACACATCAAATAAAAATCTAGCAAATGAGTTCAAAGTGTCCATTCTAGAATTAGCATAATCTACAATGTTCAATTCTTATACTAATTTTTCAAAATTCACAGCATTCTTTTAAAACGGCATTTGTTTATTACGACGAATATTTTCTGTCTCTTCATGGTCGTTATAAGCAAGCTTTACTGTATTTTTTTTTTTTGCTATGTATATGTTTGCAGAAACAAAAAAATTACATTTCTTAGGAAATTATGTGTTCTTTAAGAATCAACCAGAATAAATGCATACGGCGTGCAGTTTCTGTCAAAAAATTTTGAAATAAGTAGGTATGTTGTGTACTGTACTTCGGAATTTAAAATTTTAAAATTTGACAAAGCGTATAAAAATATTGTAATTGTTTTTCTTGATGTTGCTACGATTAAGTTTTTAAAATAAAATATTTTAAAATAATATTTTTTTTTAAAAAAACATACCTACATTCCAAATAATTGAAAATACCTATAATATTTTCGCAAAAAAAACTAAAAAATAATCTTCAACTGAAATAAAAGTTAACGTATAATTTCTGTCAAAAAATTTACAAATAAATACCTAGGTACATGAATTTACATGAGAGCTGCTCGAAATGAAAGCTATTGCATTTGGTTTATACAATAGTTTTCATTTATAATGAACTCTGTGCAATTTTAATTATAATAAACTTTACACTTTTTGCCAAAGAATTAAATTTTACCTAAAAATGAAAGTTTTTTATTACTTATTAGAAATATCAATCTTTTATTTAAAATTATTTTATCTAATTATGTTGCTTGGTGATTAATTTAGTATTTTTTTATTTATTTTTGAATATAAAAAAAATCATAATAACGCATCAAAAATACAAAAAAAAATTTCATTAGAAGAAAAAGCACTATACATAGGCTTGAGGCTGACACATCAAATAGAAAAAATAATTTCATGGAAAATTTTAGCAAATGAGTTCGAAGTGTCCATTCTAGAACCAGCACATTTTACAATGTTCAAGTTTTATACTAATTTTTCAAAATTCACAGCATTCTTTTAAAACGACATTCGTTTATTACGACGAATATTTTCCGTCCCATCATATTCGTTATAACCGAAAAGTACTGTACTTTGTTTTCGTTTGCTTAAATTTTTTTTTTTTTTAAATCGTATATTGTTGTTGGTTTTTGTTAAGTTTTTTGTAAAATAAGAAACCGACTTCTGATAAATAATATTTCTTAAGAAAAATGATTTGTTACTTATGAATCAACCAAATTCAGTGTGTACGGCGTTCAGTTTCTGTCAAAAAATTTTGAAATAAGTTGTTATGTAAATTATGTAAATATGTTGCTACGATTAAATTTTAAAAATAAAATATTTTAAAATATTATTTTTTTAAAATAATTTTTTTTAAAACATATAGGTATTCAAAATAATTGAAATATGTTTGCAAAAAATTAAAAACGAAAAATCTTTCTTCAAAAAATAATTTGCAATTTAAATGATTTGTTCCTTTGGGCCTAACCAACGCTTATTGTGTTTTAAATTAGTAGTTATTGCTAAAAGTTATTGTTTTTTCTTATGTTGGTATTGTTCTAAAAATAAAATATTTTAAAATAATATTGTTTTTAAAAATACCTATATTTTTTTTAAAAAATACTTTACATATGTTCAAATTAATTGAAATACCTATAGTATGTTTGCAGAAACAAAAAAATAACATTTCTTAAGAAAAATTATGTGTTCTTTATAGATCAACCAGAATAAACGCGTACGGCATGCAGTTTCTGTCAAAAAAATTTGAAATAAGTAGGTATGTTGTGTACTGTACTTCGAAATTTAAAATTTTAAAATTTGGCAAAGCGTATAAAAATATTGTAATTGTTTTTCTTGATGTTGCTACGATTAAGTTTTCAAAATAAAATATTTTAAAATAATATTTATTTTTTAAAAAAACATACATTCAAAATAATTGAAAATACCTATAATATGTTCGCAAAAAAAAACTAAAAAATAATCTTAAACTTAAATAAAAGTTGACGTATAATTTCTGTCAAAAAATTTACAAATAAATAGGTACATGAATTTACATGAAAGCAACCAAAATACGCGTAACGCGATGTACTGTAATCGGATTTTTAAAGTTTACAAATTGACAATTGACAAATGGTTTTTGGTTTTTTAGAAGATTATGTTTTAAAAAATATCTTATATTGAAAAAAATTCAAAATATACCTATTATATCAAATTAAAAAAATTTTTTGTTCTAAATTAAAACATTCAAATAAATTTTAGCAAATGAGTTCGAAGTGTCCATTCTAGAATCAGCACATTCTACAATGTCCAAGTCTTATACTAATTTTTCACAATTCACAGCTTCTAAAACGACATTCGTTTATTACGACGAATATTTTCCGTCTCATCATGGTCGTTATAACCGAAAAGTACTGTATTTTGTTTTTGTTTGCAATTTATTATAATACAGTAGGTACTAAAAAAAAAATTTTTTTGCAAATCGTAAATTGTTGTTGCTTTTTGTTAAGTTTTTTGTAAAATTAAAAACCGACTTCTGAAATATGCAGAAACTTAAAAAAAAAAATAATATTTCTTAAGAAAAATGATTTGTTTCTTATTGATTAGCCAAAATCAGCATGTACGGCATTCAGTTTGTGTGAAAAAATTTTGAAATAATTAGTTATGTAAAAAAATTTACATGAAAGCATAATTTAAAAATTGACAAAGTGTATAAAAATACATATTGTAATTGGTTTTTCTTATGCTGCTGCGATTAAATTTTAAAAATAAAATATTTTAAAATAACATTTTTTTTTTAAATATTTAGTTTAAAACATACAAATATTCAAATAAATTGAAAATACCTACAGTAGGACAATATGTCTGAAAACAAAAAAAATTATCTTTCTCAAAAAAAGTTATTTGTTCCTTAGGTCCCAACCTAAATAAAAGCGTACAGCGTATAATTTCTGTCAAAAAATTGAGAAATAAATAGGTACACAAATTTACATTAGAGCAGCGAAAATACGCGTACCGCAATGTACTGTATCTCGGATTTTTAAAATTTATAAATATTGACAAAATGTATAAAAATATTATTATTGGTTTTTCTTATATTTCTAATATTATGTTTTAAAAAATAATATTTTTTTTTTTAATTTTTATTAAAAAGTATCTTATTTTCAAAATACCTATAATATGAAATCAAAAATATTTTTTGTAGGTACTAAATTAAAACATTCAAATAAATATTTTTGATAAATTAAAAATTGTACGCGCGTATCGATTTATAATGGATATGTAGACAGACGTATTGACGTACTGCCGTATAAAAATTGTACGCCGTATGTTTTGATTTCATTCTAATAATTGAAAAGTTTATTTCACACTTTCAACATCGAATAATGTTTTTTTATAATAAAAAAAACTATTTTCAGTTTTACTTTGACAAAACGAACAAATTGTATATATCAAAAAGTGTACATAAAGATTAGATAGGCGTAGTTTGTAAATGGAACGCTAATTTTTGTTTCAGGAGTACATAATTGTTAGATTAATCGTCATATATATATTTGAAATCTTAAAACTACCTGTCATTTGAGAAGTTAATTATATTTAATAGTATTTAAATATTAATAAAGTGAAAAAATTAAGGCTTATTGCTGATATAAATATAAATATTATTTTTTTTAAATGGAAGGGGGTAAGTGCTTATTGGTTATCAAATAAAAAATATGATTTAACATAACCTATTCAAGAGAATTTTAATTAAAGCCATCTGCCGGAAATTATTTATCTACTCTGTCAAATAATCTTTTACAAGGGCTGAAGTAGCTGACAATAGTTGAGAGTAGAAAAGAGTTTACTCCTCATAAAGCAATAAAAGCAATAATATTTATTTGTTTTAAGAAACTTATGAGTCATGGCTCATGACCATGTATAGAAATATATTTTTGTCAATAAAAAACTTAGGAAATATTAAATAAATAAACTAGACAAAAAGGTATAAAGCAAACTAAGGAATTCAGAATCATTTTTCGCATGTTTTCATAACTTTAAATAGGCATACATTTGTAGTAAAAATTTACCTATGTAGCTATTAAATTTAAAATTGAAAAAAAGGTAGGAAAAATTTATTCTTTGATTTATTGAAAAACTTTTTTTTTTTGCTATAAATCTTAAGATTGAGATTTAAAAAAAGACTTCGGTCAACTTGACTATTATTTTGTACTTCTGGCAGCTTCAATATAATATAATACTAAATACTAAACTTATGAATTATGATATGTTAAATTTTGCTGTACATATTATATATTCATAGAGTTTTTTAATTAGGATTCAGAATACGTACAACATAATTCATATCGTACTAAAATACTTAGAAAAAAGTACAGTTTGCTATATGAAGGACAGCATTAACTCGAATTTTGGGTTCTTGACTTCAATAAATATATGTATATGTTTAGAAATATGTATTTATTACAATAATATTTATATGTATTTAGAATTTTAATTTAATTTAACTGTACCAATTTATCCTCTCTTTAAAGCGGCTTAAGCTATAGAAATAAAACTAAAAAATCGGTACTTAACAACGTTTGAATAATTAGGAAAAATTATAAATTTTTTTAAGCAATTTCAAGCGCAAGAATTGTTGACAACACTGTTGGCATAATTTTTATTATGTATAGTCTAATATAATTTACACAAAACGAATTTTATATGTTAACTTAAAAACAAAAATAGCTCGAATTTCGAGCACAGGGCGATACTAGTATTTCTTAAAATACTTTCACTGGCAAAATACAAAAAATTAAACTTTCGTTTATTCATTCATCTAAATTTAATATTCCACAACAATAATCAGCAAGCAAATAAAATTTTTTATTCGTCATATAGGTTTATCTGAGGTTTTATTTTTTCTACTAATCACGCGGTTGTAAAGTGTTTTACTTTTTGTTTCTTTTTTTATGACAAAGATCTGATAAAAATTTGCATTTATCAGAAAAGAAATTAAAAATCAAATTTAAAATGAATAATATTGTCATTAATTTGAATTTTTATAACTTAATTGCGAAAAATTTAACCATTTTTGTTTTTATTTATAAAAATAATTAAAAGATTCATTAGAAATGTCATTAAATGGACCAGTATAATTTCAACACTAATTTTATAACCTATCACTCAAATTTCAAGTGATCTTTTATTATGAATACGTAAACTATTGCCAAAATATTGCCAAAATATTGCCAAAATATTGCCTTTCGAATTGAACTATAAAAAAAATTAATTTGTAAATACTAAGTTAATATTTTAATTAACCTTTTGACGTCCGGGGCTCTATATGACGTACTGTCATGTATTTTTTTTTTATAACTTTTTACTATAAAATAATAGAGTATACTAATATTTTCATTAAATTAAAATACATATTAAATTAAAATATATTATACTTTCCTAATATAGTCATTCCCATTAAATAATAGTTTATAAAAAATGTTTCAATAGAACGCAAATTTGCGATCTTCAATTTTTAATATCTAACTTTTAAGGAGGATCGAACTCACATCTGCTTACACCCGAAGCCACTTCGCTAACCACTTCCCTAACCACTGAACCATACAATTTTCATAAATTTATGGTCATATTTCTAATATAAATGTATCACTAACTGACAGAATGAAAAATAAAGCCATAGACACAGGCAAGTTCATATAAAAGTATATAATAACTAGCTAAAAGAAGCATCAAATCTTCGTCTTACTATAAAATTCACACTATAAAGTTTTTAATAATCCAATTAAATCCATTATAAGTTAATGAAAAATACAAAAGAAAAAAAAATTTTTTCGCAAGGGGTTAAAAGTAAATATTCACTAAAATCAAAGTTTATATTATGCTAGTTATTTAAATACAATATTATATTAAAATATGTTGATTGATTTGTTGCCAGGTTTATAAAAATTTAAAATTTACTTTACTTATAAACGAAAGGAACATTAATAGAATTTAAAAATACTTTTGCATTTATTTACAAACACAATGGGCTTCAAATTAATAAGATCAAAATTTATTGTTTTTAATTTTTTTAATTAAAAAAAAATTTAGAAATATTTTTAGAACATTTTTATTATATTAAGTAATATTTAAAAAAAAACGAGAATAGTATTTTTATTATTTATATAATATATATTAATTTTATTTATATATATATATATATATATATATATATATATATATATATAAATTTAAATGTTTGATTTTAGTTTGTTTTTGAGTACGAGGATTGTTTTTGGGCAAAACCATTTTGTTCTAGCGGACCCTACAGTTGATGCAGGGGTGCAAATATTTAAACTTTTTTATTTTTAATTAAATTTTAATAATTAACAGTTTGACCGATTGACTTCAAATTCTGTATACGTGTTGCTGCTTAACAATAGAGTTTAATTTATTAACAGACTTGTTAACCCATATTGGCACGACGATTAATCTAATATTTTTGTGTTGATTTTTTTCATTCCCATCAACTTTAATTAAAAAGCCATTCTAATGGGCAGCGTGCGTCCTACTGTACCGTGCGTATATTCGCTATAGTATTATTCTTCTTTTTCTATGGCTCAACTGTCCGTTGTCGAACCTTTGCCTCCTTAAATTCAAGGCTTTAATTTAGGTTTAGTAACAATGATTTTTACTGGATAAGGCTGTTAACCGTATGCTAAACACCTATCTTTGGAGGGCCGATTGGTTTGAAAAGTTGCTTCAGGGTTTGTCACATAATGTGTTGAAGTTCTCATAACTATGTTACGAGTTCAACTGCATGACATAACATTTTCCTACTTCCTGAGACGCCAATGTATGTAGCCATTCATGTTGCACCTATTCTCCCCTCCTCCTTTCTCAACCGGGCTTGGGACCGCTACTAAGCTACTAAAGTTTTTAAGCAAACTGTTAGAAGATATTGGTGTTATATAGTTATGGTGACTGACTGCATCAGTAAAGGTTGCAAGCATTAGGTATAAGTTTAGTTAACTATCACACGTAGTTAATGATGTAGTTAATGATATACATATCATTACATATATTAGATTAAAAAATCTTGAATATTGTTACAAATTTGGAAAAAATTGATATTAAATGATATTAATTTTGCAACACCTTTATTTTTTTTTTAGCTATAGAATTTTAATTAATTTCGATGAATTGTTAATGAATTTCTTTGTATTATATTATAAATTTAATCTTTTATGTTAAATAAATTGAAATTATATTTTAATTTGTAAAAAATTCTAGTCACTAACTCTTATATTTTCTATTTTGTAGTATTATTAATTTTAGAACGTAAGAACATAATTCCAAAGTCCAAAAGTCCAAAATATCACGTGTCTCAAAAAACATTCTAAATAGAAAATAAATTTAACGTGGACAAGAGACCATCCAAGAATCACTGATCATATTTAACACGTAACATAATATGAAGTCAAATGTTTGGTTATATGAGGGTTTCATAATTGTAAAATTACGAAACTTCACTTACGTTTCAAATTCCTCTCCTCCTATAATGTTCCCATCTTAGCGAAGCCTTCATAATTTTATTCAAAGAAATTCGTTCAAGAGTTGCATTCACGAGTATTAAATAAATATACTCACTGTACTATGTGTTCTTTTGGTAATCGCTTGCCTGTTGCCTTTGGCTTTAAGCTTCTTTCTGTGTGTGTCACTATATGTGCCATTCTGTACTAACTCGTGACATTTGTTATTATGCCAAAAGCGAGTCGCAAATCCTTTCAAAAACTGCTTTTAACAACTATTTTATATACTGCTTCCAATAATTTTAACAGGTCAGAAAAAAATAAATGAAAACAAAAAGGAAAAGATAATAAATTAAGATTTTTATGAGTATTTCTACATTTCAGTAACAAAAATTAGACCATAAGTCTGAAGTGTTATTTGTGTATTATTTGTTTTGTTTTTTTTTATTTCTATCGTCTTTTTATGGTGAATTTTATTTCTTTTTAATGTCGTGTTTTTTTTATGAATTGTTATAATCAAATCAATTCATTCTATTAAATCATCACTATTTAATAAAATTTATTACAAATGACTTTTATATTTTTTACGCTTCGTGAATTTTTAATTCATTACAGAGTTGGGAATACGTAAGCTTTTAATATACCATAGGTTTATGGGATATACGATAAACTTTAAATAAAAATTGATATTAGATGGCGATAATTATTACATCATTATTCTTTAATATTGAACCAAGTTTTATTATATATATGAATTATTATTATATATATGGAATTGCAATTATTTTTTTACTGTTAGGCTAATAAGCCAGTCTATACCATAGGTTCGTGTTGGAACAAGGATCATATTATATTCGTGTTATTTGAATTGATCTTAATGAATTCCACATACAATTTAAACATGAGATAGTACTAGGCGTTATAGGTAAAATGTAGAAACGTCTTAGATTTTCAATAGATACAATTCTATTTTTTTTTATGTTGTAATCTTGTGTATTTCAACAATATGGTACTCTATATCTGTGAGTTATATTATTCACTTAAATTATTTGTTTATATTTTGCATTTGTTAATATTGTTATATTAATATATTTTTCATTAAAGATTTATAATTGTTAATTATTGATTAAGCCATTAATTTGAACCCAATGGCTAATGGTAGCTTAGTCGAGTCGAAAACCAGAAAAGATTTTTCACTCTCACCAGGATTCGAACGTGGGCCTTTCGCATAAATGGTTGCCATTGTGCCACCCAGCGTATATAACTTTTCCTAAATCAATTGATTTATACAAAATTGAGTTAAAATGTTTTTTGGAAATTATTATCATGATCTTCTGCTTCATTTACAGATGGATAATTAGTTTTATAATAATATTTAAAAAAACTTTTAAATCTTATTTTATTATCCGATTAAATTTTTATATAATTTTCATAACTAATAATTTCAATCTTGATTTTATTTAATTTTTTGCTTCCGAATTATAAATTTTGAAACTTACACAAGTATTTATAATTTTATGTTAATTTTTTTTTCTCAAATCTTTTAATTAAATTTATTACATTATGATTTTAGTGTTCAATATATAATCAGATATTTGTTATTTTATAATTTTAATTAATATTATAATAGTATATTATAATTTTTTATCATTTTTAATTATTTTACATTTCAATGATTTTTTAAAATTTTTGCTATAGTGTGATTTGAACTGCCACACAAATCATTGTCTTGATCTTTCTATTGTACTGTGCTTGTTTAATTTATTTATCAAACGACTTTTTCTCAACAGCCTTAGTAACCATAGTTTCCATATGGACTCTTTTTCCTTACTAGATTTTTTAGAACGTGCTTCTGAATGGGAAGATTTAATTTTTCAGCTCTATATAAGAAGAATCTATACGTTTATTGTTTTAACTCACTGTCTTATTTGTTATTATACCCGTATGACTATATAGTCAAAGGGTATAATAAATTTGCCATTACGTTTGTGACGCAGAGAAGGAGGGGGGGTAGATATAGACTCAAGTGTATGGATCGGATCAGAATCGAAAAAAAAATCGATTTAGCTATGTATGTCCGTCCGTCCGTCCGTCCGTCCGTCCGCACGATAACTCAAAAACTAAAGGAGCTAGGATCTTGACATTTTCGCAAATTCGTTTTTTTGCAATAGCCGTCATCGCTATTTAAATCCAGCCATTTTGGTCCATGGGTTCGGGTGGCTGCCATACAACTTCTTTTTTTATATGAGTATTTCTCTGTACCTATTAAAGCTACGTGTCTAAAATTTTGGCAAAAGTAATTTAATTTTATGGCCAAAGTTTCTGCAAAATTTGGTTGGTCTGTTGCAGTGACTTCGAGTAGCTGCCATACAACTCCTTCTTTTATATGAGCATTACTCTATACCTATTAAAGCTGAGTGTCTGAAATTTTGCCAAAAATAGTTTAGTGTAATGGCCAAAGTTACTGCAAAATTTGGTTGGTCTACTACAAAGGGTTCGAGTAGCTGCCATACAACTTCTTATTTTATATGAGCATTACTCTATACCTATTGAAGTTAGGTGTCTGAAATTTTGCCAAAAATAGTTTTGTGTAATGGCCAAAGTTACTGCAAAATTTGGTTGGTCTACTGCAGAGGGTTCGACTAGCTGCCATACAACTCCTTCTTTTATATGAGCATTATATTTCACCTAATAAAGTTGGTATGTTTGAAATTTTGCCAAAAGTAAATAACCGAATGATATAATGTATATGTTACGGTCATATGGGTATCCCAGAGTTGACACAGTCTACTCTACTACACTCTTCCTCGTTTTTAGCTATATTTATGACTGACTTCAAAATAGGTTCTCTTGTTAAGGGAGTTGTAAAACTGAAATCTTTTCAACTTATATGGAAGTGGATGATGGTGTTGTATAAAAAAGCAGTAGAAAGATGAAATGGTAAAAATAAAAGCTCCTGAACGAAGTTCAAGATTCATATTGATTAATTTAGATCTGTGGAAATTTTGAATAAATGAAAATGAATGTCAAATTTTTTAATCTTGACGTATAAATGTCAAAATAGCATAGTTCATTTTTGAATGTATTTTTAAGTTTTTTGTTGACAAATAATAATTTTTTTGTTTAGTACAAATTTAATAATTCTTTTTTGTAAATTTAATTAATATTTGGAGTTCAAAGTTTGATTAATATCTATTTTTTGTAAACGGCTTGTAAAATTATTGTTGATTTATTAATCTAACCGAAATTATAAATGATGTGATTTATTAAAATTTCATTGAAATTATTATTTTTTTTTTAAATAAATTTGAAGCAGATAACCTTTTTTAACTTTATTTATATTTTTAATTACTGAAAGTACTTGTTTTTTTAACGAGGGACAATGGCGCGCATCGAAAGCCACCCATTGAAACTGGACTTGAAGTTCCTTTGGGTATAGTATTTGACTTTAACACTCTCAAACAACGCTTCCTTAAAATCAAACTTTAGTATTAGGCGTTTTGAAGATAAAAATTAGGAATGAAAATTAAGGAATTGAAATTGGAGATAATGAATCATGTATATGAAAAATTGGCAAAATTTGGAGGTATATTAAAGAAAACGAGGAAGAGTGTAGTAGAGTAGACTGTGTCAACTCTGGGATACCCGTATGACCGTAACATATACATTATATCATCCGATTAATTACTTTTGTCAAAATTTCAAACATACAACTTTATTAAGTGTAGTGGAATACTCATATAAAAGAAGGAGTTGTATGGCAGCTATTCGAGCCCTCTGCAGTAGACCAACCAATTTTTCCTGTAACTTTGGCCATTACACTAAACTATTTTTGGCAAAATTTCAGACACGCAGCTTCATTAGGTGGAGTGTAATGCTCATATAAAATAAGGAGTTGTATGGCAGCTACTCGAACCCTCTACAGTAGACCAACCAAATTTTGCAGAAACTTTGGCCATTACACTAAACTATTTTTAGCAAAATTTCAGACACCCAGCTAATTAGGTGGTGAGTAATGCTCATATAAAATAAGAAGTTGTATGGCAGCTACTCGAACCCACTCCACTAGATCAACCAAATTTTGCAGACTCTTTGGCCATAAAACTAAACTACTTTTGGAAAAATTTCAGACACGCAGCTGTAATAGGTACAGAGTAATACTCATATAAAAAGAGGAGTTGTATGGCAGCTACCCGAACCCATGGACCAAAATGGCTGGATTTAAATAGCGATGACGGCTATTGAAAAAAAACGAATTTGCGAAAATTTCAATATCCTAGCTCCTTTAGTTTTTGAGTTATCGTGCGGACGGACGGACGGACATACATCGTTAAATCGATTTATTTTTCGATTCTGATCCGATCCATACACTTGAGTCTATATCTACCCCCCCTCCTTCTCTGCGTTACAAACGTAATGGCAAATTTATTATACCCTTTGGCTATATAGTCATACGGGTATAAAGATGTTAAAGTTCTTCTTAAATTTAACTAAGTTGTATACATATTGATTATCAATTAAAGGGAACAACATGGGATGAAATGTGGTTCCATAATCTCAACGTGCCCATAACAAACGAATTTCCATAAGAAAGCCATTTCATATGCCATCTTAACAATTCAACACTGTAAGGGTGAGCATCTGTTGTACTCCTTGTTTCACATTGGAAAACTTTGAATGGAAGCTATAATTGTACGATTTCTTTAGAATATATTTAGACTTGTATTTTTTTAGCTTTTCTTCTTTTAGAATGAAAAAAAAATTACTAAGTGAACAACTTTAAATGTCAAGCTATAATGCAGATTTTTTTCGATTTTGCATATATCGTCGACATACTCGTATATTAATTTTCATTTTGAAGCATTCATGAACCATACTATGTAGTGGGTACTGGGTAGGGTACCATATTAAGTGTAACTTTATTCTTTATTACCATGAGTTAAGTGTTAAGTTGATAAATTCATATTATTCGACACCAGCCCATTATCTTAAAAACACTATATGTATTTTAATTTCACAAAATTACAAAATAAACAAGAACCATTTTTGTTAAACCTTTTAAAACATAACAACGTTATAATAACATATATACATGTTGTATATATATATATAAATAATTACATTACAACACTTTGGGATATTACCAAGGCTAATTTGTAGAATGACAATCAAATATTCACTTGTATATAAGTTAAGGTAATCACCCACCTATCCATTTATTAAAACCGAATAATTTCACCAAAATATTTAACATGAATACATATATGTATGGCTATGTGCCTTTTTTTACATATTTACAAATTGTGTACATAACTATATATTATTTTATATAGTTAACCGTTATGTACATATTATAATATTTAGCAGTCATTAATATGCGTCAGAAATAATAAAACGAATAAAAATTCCCATGAAGTTTGAATGGAATTCAATGCGGTGCGGTATTCTAAGAATATTTTCTAAGAATTATTTATTTTTTCAAAATATTTTTTTATTAAGTGGTAGTAATTATATTAAATGTAAAAAGTAGCAAATGAAAATTTATTGAAAATGCTTTTAGAAAGTGATAAATATCAAGACATAGATATTATAATAAATTTATTAACGAACTTCCTTAAATTTTAATAAATAAATATTAAATATTTACCTATGATTATACGAAGAAATATTGATAATTCATTATCATTAATATGCACATAAATTATATATGGGCTTGTTTTGAACCTATTGATTTGTAGGTTTAAAAGATAGTTTTTTTTAATTACATAATAATTTTACTTTTAATTAATTCAATAATATGTTATGTTATGAATATAGGTTTGAAATTTAATTTATACAATTCAATACACACCTTAACAATAAAATTAATAAAACACACAGTACTTATTTAAGTTACCCCAAGTAAGAAGAAAGGTTCTACGATTTTTATGCAGGACTTCTTCAATTTTTCCAAAAGCTGTTTTGGTGGTGGATAACAATAATTGGACCGTGTTTCATTTGACAGAGTATATATCTCCATTTGACTGTTTTTAACTCGAGCGTATATAAATATGTATATATGTAGGAATAATTTTCAAAATAAAAAACACTCAAGTGATAATAGAGGCAATTTGCAAAAATACTCAGTCAAATTACAATATTACACTTTGGGAAATTGAAAAAGTTTTTAACACGCTCCCATTTTTATTTGTTTAAGCCTCAATCTATTTTACAAACAAGCACACAACTTAGGATATTTTTAATTAAATTGAAAAGAGAAAGGTCAAGAGGAGAACACTCTAAAAGTTTTGAGTTTTTTATTCTAACCATGAAAATTTTATGAATAAACTACTGTTCCTATTTAACATTGTTATAAATTAAACAGAAATTGTAGAAATTTCATTAACTTAAAATAAAATTGAAATGGCTTTAAGCTCATTTTCAAAAATTTGGAATCACTTTGCTCGTTCGTCCGTTCGTGTGTTTACAAAACGTTTGCACCACTTGAAAAGTGGAAAGAAATTTAACGGCAAAAACAGTAATGCAAAAACATTAATTTCATGGAAAAACTTATTTCTGGAGCCCCAACCAGCTACGCAGCTCCAGATCTCCAAAGTTCGGAAAAGCCCTATATTTAAATTGTTAAATATATTTAAATATGGAAACGCTAATCTAGTATAGAGTTTTTTTTTATTAATATACGTTCCTTTAATTTACTGTTATGCGAAACCTAATTTTTGTCTGCTTACATCTTCGAAAGAGTTTAAGTTAGGAACTTGAGAGGAGTTAGATCTTAAAAAATGGGTCTCAGTATTTAAAAACACCTGTAACTCGAATACCTGTGCATACTATTTTGAATTAATATATAAAGAATAAAGCTCCAATATATTTTTACGTGTATTTGTTTTTCCTAATAATAAAGGGTTTCTTTAAATTTAAGAAAGTATTTGTTGATTCACAATTCTTTATGTAATAAACTTTTAACAAAAGTTCTAAGAAATTATTATATAAACTAAAACACCAGTTATGGGTTAAACATAATATGGAATATAATAATAATGCGCTGATTTAAAAAATTCTAAGTTTTTTCATTATTAATTTTCTTTATGTTTTTAAATACTTATATCACATGATGTACTTATTAAGATTAAACTATGAATGGCGGAAAACTTAAAAGAACATTTAAAAGATATAAAAAAAATTTAAAGTACATCAAAGAGAGTTTGGAAGTAAAAAATTAATAAATTTACATATTAAAATCTTGTTATAGTATAATTGTTATCAATTGAGAATTTAAATTGATACATAATAAAAAAAACAAATCTTTTATTAAAAATTTTGTAAAATTCTAACTTTTCAATTCCAAGTTTGGACAAGTTGGTTTTAAATTAAATTAAATAATAAAATTAAACATTTTTGGTTTAAGAATTATGTAAATATTTTTAAAAATAAATCATTTGGTACATTACTGAAAAACATTTTGTCTCTATTAATAAATCATGTTAATGAAATATTCAGTCAACTTTAAAATTGGTTCTGCACTCAATAGTTGTATTAAATTTAGTATTTACAAGATATTTTGAAAAAGATGAATTTTACAAACTGAAATAATGAAACAAATGTTAACCTGGTGTGCATTCGGATTGGATTCATATGATTTAAAAAATAAAGTTTAATACAAACTTGAGTTCTTGATAAGTTATATTATTTTGTTTTCCAGCAATATACTGAAGTCGAAAAGAAGTGTATTGCATACATATTACCAAGCGCTTATATGAATTATAATAATAGTTAGGTATTGTTTTCGCGCCAAAAATCCTGGATCCTGAGATTTTTGCATATATGCATTACTCCGGTGTGCAGAAACCCATAAAACATGTTTTTCTTATGATGTCTGTTTGTGTGCACTTATGTCCAAGGGGAATGTTTTCAAATTTTATATGTAAGATTTTGATGTTAATATCCTGATTTGATAAGCTTTTGGAGAAAATCGAGTCACCCCAGGAGGAAGTTTTTACATAAATAAAGAGCTACAATTTAGCTATAGAAAGTTTTTTGATCCGACGAAATTTAGTGTCCCCTTAATTGAATTACAAACAAGTGATGAAAAAAAACCAAGGGTTTTTAAAAAAGCACATTTTCAAATTTATATTGTATTACATACTGAGTTTAACTTTGGAAACATTTACTTGGAAATAGTTACTGCTTACTTATAAAATTTACTGATAACAGTAAAGTTTTAATTTTAAAGTTGTTATAGCCCTTCAATGGGGAAGGTTGCCAAGTTTCTCAAGGATCTAACTTTATCTAACCCCCCCCCCCACGTCCCCCCGCCCCCTCCATTTTTTTAGGTTCTAGGAATTAAATTGTGAATTCCACAAAAATTTGGAATTTTACTTAGAATTATACAATCTAAGAAAAAATGGATAAAACTGAGAGACACTTTCTTCAATTTAAGGAACCGCTTTTAAATTTAAGAAAAACCTTTAACATATGTTAAAATATAATGTTGGGCCTTTAAATTTTGTATATTAATAAAATCAAAATTGGACAGGTATTCAAGTTACAGGTGCTTAAATATAGCAAAATTTCAATTTTCGAGCCCTTATAGCTCCTAAACAGGGGGCTTGACATAAAAAATTTATTAACCGACTCCTACTAATTTTTAAGGATCTAACTTTTCCCGAAATTTCAAAACCCTATCTTAAACCGTTTAGGAGATTTATGGGACCAAAAATATTGCAAAAATTGAGTTTTATATAATGACAAATTTTAGTACTGTATGGCAACCCTATACATTTAAGCGACATATTTTTGTAAAGCCTATAAAAGCAGCTCTCTTCTGCCGTTTTTTTATTAAAAATAAACCTAACAGAACTCTTGTTATATCAATTTAAAAATAGGGCTTTTTTGGAATTTGCAGGGGCTGTAGCTTTGTCACCCTTCAAAATTAAGAAAAACCTTTGACACATGTTAAAATATAATTATAGAGCTTTGAATTTTGTATATCACTAAAAAAAAATTTGGACAGGTATTCAAGTTACAGGTGTTTAAAAATAGCAAAATTTCAATTTTCGAGCCCTTATAGCTCCTAAATAGGGGGCTTGACAAAAAAATTTTGTTAACCGACACCTACTAGTTTCTTAGTATCTAACTTCTCCCAAAATTTCAAGACCTTAGCTTGAACCGTTCAGAAGATATGTGTGACCAAAAATTTTGCAAAAATTGAGTTTTGTGTAATGTTAAATTTTAGTACCGTATGGCAACCCTAAATATTTGCTTTTTAAATATTTATAAAGTTTATGAAACCAGCTATCGTTTGCCGTTTTCAGATTGAAAATATATCTAACAGAACTCTTGTTATAACAATTTAAATATAGGGCTTTTCCCAACTTTGGGGGGCTGTAGCCCCGTAACAGGTGGGGCTACAGAAAAAAATTCTTCTACGAAATTATTTTTTTTGCGAAAACTACCCATGGTTAAAATTTCTTTACTATATTTCAAACGATGTAAAAGTTTTTGTAAACATACGGACAGACGGACGGACGGACGGACGGACGGACAGAGTGAAACTATATAGGCACATTTTTACAAAATTTTTTGTACATATTTTTAAATTATTTTCATGTATAAAAAATTCAACATGGAAAAAAATTAACCTTTGATAGATAGAAAAATTTTTGTGTGTATGTATTGGAACCTTTCAAAAATCTTGTTGGAAATTATTAACACAATAAAGAGTTTCTTTAACTTAACTAAATAAATACCTTAGATAAAGTTATGTATGATAAAAAAATTTATAATTATTAAACGTTAATTGCTATGGTAAAAGTTATTATATGTATGCAATAGTAAACAATCTTTGAAAGATGTTTCACATTATTATTTTCCTGTAAGAGCGGTCGGTTCTGTGGTGGACGCGGCATATTTTTAAATTATTTTTTTCTATTATTTATTCAAATATGGTTTCATTTCAGAGCTCAAAAGCTAAAAATTTTGTCTAAATACTTTTTTCACGTTCATTGTTTTGAAACTTTCAATCAAAACTCTCCTGAAAAGATGGAATATAAAACTATTTTTAGTTGAAAAAAAACCTTTTAAATCTATTAAATATTAATTTAAACATTTTTTCAAATACACACAGCAGTTGTCAAAATTAAAACTAATAAAGAATTAAAATGATCGTTCCAACCATATTTTGAAGTTCTGTCTCCTATATAATTCGAACTTAATATGTATTTCTTGTAGTACAATTCGAAAACCAATTTCAACTTAAACAAGTTGTAAACCCAAAAACAATTTCGAATTTCTTTAGTTATTCAACACCATTTTTAGAATTCGGAATTTTAATAAAAGATATTTTGTAAAAATGAGATAAAATATTACGAGCAGTCGTCATACTTCCTTTTGGATCATATAAAGGTATTATATAATATTAAAAATCAAGTTCAATATTTTAATTAACCTTAATCATTTCATAAGGCGCCAATTTCGAAAAGGAATATATAACAAAATAAAACAACAAAAAACGTTTTTTTTTTACTGAATTTTGATAATGATTAATATATTAAATATGAAAATATTAAAATTTTAAATATTGAATATTTAAACTGGTATAAACTGGTATTAAATTGATCATTATACATAGTTAATAGCCAATAATATTAGCTATAATATTCGTTTAATTATTATTATTATAATTTTAAATTTTATTTTTTTTTTTTTTTGAGTTGTTGTTTTTATTTTGCGATAAGAAATGCTCAAAAACTTCAAATTCTAAAATTTAAAATTAAAAAATATCAAGTAGTAAAAAAATGCTAAGAGGAAAAGAAATAAGATACCAATTTTAAGAGTGAATGTTATAAATTTTAAATTAGATATTATTTAAATTATATTTATTATTCATTTTTAGAACTTGTACTTTTGAATAATATTAGATACTATACTAATGATAACGGTGGAATGTAATCTAGGAAATCTAAAACTTGTCCCTAATTTGAGTAACATTGCAAAATTATTGTATAATCTATTAATAATCCGCAGTAGTGATTTATAATTTTCTTTTTATTTTCTGATATTAATTGTACAAGTTGTAACGCATTAGTTTTGGCTCCATGTTAATAAATTACCGTAGAAAATATTCTAAATAGGTAATATATATTATTATTCTTAAATGAATGTTGTGCCTTTAACATTTTTTGAGAAAATTTAGCCAGATACTCATAATACTCATAACAAACTTAATAAAACAAGTATATTTGAATTTATATTAAAAATAAAATTTAAGAATCGGAGAAATATTTTCTAATAGGATTCTTTGAACTTTGCCACATTCCTGCTTCAATTAATACGTACATATAATAATACTTTGAAAGTTCTTCTTCTTTTTTTTAGCACTTTTACTCTTGTGAAGGAAAGCTCGTTTTAGATGTGAATGGAAGTAGTTCTTTTCAGCACTTTTTCAATACTTTTTCAGTAGTTAAGATAAGTAGCATTCTCAGTTCTGTTTCAGTATCTTTTCTAATATTAATTTTAGTAACTGTTAAAAACTATTAGAAAAATTAAACAATTTACTTAATAATAGCAATTTCCGTTACTTAATTTTTAACTCCAATTAAATTTAATTACTAATGGTGGAATAAAGTAACACTGTATTAGGTATAAAAACACAGCTATATAGAGAGTAATTGTATCAGATTGTTGTTTCATTCATTTTCGGATCTTCAGTACTGGTTCATTACTTTTGAAATACTGAATAATCAGGATTTAAAATTTTCTTATAATATATGCTGAACTTAGGTTGTGACGTTATAGCAAAAAAAAACTCGGTAAAAAAAGAAAAAAGAAGCAAAACACAAGCTCATATATTTCGCCACGAAAAGGTATTACATCTTTATATCATGTAGAAAATTTGGGAGTCTATTTGATATTAAAGATAATCTATAGAGATTGAGGGCTTCATATATCCACGCTATAAGGCATCATGCTTCCTTGTCTTATTACAATGTGATAGGTGACTGTTTATTAAAAAATCAATAAGTTCAGTAAAATGTTTAGTTTTTTAAAATGGTTTAATTTAACTGGAAATTAAAAAATCTAACTATTGTAGTTGGATATATTATATATAGGGCCTCGGTGGTTTAGTGGGTAAGCATGTGGCATACTAACCGAAGGGATGCGGGTTCGATTTAATTGAAAAAAAAATTATTGAAAAAATAATTTTTCTTTACAAATCCCCATGGTGACCAAATATAATTTAAATATACAAATATAAAATATAAACAAAATAATTAATATGGTAATTATAAATAAATAGAAAGTATTTAATTTAAGAAATTCAAATTATTTGGAATTTATTTGGCAAACAACTATAATAATATAAGGCAATATTTACTTTTGACTTGGTACTAATTATAAATAAATAAATAAATATTGATTATTTGATACATATGTATATATATATATATATATTTTTACAAAGTGAAAAAAAATTTATTTTCAAAACTTAATAACTATTCAATAATACAATGGGAAAAATAGTTTAGTAATTAAATAGTTATTTTTCTTAAACCTTAAAATTAAACAATAGATTATCCAAAGTATATTTATAATCATGACCTATTCTAACATTCGATATAAATTAAAAAAAATTATCATTGGATATTATATATTTTCTTTTATATAATTTTAATTATAAATATTCCGCAAAAAAGTTATTCCCTACAATAATTGGGATATACGAGTTAAAATTTTAATAACGATACGTATTTAAAATAAAAATATACATAATTTCTTTTGACCTAGAATTAGATGTTTCTGTTTACTTCATATTGTAAAACGTCAAATAAGATAATTATATATGGAAGTTTTTTCCGTTAGGTTGATAACCCTGTCTATACTATAGGTTATAATTGCATGTTTGAATAGGACAGTCATATTTTATTCTTGTTATTAGAATTGATCTAAATGAATCCATTTTTATTAGATACAATTCTATTTGCTATATATTGCTATACATAATTTGAATTATAAGGTATTCTGTATCTGTGAGTTATATTATTAAATTAAATTATTTGTTTAATTATTACTATAATTATTAATTATTGATTAAGCCATTAATAAGAACTCAATAGCAAATAATAGCTGAATTAAGCTAAAAACCAAATAAAATCTTTTTTAATAGTCTTAAACGTTTATTAATTTTTAAAATACATTTTTTTGATGATATAAAAGAATTTTTTTAAAATAAATTGAACAACCTTCAATTAGAACAATGCCTTAAAACACATTAAAGGATACCACTATAAATATGGTTATAACAGCTTTAAATATAGAATTTAGTTTCGTGGAAAAAAAACCTAATGAAATAAGGTATAATATTTTTAGTTATACATCTTTTACTCACATTTTTTCATATATTTCTAAATTCTTAGTAACTAATATTTATTTTCTAATAGATGGTATTTGATTTAATCAATTTACTTTTTTTAATAATTTTAATTATTGGGAGTTATTTAATTTTTTTTTAAATTTTAAAATTTTTATACAAACTTTAATATCGGAAAATTATACATACTATAAACAATTATTAAAATCCATTAAAAGAAATATGAAATCAATTGCAACTAATGAGAATATGAAGTGTTCGAATATGTATGCAGGAAAATATCAACA
Organism: Dolichopus griseipennis; assembly: GCA_963082915.1. Taxonomy (NCBI): domain Eukaryota; kingdom Metazoa; phylum Arthropoda; class Insecta; order Diptera; family Dolichopodidae; genus Dolichopus; species Dolichopus griseipennis. The sequence continues at coordinate 54,894,490 of OY720444.1, read as the reverse complement.
GCTGGGTGGCACAGTGGTTGAGTGCCGACCTTTCATGTGGAAGGGCCCGGGTTCGAATTCTAGTGAAAGTGAAAAAACTTTTCGGATTTTCGACTCGACTCAGCTACCATTCGCCATTGGGTTCAAATTAATGGCATAATCAATAATTAATAATTATAAATCTTTAATAAAAAATACTTTAATATAAAAATATAAACAAATGCAAAATATAATCAAATAATTTAATTAAATAATATAACTCGCAGATATAGAATACCATATAAGTAAAATATAAAATATTACAATATAAACAAAAAATAGAATTGTAAATATTGAAAATCTAAGACGTTTCTACATGTTATAAGGCCTAGTACTATCTCATGTTTAAATTGTATGTGAAATTCAATAAGACCAATTCTAATAACACGAATATAGTATGACCCCCTGTTCCAACATGTACCTATGGTATAGACAGGCTTATTAGCCTAACAGTTGAACAGTTAGCGCTTAAAAAAAAAAAAAAAAAAAAAAAACGACGAGATACAAAATCAAAGTTTTCCATTTTTCCAAACAAATTTAAAATTAAATATGCCATTAGGAATGGTTTTAGTTAATAAAATTAGGGTTCCTCCCTTTTTAAGATTAATTTGATATTTTTAATGTCGATATATATTCATCATTAATTTGATATTATTTATATGTATAGTTGGTAGGGTTTGAATTATAAAGAGTATACTAGATAAGATTTATAACTCCCAATTTTTTTTAGCAGTTTTTTGATTAAAAATCTTAGATATTATTTTATTGGGGATTATTTCGTAAAGCCCCAGAATCAGACTGACAAAGATAATTATTAAAAATTTAAAAAAAAAAAAAAAAAAAAAAATTCAAAATAGAAAAAAAAAAACACTCAAAGCAACAACTAAACAAACACGTATTGTACTTCTTGTATTTACCCAAATTCTTATATATAAATATTAAAAAACAATTTTTGTGTTCAAATTAAAAAAACATAATTCAAACTAGAAAACAAAACTTCTTACTAATCAAAAAAAATTTTTTTATCAAGTTAATTTTCAAAGAAATTTACTTATTCAGCAAATTTATGTCTTTCTGTCTTAATAATAATAACGATTCTATAACTGTAGACTCCAAGTGGGTTCATAAAGATATACACATATTCATATATTTGAATGCATCTCTTCAGCTGTACTACATGTTTATCATCTAAATTTGAAAATTAAATTACTATAGATTCATGTTGAATAAATGTCACTCTATGGTGACGATATTTTGACACAACGTTGTTGCGACGCTTTGAAGTGACAAATATGCTGGTACAACACTTTGAAATGAATCTAATTTTTCTCTTACACAATCCTGTTCAGAGTAATCAGTTGTTTTATCATAAAATAAATATTTGTTTTACTTTCCGAAGCGTTGCAAAAACGTCACCACGGTATAATTGAGTTAGCTTGTATAGCGAGTGTTAGCTGGTATCTCTTTCTCTTGCAATTAATTGGAATTTTAAAATTGTTATAAGCATGTTTTTTTCCGGTGTTTAATCAGGTTTCTATTAAATTTTGCATATAAAATTTATAATACAAGGTGCCGCAAAACGACCGATATGGTTTGAATGTTTAATAACTTTTTAAATTTATTTATATTTTTTATTTTTATTTCAGAATTTTGTGAAGAAAACTTGGGGAATTGAAAATGGAACAGTACACAACAAAAAAACCATCAACAATTGTTGAATTTTATTTTGAAAATCTAATGTTGAATTTAATTTTGAAATTTTAATTTGATAATGAGCGAAGAAGCCCATATCCAATTGAATGGTTTCGTAAACAAGCAAAATTGCAGGATATGGACTACGGAGAATCCAAGAACAGTTCATCAGCAACAATTACACCCACTTAAGTGTACTGCTTGGTGCGGTGTATTGTCTCAAAGCATCATTGGTCCATATTTCTTTGAAAATGCACATGGCGCCTCAGTTACGATTACTGATGCTAAATAACGAACGATGCAGGACAATTTTTTGAGGTCAGCTGTAGAAAACCATATATATATTATAAATTAATAGAAAAATAAAAGTGGGATGCACAACGGAATGCAAGATCTTGGTGTTAGGAGCATGGCAAATTCTTTAACCCCATGTAAAATAATAACAAGATAAATGATCTATTTTTATTACCAATGCAATGCAATACATTGTATCATGTATTTTTACTTTGGAGTTAAGAATTAATTCTTGGTCTCTGACATTATCTATTCTCACAACACCAAATGAACAATTGTTAATTAATCTGATTGCATTATTTTAACTTTAAAATGAAAACTAACTACTGCAATTAACAAAACGGTAGCAACTTTTTATATGTTTTTTAAATTTTTTATAAAATAAGAGGTTTTATTTTAAATTATCTGTTATTGAAACCGACAAATATATACATATATATATATACTTATATGTACGTTTTTTTTTATTTCAAGTTCAAGTATGTTTTGTTCCAACTTTTGCCACTTTTGCTACAACCCAAATCGTTGACGCGATAAATTTGATTTATTCGATCGGATCTTTTAAAAATAATTTCAAAGTATTATGTCACCTTTACTTTAATAGTAACACAAAGTAGCATATATAATAATATAAACATAAGTACATATTTACATATAGATATACTATATATATAATTACGTACGAAAGAATTTTTTTTTAATAAAAAAAAATTAAATTTTATATTTAATTATTTATTATTTAATTTTTATTTTATGCTGTGACAAGATAAATATATTAATTACTTTCATTACGACTACGCAATTTAAATTTAATTATAAAATACTAGCTAATACCCGGTGCGCGTTGCTGCGCCTCTCAATGGAGGTTTAATTGAAGTTGATGTTACTGCAAAAAGTTAACACAAAAATTACACTCGGTTTACACATGTAAATTTTAAAATGAATGAAAGCAATCTTTTTAAAACCATTTTTCTAGGTTTTAAAAAGAATAATGTTCTAGTAATTTTTGAAACTTTCTGTAATTCAAAGCAGTACAAACTACTTTCCAAATTTTGACGTAATTTACTTCCAAAAAATTTTTTTTGAACAATCGTAGGACCGACTGTTAGCAGATTCAACTCTATTTTCAAGTTGTTTCACACATATAAAATTTGAGGAAAACCGGTCAAATCGTTTCTAATTTAGAGTTAAGTAACGCAAAAATCTATTAAAAGCCACTGTGCCCCACTGGGTTAACGGAACTACACTTTCTCTTTGGGCAAAGCAGTATTACGCAAAAATGGACGTAATTTGCTTCCAAATCACTCAACAAAATTTTTTGAAGCTTTCTTTTTAGTCAAAGCAGTACTTCGCAAATTTTGACAATATTATCTTCCAAAATTATTTTGACCAACCGTCGGGCCGACATGGGTTAACAAATTCCACATCTGTTAATAGTGTCAACTCAATTCTCACAGGGGAGCACGTATACAAAATTTGAAGAAAATCGGTCAAACCGTTTTTAATTTAGAGTTAGGTATTGAAAAAACCTATAAAAAGCTGTTGGGCCCTAAAGGGTTAATGCAAGTCAAATAAAATTTTTTTGTGGGTTTTCTTTTTAGCCAAAGCAGAATTTCATAAAATCGGACAAAATTTGAACCCAAATTTTTTTTTGACCACCCGTCGGCCCGGCATGGGTTAATAAATTCCAAAACTGTTAATAGTGTCTACTCAATTCTCAAGGAGCATCACGTATACAAAATTTGAAATCAATTGGTCAAACCGTTTCGAATTTAGAGTAAAGTATTGAAAAAACCTATAAAAAGCTGTTGGGCCGCAATGGGTTAATGGAACTCACCAAAATTTTTTTTGGGGTTTGCTTTTAAGCCAAAGCTGAATTTCATAAAATCGGACAAAATTTGGACCCAAAATTTTTTTTGACCACCCGTCGGCCCGACATGGGTTAACAAATTCCAAAACTGTTAATAGCGTCTACTCAATTCTCAAAGAGCATCACGTATACAAAATTTGAAGTCAATCGGTCAAACCGTTTTCATTTTAGAACAAAGAAGTTTAAATACTTGCACCACAGCCCCAACTTGGCGGTCCGTTAGAGCAAAATTTTTGGGCCACGATTTCCTTCCGTACCCAAAAACCCCTATATACAAATTTTCATGAAAATCGGCTGGGCAGTTTAGGAGTCTATTCGCTACAAACAAACATACAAACAAACAAACAAACAAACAAATAAACAAACTTTCATTTTTATATATATAGATAGATAGATAGAAGATAGAAGATTGGTTTTAGGTAGTTTGAAGTAATATTTATTTTTAAAATAAACTTTTAATAATTATTTTAAAATATAGGTATATAAAATATTTTTAACTTTGCCAAAATAGGCGTATTAATTTGAGCTAAATCATATAAAAATAATAATTTGAATGGTAAATTAAATGCATTTAAATAGGTATATAAGGTGATGGATAAATAATAAATGTATAATTAGTAATAGTTGCTATACCTCTAGCTACACATCAATACAGATAACAACTTATATTAAAATTAGTTTGAATTATTCCAATATATGCAGATTGTGAATCATATAAACTATGTAACGAATTACAAAGTAAATTGAATTTAAATATAATTAGTAGTTGTACAATACCATAATGAATTAAATATTGTAAATCTAAATTATAGAGCCAGTGGAACCTCGGTAGTGTAGTGAATAAGCATTATGATTTAAAATTAATGATCGCTTATTATAAATAAATATTCCTTATTAAAAAAAACTTATTCTTAAATACATAAACATATAATATGTAATCTTTAGCCTTAGCTTATTGTATGTAATATATACATATATGTGTATACTGTTTTAAACGATGCCGAAGGAGGAAACTACTTAGTTGATTTTCCAACCTGATCAGGAAGTATTTCATGTTTGATGGTAAGACGTAGTTCAGATTTAATGTTAAGACTCATGATCAATCCACGCTAACATGGTGCTCAGAAGGGTAAATTGACAGTCACTAATAATATGGTGCCATTATTGTATCTCGTTGTATAATTTTTTTTTTTAAGCGCTAGCTGTTTTAGTATAGGCTAATAAGCCTGTCTGTATGCAATTTTTTGGCATAAAGATTTTTTGGCACAAAGACTATTGGGCAAAACTTCCGGAAAGGGGTTGTGAGCTATCAAGATGACGACATCACATAACGGTACTAAATATCTCAAAGTTTCCGAATATATATACCATTAGTGGCGATGGCGCCATCTAGCGGTCGAAAAATGCATTACAAAATGTTCCTAAGATTTTGTAGCATTTTTAATAAAATGTTACATTTTTCCTGTAAGACAATAAACTGGAACCAACATCTTACAATATTGTAGGGCATGATATTGTCTTTCATAAACATCTTGTTTCATCTGGATCGGTGCTACCATTTTTGAGATATTGCAATTTAAAGTGAAAATTTAAAAAAAAAAAAAAAAAAAAACAAACTTTCAAAAAAACTACTATAACTGTGAAATTTTCAAAAACACTCTGTATTATTATTACACCATTAGAAAGGTCTCTTAAAACTCTTTCCAACGATATATAATAAGTATGGCATATGTTGACAAATAGTCCCACCAGAGAACATAAATGCAAAAATGACACAACAATTTTATTAAAAAATACATTTTCATACTTTATTTGTCACAAGGGGGGGTCTATCTCCAACCCATACGGAGTTAAAAGGCCTTAAAGATCCGATTTTTAAAAAAAATTATATTTTTTCACTAAATTTTTTGATGTTTTGTTTTTACTCATAAAAGCAAAAATCTAGTAGCTAAAAAAAAAATTTAACGTGCACATTAAAGCCTGTTGAATTCTTTTTCTAATTCATAAAAAGTAATGCATATTGCTCTTCGAAATTGGAAGTTATAATGATTTAAAGGTTAAAATTATGAGCATTTTTTTAGGCATAAATTGCTTTGAACCCTATTGCTCAAAAAATTGAGCAATTACCATATCATTTTTTTTTTTCTAAAAAAAATATATGTTTCTCTACGAACATTTTGAAACTCAAATTTTATTCTTATCTCAAAAATCATAAAAGTTATAACCAAATAAAGTTTCAATAAAATACTTTTTTCCTTTAAATAAATTTCTTCAAAAGATTTTATTGTTGAAGAAATTAAAGTTTAAGATTTTTTTAAAATTGGAGATAGACCCCCCTTCCCATACAATTTTTTGGTCGTTTTGAACTCCCCTATCATCTGCTGTTTTATGGCAAGTTATTCCCGGGACACCCTGTATATAAATATACAAATGAACGTAATTAGGTATATATTTTAATTATATACTGAATAATGCTTACGCATTTATGTGCATAATCTATAATTATATTTTAGTAGTTTTTTTTTCAGACACTACGTATTACGACATTCCGCGAAGTTTTGAATACAAGTACATGCTTTATATCTTTAATTCAAATAATGAAATAAAAATATAATCCTTATCTGCTATCACAAATTTTAAACTTTTTTTTTTTTTTTTTTTTTTTTTTTTTTTTAAGCGCTAACTGTTCAACTGTTAGGCTAATAAGCCTGTCTATACCATAGGTACATGTTGGAACAGGGGGTCATATTATATTCGTGTTATTAGAATTGGTCTTATTGAATTCCACATACAATTTAAACATGAGATAGTACTAGGCCTTATAACATGTAGAAACGTCTTAGATTTTCAATATTTACAATTCTATTTTTTGTTTATATTGTAATATTTTATATTTTACTTATATGGTATTCTATATCTGCGAGTTATATTATTTAATTAAATTATTTGTTTATATTTTGCATTTGTTTATATTTTTATATTAAAGTATTTTTTTTATTAAAGATTTATAATTATTAATTATTGATTATGCCATTAATTTGAACCCAATGGCGAATGGTAGCTGAGTCGAGTCGAAAACCAGAAAAGTTTTTTCACTTTCACTAGAATTCGAACCCGGGCCCTTCTGCATGAAAGGTCGGCACTTAACCACTGTGCCACCCAGCTGTTAACTAACTATAAAATCTGGAAAAAGCGGCAATCTGGAATAAATATTCTGGAAAAAGCGCAAATCCTGATTTAGAATCCAACTCTAAAATCTCTTCTAATATTGGATATACATATACATATATAAATATTCTGGAAAAGCGGCAATCCTGAATTTAAATGCAACTCTAAAATCCTCCTAATTCAGATTCTTATAATCTGATAAAGCGCATAATTCTGATTTTGTAGCCTAAGGGCCTTTTTAATTATATTTTTACATACATATTTAAATAAAAAAAATTTTAAAACTTTGAGGTTGTCACCTCCAAAATCCCTCAAAACAAATTGCCAGAACCAAACTCAATATTGTATCCAAACTAAAAATGCATTCTTACATTTTTAAATTTGCCAAAAAGGCAAAATAAATTTATGACAAATAAAGTACGAAAATGTATTTTTTAATAAAATTGTTGTGTCATTTTTGCATTTATGTTCTCTGGTGGGGCTATTTGTCAACATATGCCATACTTATTTTATATCGTTGGAAAGAGTTTTAAGAGACCTTTCTAATGGTATAATAATAATACAGGGTTTTTGAAAATTTCACAGTTATAGTAGTTTTTTTGAAAGTTTGATTTTTTTTTTTTTTTAAATTTTCACTTTAAATTGCAATATCTTAAAAACGGTAGCACCGATTCAGATGAAACCAGATTTATATGAAAGGCAATATCATGCTCTACAATATTATATGATGCTGTTTCTAGTTTATGGTCTTACAGGAAAAATATAGCATTTTAATAAAAATGCTACAAAATCTTAGGAAATTTTTGTAATGCATTTTTCGACTACTAGATGGCGCCATCGCCACTAATGGTATATATATTCGGAAACTTTGAGATATTCGGTACCGATATGTGATGACGTCATCTTGATAGCTCACAACCCCTTTCCGGAAGTTTCACCCAAATAAAAATTTCTACTAATTAAGCAAAACAAAGCCACAAATTATTAGTTCCACACTTTCTTCTTTTTTTTCAATAAAATATTTTAATATGAACCTTTTACAAGTTGTATTTTTTTCTTTATAAGTTTTTTTTTTAAATTTATTTTTGTTTACAAATTTTTTTATTTAGTTGCAATTATTTCTTTTCAAGCAGAAATTATTAAATAATTTAGTTCAAGCATGTGGATTATTTTTAATAATTAATTTTTCATTAAAGAGTTATTTTTCTTTTGGTAAAATGAATAAATAATATGAAAAATGTTTCTATTTTATTTTTAATGAATGGAATATTACAACTTTATAAACATTTTTACCACGGATTACTATTTTTGTTTATATTTGGTTTACGAGTCCACAATTAGAAAAGTCTTGAATTAGAAAACTGTAAGGACATACAGTATATGTGTTTATCTATAAAACATAGCAAACAAAATTAGCTTAGTTGCTTCTATTATAGTAAGAATTACTTATATGAAATTGAACACCTACAGACTAAACAAAGGACGAAACAACTTCTATTTGGGTTTTTATCAACTCAAAAACCATACAATAATAAAAATTAAAATATTTTAAAAATTTTTTCTTACTATTGTTTTTTAAGAAAAAAATATTTATATATGAAATTTTTAAAATTTATAAGTTAAAGGAAATATTTTCATTATGTCTACATTAAACAGCTTCCTCATACGTAGTCTTGTTGTTTGTTGTATTAAGTTAGTGAATAAAATTAAATTTAAAATCTTTAAATAAAATTATATATATGTTTTATTATAATATAATTACAAATTTTTTCATCTTAATAAATTACCATATCACATGATATCTTTTTATTATTTAGTATTAAAAATGACCTCAAAAGTTTTTTAACTTCTACAATCTACATTTCACATACGACAGACACAAAGAAATAATATTTACATAAACAGGGTATTTCCCAAATCCCTTCATTATTTCTTATACACATTATATACCTACAAGCTATACGTATAAAATTTATTATGTAAGGAGTAGTATGTAAATACAAAGCATGCATTCAAACAAAGCAAAAAAAATGAATACATTCAAATTATTGGGAATTACAATTGGGATAACAAATAAAATAAATATGAAAAACCCAATTTATATTTGGCTAATTCCCATCTTTTAAGGGAATATACCATTATTTTAGTTCCCGGCTTAATTATTTTAATTTCCACCTAACTGTCTCGGAAATTAAAAAGAATTATCATATTCTTGAAAAGTTTTATCTTTTAAATATTTTATTGTAATTCGGATTAGTATAGGTTTAATTAATTAAAGTTTTTAACAAAATTTGCTAAAAGATTTTGTAAAAATGTTCCTATATATTTAGATAGTTTCACTCTGTCCGTCCGTATGTTTACAAAAAATTGTACATAGTTAGAAATAGAGAAAAGAAATTTTAACTATGGGTAGGTATTGCAAAAAAAAAATAATTTCATAGAAGAACTTTTTTTTTATAGCCCCACCCGTTAGGAAGGTACAACCCCCAAATTTGGAAAAAGCCTCATATTTAAATTGTAATAACAACAGTTCTGTTAGGTATATTTTAAATCTGAAAACGGTAAAAGACTGCTGGTTTTATTTAAAATTTTTTGCTTCATATATCTCCCGAACGATTAAAGCTAGTTGTAAGGGCTCGTAAATTAAAATTTGGCTTATTTGAAACACCTGTAACTTGTCTGTTGGTTCATATTTTGTTTTAGTAATATACAAAATTAAAAATGTGAGGTTAGATCCTTGAGACAACCTTCCCCAAAGAGAGGCTATTAGGAATTAAAAATTAAAATTTGTTGTTTTTATTAGTAGGCAGTAACTTAGTCACCAGTGTATATACATACAAATTTCCTAAATTAAATTAAACGTTAACATTGAAGCATATCCAACGAAAACGAGGAAGAGTGTGGTAGAGTAGACTGTGTCAACTCTGGGATACCCGTATGACCGTTTTATAAACATTATATCATTTATAAACATTAATTACTTTTGACAACATTTCAAACATAAAGCTTTATTAGGTTTAGTGTAATGCTCATATAAAAGAAGGAGTTGTATGGCAGCTCTCGAACCCTCTGCAGTAGACCAACCAAATTTTGCAGTAACTTTGGCCATTACACTAAACTATTTTTGGCAAAATTTCTGACACCTAACTTCAATAGGTATAGAGTAATGCTCATATAAAATAAGAAGTTGTATGGCAGCTACTCGAACCCTTTGCAGTAGACCAACCAAATTTTGCAGTAACTTTGGCCAATACACTAAACTATTTTTGGCAAAATTTCAGACACCCAGCATTAATAGGTATAGAGTAATGCTCATATAAAACAGGAAGTTGTATGACAGCTACTCGAACTCACTGCAACAGACCAAACAAATTTTGCAGAAACTTTGGCCATAAAACTAAACTACTTTTGCCAAAATTTCAGACACGTAACTGTAATAGGTACAGAGAAATACTCATATAAAAAAAGAAGTTGTATGGCAGCCACCCGAACCCATGGACCAAAATGGCTGGATTTAAATAGCGATGACGGCTATTGCAAAAAAACGAATTTGCGAAAATTTCAAGATTCTAGCTCCTTTAGTTTTTGAGTTATCGTGCGGACGGACGGACGGACGGACGGACATACATAGCTTAATCGATATTTTTTTCGATTCTGATCCGATCCATACACTTGAGTCTATATCTACCCCCCCTCCTTCTCTGCGTCACAAACGTAATGGCAAATTTATTATACCCTTTGCCTATATAGTCATACGGGTATAAAAAATACTCAGTATGAAACACTATACATATATAACTTTGAATATGTGCTTTTTTAAAAACCTTTGTTATAAATTTGCCATTACGTTTGTAACGCAGAGAAGGAGGGAGGTAGATATAGACTCAAGTGTATGGATCGGATTAGAATCGAAAAATAAATCGATTTAGCTATGTATGTCCGTCCGTCCGCACGATAACTCAAAAACTAAAGGCCCTAGGATCTTGAAATTTTCGCAAATCCGTTTTTTTGCAATAGCCGTCATAGCTATTTAAATCCAGCCATTTTGGTCCATGGGTTCGGGTAGCTGCCATACAACTTCTTTTTTTATATGAGTATTTCTCTGTACCTATTACAGCTGCGTGTCTGAAATTTTGTCAAAAATAGTTTAGTTTTATGGCCAAAGTTTCTGCAAAATTTGGTTGGTCTACTGCAGTGGGTTCGAGTAGCTGCCATACAACTTCTTACTTTATATGAGCATTACTCTATACCTATTGAAGCTGGGTGTCTGAAATTTTCCTAAAAATAGTTTAGTATAATGGCCAAAGATTCTGCAAAATTTGGTTGGTCTACTGTAGAGAGTTCGAGTAGCTGCCATATAACTCCTTCTTTTATATGAGCATTACACTACACCTAAAAAACCTTCATGTTTGAAATTTTCCCAAAAGTAATTAACCGGATGATATAATGTATATGTTACGGTCATACGGGTATCCCAGAGTTGACACAGTCTACTCTACTGCAGAGAAGGAGGGGGTAGATATAGACTCAAGTGTATGGATCGGATCAGAATCGAAAAATAAATCGATTTAGCTATGTATGTCCGTCCGTCCGTCCGTCCGCACGATAACTCAAAAACTAAAGGCCCTAGGATCTTGAAATTTTCGCAAATCCGTTTTTTTGCAATAGCCGTCATCGCTATTTAAATCCAGCCATTTTGGTCCATGGGTTCGGGTAGCTGCCATACAACTTCTTTTTTTATATGAGTATTTCTCTGTACCTATTACAGTTACGTGTCTGAAATTTTGGCAAAAATAGTTTAGTTTTATGGCCAAAGTTTCTGCAAAATTTGGTTGGTCTACTGCAGTGGGTTCGAGTAGCTGCCATACAACTTCTTACTTTATATGAGCATTACTCTATACCTATTGAAGCTGGGTGTCTGAAATTTTCCTAAAAATAGTTTAGTGTAATGGCCAAAGATTCTGCAAAATTTGGTTGGTCTACTGCCGAGGGTTCGAGTAGCTGCCATACAACTCTTTATTTTATATGAGTATTCCACTACACTCAATAAAGCCAAAAGTAATTAACCGGATGATATAATGTATATGTTACGGTCATACGGGTATCCCAGAGTTGACACAGTCTACTCTACTACACTCTTCCTCGTTTTTTTCTTTACTTGTTCTAATATATTTTAATATATGTTTGTCTTAAATCTTTTTCATAAAAACATTATTTTGTATTCCCATTTCCCAACCCCAACTAAGTAACATCTTTAAGTTACCTCAATGGCCATTTTATACTTTTGTCATTCCTACAAAGTGATTTAAATAGGGAAATCCCTTTTTATTATTTACTAAACAAAATTTTTAAAAAAATTATTACTGGTGTTTTTCTTTTTTTGGTTAAAAAATTTTGATGAATTTAAAAAAAAAATATTTTTATTATAAATAACGACATCTGTGATCTGTTAGTTTGTTTCGTTAATAATTTTTTTTAAATTAAAAATTAAAAATATTTAAAAAAAAATAACTGTTTTTTTTAGCTTTAAAGCTTTTAAGTTTTTTATCTTTTTTTTTATCCATTTTAAAGTTTGAATAAAATATTGCGATATCAAGTTTTTTATTTCATATAAATGATGAACATGTTGTGGACAATAATTGATTTAGACAAAAAGCTTAAAATATTAACAATTTTATTTTTTTGTTTTTTATTATAAAAAATTAGGTTATAAAAATCAATGTCCCACTTTGGATAGCAAGTTTAAAATATTTTAACATAAAAACTTCTAAAATTTGAACTATCTAATTAGTTTAATTTATTAATCGGATTAATTGTCATACAATTACAATTCTATTTACAAGGGAGTGCATACTATTAAATATCTATTTATTTCAGAATCAGTGAATTTATTTTAACTTATTTATTAATGTACAGTCCTCTATCACATACAATGTGATAAGGGAGTGAGTCTGACTTTCCTTTCCAGGATGTGGCTGTTATATTTATTTTATATTATGATATAAAATATAACGATAATATCAATTATAAATTATATTTTTTTATTAGATGTGATCTGACCAGGATTTGAAATCAGTGAATTATATTATTCAATTTAATGATCTTAATTATTACATATGTCGTCCACATCTTCGATGGAAAGACGGTGTTCAGTCAGACGTAAGAATGCTGAATATTGTTGGAAGTTGGAGAAAAGCTGCGCAAGACAGAAGCCAATGGAGGAAGGCTTTGCACTCGGATCAAAAATAATAATTTGTTATGCCGATAAAGTAAAAGTAAAATAATTATTATGTATATTAATGTGTTTTTGTACCCTGCACCTAAAATAAGTTGATAGGGGTCAATAGGGGTATTAACTTTGGTTTGTAACCACCAAAAAAAATCTGGAATGTGGTTGTAAAGTAAATAATATAAAACTATGTGGCAGATCAAGCATCTGTTGAGCTTTAGCATCAATAGGCCGAACTTATCAAGTGTATTGACTATCCTATCATTCAGCTGTATACAAAGACGTCTACGTTTGTTACAAGCTTCCTCTATGCTATTTATAACTTTCAGAAAATATAAGGTGTAGTAGAAAACTTCAACAATTTAAAAGGAAACCAAATAATTGAGAAAATTAAATTCATATTTTTATGTATTAAAAACTTATATCTTAATATTGGATCTGTATATTTGTTTTTGAATTACTAACCGTTTACCAGCAAAGGCGGTTTGGCTTAAATCTATATATATATAAAAGGGAAAGTTTGTTTGTATGTTTGTTTGTTTGTTTGTTTGTTTGTTTGTTTGTTTGTATGTAGCGAATAGACTTCTAAACTGCCTAGCCGATTTTCATGAAAATTTGTATATAGAGGTTTTTGGGTACGGAAAGAAATCGTGGCCCAAAAATTTTGCTCTAACGGACCGCCAAGTTGGGGCTGTGGTGCAAGTATTTAAACTTCTTTGTTCTAAAATGAAAACGGTTTGACCGATTGACTTCAAATTTTGTATACGTGATGCTCTTTGAGAATTGAGTTGACCCTATTAACAGTTTTGGAATTTATTAACCCATGTCGGGCCGACGGGTGGTCAAAAAAAATTTTGGGTCCAAATTTTGTCCGATTTTACAAAATTCTGCTTTGGCTAAAAAGAAAGCCCCAAAAAAAATTTTGTTGAGTTCCATTAACCCATTGCGGCCCAACAGCTTTTTATAGGTTTTTTCAATACTTTACTCTAAATTCAAAACGGTTTGACCAATTGACTTCAAATTTGGTATACGTGGTGCTCCTTGAGAATTGAGTTGACAGTATTAACAGTTTTGGAATTTGTTAACCCATGTCGGGCCGACGGGTGGTCAAAAAAAATTTTGGGTCCAAATTTTGTCCGATTTTATGAAATTCTGCTTTGGCTAAAAAGAAAACCCCAAAAAAAAATTTTATTGAGTTGCATTAACCCATTGCGGCCCAACAGCTTTTTATAGGTTTTTTCAATACTTAACGCTAAATTAGAAACGGTTTGACCGATTTTCTTCAAATTTTGTATACGTGCTCCCCTGTGAGATTTGAGTTGACACTATTAACAGTTTTCGAATTTGTAAACAGATGTCGGGCCGACGTGTGGTAAAAAAAAATTTTGGGTTCAAAATTTTGTCCGATTTTTCGAAATTCTGTTTTGGCTTAAAAGAAAGCCCCAAAAAAAATGTTGTTGAGTTCCATTAACCCATTGCGGCCCAACAGCTTTTTATTAATTTTTTGGTTATTTTACTCTAAATTAGAAACGATTTGACCGGTTGACCTCAAATTTTATATGTGTGAAGCAACTTGAAAATGGAGTTGAGTCTGTTAACAGTCGGTCCTACGTTTGGTCAAAAAAATTTTTTTGGAAGTAAATTACGTCAAATTTTGGAAAAGAGTTTGTACTGCTTTGAATTACAGAAAGTTTCAAAAATTACTAGAATAATCCTAGAAAAATCGTTTTAAAAAGATTGCTTTCATACATTTTTAAATTTACGTGCGTAAACCGTGGGTAATTTTTGTGTTAACTTTTTGCAGTAACATCAAATTCAATTAAACCTCCATTGAAAGGCGCAGCAACGCGCACCGGGTATTAGCTAGTTACATATAAATTTGTTTAAGTTTTTATAAATTTTAAGACACAATAACTTTTAACATAATATGTACTTAGTGTAGTATTAGTAGTATTAATAAATAATAAAAAATATAAATATAATGTCATTTCCATAAATATTCCAATATTTACAAATATCATAAAAAAATTAGGTTTGTTCAAGAATCCAATATTTTTCATTAGTTTGCGAAAATTTTATGCTAGGTATTTTCCATATACACTTCTTAAGACTTAACAAGCGTGTCTTCGAAATTAATTAAGACAGAAACTTCAAACTAGATACAAGAGTATTTTGTTATGTTTCAATTATCTCAATAAAAATTGGGATTGTAAGGTAGTTCTATCATGTATGCATAATGTCCCTGAAATCTAAGATGAATTGAAATGTGGGTTCGTATAACTGTCAGTTGAATTTTTCAGATAGGGTATTACTAGGTTGATTGCATCGACTAATTGTTGTTTGATAACGATATGTTTAACACTTAACACATGAATTGTACATGCCATTAATTTGAACCCAATGGCAAATGACCACTTCATCGGTTCGAAAACCTGTTAAATTTTTTTCCACTTTACTGGAATTTTTAAATAAATTAGTTCTTATATTTAAATAAAAAAATATATATGATGCACAACGAATCTCAAGGTCTAGGCGTAAGAATGGCACATTATTACTTATTAAAAACAACAATAATTAAATAGTATTTTAAGAATTATTAAAAGTGATTAAAGTATATTAAAAGCATGAAGAGTATTTATAGATTGACAAACAAATTTAATGCCAACTTTAGCAAAAATGCTTTACCAAACATTATTAATTAAATGTTTGTGTAAGATTAACAGTTTTATAATATTCCAAATTTAGTCTTTTTATTTTTGTATTAATAGAAACGAAATGTTAATTTTAGAAGTTAAAAAATTTTAGAAAATAATAGAAAAAAAAATTAAAACTAAAGTAAACTAACGATAGTAAAAATAAAGTTAAGTAGTTTCATATTTATATTTCAAGGTTAAATTAAACTTCTATGTGTAAAAGTGTACCGCATTGAATATTTAATCACAATATTCTTCGAACGATATGAAAAATCGTGATCCGGTTAAAAATTTTATCTGTACTGTACGTATAGAATGTACAACTAGTATATTTGTGTAGACTACTACGTTGGCACGTACCTTCATCGTTAAACAATTTTTCGTGAATTTCATTCCTTTGCGTATTCAAACAATCAATTAATCTGACACTTTACAAATTATTTTTTATTTATTAGCTTTGAAATGTTTTTCGAACACATTACTGTGCCTCAAGCCAATTAAAAACATTAGCAAATTTTTATTTCTAAAATATATGTATATATATAGTTAATTATAAGGTCTTAGGATTAAAGATTAAGGATTTGTTTATAAAGATTATAGGACGATTAATTTCAACTTTGTTGTCAGATAAATATTTTGCTAAATGAATATAAATAAATAAAAAAATATTCTTTATAATATAAGAATTATTTTTAACCATATTAGATACCATTTTTCAAAACTGGTAACTCTTATTATCCAAAAAAGTGGTCCTTGTACTGATGGTAGTCAATTGTTTATAAATCATACAAAACCTAATTTCATACACAATTTGACAAAGGACTCCTGATTGCAACCGCCATTTAATAAATCTCTCCGTTAAATAATAAAGCGCTCTTAGAGCCAACTTCATGTTATGGAAATATTATACAGTTTATATTCTGACATTTCTTAATTAGATCAATAATAAAATAATATACCAAGAGTTCTAAAAAAAGCACATTTCTAAAATTAAACAATGTTTCATACTAAGTTTTGAAAACCCTTTATAATTAAAAAAATCTGTTAACACGTAATGTATTATTGGAGCTTTAGTTTTTTTAATATTACTTCAAACAAATTTGAACTGGTAACAGGTGTCATGTAACAGGTGTTTTAAAACTAAGAATTTTTGCTTTTTTCTCCATAACAGAGAAGAACTCTTCCTTTAGCTCCACAACAGAGGGCGACAGAGGGTGCTCTTGAATGGTCGACTTATTTTTTAAGACCGAAAAGCGATGCTGCAAAGCTTACTTTGCTTCCTTTACTTTCTTCAAAAACTTGACAGCTAAAAGGAAACACATTATTTCTTAAGGCACTTCATTAAATGCTCAAAGTATTCAAATTAATCAAGTGAAGCAAATTAAAGAATTGACGAATTATCATTTTTAATACTCGTACTTTGTTTGTTGGCTTTGATAGTATTGACAGTTAATTTTATTAAAAAAGTACATATTTAAAACTTAATGTATTGGTTTTACAATTTACTTAAGACGTTTATTATTTAAGAGAGAAATAAATTAAGTTTTTAAAAATAAATAAATTGATGTGATTAATATTTATACTACATAAAAAAGTTGAACTGTTTTTTTCAGAATAAAAATGTTTTAAGAAATGTACCCTCATATAGTCATCTGACCAATGGCGTAGTGGTAAAGACGCCGCCTTTCATGTGGAAGTTCTCGGGTTAAAACCCCGGTCAGATCATACCTAATAAAAAAATATCATAAAATTGTATAATTATATCGTAATAGTTTATATCGTAATATAAAATAAGATAAAAATAAAAATACAAAGTTAACATTTGTGCATTCATATTTCATAACCTTATACAATAGCTACAGCCGAGTAACCAACGGCTTAGTGAATATTATGATCAAAGAAACTGAAGCCTAGTTTAAAATAAACTTGGTGGAATGCCCTATACTCCTTAAAGGAGAGGAAAAGGAATAAAAAAAAAACCCTCATATAGTCGATGAATTCCACGATTTTTATTTACATACATTGTACCCAAAAAATTAGCTTATCTTTAATTTTAATTAAACATTTATATGCTTTATATTATAAAGTGAAGATAAAACATAAAATATCCAAAATTTCAAATGTCAACGTAATTTCACAAAATTTTATTTATTCTACACTGACTGACGTTTACCATGCTTCGTTCAATTACTTTTATAAAGTAAAAGAAGTAACAAAGCAAATTTTACATGGTGCCTCCCCTTAACGCCTGTAAAAATATTAAATTTTTTTACTTACGCCATTAGAAAGATATTAGTGAACATTTTTGTAAAAATTGAATTTCGTATAACGGTGAATTAAAGTATCTTTCATATAAATATAAATATATATTTTACATATATTTATAAAGCTTACAAAAGCAGCTTCTGTACGTGTTCTCAGAAAGAAAATTAATCTTATAGGACTTTCTTATTATAAAAAATTTTAATTCAATGCTTTTCCTGATTTTGAGAAATCAGGAAACGGAATGTAGCTCAGTAACTGATGATTATTCCATAAAACTCATTTTGTAACGTACTTATCCGTACTCAATATTTCATTTCTTTATTTCAAACGGTGTACAAGATTCGTTTACAAAGCATTTTTTAAAACTTTTTTGAAAGAGTGCTGAAAAGACTTTCTTTTTATGAGTTAAAAATTGTTATTAGTTTGGAACATAGAATTTTATTTTTTCAATTAATAAACTGTAAAAGTTTGGAAGTTTTAAAAATTTTAAATTACCTAGTATCTTATTATAATTAAATTAATTAAAGCCAGTTTCAACAAACTTTGGAAAAAATCCAAGATTAACTTATATATGACCGCAATATAATTAAAATCTAAACAAAAATTTTTATAAAAAGTACTATACTTATTTTCTATAAATTTATTATCAAATTCTAATAATTATGTGATTAACATTTCAACAAGTGGTTCAATGAACTCAATTTTATGTTATAAGTAATAATTAAAATATTTACATATTATAAATTATTATGTATCAATTTTTTTATTAATAATATATAATTCTATTATTTAATTGATTTAGGTCAGATAATATCAATTTTATTATAATATATACTACACTGGTCCATTAAACTAAATAACGTATATACCACTTATACTATATTTTAAATTTTTTAAAAAATATTTTATATTATAATTTGCTTTCAATTGTTATTTAATTATTCCGCCGTTTATAATTTTAATTTAATATTTATTTAATATTTTACCCACAAACTTAATCAACTTACGTTTTTTTTTCGCTTTAACGACCTTCGAATACTTCATTCGAAGTCAATCAATTTTAAACTTAAAACTATTTGCAATAGTTTTATTAAATTATTAATCCAAGCACGTCTCAATATTTATTTCAGTTAATGAAGCGAACTATGTGTATGAATTTCTATTATATAGGGTACCATTTTAGGTAAGGGTATCCCTTCACCATTTATAGATTTAGAAAATTTATAAGTCATTAAGAATATTTTGAAGTTTAAATTGTTGAATTAGCAAAATTATTGGATTAATTTGTTTGGTTTTAATGACAGTTTGTAAAATTCATTAAGAAATCGAATATTTTTGGCATATTTTATTTCTGTAGCAGTCAACTTCATGGACTATTTCAGTTCTGTTTTTTTTTAGAGTTTTTATATTTTTGCATAATATCAGTGAAGTACGTGTTCCAAATTACGATTGGTATAAACATTGATATGTAAAATAATCGAAATATTAAATAGTTTTTTTTTTTTTTGGAACAGATTATTTACATTTATTTAAAAAAAAAATAAAACCCATTAAATAAGAACCAAAGACATATTTTTTGGCATTTTCAATTTTAAAATTTTTTATATAAATAGTCTTTCATTTGCTAATTAAGTCATATTCAGCTCAAACAGTTGCTTCAATAAACATATAATTTTTTTAAAACTAATTTATTTTAATCTACATACTAAAAATGTTCAAATACGTAAGAAATATTAAAAATATTCTTTTTGAGGATTACTACTAATATTAATTTTTCTTACAGTGTATTGTTATTTTTGCTTTAGCCGCATCAGCTTTAGCTAAACCTCAATTTTTAGCTGCTCCAGTCGTTACAGCAACCAGTAGTCAAGTTGTATCACGTAATTTCCATGGATTAGCTGCTCCAGTAGTTGCCGCTGCTCCTTATGTTGCTGCCCCTGCTCCAGTTGTTGCTGCACGTTATGCTTCAGCTGCTGCTCCTTTTGTTGCTGCCAGATACGCTGCAGCACCAGCACTTGCAACAGCACGTTATGCTGCCGCTCCAGTAGCTGCATATTCAGCAGCTCCATTAGCTTATTCTAGTCCATATGTTGCAAGTCAATATGTTGCGAGCCCATATGTAGCAAGTCCATATGCTGCTAGTCCATATGTAGCAAGTCCATATGCTGCTAGTCCATATGTAGCTGCTCCATATAATGCTGCTTCATATGTATTTTGAGCTGTGATATCATCAAATAAAATATCATTTTAATTCTGGGAATCAATAAGATTCAATGTTTGATCTTTATGTTAAAGTTTTATTTTTTATTATTATGTAATGTATAGTTTATACCAAAATTTTTGTAAATAAAACTGCCGTATTATAAAAATTATAATTTTAAATTTAAATGATTGTATTTTGGATTTCATAATAAGTGTATATGGACTATGGAGCATATCCTATGTTTTAAGAACAGACAAGCTTTGAAAAAAATTTGGACAATAAATAGTTGACTAAAAAATCTTGTACTATATTGTACACTACCATATTAAAATTTTAATTAATTAAAAGTAATGTAGGATTGTCTGATTTGACGTATTATATTAATATCACAAAAATAAAACAAATACTATCTTTTAAATTTCATTCTTGATTTGCATATAAATTATATATATACCACAAAGACTTCAAAGACACATCTTCAACTGAACGAAACCTAATTACTTTAAATAAAATATTTAATCAAATTTGCTTGCATAAAAAAATTGTTTCACATAAAATGCAATACTTAGTAGTCCAAAATTTCCATTCACTGGCATAGTAGTATTATACTACTATGCCAGTGAATGGAAATTTTGCGATGATTATCTCAAATACGGTAAGAGATTTGAGAAAAATGTGAATACTTTAATACTACTAATTGAAGCTGATGAATAGGGGACATTGAAAATAAAATAGACTTGGTAAATTAATAACAGTTTTTTATGCAAAAAATTGCAGTTAATTAAAATAAAAAAGTGTTAAATATTCAGATTAAAGTCCTTGTTACCCTTGAACTATGGGAGATAATATTAAGTTTAGGTATAATTATGTAAGTCCAAAAGCTGAGCTTGCGCCGAGACTAAAACCAACTTTCTTTATTACACAGGGACAAAGATACTTTTATTTGAAAACCGTTATTTTGGAAACTGATAGAAATAGAGCCCCTCCAAAACAATATGATTTTCGTTATGAACTTCTCCATAACCTTTGGTCATCGTGATATCTTTTAAGTTTCGTACACGTTATGTAATATGTTATGTTTGTTATGTAATATCTACGTTTTGTTTTGTTGAATTGATTCTTTAATGACACTTTCGCAAGCTTTGGACTTGATATAAATTAAGTCCATCAATATCTTATGCTTTATTTAGAAGATTTATATTCCTTTTGACTAAAAAATTGTTGAAGAACAGCATTTGAATTTTGAAGCTGCCCTATTAATTGAAAGTAGTATTATGGCAAAAAGACTGAAACGAACGAGAACCTACAAAAAAATATTTGTTGGTAGTCGGTTTGACTAGTTTTATCAAGCTTAGATTAATAAATTGCTTTTATAGGCGGTTAAAGCTTTCCTAATCCGAAAGCTAAGCTTGAAGCTAATCCGAACACGAAATTATCAATATTGTAACTTAAAGTGGTTGGAAGTGGTTGTAAATGACGCTATCATATACGTTAACTTAAAATTTAAGTTTTTAAGTTAAAAATATAAATATGAGTGAACTAAGTGAAATAAAAAAAATTAAAATAATATTATATAATAGATATTCATTATTAGCGTGTGATAAAAAAAATCAAGGGTTTTTAAAAAGACAATTTCAAAATTATATAGGGTTATTTACTGAGTATTTTATCATTTATTTTTATAAAAATATATATAAAAATAAATGATAATATTTTTAATTTAGTTATTTCATCAATTTATTAATTATGTCTAATAGTGAAATCAATATTTAAAATATAATCCCAATACACTCAAGAAAAGCTGTTAACAAGTGCGAAATATAATGTTTGAGCTTCAATGTTAACGTTTCATTTTGGAAAAACATACACTGGTGAATAACGATTTCAATTTAAAGAAACCGTTTTAAATTTAAGAAAAACCTTCAACATATGTTGAAATATAGTGCTGAAGCTTCAAATTTTGTATATTTGTAAAAAAAATTTTGGCAGGTATTCAAGTTACAGGTGTTTAAAAGTAGTTAAATTTCTATTTTCGAGCCGTTAGCTCCTAAACAGGGGGCTTGACAAAAAAATTTTGTTAACCGACTCCTACTAAGTTTCGAGGATCTAACTTCTCCAGATGATTAACTTATAATCAGATTCAAGATGATAAACAATCATAAAATAAATGAAAGAATAATATCTTAAATTTATTTTTAAAGATAATTTTGTAATAATTGAATTTTGGAAATAATTTATATTTTTTTTATATTTTAATATCGTAAATTCTTAACAAACGTATTTTGTAAAGTTAATAAAACTAATAAATAAATAAATAAAAAAAAAAATATCTTCATCATTATCTCTCCCCTAAGCCAAAGGCCATACTAAAAAGTTTTCTTAAAATCCACATTCTAATATTTTAAGATCTAACTGCACTCAAAATTTCATTGCGTTACTTAAACAGTTTGGAAAATAGGAGTTCAATTTTTTACAAAAACATATATATATATATTTTATAACATATATATATATTGAGCATTTTCAAATAATGAAACCTTTTTCAAAAATAATAACACATTTTGCAATAAAATGAAACCCCCTGTGGAAAGGTTTCAAAGATGTCAAAAGATGTCATTTGAAAATGCTATAAAAACAGCTTTTGTTTGGCTTTTCCAGTTTGGATTTTGGAAATACGTCCATATACGTCCCAGCTTTTATTACAAAAACTTAAATAAAGAGCTTTTGCACACTTTTGGGGGGCTGAAGCTCCAAAATGTATAGATAACTAAGAACTCCTTGTGGGGTTACAGCAGAAATATGTGCCTTATGTTCTATATTTTGTCTTTAAAGATAAAAGCTTTTATATTAACATTGACAGGTCTGTTGGCTAGTTTAATAATATTAAATAAATAAATTCTTGTTTTGCAAGGGTAAATTACAAATTAAATTTGTATTGTAGATCATAAAACAGCCTCTAATAAACTATAATTTCCTAAGTTTAAAAAATTTGATTAATCTTCCACTGAGTAGAATGAATATTTGTAGTGAAGGACTCTACCGTTCCTCGCGTAAATTTGCGAAAAAAATTGAATACTTTTATCATATTTAATTTGTGTAGCAGTAAACTTCATGCACTTTTTCAGTTCTATTTTACTGTCTTTAAACTTTGCACAATATCTGTCAAGTACGTGCTCTAAATTACGATAGGTACAAACTTTGATGTGCAAAATAATTAAAATATTAAATTATTTTTCTGGAGTAAATTATAAGCATTTATTGAAAAAAACTAAAATTTCAAATTACAATTGAATAAATATAAAAAAAAGTGGGTTACCATTTATAGGTTTATCAATTTTGATATAAATAGTCTTTCATTTTAAAATTAAGTCATATTCAGCTCAAACAGTTGCTTCAATAAACATATAATTTTTTTAAAACTAATTTATTTTAATCTACATACTAAAAATGTTCAAAAACGTAAGAAATATTTAAAATATTCTTTGTGAGGATTACAACAAATATTAAACTTTTTTTTTATTCCAGTGTATTGTTATTTTTGCTTTAGCCGCATCAGCTTTAGCAAAACCTCAATTTTTAGCTGCTCCAGCCGTCGTAACAGCAACAAGTAGTCAAGTAGTATCACGTAATTTTCATGGATTAGCTGCTCCAGTAGTTGCCGCTGCTCCTTATGTTGCTGCCCCTGCTCCAGTTGTAGCTGCACGTTACGCTTCAGCTGCCGCTCCTTATGTTGCTGGCCCCGCTCCAATTGTAGGTGCACATTACGCTTCAGCTGCTGCTCCCCTTGTTACTGCCAGATATGCTGCAGCACCAGCATTTGCATCAGCACGTTATGCTGCCGCTCCATTAGCTGCATATTCAGCAGCTCCATTGGCTTATTCTAGTCCATATGTTGCAAGTCCATATGTTGCCAGTCCATATGCTTCAAGTCCTTATGCTGTAAATCCATATGTAGCTGCTCCATATGCTGCTGCACCATATGTATTTTGAGCTGTGATATCATCTAATACAATATTATTTTAATTTTGGATTATTATATTTAATGTTTGTGTTAAAATGTTATTTTTTATTTATGTAATTTATAGTTTGTACAAAAATTGTTTTAAATGAAACTGCCGTAATATAAAAATTATAATTACAAATTTAAACAATTTTTTTTTAATTTTATATTGAGTTGAGAGTGATAAATATTGCTTACTAGATTTTTTTAATATTTACTAATTTAACTAAAACAGATAAAAAATATCAAACTAACTGGTAAGTCTTCTTTTTATTAAAACCAATTAAAGTTTAAAAAGTTAACTAGATTTATCTATTACCAATATGTCCTTCTAAATCTCCTAATTAAATTTTTTAGCCAAAATTTACTTTGTTAAGTTTAAAAATATACAATACATAGTTCCAAACTTATTCATAAACACAGTTCATACCAAGTTTTGTCTAACTGTTAACAATTGACACATTGTTTAACTCATGCCGCATTAGTCGTATTATTCAAAAATTTACCATTAATACTTATGACAAGTCCATAAACGTTTCTCTTTCTAAAATTAATACTGTTACTAATTCTAAAATTCTATTTATGGTCTCCCTTCTATCAAAGTCACTTCTTCTAACTCTAAAAAATTGCCTTAATCATCTAATAATAAATAAGTTAGTGATTCTTATTTAAAAAACAAATTTATAAAATAGCGGTGAATTATTTCATAAAATTTTTATGAGATACAACAACAAAACATTAAATATTTCCGCTGTTAGTGAGTTAACTAATTTGTAATTATATGCTTCACATAAAGGATAAACTAACTACATCAGGGAGAGAAAATAATGTTGAGTACTTCGTTCACTGATATCTCGCTTTATGTTTCCGAACCACAAAAAATTTGATCCTTATAAGTTACTTAGAACATATGGTTTCAGCTCTAAGTATCTCGGCTTAGCGCCAATCTTTTTATTCCCTCAATTTTTTTGCCAAAGAGTTTCCGTTTGGTGTACCAAAGATGCTGGTGGGCACTTTAGAATGTGACTAATCCACTTTCATTTCTTCTTCCCTAATTCGAGCCATATCAGTCAAGTAATTAACCCTTCATAATTCGCCTTGACCAGAATATGCGAAATATTATTCCGAGACATTTACTTACAAAGACTTGTGATTTCGGTACATTTTTCTATTCAATCAAAGCCTCCCATTCGTCTAGCAACACTTATTTGACGCCCACCACCAATATTCTAATTTTCGTTAAATTTTTTTATACCCGTGCATACATATATGACATCGGGTATATTAAAATTGCTCCTCCGTTTGTAACGCATCGATCTAGACGAGCTATTGCCAAGGGTACGTATCGGATCAGCATCGAAAAGTAAATCGATCTAGCTATGTGTGTCTGTCCGTCCATCCGTCCATCCGTCCATCCGTCCCTCCGTCCCTCCGTGTGTCAGCACGATAACTCAAAAACCCTTTTAAGTTTTGAAATTCACACAAAGTCAATTTCTAGGTTCCCTATTGTTTTTGGTTAAAATCGGACCAAGGCTTCCGGAAGCTGCCATACAACTTTTTTGCACCAATATGAATTTCTTCAAAACTAATAATACTACGAGGATGAAAATTACACATGGTTAGTTATATAATGAATCGAGCAATTATATAAAGTTTCAAAATGTCACGGCCCCATTTTCGGGGGGCAGGCGTACAACTTCTTTGCACCAATATGAATTTCTTCAAAACTAATTATACTACCAGGATGTAAATTACACAAGATTAGTAATATAATGAATCGAGCACTTATATGAAGTTTCAAAATGTTATGGCCACATTTTCGGGGGGCTGCCATACAACTCCTTGCACCAGTATGAATTTCTTCAAAACTAATTATACTACGATAATGTAAATTACACACTGTTAGTTATATAATGAATCGAGCACTTATATGAAGTTTCGAAATGTTACGGCCCCATTTTCGGGGACTGCCCTTCAAAGTTTTCAATTCAATAACTGTGAATCTAATGAAGCTACGAGGTTAAAATTAAAATTGGGCAGGTAAAGTAATAGGGCAAGTTACTTGGCAAAGTTGGACATCACAGGGTGGGCCATCATTTTTTATTTATTTTTTTTTTATAGTTTTTTTGTTTTTTTTTTTTTGTTTAAGAGCAAATTTATGGGATAATGAATAAAATTTTTTTTTTCTTTTTTTTTAAGCAAAAATTATGGGACAATGAGTTAAATTTTTTTTAACTATTTTACTTTTTTATATTTTTTTGTAATATATAAGGGAAATAATAACGGTTTATTTTATACAAGATAGTGGGTATGCACGGGTATCTAAAAGTTGACAAGGGCAACTATAATCTTCCTCGTTTTTTTTTATTTTTTGCTACGTGCTAACTGTTCACTGTTATAGGCTAAACAGCATGACTATATATGTGCCTGTCAGAACAGGGGGAAATATATTCTTATTATTAGAACTGATCCGAATAAATTCCACATACAATTTAAAAGCTTGATAAGTCGACAAAATCCTTTTAAACACATTTTTGGCTTTTGTTATTATGTATCGCGATTGCTATTTGTAAAACCATCTGTTGTTAGAATGTTCTCCAATGCATTTTCAGTTTGGGTATTGTGCATGAATATTGGAATTTGCTTGGTTCTATTGATTCTCATGCATTTTGTTTTATTTGTATTTTTTTTCGAAAACCAATTTTGTCAGCCTTTTCTGTGAGTTTATTGATGATGCTCTACATTTCTCAACTGTGTATCTTAGTAGAACAATGTCATTAACATATTCTAGTTTTTGTGAGAGTTACCGGTCGATCCTTTTCGTAGTGCTGCTTTATCTCGCATACACTTATCAAAAGGATGGTGTCATAATTCCAAAAAAAATTTTCAAAGTTACAAAATACCAAACAATCAACAAAAAAAGTTCCAAAAAAAAAATTTTCACAGCGTAAACTATAAGAGAAATTTTAAAGTCTGTTACATAATTAGGATTGTAGGCATTTTAAAGAATATTTATATATTTGTATACATGATATTCTCAATTAGGAGGATTTCTAGAGTTTTTTACAATTTAAAAAGTAGTTTGCTATTAAATTTTGATTTTTGGAATTATGGAAATTAAATTTTGTTCTGGAATTTCCAAACCTTATACACAACCCTTATCAAGTACTTTGGCGTTAGGGTGCATTAAAACACTTATCAATATTCATATTGATTCTAATTCTAATGCGATCTCTATAATTTGGATTAAAATAAGTTACTTAGTCTGTTGAAACAAAAAATGGTTTAGATTTTATTTATCCTTTCCATGAGGCGATCCTCCAAAATTACCAATTACCATCATATATACACGGATTAAATTAATGAATTTTTCATATAATTGAGAATTAATGTTGTAAAGTATTAGATGTTCTTAACCAAATTAATAAGCAGTAATATGCTGTTATTAACCTAAATTAATTAATAAGATGAGGTAGAATAGGTATTGTAACTTACTTGACTTAAGCTCGAAATTAATAAATAAATATATAAAACCGACCCTTACGCTTAATATATTTCCAAAGTTTTTAATATTTTTTCAATCATTTAAAAAGGAGCCAAATTGTATCAATATAGGGAAAATATATTGTTCTGACCTTAAAAATCTAGTTAATCTGCTATTGGGTATGTTATAATACCCAAAGTGAAGGAAAGGGAGAAAAAAATGAGTAAAATGGTGCCGTGATATAACGCCATATGCGATAAAGCCATAATGGCATTATGACTCAATCGATTGAGTCATAAAGCCATAATCGCGAAATTCTTCAACATGGCTTTAAAACACACTCGAGTGAGTCATAAAGCCATATTGTGTTTTAAAAATTTTGAGTCATAACACCATATAATTAAAATTGAATGATTGAGTTAAAATTGTTTTATATATATTACAAGCTATCATTATTATATTATTTGTTGAAAAGAAGTAATGTTCGTGACATTTTTGATGAAACATATAAGTAATTTAGAGGTATTTGTCCGTCAGTAAATTTTGGGGAAATGCGAGACATCTTTATAAAATTAAAAGCAACATTTTCCCAAAAAAACCAACAAATTTTACAGAAGTAAAGGAAATTTTCGAAAAAGAGGAAATTATAAAAACATTTGGTATGAGCAGATATGACGAAAAAGAAAAATTTTACAAGCACACTATTATAGAGGAATATTATGCGTACACCATTTTTATGTCACCTACAATATCTAGTGTTATAGACAATAGATCAACCACGGAACTATCTAATAGATGGTACATTTGCAGTTACATCCTGTTCTAATACTTTTAAGCAATTACTCATAATACATATAGCTCACAGTGAATATGTACAAGGTGAATATTAGGGTATAAAGTAGGCAGCTATTGGCCGCCGCGCGCGCTTGTTCGCGGCCGCGCAGTTCGCAGACTAGCCGCGTTCGCGGATAGCTGGGCAGACCTCGACGAAATCAGAGTTCTACGCCTTCTACAGAATATGTCACATATTATATATACGTTATGGGTGGGATTTTAGAGTTGGATTCAAAATTAGGGTATTCGCTTTTTCCAGAATATTTATATATGTATATATGTAATGAGAGATTCTGAATTAGGAAAGGTTTTATAATCGGTTACAAAATCAATGACACTGGCTACGCATAGAAGGTATATTTGTCACCAAATTACAAATTTCGAAATAATACTATTTCTATTGTTTTTTCCTAAAAAAAATTTTTAGAAGTGAGTCATAACGCCATTATGGCTTTATGACTTATTCGAGTGTGATTTAAAGCCATATTAAAAAATTTCGCGATTATGGTTTTATGAGACACTCAAAAGAGTCATAAAGCCATTAAGGCTTTATAACATATGGCGTTATATCACGGCACCGAGTAAAATTGCGTAAAAAATGGAATATTTTTATCATATTTCATTTGTCTAGCAGTAAACTTCATGCACATTTTCAGTTCTATTTTACTGTTTTTAAATTTTGCACAATATCTGTCTAGTACGTGCTCTAAATTACGATTATTATAAACTTTGATGTGTAAAATAATTAAAATATTTAATAGTTTTTTTTTGGGTAATTTATTAGTATTTATTGAAAAAACTAAAATTTCAAACTACAATTGAAAAAAAATAAAAAAAAAAAAGTAGTTTACCATTTTTAGGTTTATCCATTTTGATATAAATTGTCTCTCATTTTAAAATTAAGTCATATTCAGCTCAAACAGTTGCTTTAATAAACATATCAGTTTTGAAAATAATTTATTTTAATCTACATACTAAAAATGTTCAAATACGTAAGAAATAATAAAAATATTCTTTGTGAGGATTACTACTAATATTTAATTTTTATTACAGTGTATTGTATTTTTTGCATTAACTGCATCAGCCTTAGCTAAACCTCAATTTTTGGCTGCTCCAGCTGTCGTGACAGCAACAAGTAGTCAAGTTGTATCACGTAATTTTCATGGATTAGCTGCTCCAGTAGTTGCTGCTGCTCCTTATGTTGCTGCTCCTGCTCCAATTGTAGCTGAACGTTATGCTTCGGCTGCCGCTCCATATGTTGCTGCTCCTGCTCCAATTGTAGCTGCACGCTATGCTTCAGCTGCTACTCCTCTTGTTGCTGCCAGATATGCTGCAGCACCAGCACTTGCAACTGCACGTTATGCCGCCGCTCCAGTAACTGCTTATGCAGCAGCTCCATTAGCTTATTCTAGTCCGTATGTTGCAAGTCCATACGTTGCAAGTCCATATGTTGCCAGTCCATATGTTTCAAGTCCTTATGCTGTAAATCCATATGTAGCTGCTCCATATGCTGCTGCACCATATGTATTTTGAGCTGTGATATCATCTAATAAAATATTATTTTAATTGTGGATTTTAATATTTAATTTTTGTGTTAAAGTTTTATTTTTTATTTATGTAATTTATAGTTTGTACAAAAATTGTTTTAAATGAAACTGCCGTAATATAAAAATTATAATTATATAAATTTAAACAATATCTTTTTGATTTCATATTATAGAGTTTATATTTAGAGTTCTCATAATGGTACTTACTAGGAATAGTAAAGATTAAAGACTTTCAAAAAAGATTTCAAAGAGAAAAATTCAGTAGACTTCATCCATATGTTGAATCTTTCTTTAAGTATATTTTTGTAATGCGAACCGAACCGATGACGTAGTTTTCAGCCTTCAATCGATGGGTATCGGATGTAAAAACGAAGTCAGATCATATCTAATAAAATATATATATAAACAAATTAATAGTTTCGGTAGATCAAAAACTATTCTTATTTGAATTTCTTTCAATTAAATTGCTTAAAATTTATTATATTATAATATAATATAGGTTTTTTTACTAGCATACGAATATTTCTTAATTAAATAAATATTCGTATACTAGTAAAAAACCGTGCGTTTTGAAAGGGAGTCCATTTTAAAAGAACGCTTTTTAAAACTAAGTTTTGAATTTTACTATCCCTATACCTCGAATAGATTTGGTATAAATTTATATTGCAAGGTCATATTTATCTTTAAATTATATATTAAATACTTTTAAAAATTTACTTTCCAAGTTAAGAAAGTGTTTAAGAAGATTGCATTATCCGGTATTATTGTAGAAACTGGTCTCTCAAAGTAGAGAGCTCTCGTAATATTTAAACTTTATTTATTTGAAAAAAAAACATTGAACAAGTGATGAAGAAAAACCAAGGGTACTTAAAAAAGCACATTTTCAAAATTATATAGTTTTTCTTACTGAGTATTTAATTATTTATGTTTATAAAAATATATGTATTACAATAAATGATATTATAATTTAGTTATTTCCTTAGTTCATTGTTAATTATGAATAATAGTGAAATCGGCTCTTAGAATATAAGCCCAATGCACTCAAGAAACCTGTTAACTGCGAAATATAATGCTGGAGATTCGATTTTAACGTTTAATTTTGGAAAAATATACACTAGTGTATAAGTTACTGTTTTATATTATTATTATTATTATTATTTTTTATTAAATATAATTCAAATTATAAACAATACTTATTTAGAAGCACTAGCTGCCAGGGCTATTGGCTTCTAATGTTTTATAAAAAACAGTAAAGTTTTAATATTTAAGTGATAACAGCCTTCAAAGAAAAAGTTCCCAAATTTTCACTAAGCAAACTTAACATGATTCTCGAGGATCTACGCAACTCCCCACCGGCCTATTACCCCTATTCTTTAGGTTCTAGGAATTAAATTGTGAACTCTACCAAAATTTGGGATTTTAGTTAGAATTTTATCATATAAGCAAAAATAGTTAAAATTAAGAGACACTTTCTTTAATTTAAAGAACCTCTTTTAAATGTAAGAAAAACCTTTAAAATAT
Source organism: Dolichopus griseipennis (assembly GCA_963082915.1). Classification (NCBI taxonomy): domain Eukaryota; kingdom Metazoa; phylum Arthropoda; class Insecta; order Diptera; family Dolichopodidae; genus Dolichopus; species Dolichopus griseipennis. The sequence goes on along the minus strand of OY720444.1, from coordinate 54,862,672 downwards.
GTTGAAATATAATGCTGCAGCTATTTTGTATATTACAAAAAAAATTTTAGACAGGTATTCAAGTTACAGGTGTTTAAAAATAGCAAAATTTCAATTTTCCAGCCCTTTTAGCACCTTAACAGGGGGCGTGATAAAAATTTTGTTAACCGACTCCTACTAATTTCTGAGGATTTAACCTTTCCTACAATTTCACGACACTAGATTTAACCGTTTAGAAGATATGTGGAGCCAAAATTTTGCAAAAATTGAGTTCCGCATAATGATAAATTTTAGTTCCGTATGGCAATTTTTTACATTTGTCTTTATAAAGCTTAAAAAAACAGCTGTCAATCACCTTTTTCTAAATGAAAATATACCTAACATAATTCTGTTATAACAATTTTAATATCGGGCTTTTTCCAACTTTTGGGGAGCTGTAGCTCCGTAAAGGGTAGTGCTACAAAGTTCTTGCATGAAATTATTTCAAACGATATAAAAGTTTTTTAAACATACGGATAGACGGATGGGCATAGTGAAGCTATATATAGGCACATTTTTACAAAATATTTTGAAAAAGTGCTAAAAACGAATTACACCGTTTGAAGACTGTTTCAAATATCACAAAAAAAAATTTCTGTTTTTATCAGTTACGGAGATATAATAGTTTGGAAGAAATGTTATAAATACCCGAAACACCAATCCTATCTAACTCTATTTTCATGTACGTCAAGGAGATATAACAAAAAACACCTGCATAGTACAAGCTACTATATTATTATTACTTCCAGAGATATGCTATAGATTCCTTTCTTCCCCTCTTAATCAACTCGAATTTCAGAAACCCAAAAATTACTTGATACATTACCTTTGTACTACGGTAAGTTTTTTAATTTCGGAAAAAATATTTGTATAAGGTGTGTAGCTGCAGAATTACATTGTCATTTTCGTCTTCATTTAATAATTAGTAGATGCAATAGGGTAACTATAGGGTACCCCCATAAATGTTATATAAGCACTACATTATCCGTTCAATTAGTTTTGGCAAAATTTCATATAAATAATTTAATAGACTCTGAGTTATGTCTAACAAAAGTAAGGCGAATCTCTCACACTATACCAGTTATATTTTGGGCAGAGTTAACTACTTTTGACAAAATTTCAGATACCCAGTTTCAATATATACTAAATTATTCTCACCTTAAAAGAGAAATTAAACATCAGCTACTTGACCCCACTAGACAAGACCTAACAAATTAAGATGGGAGCTACTCGAACGTGTTAAGTAAACTGAATGGATTTTAATGTCTAATGATTTTTGCATAAAAACGAATTTGTGAAACTTTCACAATCCTAGCTCTTTTATTTTTTGAGTTATCGACGGTCGGACCGACACACATTTCTAGATCGATTAACGATTTGAGTCTGCATCTAGTCCTCCTCTTTCACTGCGTCACAAATGTAATGACAAGTTCAATATACCATTTGAATAAATTATTTATAAACTAGATAGAACTAGTAAAACTTAGTTTGAAATCGTAGTCACTTTACTTGTACTCTTTGATGTACTTGAATATTATTGACATATTTACATTAACCATAACAAAATAAAGGATGACCGTAACCTTATAAAAATCGAAAAATAAAACATTGCATAATTTATTTATTTAACAGTCAGTTTCATAGATTTTCGTTGTTCTTTTTTATTTATTTTTAATTTTTTGCATAATGTCTGCAAAAATACGTGTTCCAAATTACGATAAGTAAACATTGATGTGTAAAGTAAATGAAATATTAAGTAGTTTATTGGAATTTATATAAAAAAATTTAGAAAAACCAATAAATAAGAACCAAAAAAAAATTTTAACAAGTTTAACAATTTTTATATAAATAGGCTTTCATTTTCTAATTAAGCCATATTCAGCTGAAACAGTTGCTTTAGTAAACACATTAGTCTTTAGTAAAAATATCACATAAACTAAAAATGTTCAAATACGTAAGAAAAATTAAAAGTATTCTTTGTGAGAATTAATACTAATACTTTTATTTTATTTTTATTACAGTGTATTGTCATTCTTGCTTTAGTTGCATCGACTTTAGCTAAACCACAGTTTTTAGCCGCTCCAGCCGCTGCTGTTGTTGCTGCTCCAGCAGTTGTAACAGGAAGTCAAATTGTTTCACGTGAATTCCATGGAAATACTGATCCAGTAGTAGCTGTAGCTCCTTATGTTGCTGCACCTGCCCCAATTGTAGCTGCACGTTATGCTGCAGCTGCTGCTCCTGTTGTTGCTGCTCGTTATGCTGCTGCTCCAGCAATTGCATCTGCACGTTATGCAGCTGCTCCATTGGCTTATTCCAGCCCGTATGTTGCTAATCCATACATTTCCAGTCCATATGTTGCAAGTGCATATGCTGCAAGTCCATATGTAGCTGCTCCTTACACCGCTGCATCATATGTATTTTGAGCTGTGATATCTTCCAAAAATATCAAAGTTTAAGTTAAAGTTTTCTTTTTATATATATTTTGTACCAAATTAAACTGCCATGTTATAAAAACTACAATTATTTTTACAATTTCAATCATGTTGTTTTACTTTTTTATACTCTTTGTAACAAATGTTCTATGCCAAAAAATATTAACGACTAAAATAATAAAAAATTATTTAAGTTAGGCAAGGCCGGTGCAATTGTACCGAAATTTTTGGGACGGAAAATACTTAATCTTCATATTTTTTTTGTCATATGAAAAATAATTTAATAAAAATACCTATTTAAATTGGATAAACTTCCGGAAAGGGGTTGTCAGCTATCAAGATGACGTCATCACATAACGGTATTAAATATCTCAAAGTTTCCGAATATATAAATTATTAGTGACGATGGCGCCATCTAGTAGTCGAAAATGCATTACAAAATTTCCTTAAGATTTTGTAGCAATTTTATTAAAATGTTATATTTTTCCTGTAAGACAATAAATATATTGCATGATATTGTCTTTCATAAACATCTTGTTTCATCTGAATCGGTGCTACCATTTTTGAGATATTGCAATTTCAAGTGGAAAATTAAAACAAAAAAAAAAAAAATTTTGAACTTTCAAAAAAATCACTATAAGTATGAAATTTTCCAAAACACCGTGTATTTTTTATGATACTGGTAAAAAGGTCTTTTGACACTCTTTCCAACGGTATATAATAAGTATGGTATATGTTGACAAATAGCCCCACCAGAGAACATAAATGAATGTACTTTATAGTGGTGGCGCGAAATAAAGCCATACGAAATAAAGCCATAAAATGACATTATGGCTTTATTTCGCATTCAAATGCGAAATAAAGCCATATCGCCAATTTTTTCGCGTATGGCTTTAATTCGCATTTGAATGCGAAATAAAGCCATATCATTTTCTAAAATTTTACGAAATAAAGCCATATAGTAAAATTGATACAAATTCTAGTTTAATAGCAAACAAAGTAAAAAAAAATAGAAATTGATAATTAAGTGCAGTTATAAATGATAAATACAGGGTGTTTCGCTAATAACCTGCCATAGAACTAGGGGTTATTCTAGGGTTCAAAACAAACAAAAAATGCTTCTAGAGGTAGGGTCTATTCTCATCCGTTTGGGAGATATGGGGCTTAGAAAAATTGCTGGGGGCCTAAATAATTTAATTTTATAAAATTGGAACCCTATGTGATAAAATAAATCCAAGTATCAAATTAAAAAGCCTAATAAATTTTCTTTCTAAAAATTTATCAACGAGATTTCTGGACCCCTCAGGACCGGATTTATTGGACCGGGAAATTAAAAATTTCCTATTTTTAAATAAAAAAAATCATTTAAAGCTTGTTTATTCAAAAAATAACGGTATTAACATAATAATTTTTTTTTGAGTCCGTTATTCCTTTTTTTATCCCCTAAATTTTGAGTATAATATCATTCATCTAGTCCTAAAATTTTAGAAGTTATAGTGAAAAACTTTTCGGTCTTTCTTTATGGCAGGTTATTAGCGAAACCCCCTGTATAATGCATTAAAACCAGTTCCAGAAAGAGAAATTTATTTTTTGGAACATAATAATAATTGTTATTTATTATTATTATATCAGTTTGATTTTAAATTTGTTTGGAGTTAGAACATTACAAAATAATTAATAATTAAAAAAATAAAACATGTTAAATAATATTATATTCTCATTACGGGGGCTGCCGCCCCCGAACCCCCGCTAACTCAATTATTGAAGCTAGATTTTGAATCCAACACTAAAATGAAAAGAATGGTATAAGAATTCGGATACCTAATTCATTCAAAAAATTAATAAGTTCCTAATTTTTTTTAATACACTGTAATAAAACATGTTAAATAATATTATATTTTCATTACGGGGGCTGCCGCCCCCGAACCCCCGCTAACTCAATTATTGAAGCTAGATTTTGAATCCAACACTAAAATGAAATGAATGGTATAAGAATTCGGATACCTAATTCATTAAAAAAATTAATAAGTTTCTAATTTTTTTAATACATTGTAATAAAACAGGTTAAATAATATTATATTTTCATTACGGGGGCTGCCGCCCCCGAACCTCCGCTAACTCAATTATTGAAACTAGATTTTGAATCCAACACTATAATGAAAAGAATGGTATGAGAATTCGGCATAGCTATTTCATACAAAAAATAATCAACCCTAATTAATAAATATAAATATTCTGGAAAAGGGGGCAATCCTGCTTTTGAATCCAACTCCAAAATCCCTCCTAATTGAGAATCCCACATATACACATATATATAAATATTCTGGAAAAAGCGTAAAGCCCTGCTTTTGAATCCAACTAACAATCCCACATATACACATATATAAATATTCTGGAAAAAGCGTAAAACCCTGCTTTTGAAACCAACTCTAAAACTCCTTCCTAACTATTTAAATAAAAAAGTTTGGAAAATTAAATTGCTTCTATTTTCACAAATAAAATTACATTTTTAAATGCGAAATAAAGCCATATGGCTTTATTTCGCAATTGAATGCGAATTAAAGCCATACGCGAAAAAATTGGCGATATGGCTTTATTTCGCATTTGAATGCGAAATAAAACCATAATGTCATTTTATGGCTTTATTTCGTATGGCTTTATTTCACGGCGCCCTTTATAGTTTGATACAATATTGATTTTTGTTTTGGTATTTTGTTTGAAGGAGTTTTTGGAGGTGGCAGCCCCGTAGTTTAATATGTATGTAAAAATATAATTATAGGTGCTAGAATTGGCTACAAAATCAGAATTATGCGCTTTTTCCAGAAGATTTATAAACATATAATATATGTGTATATGCTTTAAAGTTGGATTCTAAATCAGCATTGCCGCTTTTTCCAGATTTTATATAGTTAGTTTAAAATTTGTGATAGCACATAAGCATTATATTTTTATTTCATTATTTTAATTAATCTGAATGGCGTAGTGGTAAAGACGCCGCTTTCATGTGGAAGGTCTTGGGTTCAAACCCCGGTCAGATTATATCCAATAAAAAAAATATCGTAAAATTGTTTAATTATATCGTAATATAAAATAAGATTTAATAAAAGTATATAAATAATTCTTATGTAAGATTATAGATGGCGCACATAGTTTACATTTGTGCATTCATATTTCATAACCTTATACAATAACTACATCCGAGTAATCAACGGCTTAGTGAATATTATGATTAAAGAAACTGAAGCCTAGTTTAAAATAAAAACTTGGTGAATGCCCTATATTCCTTAAAGGAATAAAAAGCCTTCTCTATTCTAGAGCTGTTAAATTGTCTATTAAAAACAAAAATTGTCTATTTTCAAAAATTAGTTACTTAGGCTAAAGGATTTCATAATTTTTCATAATGTGCTTAATATTATAATAGCCCTTTGCCTTTTTGACATTTGGACTTCATAAATTAAATACTTTCTATTAATTTATAATTACAATATTATAAATTTTGTTTTTAATTCATATATAAACAACGGAATTGTATCTATTGAAAATCTAAAAGCATTTCTACCTTTTATAGTAATTTCTCATGTTTAAATTTTATATAATATTTCCTCCTCGTTCTGACATGCAAATGTATAGAACGCTTTTAGTAGCCTATAACGGTTAAACATTTAAAATTTAAAAAAAATTTTTTTAATTGAATATTGTATGACTTGTACGGGAATTGAACTCGCATATGTATAAACATTATATCATCCGGTTAATTACTTTTGGCAAAATTTCAAATATACAGCTTTATTAGGTGTAGAGGAATGCTCATAAAAAAGAAAGAGTGGTATGGCAGCTACTCGAACACACTGCAGTAAGGCAACCAAGTTTTGCATAAACTTTGGCCATAAAGCTTAACTATTTTTATAGCAAAATTTCGGACACCCAGCTTCATTAGGTGTAGAGGAGGTGGCGCGAAATAAAGCCATACGAAATAAAGCCATAAAATGACATTATGGCTTTATTTCGCATTCAAATGCGAAATAAAGCCATATCGCCAATTTTTTCGCGTATGGCTTTATTTCGCATTTGAATGCGAAATAAAGCCATATCATTTTCTAAAATTTTACGAAATAAAGCCATATTGTAAAATTGATACAAATTCTAATTTAATAGTAAACAAAGTAAAAAATAAATAAAAAGTAATAAGTTCCTAATTTTTTTTAATACACTGTAATAAAACATGTTAAATAATATTATATTTTCATTACGGGGGCTGCCGCCCCCGAACCCCCGCTAACTCAATTATTGAAGCTAGATTTTGAATCCAACACTAAAATGAAAAGAATGGTATAAGAATTCGGATACCTAATTCATTCAAAAAATTAATAAGTTTCTAATTTTTTTAATACACTGTAATAAAACATGTTAAATAATATTATTTTTTCATTACGGGGGCTTCCGCCCCCGAAACCCCGCTAACTCAAATATTGAAGCTAGATTTTGAATCCAACACTAAAATGAAAAGAATGGTATAAGAATTCGGATACCTAATTCATTAAAAAAATTAATAAGTTTCTAATTTTTTTAATACACTGTAATAAAACATGTTAAATAAAATTATATTTTCATTACGGGGGCTGCCGCCCCCGAACCCCCGCTAACTCAATTATTGAAGCTAGATTTTGAATCCAACACTAAAAGGAAAAGAATGGTATAAGAATTCGGATACCTAATTCATTGAAAAAATTAATAAGTTTCTAATTTTTTTAATACACTGTAATAAAACATGGTAAATAATATTATATTTTCATTACGGGGGCTGCCGCCCCCGAACCCCCGCTAACTCAATTATTGAAGCTAGATTTTGAATCCAACACTAAAATGAAAAGAATGGTATAAGAATTCGGATACCTAATTCATTCAAAAAATTAATAAGTTTCTAATTTTTTTAATACACTGTAATAAAACATGTTAAATAATATTAGTTTTTCATTACGGGGGCTTCCCTCCCCGAAACCCCGCTAACTCAAATATTGAAGCTAGATTTTGAATACAACACTAAAATGAAAAGAATGGTATAAGAATTCGGATACCTAATTCATTAAAAAAATTAATAAGTTTCTAATTTTTTTAATACACTGTAATAAAACATGTTAAATAATATTATATTTTCATTACGGGGGCTGCCGCCCCCGAACCCCCGCTAACTCAATTATTGAAACTAGATTTTGAATCCAACACTATAATGAAAAGAATGGTATGAGAATTCGGCATAGCTATTTCATACAAAACATAATCAACCCTAATTAATAAATATAAATATTCTGGAAAAGGGGGCAATCCTGCTTTTGAGTCCAACTCCAAAATCCCTCCTAATTGAGAATCCCACATATACACATATATATAAATATTCTGGAAAAAGCGTAAAGCCCTGCTTTTGAATCCAACTAACAATCCCACATATACACATATATAAATATTCTGGAAAAAGCCGCAATCCTGCTTTTGAATCCAACTCTAAAATCCCTCCTAATTGAGAATCCCACATATACACATGTATAAATATTCTGGAAAAAGCGTAAAACCCTGCTTTTGAAACCAACTCTAAAACTCCTTCCTAACTAAATAAAAAAGTTTGGAAAATTAAATTGCTTCTATTTTCACAAATAAAATTACATTTTTAAATGCGAAATAAAGCCATATGGCTTTATTTCGCAATTGAATGCGAATTAAAGCCATACGCGAAAAAATTGGCGATATGGCTTTATTTCGCATTTGAATGCGAAATAAAGCCATAATGTCATTTTATGGCTTTATTTCGTATGGCTTTATTTCACGGTGCCGTAGAGGAATGCTCATAAAAAAGAAAGAGTGGTATAGTGGTTTGTATTTTCAAATTTGTATTTTAAAAAAATACAAACATAAAATGAATAATATTCTCCTTAACTTAAATTAATATAAAACATTTTTTAATATATTTTTTTAACATTTAAACATATTTTTTTTTAATTTTATTATACCCCTATGACTATATAGTAAAAGGGTATAATAAATTTGCCATTACGTTTGTGACGCAGAGAAGGAGGGGGCAGATATAGACTCAAGTGTATGAATCGGATCAGAATCGAAAAATAAATCGATTTAGCTATGTATGTCCGTCTGTCCGTCCGCACGATAACTCAAAAACTAAAGGAGCTAGAATCTTGAAATTTTCGCAAATTCATTTTTTTACAATAGCCGTCAGCCGTAATACAGCCATTTTGGTTCATGGGTTCGGGTAGCTGCCATACACCTTCTTTTTTTATATAAGTATTTCTCTGTACCTATTACAACTGCGTGTTTGAAATTTTGCTAAAAGTAGTTTAGTTTTATGGCCAAAGTTTCTGCAAAATTTGGTTGGCCTCCTGCAGTGGGTTCGTGTACCTGCCATACAACTTCTTATTTTATATGAGGATTACTCTCCACCTAATAAAGCTGGGTGCCTGAAATTTTGCTAAAAATAGTGTTGTGTAATATCCAAAGTTACAGCAAAATTTGGTTGGTCTATTGCAGAGGGTTCGAGTAGCTGCCATATAACTCCTTCTTTTATATAAGTATTCCACTAAACTTAATAAAGCTGTACGTTTGAAATTTTACCAAAAGAAATTAACCGGATGATATAATGTATATGGAACGGTCATACGGGTATCCCAGAGTTGACACAGTCTACTCTACTACACTCTTCCTCGTTTTTTAAATAAATTGGTTCTTCAAATTTTTGTATCAAAACAGTAAGTATCTCCCTTGCTCTCTTTCAGTGCATTTAAACGTTGGGGAAGGGTATATACAAGACTTTGACATTTTTCCGGAGTGAAACTTGTCCATATATTCGCCAGACCTGATTTTAATTCTCCTACTTTGTGTGGGAGATTCCGCTTATAATTTTTTTTTCATTTCATCCTATACATTTTTAATTGGAGATAAATCTGGACTATTTGATGGCCACTGCAAGGTCGGAATTTCATATTAATGAAAATATTTTAATCCGCTTCGCTGTATGACAAGATGCGCCATCCTGTTGGAAAATATATTTTCCTTTTGCAGATTGCAATTTTAATATGGATGGTTTTAAGTAGTCTTTTAAAATATTTTCATATTTTACTGCATTAATGATCTCATCTGCAAAATGAAGATCTCCAAAGCCGCGGGATGACATACATCCCGGTTCATTACAGAAGAACACGTGGGTGGAACACTTCATTTTTCTCCCTAATGACTCTTGAATTAGGATCTGGTGGAAACAATTCAAACCGAGATTCATCGCTCCATTTTAAACGTTTCTCCAGATTCGCTATATCACCTATTTATTTAAGTAAATTAATAATACAACTTGCAGAAGATCTAGATTTATTCACAATTTCCCTTCCCAAGCCCTTTTTCGTGATAAGCAATAATCAGAAGAAATATTTTGTCCACGTGGCATGATTTTGTCTTAGATAATTATTTAATAACTAATTCAATGAAAACTCATTTAAGAGCTTATTCTGTTTATCAACTAACCTACTTAGCAAAAATTTAGTTTGAAATTATTTAATTAATGGTTAATTGCTTTTTTTTTTGCAGGGTGGGCCAACTATTTTGATACAATTTGCAGAGCAAACTTTTTTGAAACAATTAATTAATAATGTTTAATATTTATTTAAGTTAAGGATAATATAATTTATTATACAAATAATTGCGTTATATTGACATATATTTACATTCACCACAAGAAAATGAAGGATGACCGTAACCTTATAAAAATCAAAAAAAAAAAAACATTGCATATTTTATTTATTTAACAGTCAGTTTCATAGATTTTCGTTGTTCTTTTTTATTTGTTTTTAATTTTTTGCATAATGTCTGCAAAAATACGTGTTCCAAATTACGATAAGTAAACATTGATGTGTAAAGTAAATGAAATATTAAGTAGTTTATTGGAATTTATATAAAAAAATTTAGAAAAACCATTAAATAAGAACTAAAAAAAATTAGTTTTTTTGATGTTTTTATATTTATAAATATTTATATAAATAGGCTTTAATTTTCCAATTAAGTCATATTCAGATTAAACAGTTGCTTAAGTTAACACATCAGTTTTAAAACTAATTTATTTTAATCTACATACTTAAAATGTTCAAATACGTAAGAAATATTAAAAATATTCTCTTGAGGATTACTACTAATACTTAATATTTATTACAGTGTATTGTCATTCTTGCTTTAACCGCATCAGCTTTAGCTAAACCACAATTTTTGGCCGCTCCAGCAGTTGTAACAGGAAGTCAAGTTGTTTCAAGTGAATTCCATGGAAATACTGATCCAGTAGTAGCAGTAACACCTTATGTTGCTGCACCAGCTCCAGTTGTAGCTGCACGTTATGCTGCAGCTGCTACACCTGTTGTTGCTGCTCGTTATGCTGCTGCACCTGCAATCGCATCTGCACGTTATGCTGCTGCTCCATTGGCTTATTCTAGTCCTTATTTAGCCAGTTCATATGTTGCTAGTCCATATTTTGCTAGTCCATATGCTGCAAGTCCTTATGTAGCATCTCCATATGTTTTTTAATTTTATGATATCACTTAATACACTGGAATTTCAAACTATTTTTAATATTTGAGTCTTGTGGTAAAATTATTGTTTTTATTTATATTATTTTGTGCCAAAATTTTTGTATTTGAAACGAACGTAAATATATATATTTAAATCACATTGAAATATTTTTTTATATTTTTTCTTATTTATGTAGCTACAAAAATTTTTAATTTAAAATTTATTTAAAATTGAAAGACATGTATATTATAAACGCATGCCTTCACAATTCTTAAAGAAAAACATAATATGTTATTGCCTTCATATTATATTACAAATCTTTATTTTGGATTGCATTTTAAAATTCGTAAATCGAAACAATATGGCTGTTTTATAAATTTTAAAAAATCTTTAATAGATTCTTTAAAATATACAATTCAAAGATTTGTCCATGAATTAATTACCCAGGTTTCTTATAATTAGCAAAATAAATGTCAAATAACTAAAACTAATAGTCAGAAAAATACTGATTACCAAAACTTTATTAAAAGTATGAGAATTTTTTAAATGCATGTTCGTCTTTTTTCTGCACATCTGAAACTTGTTATAGACTGGACAATATGGAACATATTATCAAAGTAATAAAAGAATTTGAGCCATAAGTTGCAATCGTAAAATATTAATATTTACTTTTACATTTGAAATATTGTCATTTTACAAATAAAAAAATCTTCAGTGTTTGTACTCGATACAATATCTATTCTATATATATTCTAAGTTTTAAGTAGTATCCGCGTAGAACCTAATGACTAAATATAAAAGATAGCTGGTGTTGCCAGCTTTCAAAAAATATATAGGTTCAATGGCGCATATTATCCTTTAAGGACGAAAAGGACATTAGGAAGTATAACGGCCTGGAGAATATTTTACCGTTTATTTGATGACGGTAGGTGCTGCCGTTTTGGAAATATTGTAGTTCAAAGTTGAAAATTTTTGAAAAAAAAAATTTTTAACATCTTTTCTCTAAAACTCATATTTTTCAAAATTTGGCAAAGAAACCCCCTAAATATTTTTACATCGTTGGAAAGCTCTTATTTTTTTTCAATAATTTGTGTATACATAGACAGTTATCTTAATTAATAGCTTTAATTGAATATATATATATTGAACAGATCGCTATATATAACGATTTTTGTAAAATAGACTAAAATAATAAGGATACTTCCAAATGTCCTTTTTTCCTTAAAGAATAATATGCGCCATTAAACCTTTATGTTTTTTGAAAGCTGGCAATACCAGCTACGTGCTGAATACAGTCATTTGGTCCTACGCGGATACTACTGAAACCTTAGAAAATCCCAAAATTGAGTATAAAAAGTTAATAAAATAATCTCGGAGCCGTGAAATAGACACTGCGAAATAAAGCTTCCGGGGTTTTATTTCTCATATTTTTCTTATATTTGACTCGTATTTCACAATATTATTGAATTACATTCCGGTGGGCTTATTTCAGGACTCCGAATATCCCATCATATAGTATTTTTGAAAATCTAATTAATAATTAGAATATGTACTCATAAGTTTAAAAACATAGCATTGAGTTACATTTATAGATTATTCATAGAATCGATGGGTATACAGGGTTTCCATTTTGACTTCAAACAGCCAAACTCGATTTTCTTTTTTGAATTAAGTTTGGGTTTTTGACTTTTTCAATTTTAATTTGGCTGGTTTTTTTTTATGTAGATCAGCTTTTAAATATGGAAAAACCTTTAGCCTAATAATTTGATATTTTGATTTAGATACAGTTTTAATTCATTTTTTAAATCCTTTATTATGGATTTATAGAAAAGCATTTATATAATGTTTATGATTTAACTTATTAACACGTAGGAGCGAATGATATCCAAAATTCGATCGTTAACCGGATCAAAATATTTCAACGGTCAACAAAGTGTTTAACTTTGGGTCACCTAATTAGGAGTTAAGTAATACAATAAAGTTATATGCAAGTACCTATGCATATACAGGGTGTTTCTTATCTACCCATAAGAATGTATGCACTGCTATATACCACTGCATACATACTTATGGGTAGATAAAGAAAAACCAAACAAAAAAAAAAAAGTGATTTTTTGAAAAACAAAATTGTTAAAATTTCAACGTGCTTTAAATTTAAAAGCTCGTTATTAACCTTTGAAAGTCTAAAAGATAAAAAACGATAGAAGATTAAAAAAGGATATCTTAAGCTTTCGAATACATTTTACAAAATTTTCATAAGTAGTCTAGAAACAGAGTTAAGAGTAAAATTATGAAAACTAAAAAAACTATTTAAATTTCATTTAATACCCATATCTTGGAAACTAGGGCAGGCCCAACTAAGGCCCCATACAAAAACTGTGCCTACTCATAAGTACCTATACAGTGGTATATAGAAGTGCACTTAATTAGGAAACACCCTGTATATACGAGTATATATACACATTCATAAATTGTATATTGAAAATAAAAAAAATAAATAGAAAATATTTCCAATAATTTCTAAATATAAAATTTTTGTGGCCGTAGTTTTTGTAACGTGTAGTAATGTTGTTTTAAATATATTAATTTGGTATTACGATATTAATTAGGCATTCATGTCAGTCACGAGCGTTTTTACAACTATTAATTGCGCTTTAATGAAAAAAAATAAAAATTACTTTTTTTACAAAGAGAAATATATTTTGGAAACTCAAAATAGTATCACAGCTTTAGTGCCTGCCTTTTTGCGCTTTAAATCATTACAATTTCAATTTTGAAAATATTATTAATTAATTATAAATCAATTTATATTAATTATAAAATTTTTTTAACTAAAAAAGTACTTTTCATAGTACATTTTTCATATCCAAACATTTTCATCTTTGACACGTTAATCTCTGCAGTATCTTCTTGCAAAATAGAATTAAAATATTAACTCATCAATATAAATTACCTTTGTTGATTAAAAATAATTAATACCTAACCTTATTTTATAAGTAAATATACACAAAGTTTAAATTATTATAAATTTTTTTTTATTAAAAAAAAACATTCTTATAATTTCTTTTATTCTAAAAAACGTATAAACAAACACTATACAGTCTTATTAATATAATATGTAACATTAAGCAACAATAGTAACAAATAATCTATTTCAAATTATTGATAATCACAGTTTTACAAATAATAGGGTGATGCTGCAGCATATCTTAAAGGTGCTGATGCAGCTAAATACGGACTACCGGGATGAGCATATGATAAATGTCCAGCTGGTGCAGCAAAATGTGCACCTGCCCATGGAGCAGCTAATGGACCAGCCCATGGAGCTGTTAATGGCGCAACTGGTGCGGCAACAGCTAATGGAGCTGGAGCTGCAATACGTGCACCCCATGGAGCAGCAATTGGAGCTGCTAAAGGACCAGCCCATGGTGCAGCAATTGGAGCAGCTAATGGACCAGCCCAAGGAGCAGCAATAGGAGCAGCAAATGGTGCAGCAGCATAACGAGCATATGGTGAAGCGAACGCTATTGGAGCTGGTGCAGCAAACGCAACTGGTGCAGCAAGCCCATTAAAACTACGTGCAACGAGTTGACTACTAGCTGCAGTTACAAAACCTGGTGCAACACCTACAACACTTGGCTTAGCTGAAGCTGTGAAGGCAATTGCTAATAAAACAATACACTGTAAAATATTTATAAAAAAAAAAATTAGTTGTTTTTTAATCCAAAAAGTAATCCTTCAAATGGTTTTTTTTCGAAAACTTACGTATTTGAACATTTTTGAATAGTTTAGTTTTAAGTGTTTTTTTTTAAAAGAAAATATAAATGTTAACTCAAAGAGTTGTTTGAATTGAATATGATTTACTAGTTACCATTGGGTCTTTTTATATCAAAAATCAAAATTTATTATTTTTTAATTTTAAATTATTTGCATATATTTAAAGTACAATAGGACGGTGATTTAAAATCATTAGCAATAAGTAGCCATTTCGTCATCAATTAAGTTTAAAGAAAACAAAACCATAAGACTTAAAACGTGATTAAAGTAAGGATTGCAATAAGTGCGTGGCTCTGGTTATTAATTTTTCTTTAAATGTTTTTTTATTTAATTATTCGAAACGTTTCAATAAATGCGATTACAATAAACAAAAAAACCAAAAAAATCGTTTAAAGAAATAAAAATGAAATTTTACTTTCTTGTAATTTTGTTTTCGTTACCTTCAAATTTCTCGCATTATTACAAATTTTACCACTAATTTGGGGGACAACACTAATACATTTTCAAATCAAATTTTGAATTAAAGTATATAACATATATAATTATGTAAATATAAAAAACTTTGTATATATCATTATTGATAAGTGTTATTATACTATATAATTATGTACCTATTATCACCTATGGTTTCTATAGAAAGTTTAAGCTATATGAAATATATGAAGATTAATTGCTTATCATTTATCAATAAGATTATCAATTTTAAAGTATTAATAGATACATAAAGGTATCATTAAAAGCTATTAAGAAAGCGTCAAATCAATTAAACTAATCTTTTATAATAACATTTTTGGCTTTTCCTAATTAAATGATAATTTATTATATACTTTTATTTAATCAAGCCCGGTGCAGTTTTGATGTAGAACTAATGGGTGATAAAATGTAAAAATACTTTAATTTTAGTACACAAAATACTAATCTAATTTTATATCGGCATTGTGATTAGTGATTCGATTAGTGATTATAAATAACATTTTCCGATTAAATGAAACAATTTTTCTACTAAAATTTCTACAGAATGAAAATTTTTTCAAAATATATGATTAAAAATTAAAATTTTATTCAAATATTATACGTGTTTATTGTAATGGTTGACCCTCTGCAGCTTCGGAATCTTAAACACCATATCCACTATATAATTGAAAATATCTCTTGATTTTAGAACATTTATACTTTCATTTTTAGTATCGCTTAACACTGTACCCGCATATGCTTTTATTTTAGAAAATGCTTTCTCTATAAGTACTGGAGAATATGGCGGTTAAAAAAGAGCAATTGTTCGTATTTATCTTTCAAATATCTCTTCATTTATGGATTTTGGCATTATGCATAACCAAAAAGCTATATTTTCTAGGCTTGTGGTATTACCAATTTTTTCCAGTAGCTTTTGTAAAAATATTTTGAATAGATCAGAAATTACTCTTTTATTACACATAAATATATAATGGTGAACTTAATCGGAAGTAATTAATGCTGCAATTAGTGAGATGTTTCATCCCCTTATAATAGACATCACTATATATGCTCCAGTGCCAGCTCTTAAACGGGCAACTGATTGGCGGAGATGAAGATTGAAACCGAATATAAATTTATTTTTATCTTTCACAGTGAGCACCGCGTAAATTCTGTTGCATACATTTTTCTCAATACTAATGTTCCTTCACTAGTCTTTCTATCTAGTTGCAGGACCGGCGCTTAAATTTTCGGCGCCCTACGCACAATTTTGAAATTTTGCGCCATAATAAATTCATTTCCACATCACCCGTGAGGTGGAATTCCGATGCATTTTTTTAGAGTGGTGTCCCACGTAGGTATAATCCTCGTTTAACCATTTGAATATTTTTAAACTCATAAATTTAAAAATTAAAAAATTTCAACGACTCAGAAAAAAATAAAATTTCGATTCCATTTTCTTATATCGATTTCGATTTTTTGTATCTATTTCGATTTAATTTTTCGTATCGGATTCGATTTTTTGAATCGATTTTTCTCCTATTTCATGGCATTTTTCAATTAAGCATTTTCCGTCCCAAAAATTTCGACGCGCTGTGCAATTGCACCGTTTGCAAATATGGAAGCGCCGGCCCTGTCTAGTTCAATTGACGCGATTTTTTGTTTTATTATCAATTCCCTTAAGTTGGTAAAATCATTGTTTACGTGATTACCAAATTTTTTTCTTCGAACATCCTTGTTTTTATATTTTTGAGGGTTATGATCGTTTTTTTTTCGGTTTAATCAAATTAAGAATGTCAGGTGTTACGGTTTAAGTATCTACGGTTTGCACCACGTTTTTTTTATGAAAGTACACGGAGAGAAATTTAATAGAACAAATCATTCATTTTTTAGGAATAAAACCAACTATTTTAACTAGAGTTAAATTTATTCTTACTATGAATATTGAATTCTTCATTCTAACATATTATTCCTATTAAGAATAAAAGTACATCTCAAAATATTAAGTTCAAAAATTATCAATTATTCTTTTAAGGAATAAACTAAATTATTATAGCTTTCTTTTTATTAACTAAAACTAAAATGTATAAAGGATAAAATATTCCTTTTAAGAATAACTTCGCCCTGTAAAAATTAAAGTTTGATTTTGTTAAGAATACGTTATTCGTATTAGAAATAATTTTTTGACATCAAGCATGCGGAAAAAAGATGATCTTTTACCGTTAGAAAGTATTCCTATTAAGAATAATTTATGGTCGCTTATGAATGTACTCTTCTCAAGTTAAGAATAAAAAACATTTGCTGTATTGGAATTTTGTATACAATGAATTTTATTCTAGTACAGTCAATAGTCACTTTAAGATTTATTTTTAAACAGTACGGTTATAACTTTTTTTGTGTATATTTAAAATATTTTTGCACCAATTGAGACAAAAAAAAAATTAAAAAGTTTAATAAGTAAGTATGATATAATTACTGTTTTTAAAATATTAACATTTTGGTTTACTAGAATTTTTTTGATATTTTAACAAATCATGATATGGAGAGTTATTTTATATTTCTGAAAGGTAAAATATAATAATTTTATAATATTGTTATTATTGAAGATGTATGTATCTATTATATTTTTCACAGAGAGTGGAGTACCATTAAATAATATAAAATTTTTATTATTGACAGAAAATGATGACTTGTTCAAACATGATATAGAAT
The DNA here is from genome assembly GCA_963082915.1 of Dolichopus griseipennis. Lineage (NCBI taxonomy): Eukaryota > Metazoa > Arthropoda > Insecta > Diptera > Dolichopodidae > Dolichopus > Dolichopus griseipennis. The sequence continues at coordinate 54,844,727 of OY720444.1, read as the reverse complement.
GGTTATTACATCATACTTTTCCTTGGAATACAGTCGAATGTAAATGGAAAAATACTTTTACTGCAAGGAAGGCAGAAGTTGATAAAAAGTTCAGTTCAGTAGACGAAATTGTGGAAAGATGGATAATTTTTAATTTATAATAATTTATTTATAATAAAAAAAATAGATTAAAAAAATATTAAATCTTTTTATTTTATAGAGCCATGTGTAAGAATCAAATTTATTATTTGTACGGATAAATTATTCCCAAAAAAGCATAACAAATACCTTTTCTATGAATAATACATTTATTAATTAATTCATGTACCGTACAAATAATTCCCTTTGAAAGAAGGAAATATTCTTTTAAATGAAAAATGTATTCCTTGTAAAGAGCGCTTTATTCCTTAAACCTGTAAGAATCATTCTCATATGAGAATAAGAAAGCATGTCCATTTATAAAATATGTTTTTATTATTCTTTTTCAAGATCGCTTTATTCCATAAAACTGTAAGAATCATTCTTTTATGAGAATAAGATATGCATTTCCATGCATAAACTAGGTTTCTATTATTCTTTTGCAAGAATAAAATTAAAGTAACAAAGAAAAAATAAGAAAATGTTATTCCGAAGTAGGAATTGAAGGCTATATTAGCCTGTAGGAATTGAAGGCTATATTAGCCATCGAAGGCTATATTATTCTTTAGCTAAGTTGGGCACAATTTTCAACTTGATTTTGGAATAATATATTCCTTATGCGAAAAATATATTCTTGAATTTCTCTCCGTGTATGGTTTTAGGAGTGTTCACATTTATTGATGTAGAAGTTCTGAAATGGTTTTACCTTCTTCATACAATTTTAGGTGAAGAAGTTTCTTATCTTTTGTTATTTTTGAATATTTTCCTACTCTTCTTCGTCCTGTTTTTAGACTTTTCTCTAAATATTCTTAGTTAGGTAACCAATATTTCGAGCTTCCGAAAGAAAAGACTTCTTCTCTTAATTTAATAATTATTCTATTATACCTATTAATCCAAATTTAATAATTAAAATGATTGAATGTCACTTACCTATATATGTAATAATAAATTTAGTTTAATTTTGAAATCAAATCTTCTTATATTTTTATCGAATGATAAACGTAATTACACTAAATATCAAAAACCAAAATAACGTATATGTAATGTATCCTTCAAAAATTAATAAATAACATATAAATACATTAAAAATCGTCAACCATTAACATTTTGTAATAACATGAAATGCAAGTTCAAGCAGCATTGATACATCATAAACGAATGCTTTAAATAAGTAATGATATATTATTATATGTACTGTATATTCGTTAAAATTTTTGACAGGATGAAAATTCAGTTGCCAAATAAATGTTTAGATATTTCAGAAAAACGAGGAAGAGTGTAGTAGAGTAGACTGTGTCAACTCTGGGATACCCGTATGACCGTAACATATACATTACATATATCATCCGGTTAATTACTTTTGGCAAAATTTCAAACATACAGCTTTATTAAGTGTAGTGGAATTCTCATATAAAAGAAAGAGTTTTATGTCAGCTACTCGAAAATTTCAGACACCCAGCTTCATTATGTGGAGAGTAATGCTCATATAAAAGAAGGAGTTGTATGGCAGCTACTCGAATTCCCTACAGTAAACAAACCAAACTTCGCAGTAACTTTGACCATTACACATAACTATTTTTAGCAAAATTTCAGACATCCAGCTTCATTAGGTGGAGAGTAATGCTCATATAAAATAGCTACTCGAACCCACTGCAGTAGACCAACCAAATTTTGCAGAAACCTTGGCCATAACTCTAAACTACTTTTGGCAAAATTTCAGACACGCAGCTGTAATAGGTACAGAGTAATACTCATATAAAAAAAGGAGTTGTATGGCAGCAACCCGAACCCATGGACCAAAATGGCTGGATTTAAATAGCGATGACGGCTATTGCAAAAAAACGAATTTACGAAAATTTCAAGATCCTAGCTCCTTTAGCTTTTGAGTTATCGTGCGGACGGACAGACGGACGGACGGACATACATAGCTAATTTGATTTATTTTTCGATTCTGGTCCGATCCATACACTTGAGTCTATATCTACCCCCCTCCTTCTCTGCGACACAAACGTAATGGCAAATTTATTATACTCTTTGACTATATAGTCATACGGGTATAAAAATCATGTAATTCATACTTATTAGCTACAGCAAACAAAAATATAAATGTAAATAAAAGAAGAAATCAAAAATTCAAACAAGCACATTTTCAAAATTAAAAAATGTTCCATAATAATTGTTTTGGCTAAAGAGTGTATTAAGTTTTTAGTACTTTAGAAATTTATTATAATAAAGATCTACAATTTAAAAAAACGGTTAATACACGTTAAAATATTTTGTCAGAGCTTTGATTTTTGTATTTTATTTAAAAAAAATTTGGACAGTTATTCAGATTCCAAATTTTTAAAAATAACAGTTATTAAGTTTTTGACTCCTTCTTACAGATACTAAAAACGGAGGGCCATATTAAAAAGTTTTCTTAAGATATCATATTTATTTTTTCAAAATTTAACTATAATTTAAAATTTTCAGGTTTAATATTATAACTGTTCGAAGATGTAAGAAATCAAAAATTTCGAGAAATTTGAGTTTCGCATAACAGTGAATAAAAGTACCGATTTACTTAAATTTTTAAAACCAACATTTATCGTTTAACGTTTTCAAATTGAAAACATTTCTTAAAGATTTTTTGTTGTAGCAATTTAAATAGTGACCTTTTCCGAACCCTTTGCTGGGGACTGTAGGTCCGTAATTAAAATTTCTTTTCTAAATGCCAAAGAATTAATCTATATAGGCATATTTTTTTAGGATTTTAATCGCTTTAATCATTACAAACAATAGATGCAATTATACGTTTGTTACGGTGCCGTGATATAAGGCCATGTGCCATAAAGCCATGATATCTCACTAGAGTATGTCATAAAACCATATTCGCATTTTTTAATATGGCTTTAAGATTCACTGCATAGAAAACTTTTCAATTGAAATGTTATTGTAAAATTTATAATTTAATAATTTTTTTTAATTAATATATAATATATGTATATAAATATTATATATATGAAAATCTTATTTTAAGGATATTTATATATATAATCGCATATTTATATATACATATATAAATATTCTGGGAAAGGAGAATTCCCTAATTTTGAATCGAACTCTAAAATCACTCCCAATTCGGAATAACTTTTATATTCCTAAATGTATACATATTACATAAAGGCGTATAAATCTGATATAGTCGAGGTCTGGTCAAACATTCGCGAACACTACTATCCTGTGTACTACATGGTCGCGGTGACGAAAGCATTTAAAAATACATATCTACAATTATATTCATTAATTCGGATTTTTAACAATTATGAATTATTAAGAAATATTGTACATACAATCAATAAAACTTATTAAAACATGTTGAATAACACAAAACAAAACATTATGATGTTAATAAGCAAAATTTTTATTTGCATTCAATTTTATTTTTATGTTGTTAAAATTGAACACGAATTTATTGATATTTTTAATTAAAAAGTTGTTAAAATTATATGAGGACGACTATATGAAGTCATCTCATTAGAAATAGCTAAATTATATGTAATTTAAAATTTAAAAAAAAAGAGTAATATTATAAATTATGGACCATTTGTTCTTATTTTGAAATATTATTATACATTAAATCAATTCAAATCAACTAAATTAATAATAAAATAGCTATTTCGACGTTGGGTGTTATTAAAATGTAGTCTAAAGAATTCATTGTTCAATATATCCTAAAATCATTATTCACTTCTCTAATTCGTCCGAATCTTGAATACGCCAGTTCGGTTTGGTCGCCAATGTATAGTAGTATTCACATTAATAGAATCGAAACTGACCAAAGAATTTACTTATGCTTCTTATTGTACCAATCCAAAAAGTGAAATTGACTCCACTTATAAAAAAAATACAATGGAGTAATCGTTTTCTATCTGAAAAATTTTTTCTTGTGCCTTTTTAGAGAATTAACTATGGTAAAAAATGGGCGACATCTTGGATTTTTTCTTTAAAGTAATTAAATTATAAATGTTTTATCTAAGCATGAATAAAATAAATAAAGAATTAAATAAGTTAAGTGTATTTATATTGGTATGAAGCCACATCGTCTTTGAACCAAACTTTAGGAAGAAACCTATGATATAAATATACCGTGTAGTTACTGTGATGGAAATATGAAAGGATTTTGGGATTGTGTCGACCTTTCATGCGAAAGGCCTGGGTTGGAGTTCCAGTGAAATTGATAAAACTTTTTTTATTTCCTACTCGACTCAGCTACCATTTGCCCTTGGGTTCAAATTAATGGCTTAATCAATAATTAATAATTATATATCTCTAATAAAAAATACTTTAATATAGCAATATAAATAAATGCAAAATATAAACAAATAGTTTAATTGAATAATATAGCTCACAGATATAGAATATCATATAACTAAATACAAAATATTACAATATAAACAATAAGAATTGTATCTATTTAAAATCTAAAACGTTCCTACATGTTATAGGGCTTATAACTATTTCATGTTTAAATTGTATGTGGAATTCATTAAGTTCAATTCTAATAATGCAAATATAATGTGATCCCCTGTTCCAATATATATCTATGGTATATAGACAGGCTTATAAGCCTAAAAGTTGAACAGTTATCAACAAATTTCATTCAGAAAATTTATAATTTCCATTTTCAGACCTAACGAATATTTAGCCGCCTTCCTCGAATTTCGAGGTGTAGGTAGATTATATTCATTAATTAATCTTAAACAGTCGGCGAAAACGTTGGTCAAATTAACACACGCATTGCTTAGGATTGTGAACATAGATATCTAAAGTTAAAGTTTTATTTTTTAATTATTTTATTGCATTTTTAAATAATAATTTAGTCATAACGATTTAAATTTATAAGTAATCAAAATTATTCTATTTAGATTAAAATTTTTAATCTATTTTTCAAAATTTATATTCTACAAAAATTAATCTTTAATTCCGTAACAGTTTTCTTTTTCCGATAATTTCATTTTGTTATCTTTCAAGTATTTACAAAACAATAAGAACCTAAATAATCGTTTCAATAATTTAATCGTTTCGTTTCAATAATTTAATTTATAATCTATATGTTTTTTTTTTGATAAAGAGTATCTAAAAATTTTTATAATCAATACTTAGAAGAGTTTAAAACATTTTCAAATAAAATACTTATCGAAATAGCCGAATACAAAAAAACCTAAAGTATCATTCAACTTTGATTGAATTGTTCAATTTACCTATATTTTTAAAGGTAAAATGAAAATTTTTTTTATAATACCTAATTATTAAATATTAATACCTATATTATGGGTTATTAACTACTTCTTAAAATGAGCTTACACTAAATCACAAAATTTATGAGGAGGTATTATTTAAAGTTTCAAAGAACGCTTAATTTAATTTAAATTTTATAATTATAATTCATGATAACAATAATCAAACCACTTGAACTTTGAGTCATTTTTAAATGAATTTAGATGTTCTAAATGTGACATTCACTAATACATTTACTAATATGTACTGAAATATAACGTATAATACCAGCTTTAAAGATAAAATAGTTTTTGCATGTACATACACATAAGAAATATTCATTTAAAAATTTTTGGTTTCCCATCCTAAAACGTAGATCTTGCGGCCCGTTGTGCACCCACTTTCAATACCTTTTATCAATTTATAAAAAATATTATTTATTTTGTTTATATTATATATTTGTATAATTTAAATTAAATTTGGTAACCATAGGGATTTGTAAACAAAAATTATTTTCCAAATAAAAAATTCATGACCCGTAGGGGAATCGAACCCGCACCCGCTCGGTTAGTAAGCCAAATGCTTACCCAGTAACCCATCGAGGACCCCATCTATATATATACATCATCAAAATCTATAATTATTTACCAGTTTGTATTATTGTAGGTGTTGTCTTCAAAAACGAAAGGTTCGCAAATTAAAAAATTACAAATTACTATTTGCTAATTGCAATTAGTTGTAAAACTACCTACTTTTTGGATAAAAAATTAAATACTAATAGCTAAGTAAGGACTCGGTTCGCTGCTATAGTCTGACATTTTCTTAGGAAATATTAATTTAATTTAGTTCCACAAGAACTGTTCGGTGCTGGGTGTTTTTTTCCGGACCTCATCTTTTAGTGCCTTGCAAATTTCATTTTAAGTGCCATTTAATATCTTAGGTATTTTCCTAAAAGCGTATATGCACAATTAATTTCTATTTGCGTATCCTGGTTTGTCATAGGATTGACTCTTCGCATGTTGCGCCAAATAACAGACTCTACAAGTTATTCTTAATGATTCCATGATACCTGTAGTGTAAATATCCAATACCGAAGAGAGTTATATTGTATATAAAAATGTATATGTTCACCTAATTTTGATCCGATATTGAATGTGTGCCGGGTAATTTATATTTTACTATCATGAAAGTTTATTTTCGACACAGCAGAACAAAAAAGAATATTAGAAATATCTAAAATTTATTCCAAAACTCTTTTAATTCGTCTATGGTTTAAAGATATTTGAAATATATGTCTGTTGTTTTTTTATTTTAAATACAATTATTAATACATTTTTTTGTTCTTATAGTTTTATGCCTTCTATTTTATGCATTGGACCTATTCTGTAATTTTACCTTTTTTTACACTATAATATCAAAGATGTACAGTACTTGAAATGAGGCTTTTATAATTTTATAAATTTTAATTGCCTTTCTAATCGCGATAATATATTACATTTTTTAAAAGTCCTATTTTCTTAGCAATCTTTTTGCACACATGGTCTATATTTTAATTAAATTTGAATTGAATTTCCATTTTCTCATAAGTCTCATCCATGGATTCTTTATATTATGCATACTTAAATTTTCTGAATACTATGCTCTTTAATGATTTTCTTTTAGCATTACCCATATCAGTTCTATATATCAATGATCTGATCTAGAACCTAAAAAGGATCAAATCAAAATCTTTGATCTGAAGAAAAAAAAAATCAGATCATAAAAATTTATTAGATTTTTTATAGATTATGTATTTCTAAGATAAAATGATCTTTTAAAGGTTAATTTTTAAATCAAGATCTTTAAAAATATTTTCTTGGTTTGAATTTATCAAAGACTAAAACAAGATCACTTGATCTAAAAATTAATCTTTGAAAGATCATCAGATCAACTATATCTGAATGTCTGCTGTTAATTCTTCTATAATTTTTTTTTTAAACGCTAATTGTTCAACTGTGAGGCTAATAAGGCTTAGGTATTTTATTCGTGTTATTAGAATTGATCTGAATGAATTCCATATTAGGCTTAAACCCAATGGCGTATGGTAGGTGAACCTACTGGAAAACCAGAAAAGTTTTTTCACTTCCACTCGAATTCGAACCCGGATCCAATAGATTACAGAGCATTATTGATAACAAACTCTCCTTAATCAATTCAAATGCCTTAAAATAATATTTTTACCTTACCCTATAATTAATATCTATGGAATCATGGCACAATAAAATCTCTTGATTCTTAAAATACACTATTTTAAGACTTTTATTAAAATGAGGTTTTTTGTCATATAAGCCTGAAAAGGTGACTTAAAAATGCTAAATTTGTCATTTATTGTTTTTTATTAAAATTTCCGAATTTAAGTGATACTGGCTTAGAAAAATAACTTTTAATAACATCAGTCAGACTAACAATCAACTAATAAAACTGTAATAAACACATAAATGATAACAGGCGGAATATAAATGTTTTTTTTTTAATTCATTATAAATGATTATTAAATACTTAATTGTTGTTTCTTATCAAAATTGTTGAAAAAACCAATGACCCAGATTATATTTATCGGTTATTTACGTAATTAAAATAATTAAAAATATAATAAAATTGGAAATTTAACAAATTTCTAATGAATTTATATATTTTTTATTTGTTTTTGATAAAATGAAACAAGAAATAAATCAAAGTTTTATATTAAAAAGATCATAATGTCAAAACAATTTAACAGACAGACAGATAATTAAAAAAAATATATATTATTCAAAAATAATATGGAGATTTAAGAAATTCTTTAACATTATTTTATTCTTTTCTTTATCGTAAATTACACGTCTTAATAGTTCTTTAATTTTCTATAATTTAATATTATAAATTAGTGGAGGTTGGTGGTTGGGGACTAAGGGAAGGAATGCAAATAGTAGAAAATTGAAAGGAGTAGGAGTAGGATAAAAGTAAGATCTTAAACTTTTGTAGTTTACTATCGAAAATTATATTAGAACTTATACAAACGAATGCAAAGACTTAATGCTTTTTATTTACAACGTTGATTTTCCAATCCGTTTGCAGAATACGTGTTTAGATTTTCCTATGACATTCTACATAGTTTATTTTAAAAGATAGATTTCTTAGTTTTCCTAATGAAATTGATTATTTTGTGAGCTCCAAAGAGAAATCTAATTGCGTTTTATAATCTTTAACTACTCTAGAATTTCAAATTTTGTCAAATAGATTTCGTAAATTATTATAGAACATTGTTTAATAAAAGTCTCTATATTGGTAATTTTAATTATAACAATTCACCCATTATACAAAATATATCAATTTTGTGGGAATTATATTTAATTTAATTTTAGGGCAACAACAAACTTCAATCAAAAATCTCACTCAAAGTCCAATCAATTTCGAAGCACAACTAACTCTTTTTCAGGATTTGAAGTAACTCAATTTGAAAAAATGATTCATTACACTTTTCACGTAATCGAATTTATTAACTAAAAAAGAAATTTGAATTAAAACGATTTATAAACTTGATTAAATTTAAAAAAAATTAGGTTTAAAGTTTTATAAAGTCCAATTGATTCACTTGTCTTTATTTTTTTTAAACAATTTTTAGTTTGGTTTCGTTTAGATATTCTTAGACTCTGTCATAAAAATTGTTAATTTGCATGGTATAATTTAAAAGTATAACATTGGTATAAAAATAAAGTTAAAACATTTATTGAATCTAATTTGGCTGACAATTGTTACTCATTATAAATTCTTTTCCCAAGCTCAATCTTTAAGATTTAATTTATTTAAAAATAATTATTTAGAAATAAATTTAAAAATTTATAGAATCTTAAGAAACTCCATTTTTTTTTTTAGCACATTTTCAAAAAATTTTGTAAAAATGTGCCTATATAGCTTCACTCTGTCCGTTCGTCTGTCCGTCCGTCCGTATGTTTACAAAAACTTTTACACCGTTTGAAATAGAGTAAAGAAATTTTAACCACGGGTAGTTTTTGCAAAAAAAATTATTTCGTTAAAGAATTTTTTTTCTGTAGCCCCACCTGCTACGGGGCTACAGCCCCCCAAAGTTGGAAAAATTGTTATAACAAGAGTTCTGTTGGATATATTTTCAATCTGAAAACGGCAAACGATAGCTGGTTTCATAAAATTTATAAATTTTTAAAAGACAAATGTTTAGGGTTGCCATACGGTACTAAAATTTAACATTACACAAAACTCAATTTTTGCAAAATTTTTGGCCACACATATCTTTTGAACGGTAAAAGCTAGGGTCTTAAAATTTTGGGAGAAGTTAGATAATCAGAAATTAGTAGGAGTCGGTTAACAAAATTTTTTTGTCAAGCCCCCTATTTAGGAGCTATAAGGGGAGAAGTTAGATAATCAGAAATTAGTAGGAGTCGGTTAACAAAATTTTTTTGTCAAGCCCCCTATTTAGGAGCTATAAGGAGTCGAAAATTGAAATTTTGCTATTTTTAAACACCTGTAACTTGAACACCTGTCCAAATTTTTTTTTAGTGATATACAAAATTCAAAGCTCTATAATTATATTTCAACATGTGTCAAAGGTTTTTCTTAATTTTGAAGGGTGACGAATCTACAGCCCCTGCAAATTCCAAAAAAGCCCTATATTTAAATTGATATAACAAGAGTTCTGTTAGGTTTATTTTCAATCGAAAAATGGTAGAAGAGAGCTGCTTTTATAGGCTTTACAAAAATATGTCGCTGTAATGTATAGGGTTGTCATACGGTACTAATATTTACCATTATATAAAACTCAATTTTTGCAAAATTTTTGGCCCCACATATCTTTTAAACGGTTCAAGCTAGGATCTTGAAATTGTGGGAGAAATTAGATCCTTAAAAATTAGTAGGAGTCAGTTAACAAAATTTTTTTGTCAAGCCTCCTGTTTAGGAGCTATAAGGGCTCGAAAATTGAAATTTTGCCATTTTTAAGCACCTGTAACTTGAATACCTGTCCAATTTTTTTTTTTTTAATATACAAAATTTAAAGGTTCAACATTATATTTTAACATATGTTAAAGGTTTTTCTTAAATTTAAAAGCGGTTCCTTAAATTGAAGAAAGTGTCTCTCAATTTTATCCATTTTTGCTTAGATAGTATAATTCTAAAATTCCAAATTTTTATTCACAATTTAATTCCTAGAACCTAAAAAAATGGAGGGGGAGGGGAGGGGTGGGAATAAGATGAAGTTAGATCCTTGAGAAACTTGACAACCTTCTCTATTGAAGGGCAGTAACAACTTTAAAATAAAAACTTTACTGTTAGTAGTAAATTTTATAAGTAAGCAGTAACTATTTCCGAGTAAATATTTTCAAAGTTAAACTCAGTATGTAATGCAATATAATTTTGAAAATGTGCTTTTTTAAAAACCCTTGGTTTTTTTTCATCACTTGTTTTTTTTGAGTTCTTACCGAGCTCTCCTAAAGTAATATAAATATAGAGATATTCCAGTACTTCTTTTTATAATTTAATAATTTAATATGCCTATTCTAAATTTCATCTAGCATTTTCATTTCTAATTGTATAGAAAAATTTAGTATGTCATTTGCAATAATTCTTAAAAAATAAATTTTTAGATTTTTTCAAAACAAACACTGAGTTTACTATAATCCTATGTTAGTAAGCTCTGTTTAAGTTGGCTATTTTTTCAACCATTGCTGCAAACTTTGAAGTTCATAATGCAGCCAATCAGGACCTATATTTTTCGTTTTTCTGAATAAGGTTTCATTTTGCATAAAATTATTGTAATGATCCATTAAGTCGTCCACCTAATAAAGCTATATTATCTTTAAATAATATGAATTATCTTTAATTACAATCACTTGTTGGTTGATTATTATAACTATGTTGCAGTAACACCAACTTTAAAACTAATTTGGAGTATGTCAAATTGAATGATTGCATGATAATCCTGTTATGTTTGATGATTCTGTTAAGTAAATTTACAATAAACAAGCAGAGATTTAAAAGTATTTTTGTATTAGATTAACATGGTTGTGATGAAGTCCGGTAACAAAATTATTCGAAAGGAAAAGTCTGTAGTCCTTTTGCTTGCGAACACTTCTTTTTACATTATACACAAAAAAAAATTTCTATTGATAATTTAAATTAGGTTTTGCAAATAAAAATCTGTTTTCATCATACCATATGTGGAATTTTTGTATACCAAAAAATTTAAACGGACTATCGAAAAAAAAAATGTGAATTAATAATAAAAAATTTGAATTAATAAGATTTATATACTAAAAAGGACAATAAAAGAATGGCTAAGCTGCCACTTCCTTATCGACATAAAAAAACAATAAGCAAAAATACGTTTGAAATAGAAGCAGTCTATAGAATATTCCAAACTGCGAATTTAAAGCGATTATTCTAACTATGGATTAAGGAAAAAGGAAAAAAATTATTTAAAACAATTTTAATCAAAACATTATACATAAATTTTTAAACTTTTTTTCAAATATTTATTAAATAATACAACTACTAAAAAAATATTTCCTAACAAAATGAAAATATTTTCTTTTTTTAAATTTTATACTGTCATGATTAGCATATTTTATAGTCCATATAATTTTGGACACTTAGTTTCAATTTAAATAAAAATAAAAAAAAAAATATAGTAATACAATTTGTTGTTGTTGTTGTTTGGATGGGGGGGAGAGCAAGTCTCCCTTACACCTAGGCCTTGCGGCCCGTTGTGCACCCCTGCTCTCAGAGTCGCTCGTAATAATTACAGCTCCTCATTGAGCCATTCTATTCCCTTAATGAAGCTCAGCAGTTTACCTTGGTCTAACTCCCTTACCGTGCTGAAGTCATCCCAGTACGTTCTTCCTAAGGTTCTCAATCTTAGGTTTTCTAATGTTACGCATTGGCATAGGACGTGGAGAACTGTTTCGTCTTCACTTCCACAGCCTCTGCATATACTCGTAGTTGCCCTACCTATTTTTGCTGCATGTGCTCTGAGCATTAGGTGGCCCGTACTTATCCCCGTAATTAATCTAAGATCCTCCCTTTTTAATTTCAGGATCTTTTTCGTTTTCTTGCTATTTGTACCTCCCCAGAAACTCTTGGTGTGAGCTGAGCCTGTGGAGTTTAGCCATTGTTCATTTGCTTGGGTCTTAGCCCAGTGTCTTGTGAACCGTTTCACCTCTACGTGTGAGAGCCCTATCGGTTCTGTATCTGTCCTATGTTCTCTTATAGAACTTTTCGCAATCTCATCTGCTCTTTCATTGCCGGGGAAGCCTGAGTGGGCTGGGATCCAGTGCAGTCTAACTGCATTGAATTCCCCCAGTTTATTCAGGGCTTCCCAGCATCCCAGTGTGGATTTCGATCTATGTAGACTACCTTCCATTATGTTTATAATGGATTTGCAGTCAGTATAGATATTTATCATTTTACCTCTAATTCTTCTTTGTAGCAATTCTTCCACTGCTTTCTCTATAGCAGTTGCTTCTAGTTGACGGACCGTCGCATGGCTTGCCATTGGTTTAGCAACCCTTATAGCTGGTTCGTCGCATATTATCCCTATACCACAGCGGTTATGTTTTTTAGCCGCGTCGGTATAGATGTCTATTGTATTCGGTAGGATACTATTATTGATACGGCTTATTTCTGTTTCTGTATCAAATTTTCCATCTAGCCTGAGTTCCCCTGCCATATCATCACTGATTGAAAGAGGGCTCGTGGCCAGGTTCATTATGCCGCCCAAGTTATTTGCTTGGGTCATAATTTCTTTGTGCCCATATCGGTTATCAAGATTTATCCAGTTACCTGTCATGTAAAGCCGAAGAGCTGTGTCTATCGCTCTCCTCTTTACCTCTATTTCAATTGGTTCTATATCCAATATTGTCTCCATGGCCTTGGTTGATGTGGTTCTAATGGAACCAGTGATCCCCAAGCAGCCTTGGCGCTGTGCTTGTGTCAATATTTTTATATATCTTTTCTTTTTGATGGCCGGCCACCAAACCAACGCTCCGTATGTTATCATAGGTCTTATAACACACGTGTATATCCATGTCATTATACTAGGCGATAAGCCCCAGGTTTTGCCGACCGCATTTCTACAGCCCCACAGGGCTCTTATCGCTTTTTCTTTCTTTTCACTCAGGTGTTTACCCCATCTGAGTTTTTCGTCGAGATATATACCGAGGTATTTGACGTGTTTAGAAAATTCCAACACGTCAGTACCTATTCTCGGTGCTATTGGGTAAATTACTTCTCTTTTCCTATTGAATAGGCATATTTCTGTCTTACTAGCATTTAGTTTCAGACCGTTTTCGACCGCCCATATCGATGTTTTATCGATTGCGGACTGCAGTTTGTATGTTGTTCTATTAGTCTCCTTTTCGGTGATCAATATTACAACATCATCTGCGTAACATATTACCTTGACTTCCTCCGAAATCAGTTTTTGGAGCAGGTCATCTATGACTATTAACCATAGTAGTGGTGAAAGTATTCCCCCTTGAGGAGTCCCTCTTGATACCACCTTACTTTTAGTGGCCGACCCATAGGTTGATGATATCACCCTGTTACTTAACATTTCGTTGACCCACTCAGTGAGTATTTCATCGATACCTCTGCTTTTAAGGTTATCGATTATGTTTTTGGTTCTCACGTTGTTGAAGGCTCCCTCTATGTCGATAAAACAACCGAGTGTTAGTAGTAGTAGTAATACAATTTAGTTAGTAAATATTGTAAATTGTTTTTCATATTTTTAACATTAATACCAATAATAAAAAACGTTAAAAAATAATTTTCTTTTTCAATTTCGATTAATAAAAAATAAAAAAAATAATTACCAATTAGTAGAGCGTTCTCATTTACAAAATTGTTTTAATATTTTGGCCTTCTTATAACTACTTGTTTAACATTTTTTATAACTAATACTTTTAACAAAATAATATTAATTATACATAATAATTATTTGAGATTTTAATATAAATATTTAATTAAAAAAATTTGATTTGAATTTTCAATATCAGTTAAAATATTCTAAATTATTATTCGAAAGGAGTAATATAATAAAAAAATTCTATAAATCTAGAACAAATTTGAGAGGAATGTCTTAAATAAAATTAAAATGTGCGTTTTGTTTTTTTTAAGTATTTCATTATAGTAGTAAATAAAAAATTTCATGAAATAATAGTTTCAATACTTGCGTAAATTGAGCAAACATTTTTGCCAAATTTATAAAAATAATGAAACGTCATTTAATTTATATTATAAATGATCATCGATTTTTAGCAAGTTGATGACTTAAATTAAAAGAATTAAAATGAGACTAAATATAAATACTAAAATGTCTTAACAGTTTATAACTAAACATATGAAAACAATTTAAATTAAAAAAAGGAAAATACAAAATTTTCTGTCATAATTTTTTTTGTAGGCTTAATAGTCAATTTAAAAGAAAATAAATAAATTTGATTTTTTTTTTAAAACAAGTATAAGATCAAAGTTAAAAGAATAGTTGGTTATAGCTTTGGAGCTGCTTTCTAAAGCTTAATATCTAATAAAAATACTTAGTGTCCTTAATTTTTATTTTTGTACCAAACACTAAATGAAAATTTATTTTTTTAAATTAATATTTTACTTTAACAAATAATTTATCAAATTGGAATTTAAAAACAATTATTGGAAAGCACTGACATAAAATAATAAAAATATTTATTATTTTATTAATAAAAATATTAATTCATGTTTGAAATTTTTAACATTAAAATTAAATTTTGTCATAAACCGATGGTTCAATTGTAAATGCTTTCTTTAAAATTTTTTTTTTTTATATATTGTTTTAAAATTTTGGAAGAAAAATCGAATAAATATAAGTTTTGTTTAATTAATACATTCATTGTATAAAAATTTGACTTGTTTGTTGTTCAACTTGCAGTTGAATCTTAGTTTTTGTAAATTTTAAAATAATATTTATATGCATTTGTTTAATTTATCAAAATTTTGATTGCTAATCACATTTTATACAATTTTCCAAATTTGTTTTTATAATTTTCAAACTATTTCTAATCTCTGTGCGTACAATCTTTTTTTTTTTTTTTAAATACAAATAAAGCTAAAATATAAGTTTAATATTTTGTTTTTACATTTAGATTTCAGACAGAATTTTTAAAAATAAACTTTAAATGTTGTACGCTATAAACTTTATTTTAATTAAAAAATAATTTTTAAATTTTATCACTATTACCATCGTTTCCTAAGGTAACACTTGTTATATCTTTAACAATCATTTCAGCTATTTGCCATGCAATTTCTTCTTGCACCTTATCTTCTGGTAAATTAACAAATTTACGCATTGCATTTTTTAATTTATAACTACCATTTGCTAGTGTCCATTTTTCGTCATTAAAATTAACTTCAAAATCTCGTTCATATCGACCCAAAGAATTAACACGACCAAATATTAAACCATTTCTACAAAAAAAATAAATAATGAAAAATATATACAAAAAAGTTTATAATATAAAAAACAGCAAATTAAATAATTACCTTGAATTTCTTTTCCATAATAAATCAGGATCATTTAATTGTCTTGAATCGATTTTCATATCCGCTGATTTACTAGTTTTAAATTTTGAGTTTTCAATATTTGTAGTGGGTAAACTATTTTGTTGTGAAAGAAGTCGTCTTCTTACTTCTTTTGCATTTTCTTCTGAACAATCTGAAAGTGTTTTTCGATGTCTTGAATTAGACGTTGCCCTAAAACTATTTTTAATACGATTTGAATTGAAATTTGTTTCGCCATATTTGTAGTCTGGTATTTTCAATCTCAAGTCATTTAAATAATTTAAAAATAACTGAGAAGACAAAAATTGTTGGAAATATGCTTTTTCGAAAAATATTTCAATAATTTTAATTGCTACATCAAAACATTTACAAATCTCCTCTTCATTATTAGAACATATGTTTTCCTCTATTTGACTTCGAATTTTACTAGAAACTGGTAATGGATTGTTTGCTTGCAAAGAAAAATATTTATCATACAATATCATAGCATCATTTTGTATTAAATCTTCGGGTTCATTGTCTTCGGAATTTTTAATTAAATTTAAATAATGTTTACGAAAATTCATAGCAGCTACCCAAAACTCTAGTAAACCACGATGATTTTCTTGTTGTTCTAAATATTCCATAAAATAAAATAAAGCTGACTCACTATGTAATATATCAGAAATAGTTAACGAGTGTACATTTGTTAATATATCAACAATGTATTTACAGTAAAAGGAACTTTCTACAAATTCATTCAAATAGTCATGTTCCAGCCTTTCTAAAACATATCTTTGAGCTTCTAAAAAAACTTTTGATGAAATAAAATCAACATCTTCATCAGATTGGTCTTCTGTTTCTTCTAAATGATTATTATCGTTAGAGTTTTCAGTTTCAGGTCTGATAGAATTTGTAGTTTCATGTTGAGTACATATTTGTAATGAAATCGTTGACAATATGGTTGCTGGAATGTCAATAAAATTTGGTGAATTACTAACTAAATATTTCCGATATATTCTAATTGCATCGGTTGCAATTGAAGTCCAAACATTTTTTTGTCTTATTTGAATTTCTTTATTACTAATATTTGATTTAAAATTTTCTGAATCAGCAAGAGATATTTTCTCATTGAAATTATTGGCACTTAAACTTTTACCTAGTTTTTTATGAATATTTTTATTATTTTCAGCTAGAACTAGCATAGATTTTTCATCATCAGTTAGTGGTTTACGCAAAGATAAATCGCATAATGTTTTTAATTCAGGTACAGTTTTTAAAGTAATTATATGACAATTTTTATGTATATTTAAATTTGTGTGATTCGACTCATCATTTGTATCAGTTTGAAAAATTTCAATATTATTTTCATTTATAATTTGTTCTTCTAGCTTTTCGTCTAAGCTAATACTACTGTTACTCATCAAATGATCACAATTTATTGTTACATTTGTAAATTGTGATCCAATAGAAATAGAATCACTTATATCAAAGTTGCTGCTATTTAAAGAGATTTTATCAAAATTTTCGGATGAAATACTCTTATAATGATGTCTCCTAAACGTTGCGCTGCCATAATTAAAATAACTGTTATTATTATTTTCAAGAGATGCAATTTCTTTTTCTGCAACGGTTTTAAAACTTTCTGAATCTAAATAAAATTTGATTAAAGAGAGAGCATTTTTTGCTTCTAAAAATTGTATAAAATAGCTCAAACATGTTCTATCAGCTACAATATCATAGAGATTCATTGATAATCGGGATCTTGGTTCTAGCGGCTCTAAAGAATTCAAAATTTAAAAAATTTAATTAGAATTAAATATCTAAGAAATTTATCTAAATGAAAATCTATCAATCAAGTTTACTGCAAACCATCCACATCTATATCAATTTTAAGTTAATAATTTAATTTTTTTGTAATTTTTGATTTTGGAAAATTTAATAAAATATCACAAGTCATTATCTTTCATCGAGACAAGTATTGCAAGGTATATCCGTGGATATAATATATGTTAAAATCTGCAATTCTGGTAATACTCTTGTCAAACGAATATAAAATTTGTTAAAAACAAAGTGAATTACTACATTGAGGTGCAATTAAACTATGATAATTTTCTTTTAAAAAACGAATACCTATTTTCAATTACAAAAAATGTGCTATCAAAATACTAATCTTCAAACATAATTTTTATTTATAAAAAACAAATAACTATTAGAATAAGATCTCTTTAAATAAAGTTAAAATTTAAATATTGTACGATAAAAGAAATAATTATAAAACAAAAAAAGAATTGGTAAAATTTTTAAATTAAAATTCGATGTTACAAGAGTTAAATTCTAATAATGCAAATGTAAATACAAGTATATATACATATATGTATATAAACATACACATTATTATGAAACATTTTAAATATTTTTAATCAAAAAATAAATTAATATTTTATACGGAGAAGTTTGAAATGTTAACCACCGGTTCAATATACGACACGTTGCGAAAGTTGTTTTTATTTTCTTCTTAAGGTCAAAAACCTTATTTAGCTGAAGTAGGTTAATTTAATATTTTTTTAGATGTTTATGCTAATCAAATCAATTAGTTAACTTAAACCAATTTTTATGTTTTCTGGGATTCGAATCTAATTTACTGTAAGTAAAAAATTCATAGAACGTAAGATATTGTTTAAATAAAATTTTGCTTTGGTATTTTTTATTGTTAAAATTATGAAAAACTTATATGATTATTGAAAATAGAAATTACATCAATCAGGTAGAATTTCAACAATAAATATTGCAATAATTATTAAAAATTTTAATTGAATGGGGGGAAAAAGCGAAATTGAGTTCGTATTTTCATATTATAAATTACAATACACAAACTATTTTAGACTTCTCTTCTTTAAATATTCTCTTATAAAATAATAAAAACAAAATAAAAAAAAAAAACAATAATATTTTGTTGTCTTATATGGTATTCATATTTATGGTATGAAATGGAATAATTTTTGAACGACGTAATTTCCAAACTGGGAATATTCAATACGTCAAATATCAGTTCATAAGAAGTAATTGTTAATTAAATTGCACAATAACAAAAAAAATCTCACCATTTATTTCATGACTTTCCAAGTAATCATCTAAAGGCGTATTATCATTTAATTGCCACGATGACACAATTGAATTTCTTTTAATTCTTTCCGGTATAAATTTGTCATCGTTGCTAAATGAACGACCTAAAATTAAAATTATTATTTATTATTTTACGCTTTAGGTTTATTCATCAAATCTAACCAGATTTTTTTAAAAAGTTGAGCATTTTAAATTTTCATAAATTCATTGTTCTTTTAGTTCTAGATGATAATTTTTACATGATGTTTAAAATGCACTAATCAAATAAATAACTTTCGAAATAAAAAAAATTTCACAATAAAACTCAAAATATTTTTACTTCAAGTTAAAATAAATAAACAATTGACCTCCAAACTAAATATACTATGCTTCTTCTCATCTCTCTTTTTTAATTCTTAAAGAAAGTGATAATAAATTTTACAGGTGAAATAAAAATTTCAAAACATGTCAAAAATTGGAAAAAAATGACATTACTTTCAGCGACATCTTGTGACGAACATTATTAAAATCAATAGAATAATTATTAAATGATTTTATTTTACTCAACCTTATCACTTTGATTTTTCTATAATAATTATATTAGATTAAATTGAATTTTATTTAAAATATTATTTGATAAAATCTAATTTATGAAATAGCAAAATCAAATCAAATTTATTCTGAAATCAATTTCTCTTATTCAAACAACCTTTATTCAAGCATATGGGCACACTTACTTAATAAATTTTCTGACATTTAACATTTCACACATGTACCGTGTTTTATAATTTTTATTTGCATATTGTTTAAACGAGGATTTTTATATTGTTTCATATTTTATTTAACAATTTTTTAAATTATTATGGAAATTGAAAGTGGTGAAGGACAACTTCAGATTCATTTGAAAACAAAACAAGCACAGTAAGAAATATTCTTTTATTCCAAATAAATTATGTTTAATCGGTTCTGGTTTAATTTGTTAGATATGCTGTTCCTGATGTTCCTTATTCAATAGGTGCAAGTTGTTCTACTTCGGAGTTGAATGGTTTAGTAAACACTTTATTACAAGAATCTGATAATGAACATAAAAATGTAGAATTTGATTTTCTCGTTTTTGATGAATACTTAAGGTAAGTCAATAAAGATTTAATTAATTTTTGGCTCTCCTATTACGCATATATACTTTCCTAGATCCAATATTGGAGATCACCTTAGAGAAAAGAATATTTCTTTTGAAGATTTCATAAATATCGAATACGTTGAAAGATTTCCTGGTCCAGAACCACAAGATTGTTTATTACATGATGATTGGGTTTCAGCTGTCAGAACTCAAGATAAGTGGATTCTAACTGGATGTTATGATAATACATTAAACTTATGGACAACAAAAGGTGATCATATATTAACAATTCCTGGTCATACTAGTCCAATTAAAGGGGTCGCGTGGGTTGATTTAAATGAAGAAGTCGGCGTATTTGTGAGGTTAGTTTACTTCAGCTTTTTAATACTAGAAGTAAAAATGTTCTTTTGTTTTTAGTTGTTCTCAAGATCAAAATGCTATGTTATGGGAATGGAATATCGAAAAAAATTCCGTTGATTGCGTTTATACGTGCAAGGGCCACGAAAGAGGAATTGATTGCGTTGATGTTAGTTCAGATAAAACTAAATTTGCAACTGGAAGCTGGGACACCATGTTAAAAATTTGGTCTGCCGGTAAGTTAAAGTAGTAGCAAAACATGAAATAATTTTTAAAAGTTTTATATTTATAGATATAAGTGATGTTGATGATAGAAAAAAATCTAAATCAGAGACTGGAGCAACAAGAGTAATGTTTTAAAAGAAATATTTATAATACAAAAAACAATAATTGCCTTTTTTTTGTTTTTTAAAGACGCCATTGATAACTCTACAAGGTCATCGAGAAAATATTTCTGCTGTACAATGGATGAATACTGAAACAATAATTACAGCATCGTGGGATCATACTATTAAAATTTGGGATTTGAATTTAGAAGGAATAAAAAGTGAAATAAGTGGCAATAAATCATTTTTCGATTTAAGTTTTTCAAAACTAAATGGACTTTTAATTACATGTTCAGCGGATAAGAATTTACGATTATATGATCCACGTACAAACCGTATGATATTCAATTTTCAATTTTTTTATTTTATAACATTTTTTTTACACTTTTTAGAGGGTTCTATTGTCAAAAATACATATTTTGGTCATTCGCAATGGGTTCCAACAGTATGTTGGTCAAAAGAAGATGAATATTTATTTATTTCAGGATCTTATGATAATCAAGTAAAGCTTTGGGATTTACGAAGGTAATTCTAATAAAATATGATGTAATAAAGTAAAACTGACAATATATTATTTTTAGTTCGAAAGCCCCATTATATGATTTAATTGGACACAGTGACAAAGTTATGGATACTGATTGGTCTAATAATAAATATATAGTTTCCGGTGGTGCAGATAATTCGGTTAGAATTTATAAATCAAAAAAAGCTTACGCAAAAATAAAAGTTTAGATAGAATTAACCAAAAGTTTTTTATTTAAAAGAAAATATCATTTAGTTGTTTATTTATTAAATTTATATATTTACTCTAAAAAAATACTTGTATAAGCATTTAGTTTTATTTGAATGTTTTTAAAATATAATTCGCAAATCAACCAAAATATTATATCCCCCTTCATAAATAAAATTTTCATACGCTAATGCATTTAAATGTATGTGACGTTTGTCAAAATTTTATAATTTTGATAGTGTTACCAAGATGTTAAAATAAAATAATGTTATACTTTTTTGGTAGTGGACCATCATTTGAATTTCAAGTTAAGTAATAAACAACTTCTTAATTAATTTATTTAAAATTTTCATTGAATTAAATATTAATTGATATAACCTGGCTGGATTCTGGAGAAATTAAAAACCACTTAACAACAATTTGCTATAGTTAAATTTAACTTATGCATAGATACTTAAAAATCAAAAAGGATTTAGAAGTTATTAATAATAGTTATATTTTTCAAAAATAATTTTAAAAATACCTATCTTATTCGTTTAATTTGAAAATTGTTAAACCATATAGGACATCAGAAAAACCTAAAATGATTTATATATTTTTGGAAAATTTATTAGCTTGGTAACATTGTATCCCACCATACAACTTCAAAATCAGAAGTGATTTTTGTTTTGAATGCTAGTAGCGTAATCTGTCCGGTTTTTTCGACATTTCTCTCAAAGTTGCATTAAGTTTGGTTTGTTGGAATCGAAATCGAAGCGGTCATCGTCTTCTAATAAGTTTAATTTCTTTTTATATACAAAATAGTTAAACTTTTAGTATTTTAAGTATATATTAAATAATATTATCCAGGTTGGTTAATTAATAAAAAGATATTTTTAATAAAATTCTAATATGAAAAAATGTAGAATTCAAAGAAAAAAAAGTGTACTCATCAAACTTTTTTTTTGCATTGAAGTTTTTCATTGGCCAATGGCCTCGGATTTTGCAATTATGGATTATTTAAGTTTAATATTTCATTTAATTAATAAAGATATGTTTACTTGTTTTAGTTAAGATTGTATGGTGTAAATATTAAAGATCTTTTAAAAGTTAAAATTACTTTATCCTTGGTAGAATTGATTTTCTATTGAAAAGAAAAAAATGTCAGACCTCAAAATGGCCGCTTTTCTTCTGATTGATGCTGTTCTTTATTTGAATTAAATATCTCAATAACTTTTAATTAGTTTTTATTAATAATTTCTTTTATTTAATTTTTCAGAATATATTTCATTATATAAATCAATTTTTGAGATCATTTAGTATGTACATGTTTTATATGTAAAGTTTTTTTTAATTAGTACCTAATTTAGAACAAAGAAATAAATTTCAAAGTAGGTAGATAGGTGAATTACCGATAAATCTGTATCTTTTTTTTTTCAAAGCTTTTTATATTGTTGGTTGAATTTGAAAATTAAATTAAGATATAAATTTTTTTAAGATGTTAATTATTCTACATTTTGAGTTATTTAAAATTGTTATAACAATTGTGTAATATTTTAGGGTTAATATTAGAGACGATATGTCTTCAAGTGCGGGCTCAAGTAGTGGTGGCGCCGGCAGGGGACGTAGTGGTAGCGGTTCAACAAATTCCACTTCAA
This sequence comes from Dolichopus griseipennis, assembly GCA_963082915.1. Lineage (NCBI taxonomy): Eukaryota > Metazoa > Arthropoda > Insecta > Diptera > Dolichopodidae > Dolichopus > Dolichopus griseipennis. The sequence continues at coordinate 54,821,516 of OY720444.1, read as the reverse complement.
CGAATGATGCAAATAAACCAGAAGGAGGAAAAGATTCAAAACCAAATCCAAAAATATCAAAGGCGTTGGGCACATCTGCTAAACGTATACAAAAAGAACTTGCAGAAATTACTTTAGATCCACCACCTAATTGCAGTGCTGGGCCAAAAGGTGACAATCTATATGAATGGGTATCGACAATTTTAGGTCCACCAGGATCAGTATATGAAGGGGGAGTGTTTTTCTTAGATATTCATTTTTCACCAGAATATCCTTTCAAACCTCCAAAGGTATATATAGGTTTATAATATATTCCAAAATATTAGTTTTTTTTAATTCTAAAAAATACCTATATTATAATTTATAGATTTATATTTAATGAATATTTATATATTCGTTGGCATCTGTAAAAAAAAATCGGTTCAATTTTGACAAAAAAAAACATAAAATAAAAACAATTAATTGTTTTTTTTTTTAGATATTGCGCTGAATATTGCTTTTTACTGCCTTATAAAAAATTTGTGCTTCATGTTTGTTAATTAATTTTGTATTGTTTTTTTCTACTTGGAATATGTTTTAAAATCAAGTTTCGATTTATTAACTGAAACTAATTTTAAAATAAATTAAGTTGAAAGTTTTAGTATCAGAAAATAAAAATTTTTAATTACTTCAATAACATAAAAACATATTTATGCCATTCAATAATAAAAGCATTCGTGTTAAAATTTTTTATGATTGGTGTAATACATCAATGAAAAATATAAATAATATGTCAAATGTAACTACCAATATTTCATTACTAATATTTGTCTGCATTATTTAATGACTAAACGATGATTTTTAAATGTATGATCTGCAATATTGATTTTTAATTTGCAAATTTTACTAATAATTAAAAATTAATAAAATGTGTATGGTTTAGGATTAAATTCGTTATTATAAAATAACAATTTTCATAAGCATAAAATATAATAATTTTTCTTTTAATAATTTTAGGTTACATTTAGAACTAGAATTTACCATTGCAATATTAATAGTCAAGGTGTAATCTGTTTGGATATTTTAAAAGATAATTGGTCACCAGCATTAACTATATCAAAAGTTCTCCTTTCAATTTGCTCCCTTTTGACTGACTGCAATCCTGGTAATTTATTTAACATATTATAAAATTAATATACATACATAAATATTAAATTAAAATTAAAATTTTTAGCTGATCCACTTGTTGGAAGCATTGCTACGCAATATCTACAAAATCGGGAAGAGCATGATCGGATCGCTAGACTTTGGACAAAAAGGTAAAATTATTTTAATTATTCCATTCTGGTCTGTTGAACTTAAGTGATTTTATTTTTCAATTTTAGATACGCAACGTGATTGCATAATTATTTTGAATATAAAAAATCAAGTACTACAATTATCCTATAATTATAAATTAATAAAAATATGTCATTTCAATACCTAAAATATATATATATATATATACATTAAAAATAATTAATAACAAGATAAACAGATTGTGAAAGGAAACTAATATTCATGCAAAACATACAAAAATTGATCTAAGAGAAAAAAAGCAACTTTGTAATCAGAAAATAGTAACATTTGGAAAAAAACAAATCATCACACGTTAAAATAAAGAAAAAAAAATATAATTTTTAGGAAATAGACTAAAAATAATTAAATTTTTTAAGGAAAATATTTTTTAAAAACTAAGATAAATTCGGTTTTTTTTTAATTTGTTATATATTTTTTGTCCAAATCAGAGTTTTTATTTAATCCCATAAAGGTCGTAACACATTTTAAACCAATTTAAATTGATGAAAAATAATAATTGTTTTAATTTATTAACAAATTTAATTTAATGACTAATATTTTTGTTGAGATAATCATTTGACTGTTTTATAAACGTTAATTTATTACAAAGAAAAAAAAAAACAAACCTAAATAAATTTTAAAAAACTTATCCTAAACCTGTTTTTTTTTATACAACGAAATGGATTTTGTTATTTAATTTGTAATGTGAATTGTGAACTTAAATTTTGCTTAGTTTTGCAAAAATTAAAAGAAAATGTGTAACGATTTTTCATCCCATAATAATTAATAATACAGTTTGATACAGAAAACAGTTTGAACAAAAAAAAAAAAAGTTTTGCAATGATTTTATAATAATTTTTGAGAATTGAATTCGAATTAAATTTAATTTTATATTTACTATTTGTATTAGAAATTTATAGTATATAATTTATCAAAGAAATATAAAAAAACAAAAAAATCATAAAAAAAAAACTTTGAATAAGATATAATACATATGTACAGTTCCGTGTATGTATTTTTTAATTTCTTTTTCATATAATTTTAGTGTTTTTAGTTAGTTTTATGTTTAATTAAATTAAAATATACATACAAAAATAATATTAATATAATTAAAAACAAAAAAAAATATAATTAATTTACTAAAATGTGTACTTTAGCTTGTTTAAGGAAAGTCATTGATAAAAATATAAAAACAAAAGAAAAAAAAGGATAATGAAGAAAAAAAAAATCTTTATTTTTATTTACCAAAAATTTAACTCAAAATATATCAGTTAAACATCTTGTTTTAGAATTATTCCTAGAATTTGATTTGGAAAAATAAAATTGACAAATAATGGGGTTAAAAAAACAGCTTGAATTGTATATAATGCAAGATGTTGACCGTAAAAGCATATTTTGACCAGTTCACGGATCGAAAAACATTTTTACTGCAGACTGGATATGCTGGTATATTTTGGAATTAATATCAATTTATGAACAAATTTAAATGTCTGATTCTAATTTGCATTAATGATTAGTTTTAAAATTTGTATCAAGTTTCCCTTTTGACCAAATCACATCATCGTTATTGAATTTAAAAATTATTTCATTCAACAAAAATATTAACATAACGATAACATTTTCAATAATTTAATTTTATTATAATTTTTTTTCCATATATGTATATAATATAAATTGAATTACAAATACATTCCATTTACTAAAAAGTCGGCATCATTTCCATATGGTGCTTTTCCAAGTCTTCTTACTCTTCTACCAACTGTTCTTAATCTACATCCAATTAAAATTGCTAAGGCGGCAGTTACCAAAACTCCTACAAATCAAATATGTTTAATAAAGGCTTTTTTTAAAAAAAAGTTTAAATTGCCTAATGTCAGGGATAATACAGCTCCTCCAGGTCTTTCAGAATAACCATCATGATCTACAAATTCCATTTCCATTTTGTATCCTTCATGAATTGGCATTTTAACTTCAGCTATTATTGGGTTATTATGGTCATTTTCAACTTTTTTATTAGTTTCTTTTTGGGAGTCCTTTGATATTTTCTTGTGTTTATGTTTCTAAATTTAAATATTTAAATTTTATTAGTTAAAAAAGTCAATTAGTATAATTTTACTTTTTTTGGAGGTTCGGTTGAAGTTTCTGCATAATCTGCATAATCATCAGAATCTTTATGTAAATTATCTTTAGTTTTTGTTACATTTTCCTCATTTTGTTTTTTTATCGTAGTTGAATTATTTTCACTTTTGATTTGCGCATCAATTGCTGCAGCATTGCCTGGAGCTATTTGAACAGAAGTAGGGGGATCGATTGTTTCTTGTGTAATTTTAACAACTGCAGGTGATTGAAGTTGAGGTTGTTGTTGCTGTTGTTGTTGTAGTTGTTGCACATTCATACTAACTGGACTGTAAATACTTTCAGGCATTATTGGCTGTATTTGATCCTGTTGCTGCGGCCAATTCATATTTGGTAAAATAATATGGTCTAAAAAAAATAACAATTTACATATTACATTATACAAAGTGTTATATGTAGGATTTATAGGAGAAATTATATTGCTGTAAAATAAATCAAGAAATTAAACTTTTAAAAAAAATATTTTATTACCTTGCGGTTGAATTATTCCATTTCTGTAGGGATTTTGAAGATCTGATGGAACATACATTCCTCTTTGATTTGGTAGACCATTGTACATTAAAGGGGAATTTGAATTTTGATTTGAAAAAGTTGCCATGTTATTTGACGGTATTTGTAAACCTGCTTTATGTCTAAAAATTTCGCTATTCGGTTCTGGAAAGAGAAAAGTTTTTAGAATTTATTAGAACTCTTGTTTTAGGAAAGCCTTTTCTTTTGAATAATTTAAATTACATTTTTTAGGATATTTGATTACTAACTAATGTAGTAAAATCATCTGGAAATCAATGCAGATAATCAAATACGAAGAGTTTTTAAATATTTTTATAAACTTTTTTAGAAAACTATTTAGTGATATAAACCGATATTAAATTTTGAGATGATAACTGTTATGAAAAAATATCTTATAGAATAAATAAGTTTGAATCGAATCTGAAACTGAAACATAGCAAACCCACAATTTTGAGATTTCATCATATGTTAAAATTTTTGACTAAATCAATTTGTTTCGTCTTTAAACGAACCAAAAATTGAAATAATTTTTATATATTTTTCTTAAATAACATATTTGTTCAGTGGTTTTAGAATATATTTTGGAAAAAGTTAAACTGACACGAGGCAAAACAAGATTTTAAATATTTCCAAGATTAAATGTTGAAGTTAATATTTCTTTGCATGGCTAGTTAAAAAAAAAAGAAAGATTGTTTTTCCAATTCTGATATTCAAACATTTTTTTTTTAAATAAGGTAAATATAAAAAAATAGGTGAATAATTAAGTGTTTAAAAAACTCAGATTATAACAAAAATTATTAGATTAACAAAATATAAAAATATTTTTTCAGTATCTCTCTGGCAAATAATTCGATCAAAACTATGGTAGAATATAAAATCAGAAATTTGATGCAAATTACAAGATAACAAAATGTTTTTTTTTAAAAAGTTACAAACTTTACAAGTTCATTGTAATTTAATAGAGTAATTTTAGGTTAAATGAATAAAATTTTATGATTTAAATTTTTGATAAAAAATAAACAGTTGTTAGACATTTTGTTTATTTGTTTGAACAATTAAGCCAACGGTGTAAAAGAAGCGTAGAATTAGAAATTATTTTATAATTTTAATGGAGCTCTAATTATTTTACCGCTAGGCGTTACATTTTGAATGTTAATTTTAATGTAATACAGTTAGTGATTACTGATTACCACACATAAAAAAATTAGGAAAACAAAAGATACTTAACCCTTCATATACTACATAATATAGAAATATCGAGAATTCTCGGAAGATTTATTTATTTTTGGGTCTACTATATATATACATATAAATTCTCAAACAAATTCAAACTTAACAACACTGCTAAACTATAAAATTATTAAATAATAAAATAATTTTAAAAATTAGATCGCAATTCACAATTGAAGTAGACCTAGAGTTTACAGGGGCTTAGTAATAAATTATTTATTGACGAGCTAATTCACCTGACTTCAGTATGTTATAGTGGCTACGTACTCATTAATTAATACATGCAGTCAAAATTAAATAATCTGGTGAAGCCTTAAGCATTATAAGATTTGCATTTGTCATTCAGTCGATTATCAATCTATTAAAAGAAATCTATATAACACTAATTTATATCATGTATGAATAGGAAAGATAATTTTGAAGATTAGATAATTAAACTTCTCTTTGATATAAAATCGAAGATTATGATATTTCTTTACTATGCCAATTCAATTTTCGGGATGAAATAGTTTTTGATTTTATAATAATTTATTGGGTTTTCAATAACTCTCTTTATACCCGTGCATATATATATGAACATCGGGTATATTAGATTTGCTCCTCCGTTTGTAACGCATCGATCTAGACGAGCTAGATATAGTGTCAAGGGTACGTATCGGCTCAGAATCGAAAAATTAGTCGATCTAGCTATGTGTGTCTGTCCGTCCGTCCGTCCGTCCGTCCGTGTGTCATCACGATAACTCAAAAACTAAAAGGGCTAGAGTCTTGAAATTCACACAAAGTCATTTTTAGACAATTTCTAGGTTCCCTATTGTTTTTGGTTAAAATCGGACCAAGGCTTCGGGGAGCTGCCATACAACTTTTTTGCACCAATATGAATTTCTTCAAAACTATTTATACTACGGGGATGAAAATTACACACGGTTAGTTTTATATTGACTCCGGCACTTATATGAAGTTTCAAAATGTTAGGGCCCCATTTTCGGGGGGCTGCCATACAACTTCCTTGCACCAATATGAATTTCTTCAAAACTAATTATACTACGCGGATGAAAATTACACACGGTTAGTTATATAATGAATCGAGCACTTATATGAAGTTTCAAAATGTTAGGGCCCCATTTATGGGGGGCTGCCATACAACTTCTTTGCACCAATATGAATTTCTTCAAAACTAATTATACTACGAGGCTGAAAACTACACACGGTTAGTTATATAATGAATCGAGCACTTATATGAAGTTTCAAAATGTTAGGGCCCCATTTTCGGAGGGCTGCCATACAAAGTTTTCGATTCAATAACTGTGAATCTAATAAAGCTACAAGGTTAAAATTAAAATTGGGCAGGTAAATTAATAGGGCAAGTTACTTGGCAAAGTTGGACATCACTCGGACCATCGGACTTTTAGGGTGGGCCAATTTTTTTTTTTTGTTTTTTTTTTCTTTGTTGTTTTTTTTTTTTTTATTTTTTTTTTTTTTTTTTAAGCTTAAGTTATGGGACAATGAATGAAAATTTTGTTTTTTGTTTTGTGACTTTTTTTTTTTGTTAATTTTTTTTTTTTTTTTTACGTCAAAATTATGGGGTAATGAGTTAAATGTATAAGAGAAGTAAATTACGGTTTATTTTATACACCATAGTGGGTATGCACGGGTATCTAAAAGTTGACAAGGGCAACTATAATCTTCCTCGTTTTTGTAAAATTTTTAAAAACTGCGTCTTACTCAAGTCCATTTGTTGTTCTGTTTGCATTTTTCGACCGGGCCATATCATTGCTCCACCTGTTATTGTATCTTCTCGATTTAAAATTGGTGATCCTTGTAAGATTTGTTGCTGTTGTTGTTGATACATTCCTGATTGTAATGATTGGATTCCTGATGCTGTCTCTGGAGATTTATGCATTGTTCGGTCATCAATTTGATTTGGAATGTTTGATGGAATTCTATTAAAATTTGAATTGAATTTTTGATTATCTGCATTAGTGTTGGGCAAATCGGAACACTTAAAATAATGAAAAAAAAATCCAAATATAATTTTTATTGTTTCAATTTTTAAAAAATTAAAATGAAAATTATTACTTCGGGTCCTTCATCACTTCCATCTTGACATTGTGGTATACCATTACAAGCATTATAAATTCCTATACATTCTCCAGAATGACATTGAAATTGAAATCTTCCACAAGTTGTTGTTTGTCCAATTGTTGATGCTAGAATTGGTATTTAAATGGATTAATAAAGTATGAACTAGGAAATAGAAATTATGTTTACTTTTAATTGTTGAAGAAACTGTGGCAGACGCTGATGCTGGCAGAGGTGTTATTGAAATTTTTTTCACTTGTTGTGTATCTAATTTAGCTTGTTTAAGATTTTTCAATTCTTGTTCTTGCTTTGATGGTACTGGAGGATTGATTATTGTATGTAATATTTGTGATGATGGTAAAGGAGCTGGTAATGGTGATTTCGTTGTTGTAGTTGTTGTTGGCGGTGTTATGTAACGTATTGGTGTTAATACTGCACTTGTAAAGTTACCATGTTTGGTGAACTAAAATATATTTTTTATTTAAAAAAAGGCTTTTGATTGTGTAGATTTTATTTAAAATATTACCTTGCAACGAAAGTTTTCAGGTCGACCACATTCAAATAAGTAGCAATATTCTTCAGACTAAAAATTGAATTAAAAAATAATTAAAATTAAAGTAGTTAGAATACTTTGACAAATATTTGTAATATATATAAACAAAGGAAAATTTGTTTTAATTGTGGTAAATTTTACACAAGTGAACCATTAAAATAACTATTTTATTTACTCTTTCATTTCAAATGATGGAACAAGTTAAATGGGAAAATCATAGCAGAAAATTAAACTTAAAAATTAAATTTATCCAAAAAACGTGTTTTTTTTTTAAAAATAGCGTTTATATAAAATAGTACTTTTATTGTAGTTTTAAAATAATCTTCAAGCTGAAGAGATAGTTCAAAACAGCCCTACCTATATATAAAATCGAATGTTTGTTTTTTTGTATGCTTGTATGTTTGTAACGTATAGACTCCTAAACTGCTCAGCCGATTATCTTGAAATCTTTCATATATAGGGATTTGGGTGAAGAAAGAATTTCTGGGCTAACAACCTTACTGTAACGGACCGCAAAGTTGAGGATGTGTGGTGCAAGTTTTTAAACTTTTTTGTTCTATAAAAATATTTTGACCAGCTTCGAATTTTTTATACGTGCTACTCTTTGAGTTGATTCTATTAACAGACTTGGAATTTGTTAACCCATATTGGCACAACGAAGTACAATTTTGACTCAAAAGAAAGTCTCAAAAAATATTTTCCGAGTTTCGTTAACCTATTGCGGCATTATTTACCATGTGTAATTTTTGCTATAATTTTTTTCAATAACATCAAACTTCAATTAAAAACCCGTTGAGCAGCAACCTGTCAATCTGTTTTTATAACTAGAAGCTAAAAAAATATCAAAATATTTAAAAACTTGTTTCCAAAATGAAATAAATAATCTAAAAACTTTGTTTCAGATCCGCTAGTTACTCTCTCCTAGATTTGGATACCGTCATGGACACAATTTGAAGTTAATAACCCAAAACGAACCATTTTGAATTTTTACATATTATAATAATAAAAAATATGAATTATATAAAGATATAAAGCACATCTGACCGAATGCTCAGTGGTAAAGTAGCGGCTTTTCAATCGAATAGTCTCAGGTTCAAATCCTGGTCAGATCATATACAGGAAAAAAATATACTGTACATTAAAATAATTTAAGAAGAACTTCAAATGTCAAATAGGTAAAGGATTAATGTTATCAGGTAATACTACTTACTATTGCCTGTTACTACAAATAAAAAAATAAATTTAAAGCGTTTTTACTAAATAAATGTAAATTTTTTTGGCAAACGAACAACCACCTGTATCAAATATTCAGCCGTTACTCAAATTAGGAAATATATTTACAATTAGATTTAAGGTTCGAACTCTTTCAATGAAATTTAATAGCAATATTCTAAATGGATTATAGAATATGGAGTTTATATATATATATATATATATATATAAATACAAAATATTTAAAAAAAAACTATAATTTACCTTTTCTTCAAAAACATATACATCACAAAATTCGGTTTCACAGCATAAACGACGACATTCATCAGCAGTTTCAAGTGCAATTCCTTGTAAATATTTTCCACCAATAGCTAATGATTCTTCAGTTCTAATAATCATATTTCTATGAATATCAAATTGTCCTACAAATATTCAAAATAGAAAAATCAATATGTAAAGTATATATTTGTTGCTGTTGTTGTTATTGTTGTTGCTGTTGTTGTCGTTGTACAATTTTTTTTTAATTATATAATCATTTTAATAAAATTATTATTATACAAATTTGATTTACACACACATCAAATAAAACTTATCTAAATTAAATAAAATTTTAATAAAAATCACCTAAACATGATTCTAAATCCATTCGTTTTGAAATGCTATGACTATCATTATTTTCTCCATTAACTAAATTTATATTTAAAAAATTTCCATGTAATATAGTAAATATTAAAATAATATATTTATTAAATTTAATTTTTATTTTTGGTATTAATTGAAACATTTTTTTTTTTTTTTTTTGATTTTTTTTTATTCTAAATTTTCCAAAAAAAAAATTGAATTTTTAATATGAGTTCATCAATTCCATTAAAAAATGAAATAAAATGTAAATTCACTTTAATTTCTTTTAAATCTTTTAATAATTTTTTATATACAAAATATAACACTTTAAAATAATGTTTGTGGAAAATTCAATACCAGTTTTATTTTTTAATAATAAAATCTCTAGAAATTTTCGAACAAACTGAAAATGATGAAACTGATTTTTTTTTTTCATTAATGTCCTGCCTGGCTATAAAAGAAAAAAATTGAGCGAAAAATGGAGAATGAAAACACTTCAATACCATTGAAAATATATATACTCGTATTATAAATATTTTGTATGTATTTGTTAAATAATAATTTTTTTCAGATGGAAATAAAACAGGTGTAATGAAATAAGACCTAATACAATTTATTTTTAATTATAGAATAATGATATTGGAATAAATCCGAATTGGGCTTAAATGTCTAATGGGGTTCCAGACTTAGAATTTTGTGTGTCAGAAATAGCTTTAAGAAACGAACTTATGTAAATATGTCTTAATTATGTCTTAAATATAAAGCTTTTCCGGAGTATGAAAATGCATTTGGCAACTGACCGAAAGCGTAGTGGTTAAGACGCCGATCTTTCATATTGAATGTCGCGGATTCAAACCTCGGTCATATCATATGTAATAAAAAGAAATAGCGTAAAATTGTATAATTATATCGTAAATTATAAAATAACTCTTGTGTAAAATGTCGCAAACCAATTAGCATTTATGTATTCATAATCTTATACAATAGCTTTTGCTTTAGTCGAGTAAGCATCGGCCTAGTCAATATAACGATTAAGCCTAGTCTGAAGCCTAGAAACTGAAGCCTAGTCTAAATAGACTTGGTAAATGAACTCCTTAAGGAAGTGGAAAAAGGAAAAACAATGTATTTATTTATATATTAATATAAATAAATAGGGAAATTCCCAATTAGAATGGATTTTATAGCTGGATTCAAAATTTATTTTTAAATCCTTCAGAAAATTCTTAACACGGGTTGTTGATAAAATCCAGAAAGTAAAAATCTAAAAAATAGAAAATTCAGAAAAACAAAAGGCAGAATTAATAAAATCTAGAAAATCCCCAAAAGAATTCAGTTTTTAGAAATTTAGTCTTTTCTCATATGTCTCTTTGATGGACTTGTTAATCCTGAATGTTATCAAGCTTTTTTTAATTTACCACTCCGGTGTCAAATTCAAAACAAACGCCAAATTATATTAGATATAAAAAAAAAAATTTATATTAATGGATTTTATTTCCTTTTTTCAGAAAATTTGGATTAGACCTCGATTAAACCTACCATATCCCATTTATAATAAGTTCTAACACTTATAAATTTTATTCGAATTTAAATTAATTTCTATTAGCATAGAGTAAATGTAATAAAGAATCTATACATAGGTACAAAAAAAAGTATGCGTACTTTTATGTGTATGCTTTGCTATTAAAAATATGCTAACACAGTCACACCAATGACCAAGTTCCCAGCTATTATTATAATAATAAAAACACTAATACACTCTTCCAAGTACCCTCTGGGTTCTTCAGAATTGAATAAAATTGCTTAAGATTTTTGTTCTACGTGAATACTCTATATTATATTTACTCTATGCTATTAGCTTTATTTCTTTAGGTCTTATTTTACCCCGCTTAATATTTCTATACTAAATTGAATACAGTTATAAAAGGTGGCACATAACGGTTTATATTACGCATTTCTTTTTTTTTTGTTCTGAATTTTTTTTAAGAGAGCGGATAGGAGATTTGAAGTGCAATCTTAGATATATTATCAAGTGGTTTAATAGAAAATAAAAAAGTATAAACAAAAGCAACATAGTTCAGAAAATAGTTATTTTATGTTTACATGGATATATATATTTATATATGTACAAATATTTGGTAGTTTTACACTGAGAAAAAAAAGGAAATAGATTCATTTAGAAACTGTTAGAAATTGTTGAAAAAGTAGTAAAAATAGTAGCTATTATATACATTACACATTTTTAAAGGTTAATATTAGCTTTTTAGAATTGAATCTATCTACAGCTATACTTATAATAGTAAATGGCTTAATTAGTATGGTTCTATTAGAAAATTTTAATTGTACTCACAGCCATCTGGGACTAAGTCTTTTTCAAGAGTCTCTGGGACAAAATATCTTCAACTTCAAATAATTAATATACATACAAGAAGCCAACATTTTATTGTATCTACAAAATATTTAATTAAATTTGAAAAATTATCAAAGTAAATAATTATTTATATAAAATTTTAGATCTTTTCAGTTTTTGAATTTTTTTTTTAATATTTTTTTAAATATATAAAATACCAAAATATAAAATGACAAAAGGAACAGTCAAAATGCCTAAAGTTATGCAATTTTTTGTAAACAATATTGTCTGTTCAATGTTTTGCTTGCACAATTGTGTAAATATACAATTTTTTACATTATTTACTTAATACTTGTATTTTATATAAATATATTTTCAGTAGATAAACTATATACATATATACCTATAAATATTTTTTCTACTGTCATAAAAAAAAATAAAAAAAAAACAGCCAAAGCACAATCATTACGTACAAAAGCACGTTCTACAGTTTTGCAAAATAATTGAATTTTTTTTTTTATTTATTTTCTATTTTTATTTTCAATGTTCATGCGCTGAACTTTGAAAAATTTTTTTTTTTTTTTTTTTTTTGCTCATAATAAAGGAAAACAAAGAAAATTGTATACAAGTTTACCTTCATAAATCATATGGTGATAGAAAAGGATAACCGGATATCGTATTTTTTTGTATAACATAGATATACATAACATAGATAAGTTGCAATGTATATGTGTATAGAAAAAAGTTGCTCAGCATAAACTATAAAAATTATACTATAGGTAAAAGGGCGAAATGGAGAGGGGAGGGGGTGGATAAATTTGTAATATATAATATGTATACAAAAAAAAAAGAAACAAAATAATACTGAAATTGAAACAAAAGAATATTAAAAAAAATGTAATGAGATAAAACAATTTTCTAAGAGTAAAATTTTGTAATTTAGCCCATAACAATTTGAATTGTGGAGGTGACTATAAAAATGTTTATTTGTGTGCACAGCTCTTTGAAAATAAATTTTGTTGTAGGAATTTTATTACACCCTCAACAAAAAGAAAGAACTGTTTCGTTTTTTTTTTTATAATTTAAATATAAAAAAACATTTAAAAAATTTGAATCCTTTTTTATATGCTGTCTTTAGAATCCTGTTTTTTTTATATTCAGTTAGTTGTTGTTGTATTAGTATATATATACAATATTGTCACGTGCGGTTGTCTTCATGTATATACAAGTTTAAATTTTCTGGAAAAGGAAAAATTTAATACATACTTATATACATAATGTATTTTAATATATAACAGTGGTATACCTATATATTTAAATATATAAGAAAATTCATTTTCATATCAAAATTTTGAATTTTTAGAATCAGTACAACGAAACCGAGTGTGGTATTAAAATCTGAATTCGCCTCGACGCGGATAATTTGAAATAAAAAAATTAAAAAATTTTTTAGTTTTTGATTTTTTTTTTTTGTGAGGAGACATCAGACAAGGATAATTTTAAGACAAAGGAGTATATATATAGTTTACAAACAATAGTAATTTTTGATAGTAAATAAATCACTTAAGAAAAATCTTCTATGTTTTAAATAAAAACTGAGATAAATTAAATTTTAAAAAAATACTATATTTAAAGGATCTGTTTTTTTGGTTTTACTTGAAATTGTTTTGTTCAAACAAAGAAAGGTAAATTTATTAAAGATATTAACTAATATATTAAAATAAATATTGTATATATATTATATAAAAGATACATTTTTAGTGAATGTTTGAATAATAAAATTTGTCTGGAGCATTTTTTTAAAGTATCATTTTTATGGACTTTAAAGCGGTTGAAAAAACCTTTAAAATAAATTTTTACCACATATTTAAATTGCATTTTGCCATTTTTTTGTTGTTTTTCTTATTTTTTTTTTATTTTTTTATTTTTATTTTTTTTGAAAGTAGAAAAAAAGTTTTTTTATTTTTATTTTTAGAAAATAATAATTTTTGTTTTACCTTTACTTTAATCCTTTTGTACATATTATAAATTGTAATATATATATATATATATATATATATACTTTGTTGTATTTCTATATGTATATATATATATATGTAACTACATATATAATAAGTATATATATATTTGATTCTTATTTTGTATTTTAAATATTATTTTGCATATTCAATGTCTGGAGCATGATATTTCTTTTCATCTTTAAATTAGAGTGACCATTTACTGGTTTTTTTTTTTTATTTAAAAATGTTTAGTTCCAAACTGTTTTGGCATGACATTCACTATATATTTCAGATAAGTTTTTTAAGTTATCTAGTGAAATATAGAATTATATTTATTAAAAACTTAATAAAGAATCAAATATTTAAATTTCATATTAATTTGCTAAGTATTTTATTTCAGTATTCTTAATTAAAGGTGGCATGTATGTTTTTTTACTTTAAATGAAGCAATTTTATATTTAAGTATGGAATATTTGATTTTTTGTGACAAAATTTTGAACTTTATCTTAATTTATATTTTTTTTCTATTCTTATATTTTAATCTTTCTAAAAGACTATTTATACTGGAATTTAGAAATTATTCATATATGTATGAATTCACTTTTGATGTGATGTGATATTAAAATGCCCTAGTTGTTAAATCAAATATATTACAATTTTCATATCATATTGCTATTAATTTATTTTTAAATTTTCCTGTATTTCGGGACCCATTAGTTGGATAAAAATCAATATACATATTAAAAAAAAATTAAAAAAGAAAAGAATAAAACTATGAACAATTTGATTTAAAAAGGGAACAGCTTTTTCGATTAAAAAATTTGAACTCTTTCGATTTGAAAATTTAGACTTATTTGATTTGAAAATCGGTGCTCCTAATATGAAAAAAGTATATTATATAATTGTATGACAATCTTATTTCAACATCTAATTTTCACTTAAAATTTATATATAAATTAAATTAAGTATAATGTAATCGTTTAGAAAAAGTATTCCTTTGTTCAAAAAAGACTTAAAACTTAATATTAATAAAGCAAGAATAACATTTACACCTAAATTTAAGTTTTTTTTTCACTTAAAGTTAAAATTTCTTCATTTGAAGTAAAAATAATAATATTATACAATTTAAACTCCTTGGCCTTTTTTTGGTTTTTACAAAGGAAATATAAAAATTTTATGGACAGATGTATTCCTAAAAAAAAAATTGGAACAAATGGTCAATCTAATTTACAGTACACGCAATATAATTTAAAAATTAAAGAGAAAAAATCCTAAATGTATGCTTAAATTATTTAACATATGGGGGACGCTATGTTATAAGGACTGTAATTTGCGTAACTTATTTTTTTTTTCGAATTTATACATACATTACATAAATAATATATAAATAATATACGTGTGTACTGTATAGTGAGGGGGTTTTTTTTTTTAATAACAAATTTATATTTGTTATAAAATTACTACAGAGGTTCTGGTATATTTAAATATAAAATTTAAAAATTGTTTAGGTACAAAAAGGGCCAAGTTCAATTAAATTTATTTTTTTTTTATTTTGTTTTTTTTTTGCGCAAAGTGAAAATTATTCAATTTTTTTTTAGCATTTGTTGATAAAATTTTGTGTAAAGTATATACAGTCCTGGATATATATAGATGTTATAATTCGATTTTATTTTGCACGTACATAACATTGTGTTGGGAATTTATTTAGGTTTTGTTTGTGAAAGTTTTGTTTTTTAATTTACTTACTCATTTTAAATTTGATTTTTATCATTAAATTTTCTGCAGGGTTTTGCTACCAGCAAAGCTTTCAAATGCGATAATTTACAGATTTTAGATTGTGGTCAAATGTTAAAAGGTTCAAGTATCTTATATATCGAACCCAGAGTTTAAATTAAGAATCAAGGCTTGTATTTAAAATTAGTAAATTTAAATTTCCATCAGATAAATTTTTTTTCAAATACAAGGTTCTTACCCACTCTTTCAGTTCAACAAGGACTAAACATGGAATTGAATTTATTTAAACTCATATAGACTTTATATAGTTCTCATATAAATATATACTTTAATTTAATTTTTTTTTTTTCTAAATTTTTAAATTTTATACTTATGAAGGCTTATAAATAATAAGTACTTAAATAGTTTTTATTTAATTAATATGCATTAATGCAATAAACTTGTTTTTCAAATCAAAGTACAATAACGTTCACAATGTTTACAAACTTTTATTTAAAAAAAATTAATACTTGTATGTTCGTATGTTATATGTTTATAAAAAAGTTTAGTGCAGCAGTCTGAAAGGAATGAGTTCACATATTTTACAGATATATGTATATTGTATATGCTTAAAAAAATTTTAAATACTTTCAAGTGTTTTGATATAAAATGTGCTGAGTATTTTATTTTGCAAAAAGGATTGTTGCAGGATTTGAAGAGGTTTTGCTTATAATTTTAGTATGTACTTTTGTAATATTTTGCAATATATTCTATTTATTATATATATTCATGTTGATATATGTAGTTGTTGTAATTCATAAGAATATTATGAATGTCTGTAACATAACAAATGAATAACAAGCTTACATGGAGAGTAGTTACATAGATAGTATAGTTTTAGTAAACTGTTTAGGCACTAAGAAGAATTAGTTCCGTTTATAATGTGATTTGTCTCACTAATATCACTTCTTCAGATTGTTAGAATAGTGGGAAAAACACTCAAACTATTTGCGCAATATATTGGTTGAGGAGTAAAAATGGAAAAGAGATTAAAAGAGTTATTTAATTTAGAGTTATTTAATGAACTATTGCATGGAAGAACAGTTTAAAAGAAATAAATTGACTTTTCCATTAAATTTTTTTTAAATCGTAAGAATTGGGAAACCCATATCTTATGCATTTTATAAAACTAAAAGATATATTGTGCTAGACAATTATAGTGGTACGTTTATAAATGGGACTGAAATGCTAAACGTGTATTGCACAGGAAACGTAAGATTTTTTGCTATAATACTTTTTATTTCATCCGAGGAATTGTCTAGTAGATATTTGTACAATAAACACTTACGGAAAAAAAAATTGCAAAAAGAAAAAATTGCGAACTTTAATTCGTTAAAAAAGATTCCAAATGTTCCAAAAACCTGAAAACAAAATTCCAAACCAAAAATCCTGAAAAGCAAAAATCAAAAAAAAAAGTTAAGAAGAATTTCAGGGGTGGATACAAAATCATGGTTCCAATAACTTGTTAAGTGGGTGTTGGGGGCAGCAGCCTCCATTATTTTAAATGCTTTGTTGTTAACTTATTATTTATGAAAAAACGTTAGGAAGGATTTCAGTGTTGGATACAAAATCAGGAATGTTGCTTTTTCCAGAGTATTTATATTTGCCTTTTACTAAATATGTATATGTATATTTAAATAGAAGTTTTTTTTGGAACTTCGAACCCAAACTGAATAAGGTTTCATAATTCGGGATTTTGATATTTTCGGGATTTTTTTTTCAAGATTTTAAATCATTCGAGATTTTTTTTTTCGGGATTTTTTTATTCATGATTTTTTTTTTCAGAAAAGTGTCATAGACCCTAAATATGAAAATTGTTGAGTCGTTGCTTTGTGTATATACGGTTTTATATATTTGAAGTAGTGTTTCAAAAGAATTACTGTAGATATAGTAGATATAGACTCAAGTGTTTGGATCGGATCAGAATCGAAAAATAAATCGATTTAGCTATGTATATCCGTCCGTCCATCCGCAAGATAACTCAAAAAATAAAGGAACTAGGATTTTGAAATTTTCTCAAATTCGTTTTTATGCAATAGCTGTCAAAGCAATTTAAATCCAGCCATTTTGGTCAACGGGTTCGAGTACCTGTCATATAATAAAAATTTATACTTCTTATTTTATATGAGCATTACTCTATGCCTATTGAAGCTGGGTGTCTGAAATTTTTCCAAAAATAGTTTAGTGTAATGGCCAAAGTTACTGCAAAATTTGGTTGGTCAACTGCAGAGGGTTCGAGTAGCTGCCATACAACTCTTTCTTTTATATGTGCATTACACTACACCTAATAAAGCTGAATGTTTGAAATTTTGACAAAAGTAATTAACCAGATGATATAATGTTTATATTTCGGTCATACGAGTGTCCCAGAGTTGACACAGTCTACTCTACTACACTCTTCCTCGTTATACCCGTATGACTATATAGTCAAAGGGTATAATAAATTTGCCATTATTATACCCGTATGACTATATAGTCAAAGGGTATAATAAATTTGCCATTACGTTTGTGACGCAGAGAAGGAGGGGGGGTATATATAGACTCAAGTGTATGGATCGGATCAGAATCGAAAAATAAATCGATTTAGCTATGTATGTCCGTCCGTCCGTCTGTCCGACTGTCCGTCTGTCCGTCCGTCCGCACGATAACTCAAAAACTAAAGGAGCTAGAATCTTGAAATTTTCGCAAATTCATTTTTTTGCAATAGCCGTCATCGCTATTTAAATCCAGCCATTTTGGTCTATGGGTTCGGGTAGCTGCCATACAACTTCTTTTTTTATATGAGTATTTCTCTGTACCTATTACAGCTGCGTGTCTGAAATTTTGCCAAAAGTAGTTTAGTTTTATGGCCAAAGTTTCTGCAAAATTTGGTTGGTCTCCTGTAGTGGGTTCGTGTAGCTGCCATACAACTTCCTACTTTATATAAGCATTACTCTCCACCTAATGAAGCTGGGTGTCTGAAATTTTGCCAAAAATAGTTTAGTGTATTGGCCAAGGTTACAGCAAAATTTGGTTGGTCTATTGCAGAGGGTTCGAGTAGCTGCCATACAACTCCTTCTTTTATATGAGTATTCCACTAAACTTAATAAAGTATGTTTAAAATTTTGCAAAAAGTAATTAACCGGATGATATAATGTATATGTTATGGTCATACGGGTATCCCAGAGTTTACACAGTCTACTCTACTACACTCTTCCTCGTTTTTTAGTTAATTATAAGTATTTATTAAACAAAATTAATTTATTATCGGTATATCAATTTTAAAATATTTATTACTTAAATTAATTTTCATATCAAAACTGGTCGGTTGATATTTATCAATAGAGTAAAATTATTTTGAAATTCAAAACGATTTTTTCAAATAATTAAAATTAAACGTTTTTCTTATTAATATCTGTGGGGGTGATTATTTTCTATATGGCCTGGCCGTTATGGTAACTTGAAAATTTACTTATTAATTGAATAAACTTTTGCTTTTCCAATTATGCAAAGTTGCGTTTCGTTCCTTTAAATCAAGACAATGTTAAGATCTTATATAAATTTTGCTAAATTTTTAATTGATTAAGATATAATTTTTTGCAAAATTAATAAACCCTACAAAAGCCACGTCATATTTTGTTTTACTCCTACTTCTCCTAATATTAATTAATTACTTTTATAATAATTCCAAATATGAAGTAAAAATAATACACGTGTAACAAAAATTTGTATATATTTAATTTCTATTCTTATTATTTTCTTAATAAACAATTATTAAAGTATCCATTTACATATTATTTATAAAAATTTTTATTTTTGTTTATATTAAAATAATGTGTTGTTATTTTTAACAAAATATATTATTATATTGTAGGTTCAATTTTCTACAAATTTCCTTGTATTCCTCCCTATGTTATTATACATGGATGCCCAAGTAATAATAGATCACTTAGGAAGAAATATAAAAATAAAATTTTTCCTATTTTATAATGTATATAATGTAAAAGAATACATGATTTTAATAGCTGGAAGTTATAGTGTAGGTTTCATTTTAATATCATAAGTATGGGAAATATTAAATAAAATAATTGATAATAAAAACATAAATATTCTTCAAGACAAAAGCATATTGTTTTATAAAAGATACTTTCAAAAAAAAAGTTGATGCTCCCATACAAAATACATAATTAAGTTATTATGACTTTTGATTTTCAAAGATGTATTATATAAAACAATTTTTCAAGTTTATAATACATATTATATTTAAATCTAAAATTTTATAAAATTTTAAAATTTTATTTATTAATTTTTATTTATTTATGAAAGTCTATGCGGCTTTGCTGATACGTGACAGGTTACAACTTAATTATATGTATAGCAATGCATTTGAGTTTGACGATATCATGTTGGTTGTAAATCGTCGTCAAAATCGTCAAATAATTTTGTATACAATCACAATTAGTTTTTATATGTAAATAGGTATACCATTTTGTTGGAAAGAATGCAAATAACGATCTTATTCTTTTTCTGATCTGAGTAGATTCAGAGGTATAACCGCTTCTTTTTGGTTTATTCGGAACAAATAATCTGTTTCGACTTCAAAAAAATAGACGTAAACAATATGTAATTTAAATAAAATGTTGTAAAGTAGGTACTTGATAATTTGAGCTCCAATAAAGATTGCTCTGAGCATGGTTTCTCTCAAAAACTGATTTTTTAAAGAATTTTATGCTGCATTTATTGAAGATGTACCTAGTTAAATTTATTTCAGCATGAATGCATATAGATTACAGACAGAAAAAAAACAATAGGTACGATACTACAATTTAACACAATGAAAGCGGTTGTACAATATGTCAGAAAGTAGCAATTGTGTCTTATTTTAGCTTCGAGAAAAATAAGTTTACCAAAAAAAAAAATTTAAAATTATTAAATTTAAAGTATTTTCAAGTAAAATGGCTAAGTTGTAATCACAAGTATGGTTTCTAAGGCCCAATCCTCAAAACAAAAGTCTGCATTTATATTTTTTGTCCTTAATCCTCTTGGGAGCGTAAGAACCCCACTATAGATATTTCCATCGAACTCTTTTAGGTGCTATTGTTTTTGCACTCTTCCAGGTTATACCTATTGAATTAAGCACCATAATTTTGTTTTGTGGCAGGTGCTACTTGTGGGATTCATTAACGGGCCATTCTCGGTGCGTATCAAGATTCATATATCTATTCGTGATATGTTCTAGGCCAGAATATCCTATATAGAAAGTAGTCTGCAGTTTTTAGTACTCGAAGCTAGTCAGGTCACACTACCATATATTAAAAGCGCCAGGGAAATCTTCATCTTTGCGTTTCTGATATTTTGTGAGTTTTTCCATACAGGTTGCAATCTGCTAAACGTTGTTCAAGCTTTTTTGAGTCGAATATCCAAGTCTTCTTCATCACTACTGGTTGATATAATGCTGCCAAGGTAGCAGAAGTTATTGACATACTCAATTGTTTAACCGTTTATTTATTGTATAGGTATTGGTATTACGGCGGTATTGATTTTCATCGCTTGGGTCTTATTAATATTGAATTCTAATACAACATTGTTTGAAATATTTTGTATATGCTCTAATTTACTCCGCATATCGCTAAATTTGTGCGAGAGAATGCATGGGTCATCTGCGTAGTCTAGGTCTTCAAATTGTTGAAGTACGGACCAAGTTATTCCTCTCTTTCACGAATAGACCTCTTTTATTAAATCATCCAGGACTATTGTGAATAGTAAGAGTGGAAGTAGACAGTCTTGTTTCACTCCTACATTTGATTGGAATGTATATTTGACATTTGTATTAAAGATTTAATTGTAAAATCATTTCCAGATACCTTCACCTTAGCATTTCATAAATTCAACAAGAAATTTTAAAAGCTGTTGGTATTTTTAAAAAGATATTTTTAGTTTGTACACAATTTTCTTGAATTGGTTGTAAAGTAGGATTTTGTAAAATAAAATTATATGAACTGCCCTGTACCCAAAAGATATGTTTTATGTTATTGTTGACATTTGATTATTATTACATATTTATTTTATTATTATAAATGATACATAATGAATAATATATATATACATACAAATATAACACTTGTTTTTTTTTTAATATGTTTATTATTTTAAAATAAATTTAGTTAAAAATAAAAAAATAAAAAAAAATAATTCCAAAAATTATATTATAATTGAATAGTCTTAAATATTTCAAATTACATTGTGTTGTACCTATACTTAGTATGGTATACAGCCTGAGCCATGTAATCAAAAAATTCCATTTCTCACATTATTATTCTTTTTTTGTTTTTTTTTTTTGAAAAGTAATATAATAAAATTAATTTAATAAGATTAAATTTTTAATGGAATAAAATGTTTCTGTTGTTATGAATAATTTTTTTACATTAAATAAATAAAATCGGTTGAAAATATGGGAAGATTTTCCGCATTTTAAGTAAAATATTTTGTTTGTTAATAAATTATTATTTCTTAAAAGTTAAGAGATTGTTTTAAACTTTAACTTACAAAAATATAATAGAATTAAATTTAAAATAATATTTAATATTTGTTTTAGAAAATTTGGTTTTCATAGCATCTCTAATTCTTTTTACGCATTACGCACTTGATGAATTGTATTAAAATGCTGTCAGAGTTCAAATGTCAAAATTGTTTTTATTCTCTTTTTTTGTTTTTTTTTTTGGTTCTTGCAAATTGTTTCAAAAGATAATAACCATAGGTTATACCATAAGTATCTACTGGAACAAGAGAGAATGTACTGAAAGTAATAGTCCTAACATTTTTCTTAATATATGTAATTCTTTGGTTGAATATTAAGATTATGTTATAAAGGGCTTCGAAAAAATATCACATATATTATTAACTGAGGCAGTTGGAGTTAGAACCCGATATATAATTGCCTTAGTATAGTAACCGCCTTAGTACAATAGGCGGTGGTGTTAAAATATTGAAAAATCCATGCCTTTGTTTTGTATAAATATGACTAAAAACAAGGAGTGTAGTAGAGTAGACTGTGTCAACCCTGAGATACCCGTATGACCGTTATATAAACATTATATTATTATTATTATTATAAACATTAATTACTTTTGGCGAAATTTCAAATATACCAGTTTTATTAGGTATAGAGTAATGCTCATATAAAATAAGAAGTTGTATGGCAGCTACCCTAACTCGCTGCAGCAAAATTGGCAAAATTTCAGACACGCATTTGTAATAGGTACATAATAAAGCCTCCCCCCACCCCCCTACTTCTCGCGTCACGAACGAAATGACAAATTTATTTTTATTATACCGTTTGACCTACAGTCGTGTATAATAAAATAATTGAAACTCTTATATTATCCAAATTATATGATAAAATGAAAATAGTATCTGTGAGTTCTAAGTTTTTTTTTTATTATTGATGTTTAGAATATCAAATATTGTTGTTGCTTTTTTATAAATTAATTACAAAAGATAGCTGATGATTGCTTAATCAGATAGCAAATCAAATATATACTTCAATCAAGTTCAAGTTTGCTTGATTCGGCCCTTAAATAACTGTAGCAAAATCTTAATAAAAATTATTTGAGAAGTTTTAGAATTCTGACAATATCTTCTTTTAATATTTGGTTTCTTATGGGTTACTATCGCATGCTTCTATTTCTTTTGACTGTATTTCATTTGCCTGTATTTTCATTTGCCTGCATTTTCATTTGCATGTATTTTCATTTTTCTGTTTTTTGCAGACTTATTTTGACATTCATTAACATTAGCTAAGGCTAAATTAATTTAATTGATTAATTGAAAAATAAATCTTTTAATAAATTTAGTGGCAACATTTATAAGTCATCATCAGTTCCGAACATTAATTATATGTACAATTTATATTAATTACATCATACACAAATAGATACATACTCAATTTTAAAAAATAAATCACTTCAGAGAAGTAAAATAAAAATACATTACAAATAGGGTAGAGAATAAATGTATAAAAATAAAATTATTATTATAATATGAATATTATGATTTTGAATCCAACTCTAAAATCTCACCTTAGTCATATACATAAGTCATATATACATATACATAAATATTCTGAAAAAAGCGTACAGCCCTGTTTTACAATCCAACTCTCAAAATCTCTACTAATTTAACACAAATATTTTAAATAACCAGCAATTCAGATAATAAATATAAAGCATATTAACCATATTTTTGAATTAAACTTCAAAATTTCTGTGTTTGTCAGATATGGGAGTAGTGCATTGAATTATCAATTAAAATAATAAGGCCTTTGCTAATATTAGTGAAAGTCAAAATAATTCTGTAAAATAGAAGCAAATGAAATACAGGCAATTTCCAAGAAATATAGGCAAATGATACTACGGACAAATGAAATACAGGCATAAGATACGCTCCAGTTTCTAATTTTTGACTTGATATATGCTGCCCGTTGGATTAGATTGGAAATCAAATAGACTTGTAAAGTTTTTAAGATGGATTTTATTATCATCCGTTACAAAAATTTAAATTGTTTTTTTTGGAGATACTTGGCTACATTTTATTTATGAAGTGTAAGACACTATTTCACAAACTGAATTTATTCTTTTTATGTTCAATCATATTTTATTTAGATTATAAATCATATATAAAAAAATTACCTTATACCATAACTTCTTCAAAGATCATGAAAATGAAGTGTTTTATCCTAAAATAATCGTTTACTCATTAAGGTATCAACAAAATTATAACTGTACCTATTTAACAATATTAAATACGAGTAAATAACTCCCCAATTTCATTCGCGTGTTTTATTATTTAAGGTAAAAAAGACACATGTTTTAATTTATCTGCTTTCATACACGTTGATAATAATGTTTATATAGTTTCCCTTCATTAACTTATTATAATCATTAACTTGTAATGTCTTTATCATTTTTAGTTTTGTGAAAACTAGAAAAAAAATTTAATTTAAAGTAAAAGAGAAAAATATTATTTTTAAAATATAATCTGAAATTATAGTGTTTTGTAATATTTTAGTCCGGAAATTTTTAAATTTTTAAATAACATGTTTATAAACATATCAAGAAAGGTAAAACGAATATAAAAATTATTCCAGCCAACTATAAGATATTTGTTTATATTTTCTTGTCTTCGAACAAACGGGAAATACAAAGTTCTATCACAAAACATATGTCAAATGCTAAGTCCTGTTTACAACAATTTATATTATAATGTTTGGATTATACAAGAATTTTAATTTACTTGTATCGTACTAGAAGAACTTTTGGAAGGTTGCATCAGATTTTTATAATAATATACCACACTTTTTCATAAGTAATTCATTTAAATTTTTCTAGCAATAATCAAACCAAACCGTACCAATAGTTATTGGTTTTAATACAGTTAACTCTAGTATTACGGAGCAACACAAATCCAAAATTTAAAAGAACTCGGAAGAACCATTTTTTAATTAGGAAAAATTTTTTTAAAAGCTTTTTCCGCAATTAATTGATGGATCGTACAATTTTGTCTCAGAATGAATTTTTATTGTATGTGTACAATTTAATTAAATTTAAGAAGAATATTAAAATTTTCTTTACAACTTTCCCAATTCTCATCCCCAAAACGAAAGTGTACATTTAAATCAAAGGACCTTTTCTAAAATTGGTTTTTAAAAGGGTGTAGTTCTGGTCTTGCAACGGGTACCTTTCGAGCTTTTCATTCATTCCCGTTTTCAAAATTTTAGGTCCAATAACTCCAACCAATTAGTCATGGGTTAATAATCTGAAAATAAAGACTTGATGGAATGAAAAAAGGCCAAAATTGGTATTTCTGTGAAATTTGATATGATTTTTAAAATATAAAGTGTTTAAATCAAAACTATATATTATAAGTAATGGACTAGTGTTTTAATCTTATTATAAATACCACTAGGTTATTGCTAACTTCTAGGATAAGAGCATTTAAACAAATAAGCATATTATTACGAATATAGTGTGTAGTTAAATTTGGAATAATTTCCTTGAAACTACAGTATAACATTACACTTTAGAGTTATGCTATTATTAGATAATTTATAAAAGTTTGATCATCCAAGAAAATCCCACATTGTAGTTTTAAAATAAACTAGTTGGGGTTATTATGCAGGTTGGGACGATGGACCAGGATTTTAACTTGGTATGCGGACTTGTTAACAAACCATACCACACATTTATCCATCCTATCTTCGAACCCTCATATTTTTCTGTTCTGAAAACTATGTTAAATGTCAAAAGCATCTGACAATTTTGAATTTTAATTTTTAACATTTTTTATTTAAATCTATAGTTCTGAATATTTAATTTTTTTTTAGTCTAAAATTATGATGTTTAATATATTTTTCAACTTGTCAAACACGATACACATCAAAATGGAAATCAAACTCCGCCCAAGTTTTTGATTTTTTTCCCATCAACTTTTCAACTTTCAACTTTCAAAACTTAAACCAAGATTCATGTTACTCGTCTATATCTTTCTGGAAATATTTTTTTTTTAATTTTTCTTAAAAATAACGGGGCATTGTATGAGAAAGTTGTTGTGAACTTTAAAAAAAATTAATTTCGAATTAGATAATTATAGAAATTAAAAAACAAAAACAAAAAACAATGTACTTAAATACTTTAGTCTAAGCAAGTTATTCACATGAACAAGTACATCTTCTTCATCGACTTCTTCTTTTTAGTAGATCTTTTGTTTTTTTTTTAGGTTTTATTTCGTGTTTAATTTGAAATAATTTTGTATATTTACTGATAGTTAGTGATGTTCTTTTTAATAAGTTCTTCATACATAGGTACATACATACATTCATATATACTATTATTGTTATGCCAATGGCTTTGAAGTTTATATTCAGTTTTAACAGTACTTTGCTTATCATGGAAGGTATTGAAACAAAGATTATATTATACACGAATAGAAATTGACCTATAAAACATACTCACATACAACATGTTTAAAATAACAATTAAAATAAATAGATAAACATGCTATATAGATAAATAAAGAAAATAAACATGCTATATTATCATTTTACTTGAGATATTTTGTATTTACAAATGTAATTGGTTATTTTAACTATATAGTACTAAGATAACATGAACTAAAAGAAAACTGAAATGTAATGTAAGAGATATAAAAATCTACAATTTAGGTACTTACCGTGTATTTAATTTTATTTTTTAAGAAAACGAGGCTTATCACAATTTCTTCGTTGTAAGATAATTCAACACAAATATTCCTTCTTATACGTATTTGTTTGAAATTAACTGTGAATTCTTATTTTATTTATGTTTCGTTGAGAAGGCGACGAAGGAAATGTAGGACGTTTATATTCTACCTAACATCATACCTGTACCATTTTGACAGAGTTTGTGGGCTATAATATATAAATGTGGTTTGCACTCCTTTAATTTTAAGATTTCTATGGTATTTTTGAAATAATAAATTTTCGGATCTGGATTCATTCGAGTTATAGTCTTTAATAAAATATCATTTTTAACAATCCTAGGCCCTTTCATTCCGTTTTGAAAAACCAGACTTAGTGCCTTTAATTCCTTTTTGAAAAACAAAGAACTAGGGCTCTAAGACTCCTCTTTTTTAGGTTTTTAATTTTTTTCTTGTGAAATCAGTTTTAACTAGCTCGACTCCTGATTACACGAAGACTGGAGTTCCTATAAGGAAATCAAATGCAGAATAGAAATCGCTAGAAATTATTTTCCTTAGTACAAGAAAATATTAAATAATCATAATGTCAACATTAATTAAAGTTTATAATTCCTAAAATATTCCATTTGGTCAGTTTTATTATTTGATGTAGAGGCCGGGATATTTAAAGTAGCTATAATAAACAAATTGTGAAGCTTTTGAGATGTGCCTGTATATGCTAAAGATATCTTAGGCAGATCATGTATCTATTATGGATATTTTGCAGAGGATCCGGTAAGAAAGAGAATTACTTTAAACATTTAACAGACGAAAAGTGGCTATTTTAGCAATATAATGCGAGAAATAAAATATGAATTACTACAGCTTATTGTCGAAGGTAGAAAAGAACTAACGTGGCTGAGAAATATTACGGAGAAACCTGGTTTGCGCACAATTGAAGACATAGGTAATAACGCCACTAATATAATGGGATATTCCAGCATTGCCATCCTTACCAAAAAATAAAACGTTCGGCGATATAGATATAAATAAGAAATAGAAAAAATTTAATTCTGAAATTCAAAAAATTAAAGGAACTGTGACTCTTCGGCCATAATTCTGCGGGTGTTCTGAAATTGTATTGTGTGTAATTAAATAATAAAAGTTTCTTATAATCTTTTGTTCTTTTTAATCTTTTATTTATTTAAAAATAATGTTTGACTATGCTCTGTAAATTTTAAATTAAATTTTAGTCTATAAAAAGCTCACCGTTTTATTATCTACACTTTAAATAGTTTTTATTTGTTCAGCATTATTTCCGATTACGTATCTTTTTTTTTTATTTTAATTTTGTGTATTTTTTAAAGAGTATTTTTAAACCTCAATTCTAATAAAGAATAGGTGATACGAGTACGAGTATAAGACATTTATCCGTAGTTCCATTATCCGTATTAGTTATATAATATATATATATATATATATATATATATATTATATATCTACGAAATATACGCAATTTTTGCATATCACATTTTATCAAATTCCTACTAAGAAATTTTCATTCAAATTAAAATACAAAAAAAAATTACATTTGAAAATTTCTTACAATCTCAATTTGTCAGAAAATTGAAGAAGGATAGACACGGTTCTTATACATGTATTTAAGGAATGTTTCAATGAATATATGAATAAATAAAATATTAAAAAAAAAAAAAATATAAAAAATATTCAAGTCAGAATGTTACAAATTCTTATTTAGGTGAAATATTTTAATTTAACAACTTAATATGGTTTAAGGTATTTATTGAGTAATTCTTTTACTCTAATTCTAGAAAATTTGATATCATGCATATAATCTGCTTTAAATCCTTTTACACATAATAAGACTCAATTATTTTCCTGTATTTTTTATTATTGTGTTCTTCTTTTATGGATGGATGTTCTTCTTTTATCATTATGTCTTTATTTAAAATTTTATATTGAAGATACAATAATATAAATTTTTAGTTAAAAATATAAGTAATTCAGATTAAACCATTTTAAGCATTATCGGTGTTTTTAAAATCTTTAATATTTTAGAAAGACTCTACACATATTTTCAAATTTTAATAATAATATGACGTTTATAATATGTACCATTTTTAAATAGTATTAATGTGATAAATTAGTTTTGGTCTTGCCTGGTGACTTGGTCACAAGTTAAAAAATGTTATTCAATATTAAAAAGCAATTTTAACAACTTCCTCTAGTATGTATTGAAATTTAGTTGGCAAAAATTGAAAGTCTTTAAAAAATTACTTAGAAGTTAGAATGAAGTCTTTTATATGTATGTACAGTTTAGCTTTAGAGATAAAAATAAGAGAGAATAATAAGAGAATGACAAAGGCGCATTCTTAGAATTTTCTTCATCTGATGCGTATCCACTGCTGTATGTCAGCGTGATAATTTTATGTTAAGGTGGGTACAATGTTGGCATATTCTATTCAATTTGTGGCTATATGAATTAAGTCTCCAATTCCACACAAACCAGTCCACTCCCTATGATTTCTCAGTTATGATAGTTGCTTTCTAACACCTCCTCGTATTCTATGCCTTCAATAATATTCTAGAATAGAAGAAGATTACCAACTGGGAGTAAGTGTTCACTATTTATTCAGTGATGGCAGTGAGGAGTTCAGATAAGAATAGAATCTTTTTAACAAATTATTGAGAAATTTTTTTTTGGTGTGTCGAATTTTTTAAAAAGTAGGAAACGTGGGAAATAATATACGAAATTTTGCAACCTTAACATTTGATTAAATTTTTTGTAATATTCTAAAAAGCTCTTAAGAATTTCTTTAAATTGTTTGATATGAACAATATCGTATTATAGTTTACACACCTTTCAAACGAAACGACTTTTGTTTCTGTTGGCACCTCTACGTGCTAACTGTTCATTATACAGCCTGACAATATATGTAGATGTCGGAACAAGGGAAGATATAATCATATATTAGAACTGATCAAATGAATTTTACATACAATTTGAATATGAAATAGTGCTAGGTCTTATAACATGTAAAAATGTCTTAGATTTTCAATAGGTACAGTTCTATTTTTTTATATATTGCAATAATTTGTTTTTGAGTTGGTATTATATATCTGTGAGTTATATTATTCAATTAAATTATTTGTTTATATTTTGCATTTGTTTATATTGTTAAATTTAATTATTAATTAAGCCCTTAATTTGAACCCAATTGCGAATGGTAGCTGAGTCGAATGGAAAACATAATAAAAGTGTTTTCACTTTCACTGGGATCCGAACCCGGGCCTTTCGCATGAACGATCGACACTCTAAGCACTGTGCCACTTAAGTTTGAACTTGGGTTTGTTTTCAAAAAGAATTAGATCGGATAATGGGATAAATCAATTTCTTGTTAACAAGAGTTCGAAAACATTATTATGAACCGAATTTACACAAAGACTTAGAGGACTTAACCTTAAGAAATTTTTAATCTCATTATATTGATTTGGAGGCTGATGGGATTAGGTTAGTAAATTATACCCAATTTACAGAATATTTATCATGTCAGGACGAAATTTTAGATTTCTAAGACGAAATTTCAACTTCGCTAAAAAAGAAAGGTGTCCATTGATCGATTTCTAAAAACCTATATAAGCATAATCTTAATGTTAAATTTTAGTTTCAATCTTATTTAAAAATTACACTAATCGTTTAAATATAAATTTTAACTAATTAAAATAATTCAAATACCAAATTAATGTACTATTGTTTTCTAATTTAAAATTAAGTAATTATTTTTCAAATTCATTTGCAAATGAACAAAGTTAAATTTTATAATTAAAATAAAATATATTATTATTATTGTTTTACTTTTTTATTCTTTTGTTTTTAATTCTCATTTGTAATTTGTAAAATTCTGTAGTCAATTACAATTATTAGAACGGAACGTTAACCTTTTAAAACCATACGAGAATTAGGGAAAAACAAATCTTTTTTATATACTTAATTTGCATATCCACCACAGAGGGCTTTTATGTTGCGTGATATTTAAACTTTTTCTTTCAACATCTTTTTTTTTTTTTTTTTTATATTTATTTCGATATTTTTGAATTGTGCAGGCAAAATTATTCAAACTGAGGTGAGGCATTTTTGAACTTTTTATGGAGCCCTTATTATGGTTTGTTTTTTATTGTTTTATTTGTTTTTTAAAAATAATTTATTTTGATTTATTGGGGGAGCAAAACTATTCTAATGTCATTATTTAAATTAGAATTTAAAAAATTTTATAAATGTATGCATGTAGTAGCATGTTTATTATTTGAATAAATAAAAGCTTCATTAAAAAGTAAAAAATCATATTCTTAACAATATTGTATAGTGACACACATAAATTCCAGAAGAAAAGTGATATTAAATGGATCATAAGAGGGATTAAATAAAAAGTGTTGATGAATGATAAAATGAAAATGAGTTATAACCGAATTAAAACAATAACCCGGTGTGACTATAACCCATTTTTACGGTATAATTAAAATATAGGTGGGGCGATTGTTATTATCCAAAAATTAGTGTACTTGGTAATTTTTATTTGATGTTTTTTTTTAAATTTTTAAGAATATCATACCAATTGGAAACTAACGTTTTATTTTGTCATTCCAAATGTCATAGTTCTGTCATTTTTGCAAATTGAACTGTAATTGTTTGTTTTTTGAATTCTGAATTGTTCAGTTACTGTGCTAACAAGTCTGTGTACATGTTGAAACAACAGGGAAGGTACAGGATATATGTATAATATTCGGAAGCTTATCAAAATCTCGTGCTTTTATATATTTCGTGCTTTATAATATCGGGTGTTAAAATATCATGTTGCCAAATCTCGCGCTTTTTATAATTTTGTAGTTGAAATACTATATATATGTAGAAGATATAATTAGAAGCGATTTTAGACTTGATTTCAGGGTTTTAATAATTTCTTTAACGGGAGCTTGGAGCGGCAGCCTCTACAATTTTAAAAGTTTTGTACTTGAAATATTTAAGCAGGAAATACAATTAGGAAGGATTATAAAATAAATATAAATATATTCAAAATAAGGGTTTCAATAAAATTTCTTTAGTGGAAATTTGAAAGCGGCAGCCCCCATTATTTTAAAAATGTTTTTTAATGATTTAATTTTGAAATATGTATGCAAATACATAATTCAGAGGGAAGAAGCGGCATTCCCCAGTATTTTAAAATGTTTTTTAATGTCTTATCATTGAAGTATGCATGCCAAAAAAAAAATGATTAAAAAACATAATTAGGACGGATTTTTGTACAAAATCAGAATTGTACGCTTTTTCCAGAATATGAAGAGAGATTTTAGGTTTGACACGCGAAAATTTGAAACACTAGATTTTAAAACGTGAGATATTGAAACGCGAGATTTTGTACCCAACCCATAATATTCTTATTAAAATTATTGATCTTAATAAATTTCGTTTAAAATTTCTATGAAGTCAAAAACCAGATTAAAGCTCGGGATTTTATTCACTACACCATCCAGTCGATTTTATATCTTTAATGTAGAAAGTAAAGGACAATTCCCAAAAAAAAAATATTTTTAAATTATATTTTACTAATGAAAAAAATTTTATTGTATAAATTTAATTTTAAAAATTTCATATAAGATACAAAAAACTGATCCTAGGATTCATTTTGAAAAAAAATACACATCTATGTTCAAATCCCCTACTATTTTCTTTACATTTTTTTTTTAAATCTGAAACCTTATATAAATATGTTTGTTATAATATCATAATATGTGCGTATGTATATATTTTGGAATTTAAAAAAAAAAAATAAAAAAATTTCACACTTTATTATTCCATTTTGTTAACTTTATTCCCATGGTATAGGCATTAAGCAAAAGGCTCTGGCAATCCTTTTAAAGGATTCAAAAAATAAAATAATATTTACATAAACAAAAAGACAATTTAATTTTTCTTTTTTTTAAGGTTATGGTTTTTTGATTTTGATGTTCTTTATATACAAAGTTTTCTTTAATGTGAGACCATCTTTGCTTTGAAGACTATAAATTATTATATGTTTCTATTTGATTTCTATATTTTTAGTCCCCTTTTAACAAATCAAATCGGTTCTGTTCTTTTTTGTAACATTAATTTGGGAATTAAGTTTTTTTGTACGTATTGACAGATACAATTAAAATTTTTTACTAATTAAGGTAA
Source organism: Dolichopus griseipennis (assembly GCA_963082915.1). Classification (NCBI taxonomy): domain Eukaryota; kingdom Metazoa; phylum Arthropoda; class Insecta; order Diptera; family Dolichopodidae; genus Dolichopus; species Dolichopus griseipennis. The sequence continues at coordinate 54,788,337 of OY720444.1, read as the reverse complement.
TGAAAAATTTAAAGTTAAAAAAAGAATAACGAAATTAATCATTAAATATGCGACGAATTAATCTTGAAATATTTTAAGTTTTGCAATGAACTAAAGATATAGATAGTATGAGTTTGTTTGATTGTGTGTATTTTTGGGGCTGTGATGCAAGTATTCAAAATTTTTTGTTCTAAAATAATAACGGTTTGACCGATTGACTTCAAATTTGTTTTGTATAAGTGTTGCTTTTTGGCAATGGAGTTGGTCTATTAACCAGGAATTTGGAATTTGTTAGCCAATAATGGCACGACCATTAATTAAGAAAAAATATTGGAATAGAATTATGTCCAATTATGCGGAGTGTAGCTTTGGGCTAAAAGAAAGTCTAGAAAAGTTCCGTTAACTTATTACGGCACAATTTAACATGTACAATTTTTTTTAGAATATTCGGAACCTGCGTGAAGACTTAAAACGTTTAACATATGTAATAACATATAGAAGTGAAACCTGGTTAGTTACGAACAACATCACACAGAAACTACAGGTTTTCATTAACAAGTGTCTAAGAATCATATGCAGAATATACAATAAGTAATAATGGCTTATGTAAGCTTGCCAAAGTAGAACCGGTTGGACAAGAGATCAAAGAAAAAAGTGGTGATGGTTATGAAAAGCCGCATACATACTTGAAAAGCCGCAAGAAAGTATAGCAAAGGAAACACTAGATTTTAATCCACTAGGAACACGAAGACGAGGCCGCTTCATTAACATCTGGGGGTGAACGATATTAGAAGAACTAAACTAGACTAAAAAAACATGGGAGGAAGCAAAAATAATTGCTCCGAATAGTGTCATATGGAAATGCCTAGTAGATATCCTATGCTTCCAAGAGGGGTAATAAGGACCAAAAAAAAATACGTTTTTGTGTTAATTTTTTTTCAGAAAAATCAACTTTAATTCACCATGTATAAGCTAGTTCTTTATATAAACGAATTAAATAAAATTGTTGGAATACAAAAAAAAAATTGGCCATTGTTGAATAGTTCTTCAAGTATTATATATTTAATATATACATATATCATATGTTAATGCTCAATAGCCTTTGCAAACAAATGACTTTTAGTAAATCATATTAAAATTTTTTTTTTATATAAGAAATTGTAATTAAGGACACCGTCATATTGTGTGGTGCAAGCTCACTCAGAAGCAAAACATTTAAACAGCGAAACTCAAATATTAACTTAGTGAATTTTTTAATCAACAGGCATCCACTAGTTAATGTTACACGTAAGCTTCAAATATATAGCAGCAATGCAATGCTTTTCAATACAAGTTATAGGAATATGTTTTAATGAACATTGGACGTCGGATCATATTTTGCTTCTTATATGTTGGAAAAGTATTTAAACAATACATATTTTTAAATAATTAAATTACATTAAAGTATTGCACAAAGCTATAAAAAGCTGTTGGGCCGCAATGGGTTAATGGATCTCAACAAAATTTTTTTAAGGCTTTCTTTTAAGCCAAAGCAGAATTTCGGAAAGTCGGATAAAATTTGGACCCAAAATTTTTTTTGACTACCCGTTGGCCCGACATGGGTTAACAAATTCCAAAATTGTTAATAGTGTCAACTCAATTCTCAAGGAGCATCACGTATACAAAATTTGAAGTCAATTGGTCAAACCCTTTCGAATTTAGAGTAAAGTATTGAAAAAACCTATAAAAAGCTGTTAGGCCGCAATGGGTTAATGGAACTCAACAAAAATATTTTTGGGGCTTTCTTTTTAGCCAAAGCAGAATTTCGTAAAATCGGACAAAATTTGGACCCAAAATTTTTTTTGACTACCCGTCGGCCCGACGTGGGTTATCAAATTCCAAAACTATTAATAGTGTCAACTCAATTCTCAAAGAGCATCACGTATACAAAATTTTAAGTCAATCGGTCAAACCGTTTTTATTTTAGAACAAAGAAGTTTAAATACTTGCACCACAACCCGGCCCCAATTTGGCGCTCCGTTAGAGCAAAATTTTTGGGCCACGATTTCTTTCCGTACCCAAAAAACTCTATATACAAATTTTAATGAAAATCGGCTGGGTAGTTTAGGAGTCTATTCGCTACATACAAACAAACTTTCGCTTTTATAGATAGATATTTCATAGTATATGCATTCGGTTCGAAAACGCAAGTTCTTTACTTCTGACATGCTAAATAGTATAGGTAAAGGGTAAAATTTTTTAAATTAAAATATAAAATATTGAAAAATTGGAAAATTTGCATTTTTAGATAAAAATATTTGTGTTCCAATTTGATTTTATTTAAATATTTAAAGCTTCGATTCAATATTTTATCATTTTGGTTTTTCTTTTAATGGGTTTTTAAATAAACAAAAAAAAGGAAAATGAAGAAAAACTTTGCATTTATTTGTATGTGGGTTTACATAAATAAAAAAATATTTGTATATATGTGCCAAATACTAATACAAAATATATTATTCCTTATTGAATCATTTTTAGTTTTATACAAATTGAAAGAATTCAAAAAAAAATAATAGTTTCTATATATTGAACTAAAAAACTGTAAATCCCTTCGTAACGATTAGGAAGAACGAATCCAAAGGAAGGATTTAAATAATAAAAAAAAAGTGATATAAAAACTAAAATGACAATTTTTTTTTATACTAACGTTAGAATTCTTCTATAAAATAAATATTTAGTTAAAAATGATTTAGAAATTTGAATAATATGAAGTCTTGAAGAATTTATATGTATATATATATATATATTTACATATATATTATATACTTAAGTATTTTTTGTTTGTTCTTCTAAATTTATCTGTAAATGAAATATTTGCAAAATTGAGCAAACATTTTTAAATGTTTTTACTTAAACTTATGGAAAATCTTATTTAAAATATTTAAATTATGTTTTTTAAGTTTAAAGAAAGAAATTGCATATATAAATTTGAAAGTATTTTATTTAATTTATACATGTATATATATTTTCCTTTATATACATATATATGTTTATATATATAATTTAAATGTAAAAATTATAAATTCAGGATAACTTAGAACTAATATAAATTTTCTAATAAAATGTGGAAATACGCTATCATATAACTGTTCTTTATGATATCACAATATTTATAATATAGCATTTTTCGAATAAATGAAACAATTTTGCAATAGAATGAAAATATTTTTAAATTGAATGAAACTATTTTTCAATGGAATGAAATCTGTTTCAAAATAAGAGAAACATTTTTTAAAATAAATGAAACCTTTTTCAACGTAAATGAAGTCTGACAAGCGACAGACATGCGCGATCGAAATTTGGCGGACACAGGCGCGAGCCCTAGATACGTACTTTGCGCAGCTGATCTTATTTTAATGTTGTTATAGGCTGCCTGACTTTTTATATGGATGTTGGGACAGGGGAAAATATTTTCTTATTAGAACTGATCAAATGAATTACATATACTTGAGATAGTACTACGCCTTATAACATATAGAAACGTCTTAAAATTTCAATAAATACAGTTTTTTTGTTTATATTGTAATAATTTTGTATTTGAGTTATATGGTATTCTATTTCTGTGCATTATATTATTTAACTGAATTATTTGTTTATATTTTGTATTTGTTTATATTGTACAATGTATTTTTCATTGCGGATATTTAAATATTAATTATTGATAATTATATATCTGTGGCACTAACCACTGTGTCACCCATCCATTAACATTATGCGAGGCCAAAAACTTAATAATTGCAATCTGTTGATTTTAATACACTGGTACCTTCGTTAATTACGCTGCGACAGATTATGCTCATTTTAAGTATAGCTAAACAAATAAGTGTTTCGGCAGTCCATTAGTTTCCGATCATAAATAAAATATGCTTTTGATTTTAAGTTTTAAGTAGACTCAGATTAAATTAGACATTCTTGTGCAGCCACGGTGGATGTATATAATTCTATTTAAAATAAGATTATGTTTTTTGTAATACATAAAAGTTTTTAGAACAAGGTGTTATTTGTATAAACTAAAACAAATATTCAATAGGAAATTTATATAAATTTCTTTGAATTATAATTTAAAGGTATTTAATAAATTTACATTTTAGAAGATATCTTTTTATAACTTCAAATTCTTAAAAGAAAATTTGACCAACAGTTGAGGTAATAATCAATTTTCATTTAATTTCCAAAAGTTTTGAGTCTTTAAAAGGTGTAAACGCGTTTCAGTAGATGTGATTTCAGGAATAATGGCAGAAGAAGACAAAATATTTTGTTCCCCAAAAAAATGCTATAGCATCCATAAACCCTTCAATAAATGAAAATTTTGTTACAAAAATAAAACATTTTTTTTTATTACACGGTGGACAAAATAACAAAATTTTCTGAAAATTAATTTAAAAGGTTTCTTATATAGGTTTAAATAGGTTTAATTAAATGGTATATATATATTTTAAATAATGTTCGTTTATAACACCTTTATACACCTATTAATTACTCTAGATTTCAACCTCTATATGGCATTTCTATGACACGCAAGAATATAATCCTGTTTTACTTATTGAATATTATTGTATATAATATTTTCTTCTATGAATTGAAATAAACTTTGATTTGCTTCTTAATAATGACCTTGATTAATAATAATAAAATTTCTTATAAGCAGAATCTAAAAATGTTTTCAACAGAAGCAGAAAGGTCCTTTTTATAAATCACACATATAGCATGAAAGTCAATTCTAAATACACCGTCACTGTGTAGGTATTAGGTAAGATATCGTGCTATAATTGTTTCTTTTCATATCATTAAATTTTTTTTTTGAATATATTCCGTATAAATGGCAACGACATAAACGACAACGCTCCAACATCTTACCAGGGCTTTATATATCAGCGTAATCAAATTTTTGATATCAATAGCTAACTTCCACCAAACACAAGCGATGACGGCTACTGCAAAAAAACGAATTTGTGAAAATTAGCTCCTCAATTTTTTTTTTTAATTATCGTGCGGACGGACGGACATACATAGCTAGATCGATTTAACTTTCGATTCTGATCCGATCCATACCTTTTAGTTTATATCTATCCCCCCTCCTTCTGTACGTCACAAACATAATGGCAAATTTAGTATATACCTTTTTGACCTATAGTCACACGTGTATAATAAAACTAAGCCACAGACAACGAGGCGTGAACTTTTAATAAATCTAAAACATGGGTCAAAATACGTTTTCGTCACGTTGCCGTTGCGTTTCCATGTAATGAAACCTTTATAGTTCATGGTCTAGAAAACAAAATAAAACTTAAAAATTTGTTTTAAGGTCCTTAAAATTATAAATTAAATTGATTTTATATTTTTGTTTTGAAAAACTTTTACAATTTTTTGTTTTTTTTTTAAGAATTAAAGTCAAACAAAAATTATTAAATTAAAATCATTATTATTATTATTATTTTATGTTTGATTTTAGATATAAAAATAAAATTGATTGGTATTAAAAGTTTTTTTTTATACCTTAAAAATTTCGCTTGTATATACAAGGTTACAATGTTTTTTTTATAAGTGAAATAAAACCTGAAAACAAATTCAGGACAGAAGCATAGAAAACAATAACGTGAAATTAAATTTCTTGGAAGAAATTTCACGCCATTTTTTCTAAATATCCTTGAACCGATTACAAACTTTTTCTTTACTTTTTATATTTTTTTTTTTCTAATTTTTTTTTTTGATTTTTTTGCAACTTTAGAAAAATAAAAAGACTTAAAAAACTTGCAAATTACAATCTGAAGTACATTTAACAAACATATAACAAAATTATATGAAACATTTTCTTTCAATCTTTTTTTTTTAATTTAAAATTTAACATTAACTTTTCTTTATAAATGAGGAAAAGCTTCAGAAGAGGAAAAAATTGGTTGTTGATATTAGGTCTACTTATTTTTAAAAATTTTTATTTATACGTTACTTGTAAGAGAGTAAAGATTTTAAATTAAAAAATTTTGGTGCTTGAGTTTTCATCCCATGAAACTCGTAAATAAAATGAAGTTTATGAAAATGAAATTATTTCAATGTAAGTACCTTCAATCTTCATACGTAGGGTATAAAAATGTATGAAGATTGAAGGTACCAAAAGAGTATAATAAATTTACCATTACATTTGTAACGCAGAGGAGGAGTGGAATAGATATAGACTCCAAGGTATAAATCGAATCAGAAAAAAAAATAAAACGATCTAAATACGTATGTTCATCCGTCAGTCTATTCGTTCACGCCATGTCCCAAAAAATAAATGAGCTAGGATTCTAAAATTTTCACAAATTCGTTTTTATGCAATAACCGTCATCGCTTTTGGAAACCAGCCTGTTTGTTCCACGGGTTCCAGTAGCTGCCATGTAACTTCCTTTTTTATATGAGCATTATGTCAATAGTAGTACACTTGGATTAACTTTAGTTGCAAACGTCTCAGTAAAATATAGTTGGTGTAGTGGAAGAGGTTTGAAGAGCTGCCTTTCAATTTATATTTTTTTTTGCACATAACTGAAAGTCTAATAAGTTGTGTATTTAAAATTTTGCCAAAAATAATTAACCAGAATTGACGCAGTCTACTCTACTACACTCTTCTTGTTTTAGAATTTCTTAGAATATTATTAATAGAATGTAAGCTAAGAAGCCAAAGCTACAAATAATAAATCTCGAGTATTTCTCCAAAACTTATCGAATTTAAATGTATATTAAATGCATAAAATATGTTTTAAGAACTTAATGTTTAACTTGTTATATGTAACCAATATCGATCATGTCATAGTGACCCAAAGTTATGAGCTAACAATGTTATGCTTTCACTTCCATGACTACTAAAGCGAAACCTTACCAGATCGCTTGTATCGTTAAATTCATGCTCTATTAATGGTTAAATTTTAAATATTTTCTTTTTGATTCGGTTCGTAATAGTTGCAGCATTATCAGTTCAGTAAGATGTAGCGGCATGTTTACTAAATCACCTAGTTTGATTACGTGTTCTCTAATTAGTCAGTTCCTTTTAAACAATCTTATTGATCTGACTTGTCCTTGTGGGATAGCTTCACTAAATATTCTGTTCTTTTGTCATCATACAATGGTAATTTTTTTAATTGTACCCGGCAGGATGTTAAGTCTTTTCAATTTCGATTGGCTAAGGAAAAAAAATAGACGAATATATATGAGAGGACGTTGCAAATTCATTGCAATGATCTATGACATTGGAATTGTCTTCAACGATTCTCATATAACGGTACTTGCAATAGATTGTTGGCTTGTTTTGATATCCAAAACAAGCTTTTAACTAAATATTTACTTATTTTCTAACACCCTGAATATATGAATATTATTTAAAATTTTTATTTTTAATTTTTTTTTAGTAACTTAAGAGCGTAGGAATACCTTTATTAAATTTTAGCTGATCATTACTAAACAATTTATTTGCACACAATCCAATTTTCATAAACAGACTAAACCTTTTTTAATAATAGATTTACTCTACTTTACACCATCATATATCAAGATCTGTAGATACAGACCATGGGTTTTGATTTACCTTGTCATGCGTTTAATTAAGTATTAAGGGATTCAAAAGAAAATGTATAACTAAAAAATTTTACTTATCAGTAAATAAGCAAAAAAAAAATCTCAAACGTTTTTTCAAAAAAAAATCCGAACCAATTATTTATAGTTCATCAAAAAAAAATGAAAACTTTAGAAAAAAAGGAACATAATTAAGGAAGGAAACACTGTTGTTTAACTTTTTATTTCATTAAAAATAACCTTTAACTGCTATTAAACACTATAAGCAGGATCAAATCTAAAAAAAAATTTTCAATTTCAACTCTTTATTTTCTTTTCCTAATACAATCACTTTTCTATTTTCTTTGTGTTTTTTTTTTTATCTAAATGTTTTTATCTAGAAGTTTACGACTCCCGTTTCCCCATTGTTCTCTGAAACAATATATACAAACAAGTTTGAGTCATTGCATGATTTTATAAGATCTATATATATATATATACAATGACATAAACAAGAGCATGAAAGCAAAATAACAATTTGGAAAAAGCAAAATAGATTTTTATTTATTTTTTTTTTATAAATTTTATGTCTACCTGTGAATAAAAACAATAACAAAACATATATATATATACAGAATGGGTGTATAAGAAGAAGCTTTATATATATATATCAAAACCATCATGAATGAATGGAAAATCTAACAATAAAAATGCCATCCATGTAAAAATAAAAAATAAAACTTTTTTTTTTTGGATTTTCTTATTCTCTGAAAATTCAGTCATGAAAAGTCATAAAAGCCTAACCATACCATTGCCATTTGAGAATTGAGACTATAAATGACTGACTAACTAACAACATATATTATGTATATATGTAATTATGTATGGGGAAATGTATCAACAGTGAAGTACAAAGAAATAATACAGATGGGTATATATGGATATACCCGTTTGGAGACGATTATTTATTTTTTGTTTTTTTTTTTTATTCTATGTTTGGTGGACCCCTATAATTTGTTTTTTTTTGTATTTTGCACAGTTTTACGTATTATGATTTTGTTGTTCCATTTGAAATGCATTATCAAAAGAAATAGAGGCAGAGATTTATCTTCCTTTTTCTTAATCTTCCGTCTATGGATAACTAAACTTCTTCAATATACAGGGATAAACACGGGTCACTGTATGCTTAGAGCTCACGCAGCAAGAATAGGTAAGACTATTTAGTACCTGGAGAGTGAAGAGGCTGTTGATGGGAGTAGGAAACAGTTTCCATATCCACTAGCCAATGAGAAGAGGTTGACGCTCATAGAAGCATGAGGGTTTTAGAAGAAATATTCTAGAAGACTTCAGTATTGAAAGGGGTCGGATCAAGTAAAGTCAATCTAGTTTATTAGAGGAATCGATTAGCTCGAAAAGACACTGTAGAAATACGTGCGGCTCTGATAGCACGAAACGACTATAGCACGAACACCATGACGACCAGATGTTAGCGTGGATACCCCTTAGTCCGCTAAACTTTGTTTTCAAAAGCATTAATTTGCATTTGTAAAGCTCAAAACCTAAATTTATATAAAAATTTTATAAATGTTTTTATTTTATAAAATTCTTTTATTTGGCAAAGCACTCATAGTTTCTTACTGTCCCGTATACAAATCAGGAAAAGAGAAGGAAATATTTTTATTTTTTCATTTTTAATATCATCAAGCAAGTGAACCATCGCAAACACAAGTAAATGAATGTTTTTTTATGGCTCAGGTAATTCACATAATCGTAAACATACATTTTTAAATACATCATAATATAAAAGAACTATATATATATTATATATGTATGTAAAACAACCAGTCAGTCAAATTAAAGTTAGTCAGTCATCTTCTATATGATGAATTCACGGAAATCTTTAGAAGCAAAAATGAAAAAAAAGAGAAAGAGGAGTAGAGAGAGGAAGTAAGGTGAAAAAAGGTACACAATGACTACTGACAGTAAAATGTTTTTTTATGTAGTATGTATTTCTGTTTCTGACTCATTTATAACAAGTTAAAAAAAATTAATATATGAAATACATAGTGTTCAGAAATAATTTAAATAACTATAATACAGCTGATGTATTCAATTAAAAAATGTTAATGAAGTAGTACCATTTTTCCAATGGCAAAGTTCCTCTTGTGGTTGAATGGGTGTATTGCATGTTAAATTTTTAAAACTTAAGCATGTTTCGTTTACTTCTTTTATTCTCGAGTGATTAAATATCTGACTAATACGAAGTCAGCTACTTTTCTTAAAAAAATTTGGAAGGATATTATGAATATTTGTGTTGATCTTCACCTTAAATTTTATTATGTCTTAGGCACATGATCAAATTTTATCATATAACCAAATTTTTGGAACACTTAAGACGAAACATAGTTGTATAACCGATACGAACACAACGAATATCACATAACAAATTTCTAAAACCTCTGTAACACCACACGTATGAAGACATATTTGTTTTTTTTCTTCAAAACAAATATTTAACACTAGTATTAATCTATAAAACAAGGTTATTGACGAAATTTTACGGCTTTAGTCAAATACATTTATCTAGCTTTTTTTTTTTTTAATTTATTTATTATTCACAGGCTCTAAGAAGTGCTTAGCACTTGTGGCGAACTCCTTTGTTTATATTGTTATAGTAATGTATTCATTACTAAAGATATATGATTATTAATTATTGAATAAGCCATTAATTTGAACCCAATGACGAATGGTAGCTGAGTCTAGTCGAAAACAAGAAAAGTATTTTCACTTTCACTGGGATTCGAACCCGGGACTTACGCATGAAAGTCGGCACTCTAACCACTGTGCCACCAAGGGTTCAGATTGATGTGCTAATTAATAATAATGTTCCTATAAAAAAATATATATTAATATAATAAAAAGGGGCCTTGGCGGGTGAGTGGGTAAGAATTTGGCTTACTAATTGAGGGGGATGCGGATTCGATTTCCGTACATGACATAAAATATTTAATTGAAAAAAAAATATTGAAAAATGATTGTTCATTGCAAAATCTCCTTGGTAACCAAATTTATATAGTAAACTATAAAATATATGATATATGATATAATCAAAACAAATAAATTTTTCTTATAAAATAACAGAAAATATTGAAAGTGGGATGCACAACGGCAAGGATCTACGTGTTAAAATGGCACATGCTATCCCAAATAACAAACAGCAACAACATTATAATAAGTAATATAAATAATTAATATAAAATATTAAAACAAATAATTTAATTGAATAATACAACTCACAGATACATCATACCATATAACTCAAATCTAATATAAGTATCAATTAAGATCTAAACCGTAGCCTTAGTAATATCTTATGCACTAATTCTATTTGGAATTCATTAAAATCAATTTTAAGTTTGTATATGAATACTTATATATGTTCAGTACCAATCCTCCTGTTCCAACATGAACCTAAACTATTGACAGGTTTGTTAGTCTATATAAAAATTGAACAGTAAGCGCTTTAAAAAAAAAATTATTGAGCGTTAATGTAACACTGGGATCATTTATACGACAACAATCTCTGATTTATACTTTTACGAGATATAACAGTACTAATTAAGGCATTCCATCCCCAAAAATTTTATTATACTCCATTTTTAGTGTAACATTACGAGAATTTTCGAATAAAGCCTTAAACTTTGTACTATTCCTCAAACTTAACCGCCACTTTTCTCTCACCTTGTTATTGAACATCAAAAAGTATCTAAGCTTCTAATAACTTTTTTATTTATAAATTTATGAAGTTTTTAACCTACAGTTCAAGTTTATTCAATTTTTTGTCAAATTCAAATTGACAAGACAATATAATTGAAGACAAAGAAATTTAAACTTATGGCATTGGAGAAGTTTTCAGTTTTTAAAAAAAATGAATCGTCCATTTGGTATACAACTTCTTTGATTTGAATCGTATCATCTTTATTTAGTCCCTATATGTCAGATATTTTATATATAATTTAAAAAAAAATCTTGTTTTTATTGTAAAGTTTTCTTTGAAGTTTGTTTCTTTAACTTGTGTGTCATCTAATAAAAAAATAAAAATATATATGTATATTCAAGTAGGTAGGTTCCGACTTGACATAACTGGTGCTCTTTTTTGTTATTTTCAATTTTCTAACATTGTATTGCGAGACGAGACTTAATTTTTTTTTTATCTTTCTTATTCTTGTGATTCTTGTAATTCTTCTTCATTATCACGGTCGGACTGTAGAGCGTGTTTTAATTATCAGGAAGAACATTCCATATACCTGATACCAGAGTTATTTTGACTTTTGATATTTTGTTGTTGTAGTTGTATACATTTATATTGTATATATATATATATGTTGTATATCTTTGCAAAATTACTTCAAGTCTTTTATAAAAGATTGTAAAAATAAAAGTATATAATTATGTATACATAAGAAATCCATGTATATTAAGGGTGGTAAAGAGAAAGAGAGGGATAAAAGAATAAAAAGGAGGGAGAAAAAATAAAATGTAATTTTTAGTTCAGAATTTAAGTGCTTTTTGTGTTTCTTTTCGAGTGTTTTTACATGTGCTTTTAAACTTTAATTGCACATAATCGGGAATTATTTATAACCGTTTTTAGCGTAAATAATTTAAATATTTTATTTAAAATTGTTTTTTATATTTATTTATTTTTATTATTTTGTTCTCAGCATTTTATATGCTTAATTTTTGTTTTGTATTTTTTTTTTTATTTTTTTATTGTAAAAATAATTTGCCAGCTTGCTGAACTTAAAAATGTCATTATCTGACTTTCCTTTTAAATGGTTTCTCTCATCATTTTATAATAAGACAGGAGGTCATATGAGTTGATGATTAAATAAAGCGTTAAAAAAGAATAATAATGAGAATCTTAGTGGTTGGTTTGAAGTTAATAATTGTGGTTAAGTACCAATTTTAAAATTTTAATAAAAAGCAACAGAAGATGATTCAATTTTTTTTTTTTTTTAGTTTATTAATTTAATTTTAAAATAAATTTAATTGTGCTGCAAAAGAACATTTTTGATAATTAAAATTTTTTAATGAATGAAGGGTGGAAAATAATGATAATTATATCATGTAGTGTAGATTCTTGAAAAGAATTTACATTGTAATTTGTAAGCTTCTTGGATGTTCTTTATATTACCAATAAGTCTTAAATAAATAAGACAATAAAATTACAATAAATGATTTTATGATGAAATAAAACTTTTTTTTTCATACATAATAAATTTTAATTTATGATGGGCAGAAAAATGTTAACATGACAATAATAATATGTGACAACTACCGCAGTTAATTGAAAGTGCAAATGAGTTTCTTTATGGTTTTTAAAATTTCTAAATATCGCTATATTAATTTCAAGGGCAATTTTAAATTTGTATGTAAAGAAAGACAAAGCAGAGAAAAATGTTCAGACACATTGGGAATGTTAAATAAATCATATGAAATAAATCTCTTTTTTTTTAGGGGTAACAGTTATAACGGTTATAGGAAAGTACTAGGAAAAATGAGGATAAGATGGAGGTAAAAAGTAAATTCGTGGAGAATCCGTTTAGATTCTTAAGATGGTAAAAAATTCTACATTTTTACAGTTCTAACTACAAACGAATTGCTATAACCTGTAGATTACTATTTAAATAGCTCTATATAGTTGGAATGCGTATTTGTTGCATCTCTGTTGGTTCGTTGGAGTTGTTTGAGACGAGGTATCAATGACTTTATTTAAACTGGGCAAGTCTCATTACCTACAAGTTTCGATTATATATAGATATAGATATACAGAGTACAAAACAAATCCAAAATAAATTGTATAAGCTTTTCTTCTTGCAAAATTGTGGTTTCTATTGAAAAGTCTATTCAATCTGTTAATACTCTTGTAAAGTTTAGTTAGTTTATATAGCAGCCCGCTGATCTGGGTTCAATGTGGTCCATCTTCGAAGCTCTTTGAAGCGGTTAAAATCGGTTGAGATTTTGATGAATTATTAATATTTGATATTTCCGAAACTCCTAGAATCTCTAGACCTCATCATACTAAAATCAATTTATGAATGCTTTTTATCATGACTAACTACCGATCATGACATTCCGACGGTTAGAACACGAGATTTCTCGAAAATTCCGATGCCTCCACAGGTGCGGTCCGATTAGGTCTATCTACGAACTTAACCTTACTTTTGACAAAAAAAGCATTCATACCAAATTTCATTAAAATCGGTTGAAATTAACGTTATTTATCTTGTTCACAGACACACATAGTAACTTTGAAAAAAATCGCATTGAATTAAGTTATAAATGCTTAGAATTTGTGATTTGTTAACTAAAACTACTTTATTTTAATTTGGTTATATTTTATAAGTCGTTCAACATTAACATATTTTATTTTTGAACTTATTAGTGTTTATTGAAACTTTGAACCTTCCTCTATAGCTGGATCTAATATGTCAATTGTTTTTCATCTTTTAGTACTTTTAAAATTGAAAAAAAAAAACTGAGTGTTAGAATAATTTTAGAATAATTTACTAGTCACTGATTATTTTTATTATGAATATTGCGTACAATTTAATTTCATTATACTCTATATATATGTACATCGAAGCCTACAAGGTTTATTTTACGTTAAATTCATTCCTTTGGAATTAATTAATTCTGAGGAATATATCTGCATGAACGATTTGAAAACCCCATTTATGTATTGATTTACCTTTAGATTAATTTTACCTTAGATTTGATTTTCTTCTGTTTTGTAATGTAAAAATTATTATTATTATTATTTTATTTAACTTGATAATATTATCAAATATTTAAATTTTAAGAAAAGGCACTAGCGGCATGGCCCACGGCTACGTTAATTATCAAAATAATTATTTATCTATTGATTCTATAAGAAAACTAAATTCTACAGTAACATAACCTAATTTTTTAATTAAAAAAAATTTTTAAATAATATTTCAATACGCCTATATAGATTTTCCTTTTTATATATTAATTTTATTTTATTGATTTATTTGTTTTTAAATTGAAATGTTTTATTTTCTCAGTTCAATTCACATTTCTTTCATCCAATCTTTCGAGTATATGAACATCATAATAAAGTAGATTGCATAAAATCAAATGCCAATTACCTACACATAAATTGTCATTCAATGATTTTAAAAAACCATTATTTTATTTTAAAAAAAAGGAGATATAGGAAATGATCATTCCAATTACAAGTTCAGTAAAATAATACAGACTTTGTAGTATGTGATAAATTAAAATTAATCCTGTTTAGCTAGTTGTTACTTGAATTGTTAAATTAAGATGTAATAAATGAGAGATTAGACTAGTTTGTAAAATTGTACATTCAATACAACATATTTTTTTTTAACTCTTTACCCAAGTATTATACCACATTATGCCACAATGATTCTGAAATTAAATAATATTAAAAAAAAAAACGAGGAAGATTATAGTTGCCCTTGTCAACTTTTAGATACCCGTGCATACCACTATGGTGTATAAAATAAACCGTAATTTACTTCCCTTATACATTTAACTCATTACCCCATAATTTTAACGTAAAAAAAAAAAAAAAATTTACAAAAAAAAAAAAAAAATCACAAAACAAAACACAAAATTTTCATTCATTGTTCCATAACTTTAGCTTAAAAAACAAAAAAAAAAATTAACAAAAAAAAAAAAAATCACAAAAAAAAAAAAAAATCACAAAAAAAAAAAAAAATTTTCATTCATTGTCCCATAACTTAAGCTTAAAAAAAAAAAAAAAAAAATAAAAAAAAAAAAAAACAAAAAAAAACAAAAAAAAAAAATTGGCCCACCCTAAAAGTCCGATGGTCCGAGTGATGTCCAACTTTGCCAAGTAACTTGCCCTATTAATTTCCCTGCCCAATTTTAATTTTAACCTTGTAGCTTTATTAGATTCACAGTTATTGAATCGAAAACTTTGTATGGCAGCCCCCCGAAAATGGGGCCCTAACATTTTGAAACTTCATATAAGTGCTCGATTCATTATATAACTAACCGTGTGTAATTTTCAGCCTCGTAGTATAATTAGTTTTGAAGAAATTCATATTGGTGCAAAGAAGTTGTATGGCAGCCCCCCATAAATGGGGCCCTAACATTTTGAAACTTCATATAAGTGCTCGATTCATTATATAACTAACCGTGTGTAATTTTCATCCGCGTAGTATAATTAGTTTTGAAGAAATTCATATTGGTGCAAGGAAGTTGTATGGCAGCCCCCCGAAAATGGGGCCCTAACATTTTGAAACTTCATATAAGTGCCGGAGTCAATATAAAACTAACCGTGTGTAATTTGCATCCCCGTAGTATAAATAGTTTTGAAGAAATTCATATTGGTGCAAAAAAGTTGTATGGCAGCTCCCCGAAGCCTTGGTCCGATTTTAACCAAAAACAATAGGGAACCTAGAAATTGTCTAAAAATGACTTTGTGTGAATTTCAAGACTCTAGCCCTTTTAGTTTTTGAGTTATCGTGCTGACACACGGACGGACGGACGGACGGACGGACGGACGGACGGACGGACGGACAGACACACATAGCTAGATCGACTAATTTTTCGATTCTGAGCCGATACGTACCCTTGACACTATATCTAGCTCGTCTAGATCGATGCGTTACAAACGGAGGAGCAAATCTAATATACCCGATGTTCATATATATATGCACGGGTATAAACAACTGAAATACAATATAAATAAAGCAGATCAATAAAAAGACAAGAAATGAGTAAAATATTATTGAATGAGATTCTTTCGGTATATATAGTTAACTATAGATAGTAAAATACTAATTTCTAAATTAATGTCTAGAAGAGTAGATATAACATTATTTATAGTGTAAACGGGTTGAGTACGTAATGCCAAATCACAAAATTCCAATAACAAAATACCAAACATAAAATCTCAGGTTGAAAAATACCAAAAAAATTTTAACTCATTTCAAAATCCCAAATTGCAAAATCTTAAATTACAAAATCCCAAATGGCGATAAATTATTCGGGTTAAGTACGATATCCAAAATTCAATTTAGAAACTGCTAAAAAGCTAAAAAATTAGCCCCGCTAAACTAATTTCCTGATTTTGTAACTTATTATTAATCTTTCCTACATCATAATTACGTACATATTCTGGAAAAATATGAAAAAAATTAGGATTTTGAAACTTTAAGATTTTGAAATTTTGGGATTTTGATCCTGTTCCCAGTGTATACTGGATAGTAAAATTTTATTTGACTTGAGTTTATAATTCAAGTTTAGAGTTTTATGAATATTTTAATGTATTTCAAATATTTCAAATTCAATAAAAAAAGAAAATAGATGCATCTTCCATTTTCTATTTTTCTTTAAATATCTGAAAGATTTATTTTTTTAATTGTTTATATTTTATAACATTGAAATATAATCTATATTTGGTTTGTTTTTAAAATTCAAAACCGGGTAAATAAAATTGAAGAGATTAAAAAAAAAAGAGAAGAGAATTGAAAGAAAAAAGAGCAAAATGAGGATCTGGTGAACATTTTATTTTAACATATAATTTATAATATTATAATTTACAACTCAGATACTTTAAAATTCAGAACAAGAAAAGTAATAATAGATGCTGTAAAGTAACTTGTAACAATTCACACTATTAAGACAATAACTGTGGTGTTAATCAGATTAGTTCGAAGAAATAAATTAATAATTATTACAACATTAATGAAAAAGATTTAAAATATATAAATGTATATAAAAATGTTATTATTATTTAAATTCTTATATTTTCAAAGTTTCCGATGAAGAAATCTTTTATTTTTCGGAATTTTTTTAAAAGAATCATTTATGGTCACAAATGGTCTATGTCCAACGCAGAAATGTGCCCAAAGGTTTTAGGAACATTTTATGATATGTTTCGTCTCTTGAGCTTAAGTCGTTCATGAATATTTAACTTTTTAAAAAAGCTTTATAATTTGTCTTTTACTCGAAATGTTTCACTGTATTTACTCCAGTGGTTAAACGGTTTGATCTTTTGAGTTAAAGTTTTGGGGAAAACCGTTTTCGGCAATAGATATAGTTTTTTTGCTTTTAAGTCACAGATAAGCAAACAAAAGTACCGAACAAAAATTTTTTTTTTTTTTTAAATTTTTTATATATGTATAAAAATTAAAGTACCTATACATTTTTGGATCCCATATATTGCAAAAGTTTCGACGAGTCCTTCCTATTTTAGGTTAAAGTACATATAATTACGAAAATTCTCTGCTTGTTGAGAAATAGAACCTACTCAAAATAGTTACTGAGAAGCAACTATTTTGAGAAGGTTTTGAAGCCCTTAAATTTTATTGATTTTATTAATTTATCTTCACTGGTGTTTATGGAAGTCAAAAATAATTTGCAGATTTCTAGGGGCAAATTAAAATGTTTGAAGGTTTTGAAGCCCTTAAATTTTATTGTATTTTATTAATTTATCTTCACTGATGTTTATGGAAATCAAAAATAATTTGCAGATTTCTAGGGGCAAAACTTGCTATTCTCAGAAACTATTATGAAATTCCAATCTTTCATAATATTTTCTGAGAATAATAAACTAACCCCAAAATAGTGGTCTGGTCGGGGACAGCTGAGAAAGAAGAGAGTTTTTTTTTAAGGATAACTATTCAATTGTGAGGCTATAATAAGCCTGTTTATAACAGAGGTACACGTTGGAAGCTATTGCTGCTGTGTATCTCTATAATTAAATATCCAAAGGTAAAAATACCATATTTTCTGTTGATAACATTATAAAATAAGATTGTAAACTAGTAAACAAGTTAAACATTATTTAAGATAGGCTTATTATTTATTAAGTATATATCTAGAACCAAAAATTAACAAAAATAAGTAATATGTATGAAGGAAAATGAAATAATATCTAATATCTAAAAATATATTTAGAATATTAAAATACACTACTAAAGGCTAGACATTCATATATTTAATATTCTTTATGCTTTAAATTAGAGATTAAAAAATTTATTAAAATTTTAAAATTCTAAAATATTTAATTCTACAAAATGTGATCCTTTCATTGTTAAGAAATAAATTTATCCAAAAATATTTTACCAGAATTGAATACCTTATAATAAATTCTATTAAATTTAATCTATTTCTTAATTTACTTATAAGTGACCTATCGATAAAAGACTATTTCGAGAATATTTTTGATCTTATAACATAGTTCTTCATAACTAAAAGTCCCATGAATTTAAAAACCAGCCTCTTTTATCCAACACATATTTCATAAGATAAATCTTATTTCATAAATTAAAAATTAAATGCTACATTTAATTCCTATAAAACGCTTTTTGAAATAAATCGAAAGTGGTTTTACTAAGGATAATCTTTTAATAAATCATATTTATTAAAACTAGTACCTATACAAATTTTTAATTTTTGTTCCTTAAAAAGCTTTTTCCCTTTAAAAATTTATTAAATTTATAACATATAAATTTAATATTAAACTTAATTTATATAATATTTTAAAACTTTTACATATTATCTAATTATAGTAATATTGACTAGTTTTATTTATATCTTAGCATTTTTTTACTATAAAACTTTACAAGAATTATTTTGAATTGCATTGCGTCCAAAAACTTTAATTACCATTCCATCCTCTCTATTCTCTCTCTCTTCAAAATAATAAAATTTTTAAATAGAAAAAAGAACAATGAATCACGATTCACGATTCCCGATGGCCTATGAAGCATCAATGGAATATAAATAATAAATAAAATCTCTTCTCAACTTTAAACTCCAAATTTAATTATTATTCAGTCAGTTCAGTCATCCAATGTTCTGTTCTCTGTTATCTAAATTTTATACAATACACATACACCTAAACACAATACACTGTACAGTACAGTACAGACTTTATAGTAAACAGTAAAAGCACCCAATGGAAAGGTAATTTTCCAGTGAGAAAATATTTTTTGATTTTTTCTTTTTTTAATTTTCTTCTACTTTTTCTCTTTCTCTCTATTTTCATTTTTTTCTTTATTACAAAGAATTTTTTTTTGAACAAAATTCTCTTCAAGTTCTTCAAAACTTCAGAGTCTTTTCTTTTCTTTCCATATTCCAACTTTATTACTTTACTTTTGCTTTAGACTTCAGGAGTTCAGAAGTTCAGAACTTCAGACTTTAAAAAGTTCAGAAAGAAATAAAAAATTGAAAAAAAAAAGGAATAAATTGAAATTTACTCACCATTCACGGAATATTTTATCAGATTCTGATTTTTTTTTAAAAAAAAAACCAACCAACTAGTTTAATATGATTTTAAAATTCCAATGTAGTCAGTTTAGATTCAAGAGTCGAGTGTAGTAGACGTGTGCTTTTACAAATACCGGTTAATTTAATAGAAGTTAAAAAAAAAGTTTATTCTCATTTTGAATTTTAATTTTTCAAATAAAAAAAAAATTTCAGATAGAAAAAAAAAGAAAATAACACAAAAAAAAAATCAATTGTTGTTTTTTTTTTATCTTTTGATTAATTTTGAATGTGAAGAATTTTTTATCGGTTTAAAATTTACATAACTGTCCTGTGGGTGCTTTTTCTGTTTTTTTTTTGATAAGAACAATCAAATTAAAATTATTTATAAAATAATTGTTTATTTTTTATTTAAAAAAAAAATTAAAAATTAATTTTTGTTTACATTTAATATAAAATTAAATTAAAAAAAAAAAAATTCAAATAAAAATTAAATTAAAAAAAAAGTAGTGCCGCGCCATCTACTCGTTTTCATTTTATATTAAAAAAGTGTTCTTAAAAATTTTATTTTTAGAATAAGGGAAATGAATTCTTTTCTAATAAGTTAACCTATATGTGTTTTTTTTTTTTGTAACATTTTAGAATATATATTTACATTTTGATTAAAATATATATATTTATATATATGTATGTATTGATATAAATATTAAACCTGCCAAATGAATAATTAAAACACGAAATAGAATAAAAAAAAGGAAAAAATTCAAATATTGTATATTTTGCATTTTATTACCATTTATTTGAATCATCATCAAAATAAAGTGAGTGTGTGTGTATATATATATATATTGAATTAAAAAAAAAAATAGATAGATATTATGTCAAAAGAATAAAAACAAAAGAATAAAAAAAAAAGCAATAAAATAAAAAGAAAATAAAACAAATATTTTTCTTAGGTTGTTTGTTATTGTTTTTGTTGTTGTTGTTGTTGTTTTTTTTCAATAATATTGTGAATAGAAACACGTTAAATCAGCATTTTCTTCTTATTGTTTTAAAAAAAAAAATTAGTTTTGCTTCAAATTACATATATATATAAATACAAAAATTATATATGTATATATATATATAAATATACCGTTAAACGTGTGAAAAGTGAAAATTTTGTTTTCCCAAATTTTTAAGTGTTACACAAACACAAAAAAAAAAAAAAAAAATAGAAATAAAATAAAAAGTAAATTGAAAAAAATTTTATTCGAGGGAATCAAAATTTTCTTTTTTTTTTAAGAAAAATTAAAAGGTATTAAAAAATTGTTTTTTTTTTGAGTAGAAATTTATATTTTAGAAAATTTATTTTTGATTAAATTGTGAAAAATATTTTTTTTACTTTCAAAATTTACAATATTAAGTACTTATGTACTATATGATATAATCATATACATGTATGTATGTATGTGCCTACCTAAATATATCTTTAAAAGTTTTAATCAAAGGATTATCTGATCGGGATTATATGAATGTGTAAAGGATATAACTGTAATTTACTGTAAATTATTTTTAAGATACAAAAACATTTTTTAATTTATGCTTGCAAGCTTTTTATTAGTTTATCTTAATAAAATTATAATTTAATGTGAATTTTGTATTAAATTTTAAACTCGAAAACAAAAAATAGTATTTCGATATTTTTTAAAAAGATTTTTAAACTTAAACATGGATTGTTAAAAAGAAAATTTAAAAACATAAGCATGTTTTTTCAAAATTTTTTGAAAATGTGCTAGAAAATAATTTTTAAAAATTATATTTGTTTACTTTTATTTGAATGAATTTCAAGGAAGAAAATTTTTGATTGGGGTTTTAGAACTCACCGATTGAGATTTTCATAAAATTTTCTACAAGTTATAAAAATTAATCAAAGTTTAACTAGGAGTTTGTCTTAACAATGTAATACTACTAATGATGAGTTCAGTTGGATTACCGGATGAAACACTCCTAAAATTTAAAAAAAAAACTGTTTAAGAACCTATAGTTTTTAATGTGATTTTCTAACATTTAGTTTTATTGTGTAATTGCCTTAGATCATTTTTCACCTGAAAATAATTTTATTATTTTTTAATGATTAAATATTGATTTTGAAAATATTTTGGGATATTTATCCCTTTTCAAACTTTAATAGTTGCAACATTATCTATTATAGGAGCTACTAATAATAATTAAACGGCTAAGTTGCACAATGGTTAATATCGAACAATGATTTCATTCCCGGTAAGGGTAAAAAACTTTTACCTGGTTTTCGAAATCGATTCAGTCACAATTCGCTATGGGGTTTAAATTAATGACATGGCATAATAATAAATAAAATAAATATTTTAAATAAAAAATATAAATAAACAAATAATTTAATTTGAATAATATAACTCACAGATATAGAAATATGTATATATAAAAAATAGAATTGTATTTATTGAAAATCTAAGGCATTTCTACATGTTATAAGACCTAGTACTATCTCCAAAGCCTAACAGTTGAACAGTTAGCACTTAAAAAATTTTATCCGAAGAAGAGTTATAGAGGTTGCTATGGTCTTTTTAATCGAACCAGAACCAAAAAGGCCGAATTTTGAGCTTCAACTAAACAACTAAAAGTAAGAGTTCGACAAACATTTTTTCGAAAGTGTCCAACTTGGAGATGAAAACAAAGAAAAATTTATATTTCTTATAATATGGGCTAGGAGAACTTCTCTTCACCAGAAAAATGTCAATTTTAGATGTTTAATCGATTCTTCTTCCTTAGTTTTTTTAAATTACTTTCTGAAAAAGTTAATTTGATAAATTATATTTGGTCACCCTAAGGATTTGTAATGAAAAATTAATTTTCAATTATTTTTTTTTAATTAAAAAAAATCATGACCCGTACGGGAATCGAACTCGCACTCCCTCGGCTAGTAAATCAAATGTTTACCCACTAACGCACCGAGCCCTCTTAAAGAATTATTTTAATATATTTTGCAAAAACAAATTGTTTCATATATTTCAAAAACAACTTTTCTAAGCATACAACAGGATTCTACTTAAAGGCCGTTGTTTACTTTGACAAAATTAAATGAAATAAAATAACGGATATGTTGATATACAACACCTCCTAAAAATACCTGTATACTCTTACAATTCTATTATATAGATTATTTAATATACTGATAATTTTATTTAAATTATTTACAAATTATACATATACAGAGGTATATATATATTTATATTTTTTTTAATTACATACTTATATATAAAAATATATTCTTAGTAAATTCCATGCTTTTAAAGAATTTTATTCTCTCTTTTTTTCAAATTCATTTATAGAAGAAAATATTTAGATAAAACCATAAAAAAACTTGTTAGACCAGTCAAGCCGATCGTTTATTGCCTCTGTTCATTCTTGTTTTCTACCTTTATGTAAAAGATAGTTTATAATAAAAAAAAAAAAAAATAGTCAAAGAATTTAATAAAAAAAGGGTTAAAAATACTATCTATATACATATTGATTTTATATTTTGAAAAGTTGTTATGAAGAGTGCATTTGCCTATATTTAAATCCAAAATAATAATTTATAATTAATGTTCTAAAAAAAAATAAAAAAAATTGTATCTGTAAGATAAGTTTAAAATAAATTTGTTCTATAACTAATGGTTTTTTTTTTAAAATATAGAAATTATAAACCATAAAAACTTCAATTTTGTTTAATGAATGTGTCTTCTTAATTGATGCACAAAATAGTTAAAGAAATAAAGTATCTTATACTTATGAATTTATTTATTAGAATCACAAATAGTTAATATAGGCTGTCATTGAATATATATATATGTATATATATTTAATATATTTAATTTATTTTATCTAATAACAAGTTACTTATTTAGGGAAGTGTTAACCTGTAGCTAAATATTTTGGAAAAGATTTTACTAATGTTATTATTAGTATTAAGATTATCTTTAAATATTTCGAATTTCGTACAATTCCTATAGTTTTCTTTTGGGTATTTTAAATTCCAATCCAAATTTATAACTATATACATACCAGATACCAAATACTTATATATATAATTATAATTATATATTATCATTTAGTTATTTTATAACATGCTATATAAATTAAAAATTAATTTAATATTATTTCCTTAAAGTAAAATTAATTACAACTTGATTACTTATAATTTTTTTTTAATTTCCAAAATAAATGTTACAAAAATTTTAAAGTATTCAAAAATACGTATTTTAGTGTAGGAAACTTTTAATATTATATTAATATTAATATTTAAATTAAAGTTTATTTTTTTTTTAAATATATTAAATATATTAATTGTGTAACATACTAATAATAATAATATGTATAATTAATTATTATTTAAAAGATTTAATTAAATTTGATTACGTAAGAATATTTTAAAAAAAAAATTGAAGATGAATGAAAATAATAATTAACTTAAATTATGTCTAAAGCTATAAGTTAATTATAAAGGGTTTTAATTATATATACTATATATTTATGAGTTTTTATAATAGTAATAAAATTTGTACATCATATATACTCATATATATATATATAATTATAAATAATTAACACTTTTGTAAATTAAAACCCCCAAAAAATAAATGGTTGTTACTAATTAGTTTAATAATAATATATGACTTTAAAATACTCTTATTAAAGTTACGAGTATTTCATTAAATTTTATGAGCAATTAAACTCTTTTTTTAAATTCACTTTTATAATTCCGGGATGATGGCTGTTATTGTTCAAATGTAAATAAAATGTTATAAACAATGAAAAAAATTAAAAAAAAAATTTGTTATTAATAAAGATAAATACGCATTTGGTGGTATATTTAGTTAATATATATATAAATACGCATTTGGTGGATTCATATTTGAAAAGTTTTATAAGGAAACATTTTTATTACCAATTATCTTAAGTACCTATTCGTTGTCTTATTCACTATAACTATAAAATTATACGTAACTTTGTAAATTTGACTTACTAGTGTCTATAGCTTTCTATACAAATTTTAAGAATTTTAAAACCTGATGTTTTAATATCATTTTTATGTTGTACTTTAATATATAGACACCCTTTTCTGTACTTGGTGACTGTCTATGTGGAATCTTTACTCCAAAACTATTTTAAATTTTAAAAATTTTTAAATTGTTTTTTTTATTTTTTTTTTTTTTTTACAAGGGAAAGGAACGCTCGAAAAGCCACCCATTTAAACTATGCGGTGTTTCTTTGGGTAGTGTGCGACTTTAACGGCACCAAAAGCACACACTTTTTAAACCCAAACTTTAGAAAGAAGTTTGTGATACAAATGTACAGTTTGGTTACAGAGATGGGAATATGGAAGGATTTTCTGTGTGTGGGGAGGTTATTTAAGAATTAAGGATTATGGGAGGGGCGAAATTTGGAGGGATATTGAGGAGAAAGATGTTAATATTCTTCTTAGATATAATTTCGTATATAGTCGTAGACATACGAATTACCAACTTTAGGAAACACATTGAACGGAATATGGTTCCAAATTGTTTAACACTTTAATGATGCAAGAACTTCAAATAGATTCATCAAAATATTCTTATTCTAAATAATTTTTATTTTATGGAATTTTGTTAAAGTTTAAATACATAATCTCTTGGTGTCCTATATTACGTAATCTCAGTTTCTATACTTTAATGTATACAAATTTAAAGAAAATCTTGTATATACATTAGGTATATATATATATAATTATATTATCTTACATTTTTACAAAATAAAAATTTTTGATTAATAAATATAACTTTTAGTTTGATAAAAAAAAATCTATTTCAATGTATAAAGTGTATCTTATAAATATCTAAAGAAATAAAAAAATTCTTTAATAAAGTTATGGCACATCGTAAAAATTTGTTTTTTTCCTTTTTATTTCCTCTATTTTTTAAGGTAATAAAAAATATATAAAACAATTTTTTCTCAGAATTTTTTATCGTTTGCCGCCGCCCCGTATAACTTCTGATAAGTGCGGTTCAAAAAAATAAAAAAAAGCAAATCACTTAGAATTATAATATTGTATTGTAAGAATTAGAATATATAAAAATGTGTCTTCTTAAGATTATATATATTTAGATTAGAACTCAACTTTGCTAATAATAACAATCAATATTCTTTTATTAAAGAAAAAATGAATATAAAAAAAAAACACATAAAACCAACACCTAAAAGATACAATGACTGTGTAAATTGTAATTTGTATCTTGTATGGAAATTTTTGTCAAACAATTCCGACATTGTTTAATTTACCGAACGTATAGTTCTAAAGGTATATTAAGTTTATGGAGCCATGAAATAAGGCCCTGCGAAATTAAGCACTCGGGGTGATAGTTCTTATATGTAATAATATTGCAAAATTTGGTAAATGTAAGCCCCCAGGTTGTTATTTTATTTTTCAATTTAAACTTTTACTTTTTAATAATTAGAGCCCCGAGCCATTTTTTTCTCAAGAATTTGAAGATTGAATTGAAAGTGAAAAAAGACTTCAGAGTCCTAGTTCTTATAACCTTGTATATGAATGTCTTCAAAAATGGAATAATTTTAGAATTGTATTCAAATTCAGAGTATTCCTTTTATCCGGATTATTCAAATGTGTGTGTAGGTGAGATTCTAAACTAGGAGAGATTTTTAAGTTGCATTCAAAATTCTGGAATTCTTGAATTCTGTATTCAAAACGGGAATATCTACCCTCTTTTTTAATATAACCCCTTCAGATTTCATGTACATAAAAGATGTCATGTAAATAATAAAATTAACGTTTCTAGGCGTTATTTCTCAAAATATTGACAATTATATGAAAAAAAACCCCCATTGAACGAGAAAAAGCATCCTGAGGCTTTATTTCTCAAATTCTAAGAGAAAACACAATTCTATATTTTATTTCGCAGGACCTTATTTCATAGCTCCTAAATTTAAAATTTTGTTTGTGTCAGACTTTTATAAATATGAGATAGGTATATTTTTATGTGTATGAATGAGATCAGAATAGAAGAGTAAGTTAATTTCCAATCAACGTGTGTATGTTCGTTCGTCTGTTCTAACGGAACTTTAAAATCTGAAAGAGCTTAAACTTTGACAAATTCATTTTTTTAAAAGAGCCGCCTTTACTATTGAAATTGAACCACTTTGCTCAGCTAGTTCCAGTAGTTGCCATACAACTAATTTTGTTGTATGCAGTACTCATGGTCTAACAAAGTAGTGTATCTCAAACTTTGACAATAAAAATACGTTAACTTTATCCATGTTAACATTATTTTAAAGTCAAAATACCGATGGAGCTGCAACAGTCAGTTTCCTCGTCTTTCTTTCCCATTTTTATTTTCTCATATACATTTCTCGAAATAAAATTATGTTCTCTTAACACAATTAAATGTCTTTAAGAACTTGAAACCAAATTGTAGATTAAGTCAAGGTTTCCGGGGCTAATCTTTTTTTTTATATTCAATATTAATTATTTAAAAATCGCCTCAAATTTAAATACAAAAATTTTAACACAACATACTTTGCATTCATGTTAAAATATCCTTAGCCTTGTTCTTTCAAAAAAAAAAAAAAAAAATTGAAAGTAGAAGGACTTTAAGAGGTCATTAAATATTCAAAAAACTGTTATGCTACAAACTTAAATATAGAAATATATATGTATGTACGATTATTTTTTGTTTGCTTATCACATCGCTTCTTTAACATTTCTAACAGTGTTGTTATTGTTGTAAAAAGAATATTTGTATAAAAAGAAAATAAAAAAAAACTGAAAATAGTTTTAAAAGAAAAGAATAAAAATCATATCCATATGCAAAATACTGTTAGATGTACTACATATAATGTTAGAAAACTGCTGAGGATGTCCTTGTCAAAATATTAATAATAAATAACTTAAACAGATAGTATGTACGTATGTTTGTATAATCGCATGTTAAAAAATTTATAACATAATTTTAGGAATTCTTTGTTTCTTTTTAACTCTTTGTATTTTATGTAGAACATATACATATATGTACACATACTTGTATATGTTAAAAGATAAATTGATTCAATTCGTTATTCAGTTTTAGATGAATGTTTAGTTATATATTTTGTTTAATGATCCTTTTACAATTATTTGAAACTAATATTAAGTTTTTTTTATTTTTGGAATATAATATATACTTTGCTTATTTATTTTAAGTATAGGAGCTTCAATTTCAATTTGAGTATTGTTTAAATAATTAGTTAATTTTGTTTTATTTTATAAAGTTAATTTCCTATTTAAAAAGGAGTTTAGTACAAAATTTCGCGTTTCCCTCTTAATTTAGAATCTCTCACATTCATATATATATATAGATTCTGGAAAAAGCGTATAATCCTGCCCAACGCGGGATTTAAAAAAGCACGAAATTTTGATACGCTCCCGTTAAAAAATTCAAACCTATTTAGAATTTTAATGCATATATAATAATAGTTTCTATATAACAATAAATGTACCTAAATTTATTTGAGTCGCACTTAACTCAAACCCAATTCTAAATTTGAGTTAGCCAGACTTAGCTAGCTCTTCATTTGAATTAGCTCAACATCTGAGCTTACTTGTGTACCTAAAAACTGTGAGCTAACTAAAAGAGTGAACCAGCTGAATTTTGAGTTAGCTCAACCTTATTTGTATAGCTCCAACTATGAATTAGATCAATTTTTGAGATTAGCTTGAGTTGAGCTTAGCATTTGAGTTTAGATTCGCTCTTGAATTTTATACGTTTAATTGATAAAATAATAATACATTTGACATTTGTTTAAATGTCATAAGACATAATGTAATTCATTTCAGCTGTCTAAAATTTATATTGCATCTTGCTTGTGTTTAAGCGCATGAATTGAATAAATAATAACTATCTTTTTGTACTACTTGTTTTTAACTTAAAATAAATCTATCTTAACTACCTTAAAATTAGTTATATCAATTATAAACAGTTGTGATCAAAGAAATAGCACATCTCGGTTTATTTTCTTGTTTCTGAGGTTTAGAAAAAGCAAAAAATTCTTGTGAAGGTGGCGTCTATTCTAATCTTCGTTTATGAGGTATGGAGCTTAAACAATTTTTTGAGTGTCTAAACAATTTATTTATTGTTTAATTAAGTTATTTATTAATTATTTATAAAATGAAAACAAACACCTAAAAGGCCTAAAGCGTCGGAAATTATAAAAAATATGTTTCATGAAAAAGTCCTGTTATGACTGGCAAAGTTCATTGTACAATTATGTAGAACAAAATTTAAAAAAAGAAAAATTTTTAAATTACCTGTGTACAGAATTGAAATCTCCAAAATTTACAACATTATCAATTTTCGAAAATGAATTGTCAACCTTCTAAATTTTTGCAGAAGCCTCATTAAAATGTTTGAATAAGTATCCTACTATGCTACGCATATTTGAGCGATCGAATTCTTTTTTTGCATCTTCTGCTCCAGTCGAAAGACTGTTCTCTTTTGCTGGAATAGTGTCAATTCCTTGGCGTCAAAATTAGAAGCTAATAAAGATTATTGTTTTTCTTCATTTATTGTTATTTAAAATTAAATATTTATTAAAAAATTTAAAATTTATAATAATCTTTTTCTATATTATTAACATTTGACCAAATAAATAAAATTTATAAGTAATTGAATATTAATATAAATTGATCTCATTTAACTTTTCTAAAATTACTTTATTTCAATTAATTTTTATCCATTACATGTAATTGTAATTGAAAAACGACAATTACAATTTACATGTAATTGTCATTAATTAGTTTCAAGTCTGAAAGAGATGCAAAGATGTCAATTTTAAATTAAAAATTATACAAATACTATATTGTTGATTTTTTTGAAAAAAAGACTAAATGGTTTCCCCTGTAATCTTTGTTTGTTTACTTATTAACCCTCTATAAAATAAGTGTAAATAACACTTACATCTTGAACTGTCAAAATATACATAATATTATACTTACCTAAATTAGGATTAAATTTGTATCATGTAACACATCCCGGATTACTATAAAATCATTTAAATTATTATGATTATTTTGACATATTTAAAAAAAAAAAAAATTTCAATAAAGTACAGGGTCATTTAATTTTTGCGTGTTTTCTATATATAACAATAAAATAATCTGATATAATGATGACCATAATTCATATACTATAAAACATTAATTAAAAAATATTATCATTAATTCAAGAAAAAAAATAAATAATTTTTTGGCACTGATAAAAATTATTATCGATTGTTTTTTTTTTTCATATTTTAATATAGACAATAATAAAAATTTACCTTATAAAAAATGGAAGACTTTGAAAAATAAAAGTGAAATTCAAAAAATATGAATTTTTATACGATATTTCCTTTTTGGGAAAATTATTATGAATGCGATTATATTTTTTTTAAATAAAAATTTTTTTAATATTATGAATAATAAAATTGTCAAAATTTTGTGACATTTTATATTCCATCCACAAGTATCCACTATCTATAATTAAATTTTTTTTTATTCTTTAATTCGTGGGTAGTGTGAATTTTATATTTTCATATTATTTGTACTTTAAGAGGATTACTGTCGCTTTTTTAAAAGATTTTCAACTTTAAATTAAAGATTTTCCTGTATTAATTATAAATAAAATAATTTAAGATTATGTCAAATATAAAATAGATTAAAAAATTTTATAAGACTTTTTTAATATGGGTTATTGTATAAAAGTTGTAACTTAAAAAAAAGTGGTTTTGAGATTATGAAGTATTCTTAATTATATATTAAATATTTATATATGTACTTTTACTTAAATATACTTAACTTGTGAAGGATGAGGCTTATATTATAATATTGCCTAATTTATTTTAGACTAAGATGAAGCATTTCACATTGGTGTTTAATAAATAAGTGGGTTATGATTAATATTAATCACTAATATTAATAATTTTAATCAATTAATAAAAAGCTTTTTTTAAAATTAAATTTTAAATATATACCTACTTAATTAAAAAATAAAATATTATTTTATAAAATTAATTGAAATTTATTTTTAATTAAATTAATGAGGCAATTCGATAGAAGAATTACTTTGAGTATGGTATTACAATTTTGTAGAGATATGACTTCTACTAATAATTTTGTTATGTTGATTTTTCCATACTTGCCGCAATTAGGTCTATGAAATTTAAAAAATAAATAGTGTTTTTGAACCTATATTTGATATAAATAGGACATACTTAAATAATACAACTTAATAATATGATATAAAGTGATATGATTTACATATTAACGTTTATCCCTATACCCAGCTAAACTATTCATAACTATTTGTGAAACACAGATTAAGGAAACTCGTTTGCCATTCCTTACGTTGGTAATGTATTTGTGTACGATTTAGAAAATCCTAAAAAGAATCATGAAATCTTTCGATTTTAGGCCCATTCCACTAGAACAATTCCACTAGACACAATTCCACTAGAAGCAATTCCACTTGGCATAATTCCACTAGACACAATTTCACTAGCGCAATTCCACTTGGTATAATTTCACTAGGGAACAATTCCACGTGGTATAATTCCACTAGCGCAATTCCACTTTTTATTAGCCCAACGCATTTAGAGTTAAAAATCGCGGCGATTTTTAACTCTAAATGCGTTGGGCTAATAAAAAGTGGAATTGATATAAAATATATTCATTAAATTATATAATATTTTCAAAAAAAAACAAAAGAGCTAGTTTATTAATAATAATTAGTAGAATAGAAACAGAATAAATTAAAGTTAATGAATACAAATATATAAAATTAATGAAAAAAACCTATTCAGGAAAAATCAATTCTCGTTATTGCTGCAATAGCCTCATGTATTCAAATGGATCATAATTATTAAAGTTATTCGCTACACGAGATATATGTTCGGAAAGATCTTTGTATTTTTTCTTTTGCGGGACTCCCATTTCTAAATTTAAAATATTTGACAGTAATTTATAAATTTACTTAAAAAAATCAATTTTAAATTTAAATAATTTTTAAAAAAAATTATTATCTACAAGTGGAATTATACCAAGTGGAATTATGCCAAGTGGAATTGTTTCTAGTGGAATTGTGTCTAGTGGAATTGTTCTAGTGGAATTGTGTCTTGTGGAATTGTGTCTAGTGGAATTGTTCTAGTGGAATCGACCGGTCACGAAATCTTTCTTCTAAATATGCTATCCAATTTCCCATATCCAATCCCAAAACCCCAATATCAAAAAATTTTTTTCGAAAGGGTTCTGCTTTTGTTATATTAAAGTCGTACATAACTTATAGAAGCAACGCACAGCTCCAATAGGTGACTTTCTGTGAATTTTCCTGTGTCCTCCCACGTAAAAAAACTTAAAAAAAAACAAAAATTTAGAAAGAAATCTTTTTAGTACTTAAACTCCTGGACCCTAGATAATTTCTGGATTAATATTCTTATTAATTTCAAAATTTGAAGTATTTAGTAATTAGATCCAAATAATTTAAAATAAAACAATTTAATTTTTTATTTCAATTTGATTTTTTAATCAAATTTTGGAAATTTAAAGAATTAATTTATTAATTAGTTTTTTTGACTTACTACCTCAACTTAGCTCAAGTATTTTTGAGAAAATGCCTATTGATTTTCAAATTTAATATAAAAAGATTTTATAATACTCGTAATTGTCATAACTGGTAACTTTTAGAACACTTAATTTTATTGCGGAAAAACTAAATAACATCACGTTTAAAACTTCCATCAGTGCATTAAATATTAAATTCAATTGAATTTCAATTCAAATGTAATAAATTGTTAATTAAGATATTATTGAAAAGTGTACATAAACGACATTCACATATTATATATATATATATATATATATATATTTTTATAAGTGATATATTTTGAGGAATTTTAAATTAATTGAATATAAAAATGAAGACATTTCACGAATTGATAAGTGTAAAGACACCATAATTGAAAATCAATTTTTTTAATTTTGGGATTGCCAAAGTATGCGGTTATGAGTTTTTGACTTAAAAATTAAAAGGTGCATGAAAAATTTTAATTTATTAATACTTTTTTTAATAAATTTTTTTGCTTTTAATAGATTTTAATTGCTTACAATTTTAATTAAAAAAAAAAAATCGAAAATCATAACCGAAAATTTAAAAAAAATAAATTACATTTTAAATTAAAATTTTTTTTTTAATTTTTCCTGACTTTTGTTTTTTAATCAGCTGTCGTGTCTAAATTATTTTTTTTTTTTAGAAATCATACCATCATAAAGAAGAAGAGTATTTTCATAAGTCATAAATTAATTCAATTAATACAGGGTGGGCCAAAAGTCATGCTTGTGTGTAAAAATTTAATACCTTTTTTGGTTATTATTATTTTTATTGAAATTCTAAATATGAAAAAAATATCAGATAAATTACGACAATTTTTATCAATGCAAAATTGGTTTCTTAAATAGGCATTTTGAATAACAGCACGCAAAGTATCAGGCTCTATTGCCCTATTCGTTTTAATATTTTAACAATATTATTAGTTTTAATATTGAGCATTACCTGCTCTATAGTTTAGGCCTTTTTCACATACATATACTCGTTCTTTGAGATAGACCCATAGGAAATAATCTTGCGCAGTTAAAATTGAATCCTGAATTTCTTGACATAATTTGGTCATCAAAAATTTCAACTTAGAAGAGTAATTTTGGCACGGGCTGTATGTGCTGTTGCTCCATACTGTTAGAACCAATTATTAATCATAGTTTGATACCTGTCCCCATTTACTGTTACAGTATTATCAACTTTATTCCTAAAGAAGTATGGGACCCTATAACTCTTTGTGATGCCACCCCAAATCATGCTGTGTATTTGAGCGAGTGTAGTTGTCGCCGGTAAACAGCTGTGGGGTTTGCAGTACCCCAAGATCCCATATTTTGCTTATTCACATTCATTAAAATGGAAATATTCTTCATTATACCCATAATTGAATTGTTCAGTAATTTTGTAAAAAAAAGTCAGTAAAATTGAATTGGGAAAGTGTAATTTTGCATGTTATTCTAACAAGCTTCGATTAATAAAATCTGAAAATAAAAATAAAAAAAATATAAATGAAAAAGTTATTAAATTTTTAAACCGCATGGTGACTTTTGTCCCACCCTGTATAATATCTGTTTAAATCACAAATCACGATTAATAATTTTTCCATAATATCGTATATAGGTTTAGCCATTTCATATTATTTATATATATACAATTATAATTATTATAAGTACATATTATATCTTAAAAAATTTTTCCGTTATATATGAAATAATTATGTATATATATATATATATATATATAAAAATAATTCATATAACTTATATAAAATAGAAATGTGTTATAAATTAAATTTGTATTTAAATTTTTTATAAATATAGTCATCATCTAACGTATAACTAAAAAGTCGTTATCATCAATATTTAAATACATATATGGGGTTCATAAATGTTTCAAACCCGGCAAATATCTTTTATAAATGAAATCTATATATATATATATTATATATATACATAAATGAATCTACTTTTTTATTATTTTATATACATATACTCGTATAAAGTATAATAATAAATAATAACTATTATTAATAAGTATATCATGATTTACATATGATGCTGGTTTATATTTAAATAAACTTATGTTAGTTATGCTCTATATTATGTTAATTTATGAAAAATCAATAAATTTTTCTGAGATGTTTTAGATATTGTTTTAAGGTTTAGGTTTGTTATTTCATATTGAAAATGTATATAATATATTATGTATATGTATACTTATCTGTAAAAGAAATCTAAAAATAAGTGACGCCAAAGAAATAAAAAGAGCTGAGGCATTCTATAGTTATTTATTGCATGTATACGCATTTATCTTTAAAATGCTACAATACATTTAATACATATTTAATACATTATTAATAAAATTAAGCTGGATAAATTTTGAATAAAACATAATTTGTTAATTAGTTAAAATTTTTCAACCCTGTAGCTACAGAGCCACTTTGTATAATAAAAACATTTGGAAAACAAAAAGTGAAATTAATGCACACCACAGTGTTTTTCTACTCTATATATTTACAGGGGTCTAGGAACTCCAGGTCAAGAAGAGCGAAAGTGGTAGAGAAGTTTAAAAGCACTTGTAACTTAAAGAAGTTAAAAAATTATTCTGGAGGTGAGAGGTTGGTGGTCTAAGAGTTTCCGAGATTTTAATTAGAAAGTAATCTAGTTAAGTTTTTAAAGAAATAACATCACCTTCGTCCCTGTACGATATAGAAGCTTCGTTTGAAGTGTCAGACTTTCTTGTCAAATGCGGCTGTCAAAAACGTCAAATGAGGAAATTTACCATGTAAGGAAGAAAAAAATCTTCAAAGCCACTTGGAAAACTTTACCTCCTGGTGGTGTAAAATTCTCACTTACCAAAAAAACATACCCCTAATCCAGAATAATGTGATAAGCGTGCTTGCGCAGTATAATGGTGGAAATGTTGAGACATAATTTCTATCGTGGGTTGAATGGAAAGCCCTGAATAAGTTGACTTCTCTCTTAAATTTTTTAAATCATATTTATTAGGCAATACATAAGGTGGTAATGCGTTACACATTTTGGGATTTATAAAAGAGTTCCTATATTATAGAGCTCTAGATCGAAAAAGTTCTACTGTGTACATGTATGATTGAGCTGATAAGCGTGTATTAATTACATGAAAAGGAATTTTGGCATAATATTTTTAATTTCTTCAGAAGTATTACCTAGTAGGTATTTATGGAGCAGAGTGAGCGCCTTATCCATTTCGTCGGTGACCCACAAAACGTTAAGTCTTTCGTGAGGTAATTATCATTAATGGAACGAACTGTTCTTTTTTGGATTTTTTCAAGATATTGTAGTTTTGGCCGAATGTAGTTTTTATAAATTTGAAGGAGATTTTCAAATGCACATGTGTTATCATATAGGCAAAATTTCAATAAAATTTGAATCAGGAGATCTAAGAAATCAAATATATTTAATGATCCATATAGTCATAGGCATTGATTGACTGATTAGATAAGAGTTTTTAAGCTTCAATTATTTTATTAGCTAAAAATTACCACATCTGTATTCTATAAAATATAAAATGTGCCCATTTGTTTTAATTTTTATTTTAGCTTAAGGCATCATTTTGATATTTTATGTTTATTCTGTGTATAATGTTACTATTAAATTATGTTTGTAATTATATACTACACATATGCGTACACACATTATTTTTAATTGAATAATATGGAATAATGTGTCGTATTTATTTAAATAAAATTTTCATTAAAAACTATAACAGTCAAATGCGTCAAAAGAATAAACAAATTTTAAAGGTGTGCAAAAAACCATATGTTTAAATAATTTATTTAAGAAATAAAAAAATTGTTTAACTCTATTTTAATCGTTAAATAACAAAAATTGTGCAATTATTTGATTTGCGTATACGTTAATTGTTTATTTTTTTAAATGTTTTGTTTATAATTTTTATTGAATCAAGTGTGGTTTGCGTGTTCTTTATAATTTGAACTTAATATCTATTTGGTATAAAGATATAAGATATACAATCGACTACACATGTGCATTATTTGTATATATTTTATTTTGTTTAATTTATAAATTTTCAATAATATTTCAAGCTAAAAAACCAAAAAATTGACTCACTTCTTATATTTTTGACTCATTTTTGTTTATATGGCGTTTAAACTTCTCACGTTTGAGCTGGCGCATGCGGAACTTCTTTGAGTTACCTCGCAAAATTCAAAACTGCGCCTTATGTCGAGTAGACGATCCTGTGGAACCAGTAACACTTACTTCGCTTTACTCTGGTGGAAATATTGGACGAATTTCTAGTTTTAGATATCTTCTAGGAAATGGCACTTGCTCTATCGAGCTGAAGTCAATTAAACATATCAATGTCAATGCCAAGTATTCACTTCTACACTATGGAAACTCCAAATTAAGTGGTTTAAAACTGGATATGAAATTTTATTTGTTGAAGGACTGCTAAAATGTGGGGCGTGGTTCAATCTAATGTGTTTCCCTCAATCAATAACTTTTTATACTACAATTAGCAAAATCGTTTTTAGTTCGTTTAGAACCTTCCCACATATTTCTCTATACATCCTATTTTCTTAAAAAGGAAATATTATTTACAGAAATATTTTTTCTCTTCAATTTTTGGTTATAAAAATTTTAATATATCTGATAACATACATTTTTATGAATAGGGTTTCAGTTTTTCTATTTTGTGACAGCCTTTTATTTTTAATTTTTTTTTTCTTTGGTTATGTCTTGTGAGAGCATAGGGCAACAACTTTCCTCCACCAGTGCTCTCGATTCTTCGCACTCAACTTGATTTACTCCCAAGTATGTCCATTTTAGAATTAATTCAACTATTGCTGTTTGACGCCAGTTGTTGATGGGTCAACCTCGCCTCCGACTTCCTTAGAGACCCCACTCTAAAACACATTCTGGTTATGCTTGTTAACTCAAAGTGTGATCTATCCATCTCCTCTTTCTATATTGTATTAGGCTCGCTACTGGTTTCGCAATTTTTTCCATATCAACTGAATATTATTTAAATTAGTTATTGTAACTTTAATTAAATTTTGTCAAAATACAGGGAGTATGCTAATTAAGCGCATTGCTATAAACCACTGCATAGGTACTTATGAATAGGCAAAGTTTTTGTATGGGGACAAAGCTGGGCCTCTCCTAGTTTCCAAGATATGAGGGGTTAAATGAAATTTCAATTTTTTTTTTAATTTTTAATAATTTTGCTCTTAACTCTGTTTCTAGATAAACTTATGAAAATTCTGTAAATTATAGTCGGAAGCTTAAGAAATCCTCTTTTAATTATCTTTTCCAGTTTCAAAACTTTGCACTTCTACATTTAAAAAATGTTGAAATTTAAACAAATGCTTTTTGAAAAAACCAAATTATGTAACATGAAAAAGTTTCAAAATTTTATAACCTCAAAACTTTTTTGCTCATAAGTACCTATGCAAGGGTATATAGCAGTGCACTTAATTTGGAAACACCCTGTATATATAGACATTCTTTTTTCTAGTTTTTGACATGAATTTGATCCATGATCTATGATCATTATATACTTAATCAATTAAATTATATGATAGATTTGAATGTGATGATCTCCTGATAATTCTGATTTTCTTTTAATCTTTCGACTTAAATCTTAATTATCACATCACGACTAAACAATGTTTGTTTACTTTGTTCCAAATTGCAAATTACTATTTTTATTTAAATAATTGTGTAGGAATTAGATAGAAAGCAAATTTAATTTAATTTTTTTTTAAATTGAAAGAAAATTATATATTTAATATTTGTTTTGTGTTAAGAGCTCTGAGCTTTAAGGAAATTTAGTCATAAATAAATATAGGACTAAATAAATAAATCAAAACTTAAAAATCTAAAAAAAACTTAAAAATAAGATATAATGTATATAAATATACAATATTATATACACTAAAACTATATAAAATCCAATTTATTCAATTTATTATTTATTTTTGTAAGATTGTAAGAAAAAATTAAAAATTAAAAAATTGATTATGAAATCGATTACTTTCAAGCATTTCATCTTTTTTATTCCAAATAAATGACCAAAATTTAATGTTATCATTCTCTACTCTTCCCTATTTTCTTTACCAATACATACATGATTTTTAACTATTTAAAAATCTATCGATTATAGTTATATAGTTCATGTATTATTATATATATATACCGTATACGGTAAAAGATAAATCATTGACAACATTTAAAAAAAAGGACGTAACTATGGGCATATACAGTTACGGATATTTAATTAGGATGTAAACAAAAACTTTAATTGTTTAGATTTGTAATAATTGTAAAAATTTTTAAAAATGGTTGTAACTCTTATATTAGTTGTAACTCATAGTTTCAATCAACGCACCACTTCAAATAAAATTTATTTTATGTGTAAATATCTGATCAAAGACGTAAGGCCTTGGACTCGCATACAGTAAGCGAACGAGCGAGAGATTTTACAGAAAAAATTTTTAATCACATTGGTTTTCATTATAAGGGGCTGTAAGGGGTTCTATAGAAGAGTGATAAGTTATCGCCAAATTACATGGCCATTTGCTAGCAAAATAATCGATCGCTCGCGCTTCGTGTTCGATGTCTGACAGTTGAGATGCTGATATCAGACCCAAGTTTAGCAAGGTTGAGACGTTGCAAAAATGCAGTAAGATAATTTCCAATAAGAAATCATAAAATTGTATTAGCATATCGTAATAGTTAAATCGCAATATAAAATAAGAAATATATATAAAAAATATAAATCACTCTTGTGGAAGAGTTGTGATAAGTGATAAGAGCGTCGATAAGAACATAGCGTAGAAAACTATATGCATGACTAACCTAAAGGTGTTTATATTGCAGCATCACTTTGATCATCGATAAACAATATTAAGTTTCTACGCTATGCTCTTATTGACACTCCCATTACTTATCGCAGCTCCAACATAAACGCACCCTTAGATTATAGATTGCGCACACAATTTAACATTTATGTTCCTATTAATATTCTCAAACATATTATAACTGCAGCCAAATAATCAACGACCTAATGAAATTAATGATTGATGAAACTGAAGCTAGTTTTATGACTTCTCATAATATTTATAGGTGTGGAAAAGGAATAACTCTTTTCAAAACTTTTGTTCCACAAACCAACTTCTTCGTTAAATTATTTCTCTAAACTATCTTAACGCATATTAAAGAATGAGAATTATTAGATAGGTCTACTAGAAGCTTAAAAATTTTGTTAGAAGCTCTTAACTTAAAATGTCAGAGGCGATGGTTCTTGAAAGAAATAAGCGGTTATTAAACTTATAAGAGTTACTAATTTTGCACTTCTGTACTAAAAGTGGCATATGTAAAATTTTTATAACTGTAGATCTGCAAATATTTCAGATTTTTTTTAAAATTAAATATTTAGGTCAAAGATAAAATATGTTGTGGCACTTTTATTTTTTATTTTTTGTGACTTTCAATATACATATGTACTTATGTACTTATATATTATATATGTATAATGAATTGTAAACGATACATGAACGTGAATATTCAAAAATTACAATAAAAAATGTAAAAGATATAAATTGGCTTGCAACTATTGAACATGTCCAGAAGAATGTAAACTATATACAAATATATATATATA
The DNA here is from genome assembly GCA_963082915.1 of Dolichopus griseipennis. NCBI lineage: Eukaryota > Metazoa > Arthropoda > Insecta > Diptera > Dolichopodidae > Dolichopus > Dolichopus griseipennis. The sequence continues at coordinate 54,748,183 of OY720444.1, read as the reverse complement.
ATATATATATACAAATGATAAGCCATTATTGGTATCCTTGCCCAAAAATTAAAAAAAAAATATTATCCTGAATTATTTTTGAACATTCCGAATGCCCATATGTTATGAAAACTATTTTTAAAATTCCTTATACATTTTGCCCTTTTTTGTATTTATGTATTTACAGAATATATTTGTGTATGTGATTGATGTACATTGAAAGCTTTATGTGAATGAATATAAATTAAAAGTGCATCGGATTTAATTATTTTTAGGATAAGCACTTTTATACAAACATTTGTTGTAGTTGTAAGTAATATTACTTTAGACCCTCCAGAATATATAAAATTTTAAATATAAACTTGTACTGCTATACATATATGTACGTTTGTAAAGAAAGTAGATATATTAGTTATATTAAAATAATTTAATTAAAATGACCTGTTTTATGTACTTATTATATATATATATATATATATATTGTATTTAAAATAGGTAGATAATTTTATAGTAAATTTCAGGTCATTGTACTGAACTCTGTTGAAAAATCATTTTGATAGAAATTTAATTTGAAAAAATTCGTAATACAAATTAAATTAAAAAATGTTTTTTAAAACAAAAGTTATCACTTTGATTGTATTTGACAATTTGATTTTATGTTTAATTAACATTTTAAAATATTTACTGAAGAGAATTTATTTAAATAATGGAATTTTTAATAAAGATTACAAATTCCTTATTTTACGATAATAAAAGCTTTAATAAATAAAAGATAAAATAATTAATATATACCTAAATTAAATTTGAATCAATTTTAATTAATAAGTACTAAAAATTTAGATTTTTAATTTTAAAATAGTGTTCTAACGGTCTTTATACCCGTATGACTGCAAGTCAAGAGGGTATACTAAATTTGTCATTACGTTTATGAAGCAGAGAAGGAGAGGGGTAGATATAGACTCAAAGGTATGTAACGGGTCAGAGCCGAAAATTAAATCGATCCAGTTATGTATGTCCGTTTGTGTGTGTCATCCGTACAATAACTAAAAAAAAGAGCTAAAATTTTAAAATTTTCACAAAATTCGTTTTTATGTAATAGCCGCCATCGCTATTGAAATCCAGCCAATTTTCTTCAACGTTTCGGCAGCTATTTCATACAACTTCTTTTTTAATATGGAAATAACTCTATACATTGTAAAGCTGGATATTTTAAATTTTGCCAAAAGTTGTTTAGTTTTTGGACTAGTCTGAGCAAAATTAAGTTAGGGTAGTTCGGTGGGTTCGAGTAGCTTTTAAACAACTTCTTTTTTATGTGCATTACTCTATACCTAATAAAGGTGGATGACTGAAATTTTTTCAATAGAACAACGTCTGAATAAAATATAGTCGGTGTAGTGGAAGAGGTTCGAAAAGCTACCTTTCAACTTATATTTTCTTTTGTTCATAACTGAAAGCCTAATAAGTCGTGTATTTAAAATTATGCCAAATCTATATTACGGTCATACGGGTATTACATAAGCTTACGAAGATTATTATTTGAATATTAATGAAATTTTTTATTTAATGTCCAAATTCAAATGAGAAGGAGTCAACAGCTCGTATTTTTTTAGTTATATTTCGAGGGTAGATGGAACGCATTATTGGACTTTAACCAACTAAATCCACCTCCCTTTTAAATCCAAATTTAGAGTGGACCTTAAATAAAAGTGCATTGTTTGTAAAATAATGTCAGATAAATGACCACCATTTTAATCAATGCAAAACTGGGCTTTAAAATGAGCGTTTTGCATAAAAGCATGCAAAGTATCAGGCTCTATTGTTCTATTCACAGTTTAAAAACTGTGCTTTAACCGTTCTATAAATTGGGACTTGTTCACATACACTTGTTCTTTGATATACTCTTTATATATGAATTTCTTGATATAATTTGGTCATCAAAACTTTCACCGTACGTTCCATATTGTTGGAATCAATTTTAGGAAGCATACATAGCGCACAAAATGATTAATTATAATACGATACCTGTAGAGGTTTGATGAAATGCATCGAAGTGACTCAGTATCACTGAATAGAGTTCATCTAAGTATTGGACTTCAAGCAACTAAAGCCACCTCTCTTTTTAAAACAAAACTTAGAGTGGAACTTATATACAAATGTATCGTTTCATGAAAATGGATTCCAATGTTCTTCTTAAAATTACCAACTTTTACATGGTATCAGATTGGTATCAAATTACATGGTATCAGATTTTATGCAAGAACAAGCGGTATGAGCTTGCAAGAGTTCAAACACTTGTGATTACATTGCATGACATATTAAAAAGCATTATATCTCTGTATTTTACAGCAAGGATTTAAGAAAAAAAAAATGTCAGCAGCCATGCAGACTTGAAAGAACTAAAAGTTTAGAAATCGGCTAAATGGACACATTGAAATCCCATATAAAAAATTAAAAGATCTATCTTGGAATGAAAATACTAAAAAGGATTCTTTCATCTCAAGTCTCTAGCACATCTAAAATTTATTTTATATTTTTGTATATTTTTCATACAAACTCTTTTAATCATTTGTTAATATCAGTTTTATATATAGATGTATATATATGTATGTAATAAAAAGTTTATTAATTTTATTTTAAATGCAGAATCTTTTTTAAAAATCTAAACCATGGCAAAAATTAAGAAATACAATTTATGACCGTATAATCTTCTTCGTATTTTTTGTTACTTATTTACGGAAATTGGCATGAATTTTTCATTTATATATTTGAGCTACCAAACTCTTTCTTAATATTAACTAAATAAAATTATAAACGAATGTAGAATATAATTTAACCAACCCTATAACACGCTCTAATCCAACACTTTAAAAACTCAAAAATTATTTAAAACGTGGACTAAGTTAAAACTCCCAACTATAAAAACGGACATGAAGGTTTTCTGAAATATTGTTTCTCTATTCTAGTTCTTTTAAATTAATATTTTTTTATTTAAAAAATAATTCTGATTAATAAACATAATATACAAAGTTTAATATATTTGTTTATAAGGTAATGTGTGAATAATGATTTTATTCTCATATGATTTCACATTATTATGACGGTGAATTAAAAAAAAAAAAAAAAAGTTTTTTAGCACGCTAAACTTCAGCCAGGCGAATCGCGTATCTTTAAACTAAATTCTTTTGAAGCGTAACAAATTGTTTAGTTCACGCTTATATTTTTTAATATATATACCATGCATATAGTTACTTTACAAATGCTCGGTTCTTTTTATCTCAAATATACAAATATTATAATTTTTTGAATTCTACTTACATAAAAGAACAGGCAACTACGAGTTCGCGTTTGCAGATAAACCTGTATTTCAATTTTCTTAAAAATAAAAAAAAAAAATTGTCTGATATTATGAATTTCATTATCTATATATAGTATTGCAGTATTGTTTTTAAGAATTTTTAAAGTAAATAAGTATTTAAAAATATGAAATAGATTAACTGTTGACTTTGTTCTGCATTAGTTGAAATTATACACTTTCTATAAAGTGAAAATTGAATATTTTATGCAATATATGAAATTATATTTGTTTTGTAAATAAAGTATGAAATAATCGAAGTGATTTTTTCTTTGCTTTTTTCAGAATTTTCTATTCTAGCAATTTTATATTAAATTTAACTAAACATTGATAAGGTTAATCAACTTTAAGGTCTTTTTAGTATTCAAAATTTACGAAAACGAGGAATTGGGTAGTAGAGTAGACTCTGAATTATCTATATGACCGTAATATACTCGTATATATTAAATAATCTGACAAATTATTTTTGGCAAAAGTAGTTTAAATATCTATAGCTTTACCAAGTATTGAGTTATTTTCATGACAAAAAAAGAAGTTATATGACAGCTATTCGAACCCTGAAAGGACAAACTCGCTGCATTTCAACAGCGATGACCGCTATTGCATAAAAATTAATTTGTGAAAATTGCAGAATCCTACCTCCTTTTTTTTTTGAGTTATCGTGCGGAAATACAGCTAAGCATAAGAATTAGATAAAATCTGGAAATTGTCAATTTTGGGTTGCATCTGTCGTATATATTTTGGCCTAATCATTTTTTTCATTTTATCATTTTTTCATCAAAGTGGCCTAAGTCTTGTGGCTTTATGTTAATTTTTTTTGTGGGTTAGACCATTTTGATTCTGAACCGCTCATATTTATTTTTTCTTTAATTAGTGTGATAAATCCTGAAAAACAGATCTTCCTTCCAATGATCTTCCGATAAAAAATTATAAAAACTAGAATTCTTGAGATCTTTTAGCTTAGATAGGATTTTAATTCCAGGATTTTGAAATGTCCTGTTATTGCATGGTGTAAATTTCTAAGAATTCATACTTACTTTTATATTGAATATTAATATCGAATTATTAGATTTCCTACAAGATTTCTATTAGTTACTGTCACAAATAATTGTTCCTCAAAACTCTCAACTGACTAACAATTCACTAAAACTTCTTAATCTTAGTTGAAATATCTTTACAGTTAAAGAAAAATGACAATTTTTAACCCTCCAAAGAGTGTTATACAATTTCGGGGAAATTAAGGGTGACAAATTGTCAAATGTCAATTGATCTTTAGTGCGTTTCGAACACACATAATATCAATATTATTCATACCAAGATATCTTATTTGTGGTGATCTTATCCGGGTCATTATACCGGAATGGTATCCCTCCTTTGTGGAATAATCAAATTATGATACGATCAGCCGCATAACCTACTGCCCCACCCGCGTCTGAGACGCCAGCCAATCCTCCCACATTATATCAAAATTAAATAATAAAGTTATTCAAGTTTCTTGAGGAGTGAGTATTTATTAATATATAAAATATGAAAATATTTAGAAGATATTATAAACAATAATATTATATTTTTTTTATATAAATTTTATATAATATAATAATAAAAATTTATTAAGTTTGCCTACTTAACAACATGGTTGCCTACTTTAAATTTGTAATTTAAATTTTCATACCAAACAAAAAATTAGTAAAAGTTAATTTAATAACAGCTGACGCAGTGGTTGCGGTTAATAAATTCTTTAGTTGCATTGTAGTAATTTAGATTGTTACATAATGAGTTTTGCTACTTGTTATATAATTTCTCACATTTATTGTGGTTTAGTAATTTTTAAAAAAAAAATTGTTAAAGCGGTCAAATTTCGAAATATTTGAATTTGGTTTTTGTTTTTCATTGTAATAGTTAAATGATTTTGAAATAATAATTGATAACCAAAACATCGGAATCTTGTGGGCAAATTTAAAATTTTTTATTCTTTTTTATAAATATTAAAAATAAAGTTTAATTACAAATGAAAACTTTGGTATACTTATTTTGAAAATATTTTCTGTATAAAAACTTTTTATTAACTTAAATACATTTTATTCAATCTCCGCCACATCCCTTTCTTATTATATTAATCTTATTAGCACATTTTCAAAAGATTTTATAAAAATGTGCCTTTATAGTTTCACTCTGTCCGTTCGTTCCTTTTTACCTACGGCTAACTAAAACATATCAACAATTGGTAGGTATTGCAATAAAAATAATTTAATATCAAAACTTTTTTCTGTAGTCCCACCCGTTACGGAGCTATTTAAACTGTTATAACAAGAGTTCTATTATAAGTAATATTTTCTACCTGAAAACGGTATTTTCAAACGTTATCCAAAACTCAATTTATGAAAAATTTTTGCTTCCACATAACTTCAAAAATGTTAGAAAAGAAGATGTTAGATCCTCAGAAATTAGTAGGAGTCGTTTAACAAATTGGTTTTGTCGCGCCCCGATTTAAGAGCTGTAAGGCGTCCAAGATTGAAATTTTGCTATTTTTAAGCACCTGTAACTTAAATAATCGTCAAAATTTTTTTACCATAGTCCAACATTACAGGTCCAATATTATATTTTATAATATGTCAAAATTTTTTCTTAAATTTAAAAGGGGTTCTTAAAATTGAAGAGGGAGTCCTTAATTTTAACCATTTTTGCTTAGATAATAAAATTCTAAAAAAAACTCCAACTTTTTGTGATAAACAAGTTTTAGTGAGGCGGAGGAGATAAGGATAGATCCTCGAGAATCACCAAAAGTTTGCTTAGTAAGAATTTCGGAAAAATTCGCATTGAAGAGTTATTAGGACTTAAAAATCAAAAATTTCCAAATCTTATAATTGAGTAACTTAGTCACTGCTATATTTCCAAAATTAAACATTAACAGTCAAGTTCCAACATAACATTATATTTCGAAACTTGTTTACATATTTTCTTGAGTATATTCGGATTAAATTTTCAGTATTGATTTCATTACTCATAATTGATGAAATAACTTAATTATAATAATTAATATCATTTATTTTTATATATATTTTTTACCATAAACTCAGTATGAAACACAATATAATTTTGAAAATGTGATTTTTTAAAAACCCTTGGTTTTTCCATAACTTACTTTACATATCCATTGTTAACACAATTTGCAATTGAGTTCGATAAACGTTCTGAAAGATTTTTCTAAATTTATAAAAACAAACACCTACCACATTCTGAATCGGTTATTCTTCCTGAGCATATGAAATATTTCATCTCAGTTTTCTGAACATATATAATTTATTTAATTATTTGTTAATTTGTTAAATATTTATATATTATTTTAAATTAAATTTCCTATTAACTGTATTTTACTATAAAAACAATATAAATTTCAACACCCACATAATGTTCATTGTGTGTAAATTAATTTAATAGGAACCGTGAAGAATAAATTTAATATTAAATATAATTGTTTTTATTATTACGCATTAAACATTAATTATTAAAATATTAAATTAAAATTCATCGCCATGACATTAATTTTTATATTTTTTTAATTATATTTATCATTACTTTCCAATATTTCGGAATAAACATTATAATCAGTTTTTTTTTTATTTAATATTTGCATACATTTATTACATATGAATGCTCATAAAAATTAATTGTTTTAATAAATAAAATGTAAAATATATAATTATCAAATAAGATATTATGATAAGATTCATATGTTTTTAAAATATTTTATAAAAGTAGTTCCGAAAAACGGGAATTACCTAACATTTAATGTCATCACACATGGGTTATCGGTACTTTATGACTTTACAATTCATATATATTACTATAATATGTCATAATACAAAACAACGTCATCTAATGGCATAAAACTGCATTAATTTGCAAAATCTAATTTAAAAAATTGTATATATATTTTTTAAACGTTTTAAGGGACGTAGAAACAAAAGTCTCGTAGTCAAAAGTTTCAGATGAAATTATAAATCAAAAGATAAGTCAAAATTTCCCGCGAAATAATAAATCTTAAATTTATGTGAAGGTTCATATTGAAAATAGAGAATTTACTCTTTTTCAAAATTCACATTTTGTAACCCACTTAAAACTCGCTTCAAATTCAAAATTTTGTATACATTAAGTCATAAATACCCTAAAATAAGGTCAACTTTGATGTGGCTTTAAACTATACTAAAGAATCTACCATAGATGAATATATATAGATTGGATTTTATCTTTTTATTAATTTATTATCATTATTTTATTAATTTATTACGTATTACCAAGGGCATGCAATTCCTTGCAAATTGACGTGCTCTTTTCTTTTCGGATGTGGGCAAACAATATTATTTTATTACTGTATACATTTGGTTACTATGGTGATTTATAAAGAAAAATTATTTTTCAAAAATATTTTGTTTGATTAATTATTGTACGACCTGAACGGGAATCAAAACCAGACAAACTCGGTTAGTAAGGCAAGTGCTTACCCACTATACCACCGAGCACCTTTTTATTAATACTATGTATAATTTAAAATTTATAAAATTTTTTTTTATATTAAAATCCAGGTGTTAATAAATGCATTTTTAATTTAGAGACAGTGATCCCTTACAATGAGAGAAATGGAATTGTTTAAATATCTAAAAATATAATCAGGTCCTTTATCATATATACCGTTAGATACCGTTAGATATTGCAAAAACACTGATTTTAAATGGTAAAATATAATGCATTTTTTTTGCAGTCATAATTAAATATACACGCTGACTCATGACCTCCTAAAATAGAATAACATTGAAATGTCACCTTAGAAGTTTATGCTTCATATTCGGAAGTATCGCCAATTTTATTTTTAGAAAAAGTTTTTTCCCAAAACTATAAATATTTTTATAGTAAAGTTTTTTGAAATTTGCAATTTAAATTTTAAAATTTTATAAATTGTTCCTGAATATAAAAAAAATAAATAAAATAAGATACAATATGGTACAATGTACAAAAATATTTATACATATTTAAAAATTTTTGAAGAGTTTCCTGTTTGTGATTTGTGGTTTTCAGTTTGAAAAAATAAAAAAAAAATTTTTGAAAAATTCAATTTTCTTAAAATTTGTTTTTTAATTAATTTTATTTTTTGAATATCTTACAATTCTTTGTCATTTACTTTTTTAAGAATTTTATAAATGCATGTTTGAATAATGTTAGGTATTTATTTGGCATTTAATTTTTAATTGAAATTTAGTTAAAAATTGTTTAACAAAGTTTGCCATATTTAAGACCTGTTATAAAAAGAAAATTAATTACAAATAGTCAAAGATAGGAGATGTTCTTCAACTATGGTTTGTCATTTAATTGCTTGTCTGTACCTTATTACAAATAAAGTGTACTCAATGCTATAGCAAGTAAATTGTAGTAGAAATAACTTGTGTTACTCTTTTTATATTAAAAACCTAGCCTGGAAAATTCAAATTTAAATTTAAACCCGTAAGTTACTCTTAATTGAATTAAATGAAAATATAAGTTTTTATTATTATTGGAAAACGCGTGACAGTAACAAGTACCACTAATTCAAGTTATCTCAGATATTTGGTACATTAAGGGTACCGAACAGACATCTAACAAATTTCAAGTTCGGAACTTTACCATATTCAGCATCTATTCGAACCAGTGCTTTCATTTCTCTCAAATTTCATAAATATAAGGAGACAGGTCAAAACGTTCTTGAACAATTTTCAAGTTTCTATAATATTAAGTCTTTGGAGAAATGTGTGGGAGGTTCTAGACCATCACTGCAATTGATTACAAATTTCCTTTGAGTCAATTCAGGAAGTGACACTCATCAAAAATATATAGACTTTTTCCATAATTATAGCTTGCCACCTTTCAGTAGTTACAAACACCGTACTAAAGTTGAAAAATTGGAAAAAATTCCTATTTTAGGTTTAGGCTATAAAAATACTTCTACTAAAATAATAAATTAAAAGTAATTTAGATTAAAATTCAAATTATAAAACTGATGTATACTTTAATTTGTAAACTATACTCATCCAACTGCTGAGTATAGTAAGAATTCCTTGAAAGCTACCTTAATAATATTTTTCTTTTTAAATTCCTTCATTAATTTTTATTAGTTCCAAGAGCAAATATCTTTTGCATTTCTATTGCTCTATGTGCGAATTTCAGGGGTTATTCTAATTTTACAGTTAGGCATTGCTAATTCATCAAAATTTTTAATATTTTAATATGTTATGAACATATACCGGTACTTTAACATAATACAATCAAATATTGAAGACGAATTGTTGCTGAAGCAGTTTTTTTTTTAAATTCTTAGTTTAGAACTTACGCAATAAATTTATTCAAAAATTTCTTCGACTTTAATATTTCAGATCAGTTTATTAATATTGTCGAAATTATTTAATTCTAAATATTTATCAGTACTCTAAAGTAACACAACACAAGGTCATCCAACTAAAACTAATATGCTTATCAATACAAAATTATGTTTACAAACATTTCCCATGACAATCAGCAAAAGATAAGTGTTATATTTGGTGACATGTCAGAAGTCCCATGGCTAGAAGTCCTATTTTAACTTTTAACTCATTCCAAGAATGCACACAATATGTATAATATTCAGGAATCTCCTAAAAAAAAACGAGGAAGAGTGTAGTAGAGTAGACTTTGTCAACTCTGGGATGCCCGTATGACCGTAACATATACATTATATCATCCGGTTAATTACTTTTGGCAAAATTTCAAACATTCAGCTTTATTAGGTGTAGAGTAATGCTTATATAAAAGAAGGAGTTGTATGGCAGCTACTCGAACCCTCAGCAATAGACCAACCAAATTATGCAGTAACTTTGGCCATTACAGTAAACTATTTTTGGCAAAATTTCAGACACCCAGCTTAATTTGGTGTAGTGTAATCCTCATATAAAAGAAGGAGTTGTATGGCAGCTATTCGAACCCTCAGCAGTAGACCAACTAAATTTTGCAGTAATTTTGGCCATTACACCAAACTATTTTTTGCAAAATTTCAGACACCCTGCTTCATTAGGTGTAGTGTAAAGCACATATAAAAGAAGGAGTTGTATGGCAGCTACTCGAACCCTCTGCAGTAGACCAACCAAATTTTGCAGTAACTTTGGCACATTATACTAAACTATTTTTGGCAAAGTTTCAGACACGTAGCTTCCATAGGTATAGAGTAATGCTCATATAAAATTAGAAGTTGTATGGCAGGTACTCGAACCCGTGAACCAAAATGGCTGGATTTAAATAGCGCTTCCGGTTTTTGCATAAAAACGAATTTGTGAAAATTTCATAATCCTAGGTGCTTTACTTTTTGAGTTATCGTGATGACGGACGGACGGACGGACATACATCGCTAAATCGATTTATTTTTCGATTCTGATCCGATCCATACACTTGAGTCTATATCTACCCCCCCCCTCCTTCTCTGCGTCACAAACGTAATGGCAAATTTATTATACCCTTGGACTATATAGTCATACGGGTATAAAAATATGTATGAAAAATATTTGAAAAAAAAATATGAAAAACATTTACACTAATTTACCTTTATTTTGCTTTTCCCTTTTGAATCCATTGCCTTTCAAAATATTCTAAAAATGGTAATAAAATCAGCTTAGTTGTTTAATTTTCCATCGTTTGCTGTTTTAAAAATTTGGAATCTCTTTTTTAATATCTACTGACATAAACAAAGCCAAAACTAAAAATTTGGAAAATATTTGGCGAATATTCTCATTTTCCTTCGCTTTCACCAAAAGGTTAGCGATTTTTTTATTTGCTACTTTTTTAACAGCCTCGATTTAAAGGAGCCAACATCCTACAGTTTTTGCAGTTAGAAAAACAAGTTTGATAGCATTTCTTAAACCTTTTGCGAAATCGGCTTCAAATTTAAAATTTATACATGTGCATTAATAAATTGCAGTTAATGCGTATTTGTTTCAATTCAATGAGACAATGGTCCAATGGGACATTTACCCTTTTTCCCATGGTGATACCACCACATTGATGAAATGGAAGTCCCATGACAACGTCACCACCACAGTGTTGAAACAGAAGTTACATGGAACTTTTGACCATGGGACTTCTCACATCTCACCGTTATATTTATCTATATTTAATCCAAAAAAAAAGATTAAGTCAACCACTATTTATTTATTTTTAATTATTTGATAATAAATAAGTTTTTTTTAATATTCCGAACACCTATCAAAAAAAATTTCATTAAGAAATTACCGAATCTTACCCATATAAATTAAAAATAAAAAATGACTCAAAAATATCTTTTTTGTCACTTTTAATTTGATAAATACAAGAAGTTGTTTAAACTTTTGCTGATAATTTTGGGTAAATTTTTTTGTTGTTATATTAATTAAGTAAACATCAAAGTTCTATTTTAAAATTATGATTATAAAATTTCTTTATATATATATTTGCTTTAAAGTCATAACTTTGATATATTTAAATTTTATTGTAAAAGTCACATTTGAATAGAAGAGTGGGCGAAATTGAAAATTTTATTTAGAAAATTATCTATAGATTTTAATTTATTTTGTATATTTAAAAAAAATCTATTTAAAGAATAAATTACATAATGTAAACTGTAGAATAATATTAGTGCTCTATATTATATAAAGGCAAAAGACTTTTAAAAAAAAAATATAATTTTTATTTATTTAAATGAATTTTGAAAGTATAAAAAAGTTGCATTATTTGTTTTTGGCCTTACTTTCAAGAATGAGATCATCTAAAAATATGATATAATAGCATTAACATAAGTAATTTAGGTTGCGTTTTTTTAGAATTACTTTTTTACAAATTTAATTTTTTTATGAAAGAAGGGGAAATTTTAAATTATTTACAAATCTTTGCATTTTGCCTGCAATTAATGTTTTTAAAAATTTTAGACGACGGAGTTTATTAACATTTTGCATTCAAGAGTTTGTTACTAATATTATATTAGTAATTTTTGATATGTATTGCATGTGATATGTAGAACTTTTTATTATATTTAATAAACTATAATTAATAAATTATTTAGCATGATCATGCCCACAATTAAATCTTCCATGAATCGAACTCCAATTGAATTACAAAGTTGCGCACAATAGCACAAGTTTAAAATAATATGATTTAATAATTAACAAAGTTGCTCCTCATATTATTATGCTGAACCTACGGTGTTATATAAGAATTGATCTTAATGAGTTCCACATACAATAATTTAAACATGAGATAGTACTCACGATTTTAATAATTTTTTAGGGGGATGTTGGGTAGCAGCCCCAAAATCAAAATTATGCCTTCTCATCCATAATCTCATTGTATATACATATGTATTTACAAACTGCGGAAAAGAAGGTAACACCGATTTTGTACTTCTTGTATGCGATTTTTTTATCCAGTATAATAGTTTAAGCTAACGGCTGGGTGGCACAGTTCATTGGCGAAAGGCCCCGGCTCGAATCCCGGTGATAGTGAAAAAACTTTTCTTGTTTTCGACTTGACTCCAGCTACCATTCGCCATTTGGTTCAAGTTAATGCCTTAATCAGTAATTAATAATTATATACCTTTAATGAAAATATAAACAAATAATTTAATTGAATAATATAACTCACAGATATACTTCTAGAATACCATATAACTCAAATACAAAATATAATAATATAAACAAAAATAGTATCTATTGAATTGTATCTATTAAAAATCTAAGACGTTTCTACATGATATAAGGCCTAGTACTATCTCATGTTTAAATTTTATGTCGAATTCATTAAGATCAATTCTAATAACACGAATATAATATGACTTCCTGTTACAAAATGTATCTATGGTGTAGACAGCCTTATTAGCCTAACAGTTAAATAGTTAGCGCTTAAAAAAAAAAAGTCTATAAACTTTAAATCCCATTTAAATAATAAATAGAACAAAATATCGCAAATTAGGGAAACCACTTTTTTAATACATTAAAGTCCTAGACAGTACACCGTCTTATTGAAAATTTGGAATTTGTAAACTCGTAATTTTTAAATCAGTTTAAAATATTAAAAAGAGCAATTTGCCTATTAATATTAGTGACTTATCTTATTTAGTTAACATCATTAAATATTCTTTTATCTATTTAAAATAAAATATAAATTTTTATAAATATTATCATAAATACTAAAATATTTTTTTTCATTTTCCCTTTACAGGTAAGTCTTGGACACTTATTTATCATTTGGACCTGCAATCACTATACACAATTCATTCAACATATGGTATAATTTTAATTATAAAAAGTATAAAATAACTATTTAATAATTCCAACAGTTTTTAAATAAACCATCAATTCTAAATAATCAATTATTTATGTAATATTTAGTTTAAGTTGGACATTTTAATTTAAAAATTTAATAATAATTGACATAAATAAATACAACCCCGCACATTTGTTGTTCTTTGCTGCCATCTTCTTTTTATACCCGTATGACTATATAGTCAAAGGGTATAATAAATTTGCCATTACGTTTGTGACGCAGAGAAGGAGGGGGGGTAGATATAGACTCAAGTGTATGGATCGGATCAGAATCGAAAAATAAATCGATTTAGCTATGTATGTCCGTCTGTCCGTCCGTCCGTCTGTCCGTCCGTCCGTCCGTCTGTCCGTCCGCACGATAACTCAAAAAATAAAGGAGCTAGGATCTTGAAATTTTCGCAAATTCGTTTTTTTTGCAATAGCCGTCATCGCTATTTAAATCCAACCATTTTGGTCCATGGGTTCGGGTAGCTGCCATACAACTTCTAATTTTATATGAGCATTACTCTGTACCTATTACAGCTGCGTGTCTGAAATTTTGCCAAAAGTAGTTTAGTGTAATGGCCAAAGTTTCTGCAAAATTTGGTTGGTCTAGTGCAGTGGGTTCGAGTAGCTGCCATACAACTTCTTATTTTATATGAGCATTACTCTCCACCTAATGAAGCTGGGTGTCTGAATTTTTGCCAACAATTGTTTAGTGTAATGGCCAAAGTTTCTGCAAAATTTGGTTGGTCTGCTGCAGAGGGTTCGAGTAGCTGCCATACAACTCCTTATTTTATATGAGCTTTTCTCTCCACCTAATGAAGCTGGGTGTCTGAATTTTTGTCAAAAATTGTTTAGTGTAATGACCAAAGTTTCTGCAAAATTTGGTTGGTCTACGACAGAGGGTTCGAGTAGCTGCCATACAACTCTTTATTTTATATGAGTATTCCACTACACTTAATAAAGCCAAAAGTAATTAACCGGATGATATAATGTATATATTACGGTCATACGGGTATCCCAGAGTTGACACAGTCTACTCTACTACACTCTTTCTCGTTTTTTTTTTAACAATAATACAAAGACCCACATTTAATTTTTTTTTATTTAATTTTATTTCTTAAAGTTATTTAAGACAAAAACAATACAATATTTCAACATATGTGCATAACTAAAACCATATTGAATTTTCAATAAAGCAGAAAAATAAAAAATTAAATCATGCTTTTAGAGGAAAAACTCTTTAATTGATAATTGACCAACAATTGAAATGAATTCAATTACTAGATTTACAAAACAGTCTATATTGTGAAAAAGAAATAAAAACATAATAAATTATGTACATATATATATATAATATGTATATGCATAGTTTCTTATGTTTTTTATTATTTCTTAGTTCTGTTAGTCTACTAGTGTATATGAGTACTAAAGTATGTTATGACTTTTTTCATGCACTTGTAAAGAAATATGCATGTTTTTTAGAGTTATTTTATTCTCTCTCTCTCTTTCGCTCTTATCTACTACTCGCTACTTCTTTCTTTCGAACATAATTATTAATCATACAATAACATAAAATACTATATAATATTATAGTAAATATGCTATTCTAGTGTTTAATGAAACAATTGCATTCTCTATCGGCATTTGAATTTTTATTACAGAATATAAAATAAAGCGATTGTTTGCATTTTATACTATGTGTAAAATCAACAAAACGGACATACAAGTTTATCGACTTAGAAAACTATTTGAAAAAAAAATTTTTAAACTAAATTATGTTGACAAAATAGATTGATAAAAAAAAATTATAATACGTGTTAATATTATAAATTTATTAGAGTTTCATTCTTGGATTTGCGTCATCTTAAGGTAATAGTCCTCACGACAAATGAGTTTCCATAAGTTTTAAACCATCTTAGAATTTCCACAGTGTAGAAATGAGCACTTGCTGCTCCTCTGGTGTTACGTCGGAATTGTTTAAGAGGAGGCATAATTGACTTTAGTTCAATAAAGCAAGTGTCATTACCTTTGCAATGGTTTTGTTCTGCTGTTATTTGAAGGCTCGTGTCCTCTGCGTACTTTTCTATATCACTCCAAAACCATGAGCCTTGTGTTATTTTTCCTTTGACTGTTACTTACCCATTACTCATTTTTATTTCTTTGCTGCATCAGTATGGATCACCTTCCTGTAAGTTGACATATCTCTACGTTGCTTGTTTTGTGAAAGTCAGAATATTATGCATAACTATTATCCTATATTTTATTTTTTTGTACTATATTATATTGTATTTTTTTTTGTCTATTATTAGTCGACGATGGATCACAGGAGTTTCCATTTGATATTTCCACCTCGGTGTCTCGCGGCAATTTTTCCATTCGCCCTAGTGAATTTGCATTGATTTTGTTCAGCTGATATTTAGACGCCGGTGTCTTTTGCGGATAAACCACTTGAACACAATGTGGTTTATGTGGTTTTTCCTCAGACTGTTACTCCGTACCTTCCTTCTTTGTTGCATCAGTATTGCTCCTACTCCTATAAGTCGACACATCTCTTCGTTGCTTTTGTTTTTTTAAAGGCAGAATATTCTGCACATTATAAATAGACAAATGGTTAGTAAATACCAGTAGTTAAGTACAATTTTTATTGAAGATATGTAGATTTGCTTTCCTAAAGATATGTGTGTTACTTCATTCTGGTTCAATCATTTGGATGCTGATTTGGCTTAATTAAGTCCATAGCCTGTCGTTATACTATTTGAATCTTTAGCATGATGTTTTACCAGTCGCCACAGTTGATTTTCATCGCTTTGATTTTTTTGACAATTATTTCAAAGCTTGCGTCCAGTGCAAGTCTTTATATGTGTTATTTTTTCGACTGAATATCACACAGTCTGTGATTACAACTGACCGATCCCTAGTTGCAATTCATTATTACAAATGTAGATCCTAATCTGAAATGTAATTTTGCAAATATATTCGAATACAGAAGAAAAATATAAAAATATTATAAAATTGAAAATATATAAATTAAACAAAAAACGACCAGACAATTTTTATTAGAATTAAAGTAAAAGAAGTAAACATAAAAATGTTTTCCTAGTTTTTGTTTTTCTTTGTTAAATTGTAAGTTAAGGTGAATCAGACCTTAACGTTACACATATGTTAGATTAACTTTATTAATAAATATATATATATATATATATATATATATATGTATGTGCATGTGAATTTTTTTATATATGATTTACCAATGTTAATATAATAAGTTAATAAAAAAAAATAAAAAATTAAATTAAATTAACTATCATGGCTAAAAATATAGTTTAAAAATCATTAATGTCGGAAAGTTTTTTTTTATTATACAACTTTGAAACTTTTTTTTTTTTTTAATTTATGATTTATAATTTTTTATGCTTGCTTATAAATTTTTTTAAGTAAATTGCGCACTCTTTTAGAAAAATCACACACATATAATATACATACCTCATTATTATTATTGTTATTAAATTGCATTAAAATTAAAATTAAATGTAATGAACGATTTAATGAATGTAATGAAATAATAATATTAATAATGAAAAGAGAAGCTTCTTGCAAAAGTGTTTTTAATTTTTTATATCTTCTTCAAACCCATTTAAATATTTATAAAAAAATTGTTTTAATGTTTTGTTTTGATGAATTTTAATGAAAGTGCATTAGCTCAAAATTATATTAGTTATATATATATATAAAAATAAGGGTTTTTCTTTTTTGGGTTATATTTTAATACTTTTAAAACCTATAAGGGTTAATACAAGGCTATTTTTAACTCTAAGGTACTCGTTTCAATTAAATAAATTGCATAAACCACTTGCATTCACCAGTTGCATATCGTCTAAAATATTCCTCGAACCCCTTAGAGGCGAGGTGATGTGTTAATTTTCAATATGAAACAATAAAATTATTACAATACTCACGTTAGAATAGATTGCAGAACAATTATAGAACAATTTTTGACAGTCCCTTAATTATTAGGATGTTCAATAATTGTAAAATTACTTTAGGTATTTAATACGTCATCTTAGACAAAAATATGCAATGCCTTGCATTAACATGAAAACTTAAGACGACTATATATTGCCCCTTTCATATAGAGGCCTCCAATAATTCCTGAACACACTGAACAAACAATTACGCGCGAGAATTCAATGCAGAACAATTCTTTAGACAATTTTCCCCGCAATAATATTATTAAGTTTTGAAAATAAGACTTAAAACCCTAGATGCAGAATATTGAAATTACTAATGTGAAAATTGTTTTCCCACAATACTAATCAAATTCCTAATTTTTTTTAAAACACAGATAGCCCTTCAGGTATTGGGAATGTCCATTTATAGAAAAAGAAATACAAAAGAATAACAGTAATTTAATAAGTCAACTTATGTAAAATATGCAATGCAATGCACCTATCCATAACCCTCTTTCATATATTGTACTCCTTCAATTACTGAACGCACTTTCATATACTAACCTCCTACAATTATTGAACACCCTGAACACACAAACACTCAAGTGAACCCAATAGTTTTTTTGCAAATACTAATCGAAATGTTAATTTTTAAATAGCCAAATTTTCTCTCTATTTTTTGTAAAGGATTATTTGTCTATTAATTGAAAAATAACTTCAGTGATTTTGAACGCGTCTAATTGATAAATTATGCAATGCACTGCATCAAAAAGAATATCTCGACCTCTTCCATAAGTTGACCTCCTAAAATTATTGAAAACACTTTCCATATAGTAAAAACATAAATATACGCAGGCAATACATTGAATTCCAATGCAGAACAACACTTTTTGACAATTTCTTCTGCAATAATATTATTATCTTTTTAAATTTTAGACTTAAAACCGCAGATGCAGAATAATCTGAATACTAATGTGAAATATTTTTCCCAAAATACTAATCAAATATTATATTTTTTTAAAACCCAGAATGCTAATCAATGTTTGGGAATCTCCCTTTATTGCAAAATCAAAACTTTAGTAAGTCAATTTAAACAAAATTATGCAATCCATTGCATCAAAATGTAAAAAATTTAAGAAAACATACTCCTACAATTATTGAACACACTGTACCCAGCAAAGTATTTTTTCTTACAATTGTTTAAGCTAAAAAATATTATCTAAGTATTTAACAAGTTCTTGTGAATTTTTTTGCTTTTTGTTGTTCAATTTTATTTAATTTTTCATTGAACAGCGACTTTTTTTTTATAATTTTATGTGCAATTCACATAGTGCATATATGCACGCAGAATTATTTCATAATTTTTATATTTTCTATTCGCGTTTTGGATGGCTATAGAATACGTTTATACATACATTAAATGTATAAATATATATGTGTAAAAATATATTAATTAAGTAATGACTAATTTCCATATTATTAAATCAAAATCATAAATAAATTGTTTTATATTTTTATTGGGAGCGGAAAAATAACTTTATTTTGTTATGAATTTTTTTTTTTTGAAAGAAAGTAAAAAGTGAATAAATTTTGAAATAAATTTTTGCTATCAATTTTTTATTTTTAATATAAATATATGTATAATAAAGGATATTAAATAATAGATAATTATCACATATATATGTAGTAAATAATTATTAAGATAAGACAAAAATTATGACATGAATTCACTTTAATATTAAGTGTATAATAATGTAATATAGGCATTAGACAACACACGGTATGATTTTATGATAATGGCGCATAACATAAAGAAAAAGAAAAAGTTAAATAATATAATTGTGTGTAAAATGTTATGTAATAGAAAGTTATTAAAATATATAAATTGCATTCTATAGAATGTATTTTTATGCTTTAAAAAAAAAAACTGAAGAGAGGAAATCTTATTAAATGAATTGCATATAATTAATGGTTGACAACACAATTATAGTTTTTCTTGTTTGTTATGACAACATTTTGTTTTTTAACGTGGAAGTTGTTTTTGTTCATTTTATTCTTTGGTGCTCTTTCAACTTTTTATGTTTACTTATGTACTTATTTGATTTTAAACATACAATTTTTTTTACTTATGTTTAATTCAAAGTTTTTTATTACTGATAAACTCTTAATCAGCATTGGAATGTTTTTATTAGATAATGGAGGAAAATTCTTTTACAAAAAGGAATTAAAAAATTTGTTATGAACCTTAGATGATTGTTTGAATTTTGTTTTAAACTTTTATTATATATTTGAAAAAAAAAATGCTTTCTAAGCCTGGTTTAGACTAGAGCTGATTTTGTTGGCATTGTTGTTTAGTTTATAATATATCCAATTCTGCGATTTGTTTATCAGACTTTTTTAAACATAATATTTTCAAAAAATTTTGTAAAAATTTGGCTACATAGTTTCTCTCTGTCCGTGTTAAAATATTTTTTACAAATATACATAATTTAAAACTGCTGCATTATATTTCAACATATTATGTTAAAGATTTTTCTTAAATTTAAAAGGGGTTCTTTAAATTGAAGAAACTGTCTCCTAGTTTTAACCATTTTTGCATAGATAAAAAAATTCTAAGTAATATTCCAAATTTTGGTGGAGTACTTATTTCCTAGAACCTAAAAAAATGATGGGGTGGGACAGAGGGGGAATGGGCAGATGCATCATAAGTTTGCTTAAGCAAAAATTGAATGGCCTTTCTCATTGAACGGGTATTAGGTTTTAAAAATTAAAACTTTTATGTTTTTATAAAACAGCAACTTATTCAATAGTGTATGTTTTTACAAAATTAAACGTTAACATTTAAGCTCCAACATTATATTTCTCACTTGTTAACAGGTTTTCTTGAGTGTATTGGGATTATATTCTAAGTATTGAGCTAACTATTAGTCATAATTAATAAATTGATGAAATAACTAAATTATAATATTATCATTTATTTTTATATATATTGTTATAAAAATAAATTATAAAATACTCAGTAAGAAACCGTATATAACTTTGAAAATGTGCTTTTTAAAAACCTTTGGTTTTTTTTATCACTTGTTTTATTTTTGTATTTCAAACTAGATAAAATAAGAACTACATGAAACCAACAAATTTATGAATTCGAGATTCTTAATTCTGTAGTTTCTAATTCCATATAATAGTCACGCCCAATCATTTTCAAACTTTGACGCACATTTCACGTTAAAGTTTTTTAACGGTTTTTGAAAATTTTAAGTAATAAATAATTAAGTAACGGTAAATATCACTCAAATAATTAAAGTTTTTTAAGATGTTATTACTTCAAAAGTTAGGTCTATAAACCAGCTTTAAGATCATATATATGCATATCATTGTTACAGACTATTTCAATTTAATGAGTACAGAGTAATAAAACCAAAAAATAATTTAGTATTTTATAGTTTTTTGAATTTTTAAAATTATTGTGTACAGAGTGTTATGTAACAGCTTTGAGATATTTAAAGTACAGTTTGAGTCCTTAAACATTGAATAAACTTATAATTTCTCACCGGAAGATTATAACTCTGATGAGTTAATTTAAAATTTTAAAAAGTTAGAAATTTTAGATTAGAAATTTGGAAAACCCAGAATTTCACCTCTTTCGAAAACTCAAATTTTTGCAACCAACTTATTTAAATTCTGCACACACGTATTTATAAGTACTGCAGTAAAAAGCCAATTTTGTTTTTGTAACCAACTGGAATTTGCTTCCCCAATAAAGAATGTCATAATGACAAATATTTAAATACTTTAAATTGTTTTACAGCAATTATCTTTTGATCATTTTTCATGACACTTTTGACTCCCACTTCGGTGTTATCACAATCTGCCAGAAACTTGTGACTTATTTTTGGATCAAAAGTCGCCGGAAGACTTTTAATTCAAGGATTTTTATCATATTGCCACTAAATCCTTTCTTTTAATTAAACGTTTCCACTACTTTATACTATACTCTATTTAGTCCACTTAGACTAGGCTTCAATTTCTTTAATCGTTATATTCACATTTGTATAAAATTATGAGTACACATAATTTTGTGGGTCATCTATTATCCTGCCCGGGGTTTCAACCTGAGTCTTTCCACCATTGGTCAGATAATTCCTTTCTACATTCATTAGAATTCACTTTTCTCCACATGTTTTACTTGGAAGAAATTTGCAATTACTCAACTATTAGTGCCACTTTTTTACTCTATCTCTTAATAAGTAATTCCTTAAGTGCATCTCTCTTGGACCAATTAATATTCTCAAAACTTGAAATAAAAGAATTAAAAAACATTTTTAATGAAAAAAAAACTAGTACCAACATTTTAATTTTTGAACTGTTGAAATTAAATTAAATGTAAGTTTAAACTATAAAAATATACTTTAAATACTTTTTATTTATTTTTTTAAGTAAATAATTAATTAAATTTATAAAAAAAAAAAAAATTTAATTGAAATTTAACTTTCTTTTTTATAATTAAATTGTTTTCAATTGCAACCGCCCTCGCAATAATTAAGAAACAAACATAAATACCATATTTTTATATTATTATGTACTTAAAATGGAACTGAAATTTTAATTGAAATTAAAAAAAAAAAAAAAACAAAAACATTGAATAGTTCACAAACCTTTAAAGAATAATGTAAAGCCTATTTAACTTTAATTACCCACTTAAGCAAAATCATTAAAACGCCCACAACATTTTATATTCATATATTTATTAAGTATTTTCCCTTTGTTTTTTGTTAATATTTTTTATCCCTTTCTATTTGTAATCTTTTCGTCTCTTTCTTTAGAAATCATTTCTTTTTTTTTTTTTTATTTTCGCAATTCAAAGATTTGGAACTTTTACTGAAGTCAAAGTGTGTTATACAAGTTTTAATTTAAAGGATTTTACGTGTTCCTAAATATCTACAGATTTTCTAAAAGATTTAAACAAAGAACAATTTAAGATTCAAAAAACTGTCTAGTCAATCAATTGGTTCCAAAACATAAAACTGACATTTTCATTTTCCAACAAAGATTTTCATTTTAAAATACAAGACGAAAAACAAAAACAAACAAACAAAAGTTTGGAGTTTAGTTATAAATTGAAAAGGGTTGTTTTATTTAATTTTTTGATTTGTATTTTTTTTTTTTTGGGAAAACGTACGTGTCCAACAAAAGTTTTTATAGTCTAATGTACATATTATATTATCTATGTAATATATATATATGTATATAAATATTCGAATGTACATTTTATTAAATGGATTCAATTTCTGCCAGTGCTTGTTAGATTTTAAAAACAAATTTACGATTGCTTTGAAAAAAAATTACCATAAATAAAAAGAAAGATTTGGTCAAACTTTTTAGTGAAAGATATTGATGTCTGGTACTCTGTGGTCTGTCAAATTTGTAACTTAATTAAATCTAAATTCATTTTACAGTTATTTTTATACTTTTTGGAATATTAGATTATTTGATCAATATCGTAATTCTTAATATTAAAATCTTCTATCCCTGCACCCAGACAACACTGTATCGACACCATACCATGATTAAAACTTATTTTAATTCACCACATTGACGTAACGTCTATATATATAGTATACTGGAAACGATGACGTAACTACATTATGCAAGGACAATTCCAAATATCTTTGATTTTCTCAAATTATCTTTGAGTGTGTTATTTTAACTCACGTGGTATTGTTTAGAAGCTCATGGTTCATTCCGTGGTCGTACTGCGTGAATAGTTTCATAATAGAAGGGTATTATGAATAAAAACAAGGTACACGATAACGTCACGGGATCGGTTTGAAATCCCCAAAAATTATATTACCCAGTTATATAGTTATGTTTTTTTTTTTTCTTTATTGAGCTCATAAAAATTTTAAACAACTTTAATTTTTTACAATTAGATATTGTCTAACAATTCAATATGGCTTATTTAAATATATATTCTGCCAATTATGACACTTAAAGCAATATGTTTAACAATAGTGTTACCATCTACTTCCAATTTTTTATACTTAGTAAGAATACTTCTTAAAATTTAAATTCTATTTACATACTTGCTCAGTTATATATGTATATACACGTGATTTTGAATGAACTGTGATTTTATATTTGTTTGCAAAATAACGGTTTTTGTATTTTGTTTTTTGTGGATTTTGGTCTTTGAAATTGTGAATCATTATTTTGATTTCATCTTGGTGATTTCGTACCGAGTCTAATCCTTCCATTGCGGGTGTAATATGATTCAACCTTAAAAATTTGAATTTAAACATAAAATTGGAAAATTGAGATTGAGAAAATCATGTCCAATTCAAAATAAAAGAAAATTTCAATAATCCTAAACAAATAAACAAAAGCTAGTAATTGCCTAATAACTTATCGATTTCTATAATTGATTTAAAAAAAAAAAGGCCAGACAATTAGTGCTTAGGCAATATTAAATTACTGTTAACAATTTAATCATGATATATTAATTGACAATGATGTGTTTTTTTTTCAATTAAAAACATTTTAAAAATCAATTAAATCTTAGGTATAAAAAAAACCAACAAATTATTAAAGTGAAACGAAATGAAAATAAAGTTTTTCATTGGTTTTTGTTTTATAAAAACATTTGATTTCTCTTTATATGAGTTGTTCAATTGAAAAAGTACTTCCATTGCACGAAACTATACTTATATTATTAAAAAAAAAGAAATATTAAGTTGAAACAATAATCAGGGACGTATGTATGAAGAAAGTTGTGATGGATTTGTCAACATGGTATCTAAAATGAATTTTAAATTATTTTAATTATATTTATTATTACAAATTACATTAGAATTCTCCAAGGCCACTTCAATGGAAATCAGCTGTCAAAGTTGCAAATGTCAAAATTATTTGCATACTTTTAGGCAAATTTCAAATAATAAAACAAACGGATGTGAGTCCGTTACAATTGAATTAATTGTAATATATTTTATTTAACTGTTATAACTTGTAAGTTATATTCATTATATTAAAATTATACTTTGTAGTTTATATTATATCAGATATAAATTTATATTTGAATAATTTAATTAAAAAAATTTATACTGAAATAAATTATTTCTTTTATTGCTTTCAATAGGGCTACTGTTTTAACTAATCGGTCCATTCCAGATCTTCCGCCATACCATATTAGATTGTCTTTTAAAAGTATGCTGTACAAAAAGAAAACTTGTTTTTCATATCTTTGTCTTCTGTTGTAATGGTGTTTATTATAAAGATTCAAAGAATTGCTTGTATTAAATTTTATCAATATAATCAAAAGCTTATGACCTTATTATAAATATCTATTACTTCACTGAACAACAACATTTTTTTGTAAAACAAAAGAAATAAACAACTTAAAAAACTACACTGAAAAAAAAAACAAAAGAAAAAAAAAATTAATTCTTCTAGTTTATTAAAAGCTAACTTTTAGAACATTGAACCGTGTAATTTTTGTTCGCTTCTTTTATACACTGGTTTTTTTTTATTTTTTATTTCATTTGGCCTTTCAAGTTTTTTAAGTTTTTTAATTTTGTACTTCCAAAATCCAAAAAAAAAAAAATTAAAACATGATAAAAAAAAAGAAGACAACAACACTTTTTTTTTTTTTAATATTCTTTGTTTGTTGAGCATTGAACTTTTTAAACAAAACACGAATTAGAGTGTAATGATAGTTATAATTTTTGTTACTACAAAAAAAAAACAAAAATTCATATAAAAATAATTTTGGAATGTATATTATATTCATAAATGAGTTATTAAAGCACAATTTGACAAAAAAAGCAAATCTTAACAATAAATAACGGAAATATTTCATTAGAAATTTTCTTTTGATTATTTTTAACACAGTAAATTAAAGACCAAAATAAAAAAACCAATGAATATTAGAGTGTAAAATAAGTTTTAGGTGAATAAAAAAAAAAAGAGTTTGTGTTAACTATATATCGAGTCATAAGACTAGCTTCACAATGTAATTGTCACAAGTCGCTTTGACGCATAACTGTGCTCAAAGTTAGATTTAGAATGTAATTAAAGCAACGCGAAACAATGGAAAGTCAACGGCTAGGTAGTCAGTAAACGGCTAGGTAGCTCAGAGGTTAGAGTGACGGCCTTAAAAATCTTATGTCAATCGAGCCCTAATTGAAATCTTGGAAACTAATAGTTTGCTTTAATAACTTCGACGTTTCAAAGTAGTTTTCACATATTCAACGTTCAGGTTATATTGTGCTAGCTTTGATTTATGATTTATATAGATTAAGCTTTTAAAAATTGAATTAGCTATTGTGAAGTCATTTAGACTAAGCTTCGGTTTCATTAATCATAATTATTCATTAATCACAATCAGTTAATTAACTCGGCTGTGGTTATTGTATAAGCCTAAATTTTGTGAACCATAATTTTACATAAGAGTTATTTATATATTATTTTATATTACGATATAAACTTTTACGATATACTTATACAATTTGTACGATATATTTTTTCATAATGTATTATCGGAGCGATTTAAACTCGAGACCTTTCAATTGGATGGTATCAATCCAACTTTTCAACGAGTCAAAAATAGCTGCAAAAATATGAATATGTATTTGTTTTCATTTGAGATGTGTTATGCCTCATTTACTTCGATTCCTCACGAACTGAGCGAAATTATCCCAAAAAATTTGGTATAATAATAAACAAGCAATAAATTGATTCCCCGCTAGATTTGAATACCAGAATTTGTCCTACGATCTATTAGTTTCTAATAATTGTTCTAAATTCATTGTTTAAAATAGTTAACTATTTTTATATAAAAAATAGGCGATGTGTATATTACTTTTACAATCACCTGTTTTTTCAATTCACAAATTAAGTAAAGTTTTAAACAAAAACAATTGTATATAAATAAAAGCAAATACAAAGTTCCAAACACATTCCATGCTTCCGGTTGTCTATTTTTAAAATTAAAAGAAAACTACAAATCACACATGACATTTACTATATGTCATTGTGTTATTTTTTTTGTAAGTGGGTCTGTGTATTTTTTTTTTGATTACTTTTTTTTTTTATAAGTAATCGGGTGTTTTAGTTGTATGATTACAATGGTGAAAACAATTATAACTGTTTTTATATTTTTTGGTAGTTGTAAATTTGTAATGAATCAACAAAAACTAACATTATTTTAATTTTTAGAAGAAGAACATGATTAAAACATGAAATAAATACCTTATAAGTAGAAGGCGTTTTTTTTTTTTGTTAAATAAATATTTGAAATTTTTTGAAATTTAGAGTTTTTAGACAGAATTATTTCAATAACAAAAATTTTAAAACTATGGGGTTGGTTCCTCCAAAATCCTTCCAAACAAAATACCAAAACCCAACTTAATATTTTATACAACTCTAAAGTGCATTGTACTTACATTATTGCATACATATTTCATCAAGAAAACAAAAAACCAAAACAAATGTATGAAAATGTGTTTTTTAATAAAATTGTTGTGTCATTTTTGCATTTATGTTCTCTGGACTTATATACCGTTAGAAAGAGTATAAACAGACCTAAAAATAATTAAGGGTGTTTTTGAAAATTTCATACTTATAGTGGTTTTTTTGAAAGTTTGAATTTTTTTTTTTAATTTTCACTTGAAACTGTATTATCTCAAAAACGGTAACACCGATTCAGATGAAACAAGATGTATATGAAAGACAGAATCATTCTAGAAAATGGTTTTAGTTTACTGGTTTACAGGAAAAAATTAACGGTTTAAATTAAAATACTACAAAATGTTAACAAAACTTTGTAATGCATTTTTCGACCACTAAATGGCGGCATCGCTACTGATAACTTATATATTCGGAAACTTTGAAATATTAAGTACCGTTATGTGATGACACCATCTTGATAGTTCACAACCTCTTTGCGGAAGTATATCCAGAATTTGTAGATAAAATCGATGGTCTTTAATAAATATGTAAATTTTTGTAATGATTTTGTTATATTCATGTAATTTAGTTCTGATGAAGCTTTGACATTATGAATTTTATCAAATTTTGCATTTTATTAAAATTATTTTTGTAAATTGACATTATAAACTCACCCTGTATTTAAATCGTTCAATATATTATAATAATGTGTAGATAATTGTCCACTAATGTTACAATATATACTAATAAAAGGTAGAAAAATATAACTGCTGGTTTTTTCTTTTAGCGTCTAATTTCTTTTTTTTTACACGGGATATAATTCCCAACCACGCAAATTCAAAAAGTGATTATGAGTGTTGTATATAACTTTAAAAAAAAAAAACAAAAAAAAAAATGTATTATAACTGTTATGTTTAATGATTCATTAAGTGAGATTAAGAAAACAAAATAAAAATAAAGGTAAAAAGGTAAAATATAAATATAGTATAAAGGCGTATAATTTAGAATGACTAATTCTTAATAGTTTTTAACTTTAAACTATTTAACTTAAATATGTTATCTGTATTTTGTAATCTTAATAGCGTGTCAAATTTTAATATTAATCATTATTTTAATCAGGGCTGGATATAATTTTTTTAACTCTATAGCTTTTAAAATATATTTGAGAGAAGAAGATTGAAATATTTTTTAGATTACCGGTTGGTTGAGTTCAGTTCTAATCAAATGTTCATCTTTACAAAATTTTGTATTATGATAATGTTTTATGTAAAGTATTACATTACTAATTTAATATTTTAGGATCTCAGGTTCAAATTTAGATCAAATCATATCTAATAAAAAAAATATCTGCCTCACTTGAAAAGTAAAGGCTGAACCACTCACTTATCACATTGTATACGGTGTATGACACTTTTGCTAAAAACAAAATTTCGAATTTAAATTTTATGGAAAAAATCCCTAATGTTACAAAATCCTGAAAACCAAAAATACCGAATTAAAATTTCTCTTAATTAAATATAAATTTGGATACAAAATTAAAATTTTTAGTCTTTTTACTGAATGTATATATATATTCGTATTACGTAAACTGGGTAAGATTGTAAAGTTGGGCTGGGTAGAAAATATCGCGTTTCAAAATTTCTCGTGTCCAAATCTCACGTGTCATATTCTGGAAAAAACGTATAATCCTCCCTATAAATTTAACCCTAAAATCGCTTCAAGTTAAGAATCTGGCATATACATATATAAACATATTCTGTAAGGCGTACAATCCTGATTTTGCACCTAGTTCTCTCTGATTTTGTACCTAAATCTTTCCTAATTATGTTTTTGCATACATATTTAAATATTAAAACATTGAAAAACGCTTTAAATTAGGGGGGCGCCGTCTTCAAATCCCAATCAAATATTTAAAACCCTATTTAAATCCAAATTTAAATTCGCTTCTAATTATATTTTCTACATTAATATTTCAACTACAAAACTTTTAAAATAGTTGGGACTCTTAAAACCCTGAAACTAACTCTAAAATCGTTTCTAACTATATTTTTACATATGTATATATAGTATTTTAACTACAAAATAATAAAAAGCGAGAGATTTTGATACCCGAGATTTTGAATCGCGTGATTTTGATGTTTTTTTTCAAGATTTTTTCGTTCAATTTTTTTTTTGTAGTAAAGTTTCATAAACCCAATATTTCGCATGATTCCGTATATGGTGATTAGTGAACGCTTTATTTATTAAATTAAAAAAAGTTATTGATAAATGGAACTTATTTATAAGCGGCGGATAAAACCACCAACAACAATTTTATGCAAATTATATTTGTTAAACTTTGAAAATCACACAACGTAAAAAACATTTAAACTATAACGTATTAAACGTTCAAAAAACATTTCCAAATTTTAAATTCCGTACGCTAACAATATTTTATCCACCCCTGACTAGGTAAAAATAACAGATTAAAAGTTTAACAAAAGAAGAAGTAAAAATATGACATTTTAAATTTTTATTACTGAAATTTAATATTAGAAATATTTTCGCATTATGAAAAGATAAAAATATAATTAACTGCTTAAAAATTCTTAAATGATCAGAAAATTAATTTGAATTAAATGGTGTAAATAAAAATTTGGAGACACACAACACAAAAAACTAATTTTAAGACTCAATAAATAAAGAATATGTTTTGTTTTTTATTTTCGAATATAATAAAATGGAAAATTGATATTTTTTTTATAGAAATAATAATCATAATAAATAATCCAAAATTAGAAATAGATATTTAAGTTAATTTAATACGAAAAAAAAAACAAATTTAAGATAAGATATCATTAATTTTTAAATTGTTTTTAAATTTTTTTAGATAAAACTTTTAATTTTATTGTTTTTTATTGTATAAAGTGAAGAGGTGTTATAATTTTGAAACAAATTTTATTTTCCTTTAAAGTTTCTAAATAATCATTTGAAATCAATTAAATTCCACCTATAAGTATTTTAAATATTCATTTTATTAGAAGGAAAAGATAGTGTCGAATCATTTGTAGTTTTAAACTTTTTTATTTTCTGAAACATAATTCAGAGAAATTGCTGAAGAAATAGATTTAGGTATTAAATTTAACTTTCATAAGCTTTGTAAATCTATATAAAATAGATAAATATAAAGTGTTCCCATACGATATTTTCATTTACTGAAACTGCATTTTTACAAAATTTGTGACCTTTTATTGAGAACTTGAAATAAAACCGAAATCGTGATTAAAGATTTTTAAAATAAAAACCAAATAAAACCAATTGCCCAATTTGTCTGCAATTCAATGAGGGAAGTGTAATGCTTTATTCTGAATAAGAATGTAATTTTGAGTTGATTTTAAAATCACTATTAATATTACCTTTTCCAATTGAGATTCCCACTTATTCAGAATCTCGCTTATATGTATATATATATATATACTAGGAATATCATATATACCGTGTTTTTTTTGCGGTAGTGTGAGATTTCTACTCACTTAAACAACTTACCCTGCTGCTGCTCTCACAGTCTAATGGCTGACAAGAAATGGCATTAATTTTTATCAAAGGTTGAATGGGAAACTCAGAAGGTATAATTTATCTTCTTTATTCAAGCTTTCTAAATCATATGTATTGAGAAACACATATGGGAGTAATGTGAGGAGCGACACATATGGGAGAATGTGAGGAGTAATTAGAGGAGCGACTTAAAAGGCATTTCCTGAATTTCAGAGTTCTTGTTCGGAAGAGTTCTACTGTATATGAATATGATTGTGCTAACCGTGTTAATTACGGCAGTAGGTTTGGATTCTTGGCATAATATTTTTAATTTCTTCTAAAGTATTGCCTAGTATATATTTATAAAATAGACAAGCAGCTCCTACATTACAGCGGTGATTTAAAGATGTTATGTCATTTGTGATGTTAGTATAATTGATAATACGAACAGCTTTTTTTTTGCTTCTTATCCAAAAATTGAAGAGCGGTGCTAGGTATAGTCTAACAAATATGTGAACTGAATTTTATTTATATGTGATATTCTGTATTTTGAACTCAACTCTAAAATCCCTCCCAGTACAGAATTTCACATATACATATAAATATATAAACTTTCTGAAAAAAGGGAAAACATTTAATTTTTCCAACTTACTTACCAAAAAAGAAAAAAAAATCATATTGGAAAGTTTTTTATTATCGTAAACTCATTTAGAAACAAATTGGACATTTTCCAAAATGACGTAAAAATTTTAATAGGAACAAAGCTAAAAAAAAGTTATGCGATATTTTTGTGAAAATAATTTCAGTTTCCTATTATAAAATATTCATATATATACAGGGTATCACGTCAATAGTCTACAATATAGAATGAAGGGTTATTTTTAAACTAAAAGTTAAATTTTTTTGATCCAAATTTTTTGACATTAAACTGTCAAAAAAAATTTATTATTTGTAAAAAGTATAATTTATTATTTATTTGTTAAAAAATGTTCAATAGCGCATATCTTCCAAACGGATGTGAATCGGTCCTACCTTCAAAGAAATTTTTAATTGTTTTGAATCCCAAAATAACCCTACCTCTAAGACAGGTTATTAACGAAACACCCTGTATAATATATATAAAAAAACAAACACGTTTTGTGTGTATATACATATATTTATATATCAAGATTTATTACTTTAAAAAAAACTTATACTAAGGTTAAATATTATAAAAACATTTATTTTAAATAAAACAGGAGAATAAAACAAAAATTAAAAGTTAATAACTAAAAATAGTATTCACCCCAATTTATTAAGTTTTTTTTTCTGCAAGATAATTATAGGACATAAAAATTTTGGCCAATTAGTATAAAAATATTGAAATTAGTTGCAGAATTTTAAATTTATAGAATATTATTATGTAAATTGACTGCTGTATTAGCATTGAAAAATTTTAAATTTAAAACGAGGAAGATTATAGTTGCCCTTGTCAACTTTTAGATACCCGTGCATACCCACTAACCGTTATTTATTTCATTTATGCTATTATAAAAATTACAAAAAAAAATATAATTAATTAATATACATACATATATAATTTTTAATTCATACCATAATTACCATAATTACCATAGGTACCATCATTATTGCTTAAAAACAAAAAAAACCCTAAAAGTTGGTCTGGATGATGTCCAACTTTGCCAACTAACTTGCCCTATTACTTTATGAAATTCCATATAAGTGCTCGATTCATTATATAACAAATCGTGTATAATTTTCATACTCGTAGTGTAATTAGTTTTAAAGAAATTCATATTGGTGCAAAGAAGTTGTATGGCAGCCCCCCGAAAATGGAGCCGTGACATTTTGAAACTTCATATAATTGCTCGGTCCATTATATACCTAACAGTGTGTAATTTTCATCCTCGTAGTATAATCAGTTTCCAAGAAATTCATATTGATGCAAAGAAGTTGTATGGCAGCCCTCCGAAAATGGAGCCGTAACATTTTGAAACTTCATATAAGTGCTCGATTCATTATATAACTAACCGTGTGTAATTTTCGTCTTCCTGGTATAATTACTTTTGAAGAAATTTATATTGGTTTAAATAAGTTGTGTGGCAGTCTTAACCAAAAAGAATAGGGAACCTCAAAAATGTCCAAAAAATGTTTTGTGTGAATTTCAAAACTCTAGCTCTAATTTTTCAATTCTATCTCTTTTAATTAATTTTTAATTCACGAATATATTAATCTTAAGCAAAATAAGCGTCATAATATGATATGATAATATTCATATAATAATCATCATGATAGATATTAATAATCATATTCATAATCATTATATCTATCAATATCAATAAGCCATTTACTTAAAAAAAATCTTTGTGTTCTTTTTTGCTTATCTTAAATAAACTACGCATCATTTAAATAATATGAAATTCTAACTCGAAATCGTTATCTACACAAAAAAAAACAAAAACAAAAAAACAAAATTCATATAATTTCATGTTAAATACAAGATGCATAGCTAAATTTCAAATTTTTATATGAAAATGTTGGAGTTAAAAAAGTTGGCTGTTCGAGAGCTACCCGAAGTGTTGGTCCGATCTAAACAAAAAAAAAATAGGGAACCTAGAAATTAATTGAAAAATATTTTGTGAAAATTTCAAAACTGTAGCTTTATTAGTTTTTGAGTTATCGTGCTGACACACAGACGGACGGACGGACAGACGGACGGACGGACGGACGGACAGCCACACATAGCTAGATCGACTCATTTTTCGATTATGAGCCGATACGTACTCTTGGCACTATATCTAGCTCGTCTAGATCGATGCGTTACAAACGGAGGAGCAAATCTAATATACCCGATGTCATATATGTATGCACGGGTATAAATATCGCGTGTGCTTAGGTATACTATATACTAATTTTAATTAAATGTTTTTAAAATCTTTTTCAACTAAATCTATTGTAGTTAAAATGCCTTGTTATATTTTAAATCTATAATTAATCCAAAAAATGTTTGGCATTAGAGCAAAAACCATATTAACAATCCGATGGCACCCAAATGACTTAAATATCGTAATATTAATGTACATTTTCAGATATGTATATATTTGATCCATTCCATTTTTAAATTTCATTTCATTTTGTAAAATCGTTTAAATTAATTTCAGTTAATTTAAATATTCCCTATTGCTACAATTTAACATCAACTGACTCATTATTCTAATAATAAACTACAATCTACAGTAGTTGCAGAAAAAAGTAGTTTTATGGTACCTTGGCCTTTTTCAATACAATAATAAAAAATTAAAAAAAAAAAAAAACCAATATAAGTCTCAAGGTTGTAAAAGTCTTTTACACGCACACATAAACTAGATTTGTTAAGTTTTATTATTTTATAAATCCCTTGCCTTAAAATATAATTTAAATTTGTAGTTTTTAATGGCAATTACAGTGCAGTAAACCTTCTAACATTATTTTAACATGAAATGTATATAAATTCTTGTCAATTAAATTCAAATGAAATTTACAAATACATATACATATATAAATACAGATTTATATTTTTGCTTTGAATAGTAGAAATCCATTTTCTGATCAAAATGAAAAATATAAAATTAATTATTATTTATTATGATTATGGAAAACACGTCAATTTTTTATAGAAGTTCAAAATTTATGTGACGTGTCTTTGAAAATAATGTTACGTTTCTAAAAAAAAGCACCACCCTTTCTAAATAACTGTTAAATATAGTATAGTAAATTTTAATGTATAGTTAAATTAATTTTGTACTAACAGAAATTTTTAAATTAAAATAATAGTATTTAAAGTGATTCATTCCAGATAAATTCTGTTCGTCATTGTACAAAATTTGGTTCATATACTCAAAACCGCAATAGCACCCGAATGGCGCAGTGGTTAAAAGGCCAACCTCTCATGCGAGAAGCGCGAGTTCGAATCCTAGTAAGATTGAAAAACTTTTATCTAGTTTTCGATTCCACTCAGCTACCGTTCACCTTTTCTAACTTGTACCTATGGTATTGACATGTTTATTAGCCTATAACAGTTGAATAGTTAGCACGTAAATAAACAATTCTAACCTTAAAAAAATAAAATTTTTATCATTAATGAAACTCTACACAAAACTCAGAATTTTTTAAACGTTCAAAATGAAATATTTGTAAACTAATATTTAGACTAATTCTATTTTATTAAGTTCAGATCAGGGGTACGAAACAAGTTCCGGTATGATTTTTATTTCGGAATAAAAATAATAAATTGCTCAGATTAAACATATCGTTTCGGAACTTTACATTAATTAAATTTTCATTGCGTTCATTTTGGAACCTTAATTACAAAACTCAAAAAAAAAGTTCCGGTTAAATTAAAGTTCCTTACGCATTTACAAGTTCTGAAAAATGAAGTAATTAAAAATCCTCGTTTCTCGGGACCCAGTAACCGGACAGACATAATTTAAAAAAGGTAATCACAGACTTTTTATTAAAACCTAAATACAAAAGAAAAATTGAAAAATTTCGACATTTAAGCCTGATCCAACAAATAGCTCTCAAAACTTCTGGTCCCACTGTTTGGAACATTTCAAGTCTCCGACTCCAGAGTCCCAAGATACAAGAGCTGCAACTTTATTTCAATTTTTTAATTTTGCTCCAATATCGTTTTGTTCCGGACACCTATGTGTATTTTAAAATCAGTAGTTTCAATTTTTTTTTATAATTTATAATTTATGAGACACTTTTTAAGAGAAACGTATACTTTTCAAAGAATAAACAGCTCATTATATGCATGACATATACGGAGAGCTTGAATGGTGTATATACGGAATATATAGGGTAATATATTCTTGCAAAATTATAAGATTCAGTTTTCATTTATTAATTTATTAAAGTAAGATCGCATGATTAATCTGACTTTAGTTTAAGCCCGAGACCCTTCGATTGAAAGACCGATGTCCTAACCACTATTCCACCGATCAGAATCCAGTTTCTAAAATATACAAAATTTATTATTTTTTTTTTAATATGTTAGGTGAAAGAAGCTTTAAGTAATTTTCAGTTCCATAAATAAATTAAGAGGTAGAACTTTAGCTTTAATTAATTAAATATTAAAATATTCTTTTGAATTCACATCTCCAATTTTTGGAGACTGAAGGTTCTAAATTTAAACTAAACTTGGATCTGTTAATAATTTATTTGTTAAAAAAATGTAATATCCCGTTTCACTTTCTATCAATTAAAAAACTTATCCGAAAAATTTCGAAGCTAATTAAATCTATTTTACAATAAAAAAATTTTTGGAAAAAAATCTGAAATGTTGATTGAAAAGATCCAAGACAAGACTTTTTTTATCGACCATTAAAAAACCATTAAGACTAGTTAATTTTAATTAAAATCTGAATTAAAATCAATAGTAGCTTGAAAAAAAATAGTAATATTTATTTTAATTAAAATTTTATAGGTTTTTCAATTAAAAATAAATAGAAACATCCGAAAAAAATCAAACGATTAATATAAAATTAATATTATCAAATAAAATGTACAAATTAAATGAACTATACAATTTCCCTAAATTTGGTACATGTACTATATTTTAAATAAAATGATGACTATTGTTTTGTTCCAAATTATCTGAAAATTAAATACACGTAAGAAAAAATGTTTTCCCACAAAACCTTAAAAAATTAAAAAAGAAGTTGTCAAATTGGAAAAACTTTCTAAATATATATATATAAATAAGTATGTATTTTAATTCATGCTAATTCCAAATTACTTGAAGATTTAATTTAAATTTAAAAAAAAAATAAATAACCCAATAGAACATAATGAGATTACAATTAAAAACTTTAATTATGGCTTCCTATTTTTGAATAAATAAATTTTTTTAAAAACAAAACTATTGACCACCAACTATCAAGTTTAAATCAAAATAATATAACTTTTACAATTAAGATAAATACAAATTGTTATTTACAAGTGCTAATAATACTTGCTAATTGGTTAACATCACTGTAGTGCTTATTTTAAATAAATGATTGTAATAATTAACAGTTGGAAAATAATTCCTAAAATAATGTTAAATAAAATATAGAATTCAAGTTAAGGCAATAGGCCGAATGTATTAAACCGAGTTTAAATTTTCGGCAAACGCATGCATGTTTCTATCATCCGCTAAATAGTAAATTAAATTTTTATTTTATATA
Organism: Dolichopus griseipennis; assembly: GCA_963082915.1. Lineage (NCBI taxonomy): Eukaryota > Metazoa > Arthropoda > Insecta > Diptera > Dolichopodidae > Dolichopus > Dolichopus griseipennis. Next base: position 54,711,405 of record OY720444.1, on the reverse strand, counting down.
TTATGTTTACTAATGGACATAATTTCCCGATAAAAGAGACGTATCCGACTTTCGATATTTAAGATTAAAGTTTTGAAGTGTTGTAAGCAGAAGTTCTCTCAGCATTTACAGATGAATTCATTACCTTCCAGTAAGTTAGCTTGAAAAAGAATGTTTTTCTTTATACCTTAGAAAAGGTACTCGAAGATTATAAACAGCTAATGATCTGCCTATTCTACTTAAGACCTTATTATTTGCTTCATACTATACCATAGAAAAGTACAAATCATACGTAGCATTAAAAACCTAGATTGTTGCTTCGAGATTAATACCACGGTTACATAACACTTTTTATATTTTGTGGGGTTTTTACAAGCATATTCATTAATGAACATATTGTAAATTTGGTTTCAATTAAAATTTCTTACAAAGACTTTGAAAGAACTCCATAAGCTTTAAAGGCAATGTAAACAATATTCATATAGTTGCGCCATGTTTATTATCAAATATATAGTTGTGCAATGTTTGTTAGCAATGTATTCACTAAACCAGGCGGAATATTTCAAAAGTCTGCCAAAAACTAATTCTTAAGTTATTAATTCTAAAGGTAATTTTTGAGTCTATAAGAAAAATTGAAACTAAAAATATTCTGACTTGTATATTGGAAAACAATATGCAGTCTCCGGCTCCAAATGTGCTTGAAGACAAAAGTGTTTGATTGTTAACACTTTCAATTCAAATATAAGATACCCGCATAAAAATCTATCTATAAATTTTATTAATAATACCATTCATATTAAACTGTAAGACTTATACTTAAATTTTTAGACTACAAATTTTTAAACATTCTATTTCGTAATCTCTTAATTTACGTATACTATGTGTATATGAGTATCTATACATATAAATATATATGGGAATTAAATTTACATATGTACATAAAAATAGGTTACAAATCAGTATAAATGTTTTTTTTTTTATTGTAAAAAAAGGTAGGTAAATTCTTTTTTAAGGCATAGGTATAAAATTACCAAATGTAGACAAAAAATCGTTAAGCAGCAAATTCAAAAAAAAATTATTAATAATAAATAAAAAAATATAATCCGGAAGTTGATGGGAAACTGTGGTTTTTATATTGTTTATTTCTTTTTTGTTACAATTTTTGATTTTTTGAAATAAATTTATTATTACTTTCAGAAATCACTATACAATCATTCCACTTTTTTGTTTATTATCATTATATTGTTCAGTTTTTTAAGCACATTTCAAAGAAAATTTGAGGAATAATTGCTTGTAGAGTTTCACTCGGTCTGTCCACCCATCCAAGTGTTTACAAAACTTTAACACCATTTGAAATAAAGAAAAAAAATTTTAACTACGGGTAGATATTACAAAAAATTAATATGGATTCAGTGGCCCTTTCCGTTATGGAGTTATAGCCCACCAAAAGTACGAAAATGCCCTATATTTAAATTGATATAAAAACAAAATTATATGGAATATTTTTAACCTGAGCAACGTCAAAATAGCGGTTTTGTAAGCAGTATACACAAATTATAGAGTTGCCATACGATTTAATTTACCGTTTTGCAAAATTTATAATCCCTACATATTACAAAGTGTTAATTTTGAGAGGATCCATATCTTACAAAATAAGTAGAAGTAAATATTTTCAGAAAATCTTTTGATATAGCCCTCCGTTTTTCAGTTACGAGGTCAAAAAAGGAGGAAAATAAGAGTCAAAATACTCTACACCCAAAACTTATTATATGGCATTGCTAAATTTTGAAAATATGCTTTTTTAAAAACCAATGGTTTTTAGCACATTTTCAAAAAATTTTGTAAAAATGTGCCTATATAGTTTCACTCTGTCCGTCCGTCCGTCTGTCTGTCTGTCTGTCCGTATGTTTACAAAAACTTTTACATCGTTTGAAATAGAGAAAAGAAATTTTAACCACGAGTAGGTATTACAAAAAAAATAATTTCGTAGAAGAATTTTTTTCTGTAGCCCCACCCGTTACGGAGCTGCAGCCCCCCAAAGTTGGGAAAAGCCCTATATTCAAATTGTTATAACAAGAGTTCTATTAGGTGTATTTTCAATCTAAAAACGGCAAAAGATAGCTGGTTTTATAAACTTTATAAATTTTTAAAAGACAAATGTTTAGGGTTGCCATACGCTACTAAAATTTACCATTATGCAAAACTCAATTTTTGAAAAATTTTTGGCTACACATATCTTCTATACGGGCCAAGCTAGGGTCTTCAAATTTTGGGAGTAGTTAGATCCTGAGAAATAAGTAGAAGTCGGTTAACAAATTTTTTTTGTCACGTCCCCTGTTTTGCAGCTATATGGGCCCGAAAATTTAAATTTTGCTATTTTTAAACACCTGTAACTTGAATACCTGTTCAAATTTTTTTTTTGTGATTTGCAAAATTGAAAGCTCTTTAAATATATTTCTACATGTGTCAAAGGTTTTTCTTAATTTTAAAGGGTGACGAAGCTACAGCCCCCGCAAATTTCAAAAAAGCCCTATATTTAAATTGATATAATAAGAGTTCTGTTAGCTATATTTTCAATCTAAAAACGGTAAAAGAGAGCTGCATGCTTAGGCTTTACAAAAATATATCATTTAAATGTACAGGGTTGCTATACGGTACTAAAATTTACCATTATGCGAAACTCAATTTTTGCAAAATTTTTGGCCCTACATATCTCCTAAACGGTTCCAGCTGGGTCTTGAAATTTTGGGAGAAGTTAGAACTCCAAAAATTAGTAGGAGTCGGTTAACAAAATTTTTTTGTCACGTCCCCTGTTTAGCAGCTATAAGAGCTCGAAAATTTAAATTTTGCTATTTTTAAACACCTGTAACTTGAATACCTGTTCAAATTTTTTTTTGTTAATATACAAAATTTTAAGGTCCAACATTATACTTTAACATATGTTAAAAGATTTTCTTTAATTTAAAAGCGGTTCTTTAAATTGAAGAAAGTGTCTGTCAGTTTTAACCATTTTTGCTTAGATAGTAAAATTAAAAATAAAATTCCAAATTTTGGTAAAATTCACAATTTAATTTCTAAAAAAGTTGGGGGAAGGGAGTAGTGAGGATTAGATCCTTGAAAAATTGGGCAACCTTCTCCATAGAGGGCTATTAGGACTTAAAAACTAAAAAAAATACGGTTTTTATAAGTAAGTAGTAACTTAGTCACCAACGTATATATTTCCTAAATAAAACGTTAACATTGAAGCTTCAACATTATACTCCGATAAAATAATCAGTATGAAACACTATATTATTTTGAAAATGTGCTTTTTTAAAAACCCTTGGTTTTTTTCATCACTTGTTTCATTACTTCTTTGTTTTTGTGCGTTAAATAAAAACTTTTCTAACAATAAATTATATATTTTTCTATATAACCCAGTAATGGAAACTTGGTTAGAGGGTTTTTTTATTTATATTTGGAATAGTTATGATTTATTGCCTCATGTGATGGGAAATTATGGTATTAAAAATTAAGTGGTATACAATAATGAAATGTAATTTTATATATATAGAAAGTTAATAAATTTTTTTAAATACGAAAAAATATGGTAGGGTTTTTTCGAAGATGGTCAAGTCACAAGTGATTTATAAACCAATAGATAATTTGATATTTTTTTGGAAAAAAATTTTCTAATTGATATACATAACCAAAATTTTAAAATTTGATTTATTTTATTAAAAGTTAAATATGTACATATAAAAAAGAAACGCGTAAACGCTCTAAATTTGTCAAATTTTTTAAACATAAACAGCATGGATTTTAATTGGTTTCGTTTTTATTTTTGTTTTTAATTGTCAAAATTTTAATATATTTTTGAATACAATTGAGTTTAAATATAAATTATACAAAGCTATAGTTTATCTATGGAAAATGTAATGTAATCTATAGAAAGTCGTTGATGACCAAATGTCATTATGTAGTCTTTAGAAAGTTTACTTATTCTATAAACTGTCTGAAAAAATAGACAAGTCAAAAAATAAAAGCAAAACTTTGAAAAGTTTATTGAAGTGCTTTTAAAAATTTACTTAAATTAATTTTGGTTTTCTGAAAAGATTTCTCTTAAACTAGCATGATATGAAGATTTAGAACACTTACAAAGATGCATAGAATACTTAGATATCCGTGTTCGCACAATGAGCTTAGCACAATGAGCAAAGCCATCAATACTACTTCAAAAGTAAAAGATATGGAAAACAATAAAATGCATTCAATGAATGTATAACCATCAAAGTATTCAGCAATGCGAAAATTCTTTAAGTTTAAACTTTAAATTTGATAGCTTCGCTAATTGTGGTCAAAAGTCAAAACAAGATAATAAATTGACAACTACATTTTGACATTTCATTATCATATCATATCACAATTTGATCTAAATTTGATCTGAGGATTTACTTAAATTAAAAGAAATCCAATTAACAAGAATGTTAAAAAATAAATTTCACTTTAATTGTAAATGTAATTGAAACGTCAAATAAGAAAAATGACAGATTAGTTTTAATTAGATTTTTTTATTAAATTAAAATGCTTTGAGTTCAGAGTTAGTTAAAAAACAACCTCATATATATGAATGAATATGAGACTGTTTAATACAAAATTAAATATTTGTTAAAAAAATTTGCTTGCTTATCTTATCTTACAATTTTTTAAACGATTCAAACAACATATACAACTTGTATGTTTATTTTCGTAAAATATATATAAACTTTTTTATATAATTGCATAGATTTTATTATGAGGTACAAATATTTCCTGTCAATCACTAAACTTATCTTAATGGGATCAATTAATCAGTTAAGTCAGAAAGGAAAACATTCGAATCGCTTTAAAAATTAGATATAAAGTGTAAAAAATCAATTTTATATATAAACAAATTTATTTATAACTATGATTTTTGATTATAATCATCAATTTAATAAAGATTGGAATCGTTATAAGGCACTTAATATTTAAAAATAATCAGTATAATCAGTACAGTATATCTAACATTCGAACATTTTGACAGATTATACTTTTTTAATTCAATTTTTGACATTAAAAAACTTATATAGATCGCAGTACTTTTTGCCTCGACCTAAATTGAATATTATACAAATTTACACTAAATCTTTATTTTATGAAAGCTATATAGAAAACGCATTTATGATTTTGTTATGCATATTTGATATGAAAATTTATAACCTTTGTTAAATCCATTTACGACCGCTTGTAAGACAACCAGAATTAATTAAAAATCAAATACATATGTATATAAAAATGCCTAGATTTGGAATTAAGATCTAATAAAATTTGAAATGAATTAACTTACATTTCGGTATAGTAATTAAAAAATTGAAACTTATACAATCTAACAACAAATTAAATTATAACTGAAAAACTTTCTTATTTTACAGTATGAATTTTAAATGGGAGCGCCAATAGTACCAAGAAAGAAAATACCAATAGACAAAGTCCCAAATTTCTCAATTAAGTCCAAATTAATTTAATAGAATACAATCAATTCCAAATATAACGATTATAGTTACCCTTGCCAACTTTTAGATACTCGTGCAAACTGACTATGAATTTTCATCCTACCAGTGTTATTAGTTTTGAAGAAATTCATATTAGTTCAAAGAGTTTGTATGACAGCTCTTTGAACCCAAACAATAGGGAACTACAAATTGACTAAAAATCACTTTGTGTAAATTTTAAAAATCTAGCCGTTAGTAGTTGAGTTTTCATGCAGACGGACGGACGGATAGACACACTCAGCCGGATCATTATACTTTTCATAACTAATCCGGTGCATACTTTTGAGTCTATATCTAGCATTTCTAGATCAATACCTTACAAATGTAGGAGTAATTTTAATTTAATCGCACACAATTTACTTCAAGAAAACTAATCTGTTGAACTCTTTTAATTTAATAATACTTAATTTAACTCTTATTAATGAAAGATTTATGTAAAGTGTCATAAATATTTATATATCATACAAATTCTTAATTAGTACAAGTCATATTACACTTAACAGCATCATAAAAATTATCTTGTTACGAATTGGAATCCTACATTTAATTGAATTACTTAAATTCATATAAAAATATTTAATAGATTGGTTTAAAATCAATTATTTTAATGGTTTTATTATTAGGAGCTCATAAAATAGCAGTCAAATAAAAGTTTTTCTTATTTTATTATATTATCTTTTTTTTGTCTTTTTCTTAATTGTTTAATAGAACAGTCTGATACTATACAAAACCCCAAATTTTAGCAGTTTTTCAATAAATTTTGTAAAAAATGTGCCTTTAATATTTCACTCCGTCCGTCCATCGGTAGGTAATAGGTATTGCAAAAAATTAATTTGACGTAAGACCTTGGTTCTGAAACCACACTTGCTATAGATCGCCAAAGAGCGGGAAAATCCTACATTTAATTGTTATAACAAAAGTTATATTTTGAATATTTCCAATCTGACGAACTTTAGCTGTTTTTGCAAGTTTATAAACACATAAGTAGAAATCGCAGAAATGTATAGAGTTACCAAACAGTACTTTGATTCACCAAAATGCGAAACTCAATTTTTTCGAAATTCTTGAATCTTTATATGATCCAAACGATTTGAGGTAGGAACTCGTAAATTTGCAAAGAGTTTGATTTAAAAATAATTTTTAGTATGGCCCTTCTACTAGTAGCTGTAATGGCCCTCGCACTAGTGGTAAAAAACTGACAATTTGTAAATTTTAAACACCTGTAATTTGAATACCTATCAAAATTTTTTTTAGAGTACAAAACATAAAAACTAAAGCTCCACCATTATTTTTGAACATATGTCAATAGTTCTTGTTAATTACAAGTAGTTTTCTTAAAATTGAAGAGAGTTCCTATTGCAGTAAAAATTTCTTACAAAAGTTCTAACCCAAACCCAAACTAGTTCCCTTTACTTAAACCTTATTATGTAACATTGTTTAATTTCGAAAATGTACTTTTTTTAAATCCCTTGTTTTGTTTTTTATTATATTTGTTAATTCCTAAATATTAATTGTTTGTTTTAGAATCGGAATTTAATTAAAGTATTTAGACAAATAAAAAACTTATCTTAATTTTATTTTAATACCAAATAATTCAATGAAACCATTTTATATAATAAAAATTCTTTTTAATTAATTGAATTTTATTTACTACAACACCAAAGTTAGTGAAAGATGTCTCAGCTTCTTTTGATAGTGTAAGATATATCAGTTAGTGGTTTTTTAAAAAAATATTATACGATTAATAATATCCAATAAGTAATTATTTAAAAAAAAGAAAGAAGCTATTAATAAATATCCCAACTGCATGGTAGATTCTCATTTTTTATATAATATTTTGATTAATTTTCATGTAACGGGGTGTCATCTATCCAATTTTTAGCTATAAAACATAATTTAAATATTGTTCAAAACAAGTTTTAGTTAAGACTAAACATATTTTGTTTGTGAATACATTGTAAACATTGTAATTTATCCGGGCAATCCTATTCAAAATTAAGCAAAGTACTCAGCTCGATTTTGTAATCATCATTTATTTAATTATATATACATATATTAAAAAAGAGACTACTGTATATAATTTCTTTATAGTAATTCTTCAAATCAATGAAAAGTAATAGAACTAGTTTAACAAGTACCTTCGAGCTTAATCATTTGTCACTTATTAGGATTCACTTCTTTTCTCTAGTTATTTATTTTATTCTATAGTTTGTCTAAAATTAAATGCTGAACTCGTTTTTACCATATAGTACATTTAAAAAAAAAAAAACAAATACACTCGACAAGTGTATTCTACCTATTAGTACTCGTAAATAGAATTAAGTATTTTATGAAAAAATTAATGTAGTCAATACTAATGTATCTATAAATTTTGTTCTGGAGATCTAGATATAATTCTAATGCAGAATTTCTATATGTTTTGAAATATATAGTTATTTAAAACATATACATCTATTTATAGCTAATTAATCACAATATAAAATTTAGTAAGACACGCAAATTTATTTTGGGGTACTGAATTAAATATAGAGTACATTATTAAGTATTTGTATTTAATTGATATTGAACTTCATCAGGGTACATAATATTTTAGTTAATTTAAAGTAATTATTAGGCAAAAAAGTGCTTTCTTAGTGAATAAAAAAGCTATATGTAATAATACATGACAAAATATAGGAAAATATTTGGTGTGTACTCATGTGTATACTAAAAAATAATCTAAGAATATCATTGATTACTAAAGCAGAGGTAATACAGTACAAATGAAGATTTTGTTACAGGACTTTTCAAAGAATGAAAAAAAGTAATAACATTCACATATTAAAAATATATGTTTCAAAAGTCCCCCCCCCCTTCAGATGCCTGGTGTTATAAAACAAATTATTAATAACTTTTAAATATAAGGATTGGGGAGTATCTTTCGATCCCATACACGTACCTTGATATAAAATTCAATTAGTTTTATCCATAAATTAATATAAAATTATGAATTATCTTTTTTTGCATTCTTTTGTACCTTCTTTTCCTTAGATTATGTCCCAACTTCAATTTAATATTTCTTCATTGTTTATACATAGACCGGTAATTAAAGTTGCATGCTTATACTAAATAATTATTTCATCAAAGTTAGTAAGTAATTTCTTTTTTTTTTTATTAATATGCAATATAGGAAAAAAATAATATCTCATGGTTTTATATACAATATCTATTATAGTTTTTATAACATTTTAGACCAGATATTAAAATGAATTGTTAATTAGCTTAAGAAAAAATAAAGAAAGAAGAATCTATTCATTGAGCTCAAGGTTGTAATTTTTATTTAACTGTATGTAAAAATATTTGCATGTACCTATAAATATTTTCTAACCAATTAAAATCCAAACATTTTTTTTTGTTGAAACAAACAATTTTTTATCATCACTTCTAAATCAACTTCAACCACAATCAACATAAAAAATACATCATATAATCAACAAGAGAAGCTCATCGCGATAAAATTAAATTTAAAAAAAAAAAATTTTTGAGCTATCAATCAAATTTTTTTTTTTACAATGTAATAAAAAGTACATCGATCAAAGATACATTTTTAATGTTTAATGAAAGACTGAATAAAAACAAGTAATAAAAAAAACCAAGGGTTTTTAAAAAAGCACTTTTACCTTCACACATAAACTTATTAATTATTATCATATGAATCAATTTGAACCCTATATTTAAATTTGAGATCACCTTGTCTTATGAATGGGCGTTGCTGTGTGCATTGTATGTATTTTTTCAAATTTTATTTTTAAACAAAATCTTTTCTGAATAGAATAAATCTTCACTAATACATAGGGGCCTCGGTGGTGCAGTGGGTAAGCATTTGGCTTATTAACCGAGGGGGTCCGGGTTCGATTCCCGGTCAGGTCATACAATATTTAATGAAAAAAAAAAAAAAAAGAATTATTGAAAAATAATTTTTCTTTACGAATCCCCATGGTGACCAAATATAATATAAATATACAAATATATAATATAAACAAAATAAATAATATAGTAGTTATAAATAAATAGAAAGTATTTAATGAGGGGTGCAAGGGTCAACGGGCCGCAAGGCCTAGGTGTAAGGGAGACTTGCTTTTCCCCCCCGTCTAAACAACAATACATTGAAAACCTTGACCATCGTTTGTTTTTCTCAAAAATATTTCATACTAAAAAAGTTTATATGAATTTGTCCCTCGTTCTATTTTCTTTACTCTATGATTAAATTTACCTCAAAATTTCAAGTTCATAACTCAAATGCAAAAGGCCTTACTATAAAAAAAATTAAAAATATTTATACTTCTGTTTAAGAATCCAATTCCTCTAATTTTCAGTTCCTAACTCAATCCGTTTGGAAAATATAAGAGGTGAAGAATTTACTTTCGATTAACCGTAAATTTAAGTAGCATTTGGCAGCCCTAAACATTTTGATTACATATATTTTAAAATTTTATTAAAACCGCTATCATTTAGCTTTTTTAGATTTTAAATGTACCTGATATAACTTTTGCTGTAACAACTTACATATAGGGCTTTTCTGAACTTTTGGGGGTCCGTAACAGATGAGGCTACAGGGCAAAGTTCTGCAATTAAAATAATTTTTTCGCAATACCCACCGACAGTTAAAATTTCGTTCTTTATTTCAAATGCTGTAAAAATTGTAAAAATTTTGTTAACATAGGGACTGACGGACAAAGTGAAACTACATACAGGCACATTTTTTAAATTTTTTGAAAATGTGCTTAAAAGTTAACAAAATAATCATGAGCGATTATAAAAAGAAGAAATTCTTGTGCATACTTAGTTTATAATCTTTTTTTTTAATTTTGTTTTTTTTTTTCACAAGTTGCACAGCAGTTTTCTGATTGTATTAACTTTACAACTAAGTTTATCTTATAATTGACAACATGAACAACAGTAATGTTGATGTTATTGTTTTTGTTGTTGTTACTTGTTACTTGTTAGTACTTTAATCATAATGAAGACAACATTTAATGATAGTAACATGAGATGATAATGATTAAAATAAATGCTTACGTTGTTCTTCACAAAAAAAAATTAAGGTTTAAGGATCGTTTTTGGTAGCATAATCTTAATCAGATCACAATTAAGTACAAATGTTAACTGTAAATTTTGCATTTTATGTTTCATTAAAAAAAAAAACAGAGATAAAAAATCGAAAAGAAAAGAGAAAAACAATAAAATATTGGTAAAGAATGGTTTTCAAAAAAAATTTAATGTATGCAAGGAAAATTAAAAATAATAAAAAAAGAAATTAAATTAAATTTTTAGAATTATATACAATTTTCTTTTGAGAAAAATATTTTTTTTTAAGTGCAAGTTTTTGTTTTTTAGTCTCAGTTTTTATTTTTAAACGCTCTATAAATTTTTCAATCAAGCGATTTAAATTTCTGGTTTCCATAGACAAGGAGACTTTTTTACGGGGTTGCTTGAAAATAGGGTTGCCAGGTTTTAGATACTCGAAGTCGGAACATCATTTAGCACATTTACAACAAAGGAAAATTAAAACAAGGTTTTGTTACAAATTAATGTATTGCACTTAAATTCCATACAAATTACATTTAATCTTAAACAAATACAACTAAATTAATGATAATATCCGTGTATACACGATATTGTAATAACAAATCAATTGAATAATAAATAAAAAAAAACCATATTTTATATCAATATTTTTCATTTGCCTTTGTAGCTTGAATAATTTTTCTTTCTGACTCTTAGAGTATTTAATAAACTGCGGAACTTAAAAAAGAGTTAAGTTTAGATATCTCGGCAAAAAAAACATAGTAAATAATTTTAAATGTGAGAAAAAAGTTTTTTAAAAAACTTATATTTTAAATTCGGGACTTCCGAATATTATATCGGGACGGCGGGAAATTTATTTAAAATCGGGATATTCCCGCCGAAATCGGGACACCTGGTAACGCTAGTTGAAAACAAAACCTTGTAATTTAAAATGAAAACTTGTTCTAAGGTATGAAACTATATTTATAAATTGCAATATAATATGTACTAGTAAATTGCAGCAGATTTATCACAACACTAAATAAAAATTTGAAATCAAAAATTTATACCTTCCAAATCTTACCTACTTAATTTTAATTATCTGATCTTTTTTGACACTTTAAATCGTAAAGTTCTCGTCGTAATAAGTGCCTTTCACAAATTTAAAATTTTCGATTTATATTTGATAAGTTAAGTCGTCGGGTATCGTTGTGAAAAATCTTAAAAATCAACTTCAAGTACAGTAATCCTATATAGTTTTACCTAAGTTTTTAAATTCTTAAAATTCTAGCTTTTATTGAAAAATTTAATTTTGTAACATTAGCTGATTTAATACTTTATATTTCGTGCAATATGTCTTTTGTGTGATAACTTAACTCTTTAAATAATTTGAACTACTATTACAATATTTCGAACGGCTGGGTAGCACAGTGGGTGTTCGAATCCCACAGAATCTGGAAAAACTTTTCTGGTTTTCGATTCGACTTAGCTACCATTCGCCAAAAAAAAATATATTAACATAACAATATAAACAAATAATTTAATCGAATAATATAACTCACAGATATAAAATACCAATTAACTCATATATACAAAATTATTACAATATAAACAAAATAGAATCCATTGTATGTATCCATTGAAGACGTTTCCATCTAAGACGTTTCTACATGTTATAAAGCCTAGTACTATCCTCATGTTCAAATTGTATGTATGAAAAATTCATTAAGATTAAATCTAATAACACGATAATAATATGACCCCCTATTCGAACATGTAAGTATGGTATACACCGGCTTATTAGCCTAACCGTTGAACATCAAGCGCTTAAAAAAAATTGCGTATTTATGAATTGGGATGAACTTACAGAGTTTTCAATGTGACCTGAATCACACTATGTTGGATTATTAGCATTATGGATGTAGTTTTGTAGTTTGTCTTTCTTTATGTAACATGATACATTAAATTTTATAATATGTAATATCTATGTCCTTTATTTTACTTAATTACACTGCTTCTGGCGAATTTAATTAAAGTATAATTTTTAAATGGAATTTAAAACTACATAATATCGTATTAATAAATAATTTGCTTAGATTTTTTAATAATTTGTAGTTTAAATTATAATTTTAAAAGTTTAAATTATAATTTATAAAGAAAGAAGTTTCATATTATCAGATGCTTAAAACGATAAATATGTGCTTCAATTATAAGTAATCAATTACAATCAATTATTAGTAATCAATTACACCACTTATAGACTCTTTTACGGATATGTAAATACATATATTCTAACATGATGACTAACATATTTATTACTTCCACTTAAAAGGAGTTAATTACAATTAAAACTTTCCCAGCTTTAAGCATAAGTTTATGTTTATGTAAAGTTTATGTAAGTTATATTTCTTTACAGCAAATATAAAGAAAATTTAATGGTTTAAATTCCAAAAGAATGTTAATAATTATTTTTATTTTATTTAATTTTTTTTTTATTTTAAAAATTTGCTTAAATGGCATTTTAGCACCTTGACTTCAATTGTTTGACATTGAAATATGGTATAATATGAAATAAATTCGACACGTTTTTGTGTCAATAGGATTATCAAAACAAAAAATAAAATGTTTACTTCATATTTTAAAATTTAATATATGTACAAGTACAATTAATTTTCTTTTAATAATTTAATTTTACTGAATAAATTTTGTCTGTACAAATAATATCAAAAAAAAATAAACGCATATATCTTATATTATTGAAAATATTTTGACAAAATTGAGATGATAATTGAATATTTTAAATGTTAAATACAAAATTGAAAAGTTTGGTAGAGGTACAATAGAAATCAAATCACTTAAAAGCGTTTTTATACAAACATAAATCACGTCCAATATTGAGGGTATACCTTCTATATATATATATATACATATGAGTATATCAAGTACATATATATTAATTTATACTACATAAACTCGTCTGACATCATTACAATTTTAAAAGAAAAGATCAATATTTATTTTATACAAATTATAACGAGTTATTGTTATTTATGTAGTTCTAAAAATTATTTGAAGAAATAAAACTTTATTAAATACCAGCAAATACAAAGTGTGCGATGCTACTCCTCTTAATGGGTTTTTGATTGAAATTGATTATATTGAAAAAATTAACGTAACAGTTAGAAATATAATGTTGTGTAAATGTTAATTCAAGAATGTATTAAACTGCTCAAACCATATGTTTAAAACAACTTTCCTATGCCGTCGTGTGAATATGGGCTAACAAATTCTATTTAAGTAATTACAGTTTGAGTCAATTCCATTTTCAAAGAGCATCAAGTATAGTCTATATTTCAAACCGTTTCTTATTTAGAGCGAAGTAACGAAAAAATCTTTAAAACGTAGTTGTGCCGCAATAGGTTAAGGGAACTCGAAAAAAAATTTTTAATTTCATTTTGGTTAAAGCAATACTTCGAAAAATTGGACGTAATTTGCTTTCAAAATTTTTTTGAACAATCATCAGCCCGATAAAGATTCAAAAATTCCCCGTCTGTTAATAGATTCAGTTCTATTGTCAAACAGGACCACGTATACAAAATTTGAAGTCAATCGGTTAAACCACTTTGTTTTTAGAATAAAGAAAAGTTTAAATACTTTCACTAAATTCTATGATAAAAACATTATAATCAGTTGATCAGTTTAAGAATGTTTTCAGATTCATTTGCAACCTACCTCCTAATTTCCCTCTAACATCCTATTTTCGTTTGCTTTCCAACTAAACCTACATGTTATGTATACAGGAATCCGTTCCTAGCGTTTAGTTAGGGTGTAAAAAAAAAAAAAAAAACTTAAATTGAAGCTAAGGCATAAGGGATTTTAAAAATGAAATAAAATTGGTACAATAGTAACGGTGTTAGTATGCAAAAATTGGAGTTAATTGAAAAAAAAACATCAGTGAAAAATATAAATATTTTCAGTTTAAAGTCCTAGTTACCCTTGAATTATGAGGGATAATATAAAGTTTATATATGATTATGAAAGCCTATAGCCCCAGCTACCTCCTGACATTAAAACAAATTTTCAATATTGAACAGAGGCGAAGATATTTTTATTTAACGAAATTACTTTGCAGGCCGTTATATCAGAAACCGTTAGAAATAGACTTTCCCTTCAGAACATGTTTTTTTTTCGTTAAGAACTTCTCTATCACCTCTGCTCTTCGTGACCTCTAAGTTCCGAACATGTGATATGTTTTAAAATATTAATAACTCAGAAATTAGATTCCTAGTAACCCTTGAATCTAAAAAATTTAATTATTTGTTTAATATACAAATATCCGAGCAGTGACGTAATATAATTAGGACATCATCATAATAGTTTATGGCATAATATTAAATATATACTTGTCCCAAAAGCAAGGTCCGAGCCACTTACTTATCACATTTTATGTGGTAGGGAATTGCAATTTACACAAAAATTTAAAATCTTTAGTTAACTGATTTTAGTTTTAAAGGTAGAGCAAATCATATACTAATATTTAAATAAATGTAGATACATTGTCTTTACAGTTCTTTTGATGTAATTTAAGATTGTAAAGTAGATGTTTTTTTTTAACATAATTATGTTACAATATAATAATTAATAACTTATTGTTTTACACATGTAATAATATGTATTGTATCATATGTTATTATAAATATGATATTTTATTATATACTGTTATTGCTTAATGTATATGCAAAAGTTCTTATTTCAGAGAAATTTATTTTAATAATTCTTTTAAGTTTGAGAATATTTTGAATATTAAAATTATTTTCATTCATTGTACAATTTCCGGGTTATTGTATTTTTAGCAAAATATTCTTTTTTCATACATATACATATCAATGTTCATATTATTTAACATAAATTGCAAAAATATATATATATATATATATGTATATTTTGTATATATGGGAGAGCAAAAAAACATGTTTTAATTATGTTAAAGTAGAAATAAAAGTTTTTCTTATTTTCATGTTCAAAGTTTTTTTTTTAAGGAGAGATTCTCAATTAAAAAAAAAAAACTTTGTGTGAAATTTTCCTCACAATTTCTTTTTTAACTCAAAAGAAAAAAAAAACTCGCGAAAAAAATATGAAAAAAAAATTTTATGCAAAGCGGTTAATGACTTCATCGGTTCAAAAAAAACCTTATTGTTTTATTTTTAACTGTTTAATAACTCCCCTCCTTCACAAGAGTACAAAAATACTTAAGTATTGCCTATATAATAATTTTAGAATCTATAAGATTCTTTAAAGACTTTTTTCTTTTGTTTTTTAATTGTTTTTATTAATTCTGAAATTTTTTTTTTAAAAAGTTTACCATCCATTAGATTTAAACCGATTCAAATTCAAAAACTTGAAAAAAAAAAGTATTTGGCTGATTGATTCTTTTGTTTAATACTTTCGGTCTAGTTTCAAATATTTTTTTTTTAAATCATTTTACCATAATTTTTTTTGTAATGCTTCAATTGGTAAGTATGATATGAGAATTCCTTTTTTAGACCTTTTTTGACGTTCTTAATTCAAGTTTTTATTCGAAATGGAGTTAAAAAAAAATTTTTTTTTTATTTTGATTGATTGCAGTTAGTACTTTTGTTTAAAAAAATTTTATTATAATATTTCGAAATATTTATAACCTACTTCTCAAAAAAGCTATAAAAAAAGCTTTTCTTTAATTTTTAATTTTAATTTCTATATAAATCAAAATAATTTTATAAATAATATCAGGAAATATAATTTAAAACGAATATGTATATATATAAGTATACAATTAATATACAGGGTGTTCAAAGCCAGGTTAAAAAAATAATGTTTTGACCGGGTCAAAAGATGATCAGAAGTATCTTGAGTATTTTTGACCTAAAAACAGAGTTCAGTCGAAAAACAAATCCTGCAGTGCTCCACAAGGACGGTTCTATATTGCATTTCATTTTAAAAGCTCTGAATATAATTTTATAACTTGAAGTTGTAAATAAACAAATAATAAAAACATATATAAAATAAATTGTCTGAATGCATGAAATTTATATTTCATTTATTGTTTTTGTAAAACTTTAAAGGTTGTAATACATTTTGAATATTAAACATATTCAATAGCACTTAACTTATAAATTGAAGTTATACATTCTAAAGACACTTCATGTCAATTTTGTTTTTTTGTTGATTAGAATTTGAAACTTATAAATACATCAAACAACGCCAAATTTGAAGTATTATGCATCAATAGGAAGTTCATATATTGGAAAATATCATTTACAAATAAGATCATTTAAAATTAGCCATATAATTTGCTTGCCAATCAAAGCAAAATGTTCAAAAGTTATATAATTTTATTTTGCTTTGAATAACAAATAGCACTTTAAGATTTTAAAAACCTAATAACTCGAATAGTGAATATAGACCTCTCGCTGTCGAATATTTTGTTCCCCATGTCAACCATATGTTTGCCCTGGACACCCTGTATATTTATACCATATTTTTAATATTAATTAAAAAAAACTCGAACTATAAGCTTATAATTTATATAAGGTTCTAATAATTTGTTTAGCGGTGGTTTGGAGCGGAAGCTTTAGAATTTAATACAAAACGAGGAAGATTATAGTTGCCCTTGTCAACTTTTAGATACACGTGCATACCCACTAACCGTTATTAATTTCCCTTATGCTATTATAAATATTACAAAAAAAAATATAAAAAAGTAAAATAGTTAAAAAAAAAATTTTTGATAAATTTGTTAGTTGACTGATGAATTGACTCTATACCCCTGTATCATTGTCTCTCTCTTTCTCTGTCTACCACTATAACTAAAGTATACATATCTTTTATAGATTATATATACTTAGCTCATGATAGATCACGATTATTTATATGGCAAATCCGTTATTTTATCCGTTATCATCAGTGGGACACTCACAATAAAACAGTTTTTAAACTGATATTGCATGATGAAATTGTTCTATAAAAATATTATCAAGGTTGAATTTTAATTTAGTTCTGATATTGTATTTTATTATTTAGGCCCAACAATAATACCTTAAGTGTTTTAAATTAAAATGGCTGAAAACAATTTTTTAATACCCTTTTACCCCCACAATACATTAAACACTTCATTATATTATTTTAAGTTGACTGAACTCATTTCCAAAAATCTTCTACAACATTAACAACTATAGTGAATTAAAAATCAATAAACCTTGAAGTTTTGTCCTAAATTTCCAAATATGAAACACTCTATTATAAATTATAACAAAACCACACAAAAATTTAGTTTTTTAATTGGACACTGAAATAATTTTCAGAATATGGTTATCCCAATATTTAGAACAAAAGAGATTCCAAATTGGGAAAAATAACATACATATGTACATACATAACATACTATTCAGTCAGTTCTAAAAATATATATACACCATCAAACTTTTTCAATGAAATAGATTTTGTTGAATTAATGACGAACATTAAGATTTTTATTTTAAATTATTCAAATCAATATTTCTGTACAAATAATTAGAAGAAGAAGAGTATTACAAAATCAATATATGTATAGTGTATATATACATAAATAATCAGTAGAACTTTAAGATTTTTAAATGAATAAATATTTTTAAACAAATTTTTCTTAAACATAAATTAGTTTTACTTTTCTGTTTATTCTATCCAAACATTTTTACATAATTTATATCTATAGATACATGTATATGTATATTTTTTCAAAATATTCAAAACAAAATTGAATTTTTCATCTTCAGATATTTAAAAGAAATTAAATCAATCGTTTATGTCAATTACTTTTTAATGTATTCACATTCATATTTTCTAATACTAATAAATCACTCTTAAAAATTTGTTTATCTTATTTATATACATTTACGTAATAGAAACGTATGTACATATGTTTATATGATATATATTATCTACAAATATATTGAGCAAACCACAGGAAATCGTATCCATTTCCTGTCAAAATGAATTTTTAAATTTTTTGTTGCGTTAATTTTTTTTTTTTGTATAAAATGATTTTTGAGGTTTTAATAATTTTTAGATGAATGCATTTTTTTAGTACATTTGTAAATTACTTCAAAATCAAGTAAATTAAAAATGGTGAAAAGTACTGATCAAAGTACTTTCGTTTAAAGAATTAATTATTTTCAATTGATAAAATAAAAAGGAGAGAAATGAAAAATATATTAAAACCAGGAAGATAGCAGAAGAGTATACTGTGACAACTCTGGGATACCCGTATGACCGTAATATAAACATTATATCATCTGGTTAATTACTTTTGGGAAAATTTTAAATACACAACTTATTAGCTTTCAGTTATGAATAAATAAGTTGAAAGGCAGCTCTTCGAAACTCTTCCACTAATTAATTCTATATTTTATTAGAATTATTAGATTCATCGTGGGGGCGGACATACATAGCTTAATTGATTTATTTTTCGATTCTGATCCGATCTATGCCTTTTAGTCTATATCTACCCCCCTCCTTCTCTGAGTCACAAACATAATGGCAAATTTAGAATACCCTTTGGCTTATATTCATAGATTATTTTATTGAAACTATGATTACTTCTTATTTATGAGCTATAAGTACTTTTTATTATACAACTTATCATATTGAAGATGTGACATCTGTTAAAATGTGTTGAAAGAAATTTTGCCTATTTGTTTGTTAATTGTTAAGAGTCGACTAGCCGATATATGAAATTTTTATTTATAATCAAATTAATATAATTGTTGACATTAATTAGTTCCTTTAACTGTATAACGGTTAAAAATTTTAGAAGAAGAAAATTTTAAGTTTCAAAATTACAGTTTAAAAGAAAATATATAGCTTCCACCTTCGTTTATTTTGTCACATTTTATGCAAGTCTACAGCTAGCACTAAAAATTTGAAGTTTAAATAGGTTTATTCATTTTATCAATTACAGTTATATTTTTTATTCCTTTTCCACTCCTTTAAGGAGTATAGGGCATTCACCAAGTTTATTTTAAACTAGGCTTCAGTTTCTTTAGTTATAATATTCACTAAGCCTAAGTCGTTGATTACTCGGCTGTAGCTATTGTATAAGGTTATGAAATATGAATGCACAATAATGGTTAACTTTGTGTGCCATCTATAATCTTACACAAGAATTATTTATTTATTTTTATTAAATCTTATTTTATATTACGATATAAACTTAATTATACAATTTTACGATATTTTTTATTAGATATGATCTGACCGGGGTTTGAACCCGATACCTTCCACATGAAAGGCGGCGTCTTTACCACTACGCCATTGATCAGAAATTACAGTTATATGCGGAACATTAATTAAATGAAAAAACTACGGTATATAAAATCAAGAGTTTTAGAATAGTTTGTTTTTAAATCGTTAAAGGTTCTGTAAAAAGCATCAAAAGTCACAAATTAAAACTGTAGGGAGTTTCTTTGGGTTAAAGTTTAATTTTAACACGCTAGATTCAACCATTTTTATCAAAATTTAAAGTGGAGCGTTTGATAAAAATGTACAGTTTGGGTTTTAGGATAAGAATTAGGAAAGGAAGCTGGAGTAAGGGTTGGAATATGATTATATAGTCCATATAGTCTCGAAGTTGTTAATAAACGCTATCTTAACAATTTTTGATAGAGTTTCGAGATGAGTATCTGGTATTTATAAAACAGTCTTAATAACTGCACAATACTGCGACGGCTAAGTGAAGTGAGTGTTGAGATAACACAGATATTGTTTATAATTGCATTGTTTTTCACTTTATCTAGATATCACAGTGTCGATTTGGAAGTTGTAGCCCCAAAGTTTCTTCTCCACTATTTTTAGTACCAGACAAATAGTAAATATGGCTATTCTAAGGTTTAACTAGTATCCGCGTAGGACCAAATGACTAAATATAAAAGATCGCTGGTGTTGCCAGCTTTCAAAAAATATACAGCTTTAATGGCGCATATTATCCTTTAAGGACGAAAAGGACATTTAAAAGTATCCTTGTTATTTTAGTCTATTTTACAAAAACCGTTATAACTAGCGATCTGTTGAATATATATGTATTCAGTTCAAGCTAATAATTAAGATGACGGTCTGGAGAATATTTTACCGTTCATTTGATGACGATAGGTGCTGCCGTTTTGGAGATATTGTAGTTCAAAGTTGAAAATTTTTGCAAAAAAAAAAATTTTTAACATCCTTTCTCTAAAACTCATATTTTTCAAAATTTTGCAAAGAAACCCTCTAAATATTTTTACATCGTTGGAAAGCTCTTATTTTTTGCTATAATTTGGGCATGGTATGTCTATATTAAAGCGTTTAGAAGATATAAGCATTTATGAAATAAAAAATTTTTTGTTTTGTAATTTTCTCTGTATAAAAAATGTTGATATGTTTTACAATTTTTTCAGCTGATGATATGTATTACAATTTTTTCAGCCGTACTTTTTAAATGAATTAAATAATTTTATTTTTGAAAAAAAAAATTTTAATGTTTCCAGGTATAAAAAAATTCCAAAAAAAAAACCATTCCAAAAAAAATAATTCCAAAAAAAAAATTCCAAAAATCAAAATTTAATGACAAACTATTTAAAAACAGTTTTTTTTTACATGCATATTTCAACAAATAAAAATTAAAAAATAGTCCCTCCAAACCCCCGCTAAACAAATTATTGAAACCATGATTTTAAATCCAACTCTAAAATCCCTCCTAATTCAGAATCTCACGTATACAAATATATAAATATTCTGGAAAAAACGTATAATCCTGTAATTGTAGCCAACTATAAAATCTCTCCTAAATTTTTTCCGCTCAACTAAATTTTTTTTCAAAAAAACCAGTATAACTATGAAATTTTCAAAAGCACCCTGTATTTTTTATTATACTGTTAGAAAGGTATATGTTGACAAATAGCCCCACCAGAGAACATGAATGAAAAACTGACACAACAATTTAATTAAAAAATACATTTTCATACTTTATTTCTCATAAATTTATTTTGCCAAAAAATATTTCCATAGCTTTAGCGAGCAAGAATTTTAGAGTTTGTTACAAAATTAGGATTATACGCTTTTTCCAGAATATTTATACATATGTATACGTGAGATTTTGAATTAGGAGGAATTTTAGAGTTGGATTAAAAATCAGGGTTTCAATAATTTGTTTAGCGGAGGTTTGGGAGCGGCAGCCCCCACTATTTTGAAATTTTTATTTGTTGAAATATGCATGTAAAACATAATTAGGAGAGATTTTATAGTTGGCTACAATTACAGGATTATACGCTTTTTCCAGGATATTTATATATTTGTATACGTGAGATTCTGAATTAGGAGGGATTTTAGAGTTGGATTCAAAATCAGGGTTTCAATAATTTGTTTAGCGGGGGTTTGTTACTATTTTTAAATTTTTATTTGTTGAAATATGCATGTAAAAAATAATAAGGATAGATTTTATAGTTGGCTACAATTACAGGATTACACGCTTTTTCCAGAATATTTATACATATGTATACGTGAGATTCTGAATTAGGAGGGATTTTAGAATTGGATTTAAAATCAGGGTTTCAATAATTTGTTTAGCGAGGGTTTGGAGGCGGCAGCCCACACTATTTTTAAATCTTTATTTGTTGAAATATGCATGTAAAAAATAATTAGGAGAGATTTTATAGTTGGCTACAATTACAGGATTATACGTTTTTTCCAGAATATTTATATATTTGTATACGTGAGATTCTGAATTAGGAGGGATTTTAGAGTTGGATTTAAAATCATGGTTTCAATAATTTGTTTAGATTTTTTAATTTTTATTTGTTGAAATATGCATGTAAAAAATTACTGTTTTTAAATAGTTTGTCATTAAATTTTGATTTTTGGAATTTTTTTTTTGGAATTATTTTTTTTTTGGAATGGTTTTTTTTTTGGAATGTTTTTATACCTGGAAACATTAAAATTTTTTTTTTCAAAAATAAAATTATTTAATTCATTTAAAGAGTACGGCTGAAAAAATTGTAATACATATCATCAGCTGAAAAAATTGTAAAACATATCAACATTTTTTTTCATAAATGCTTATATCTTCTAAACGCTTTAATATAGACATTCATTTAAAAAGTACGGCTGAAAAAATTGTAATACATATCATCAGCTGAAAAAATTGTAAAACATATCAGCAAAATTTTGAAAAATATGAGTTTTAGAGAAAGGATGTTAAAAATTTTTTTTTTTGCAAAAATTTTCAACTTTGAACTACAATATCTCCAAAACGGCAGCACCTATCGTCATCAAATGAACGGTAAAATATTCTCCATACCGTCATCTTAATTATTAGCTTGAACTGAA
The DNA here is from genome assembly GCA_963082915.1 of Dolichopus griseipennis. Classification (NCBI taxonomy): domain Eukaryota; kingdom Metazoa; phylum Arthropoda; class Insecta; order Diptera; family Dolichopodidae; genus Dolichopus; species Dolichopus griseipennis. The sequence goes on along the minus strand of OY720444.1, from coordinate 54,688,459 downwards.
TACATTATATATTCAACAGATCCCTAGTTATAACGGTTTTTGTAAAATAGACTAAAATAACAAGGATACTTTTAAATGTCCTTTTCGTCCTTAAAGGATAATATGCGCCATTAAAGCTATATATTTTTTTAAAGCTGGCAACACCAGCTATCATTTATATATAGTCATTTGGTCCTACGCGGATACTAGTTAAACCTTAGAATCCCCGTAAATATTACCTGATATTATAATAGACTTTTGCCTATTTGGCATTTGGACTTCTTATTAAACTATTATAATATACACTTTATCTTTTTATAAGATCTGACCAACAACTTTTCGATTGAAATAACGCCACTCTAGCTCAGTGTGTGTCATATAAAAACAAGATACAGAAGTTTATTAAATGTTGAACAAATAGACACAATGGAACTACTAAATTACTAAATAAATTTCTGTAAAATTCTTCGAGAATATTCTAAAAAGGTTATGTGAAATTAATTTGGACATTGCTATATGATTTGAATTTTTATAATGGATAGATATATGTAAATATATGTATATACATTTAAATCTTTCCATTATAAAAATATCACTCTTTTTTTTATTTGATTTTAAATATTTGATGAAATTTCTGCTTTAATAACTTAAATTAATTTAAACTAAACACGTTGTTGACAGACTTAAGACTTAATTGTCTCATTTCATTCTGTTTTTGTTGTTTTGTATTTAAATATCATCAATGAATTGAAAGTCGATAACCGCTTATTTGCATATGAATGTACGTATATTGTAGATATATAAAAAAAGAATCTAATAAAGATTTAAATAATTTTATGAAAGATGATTAAACTACTGAAATATTTTTCAAACAAAAAAGAAGAATTTTATTTAAAGAAAAATGGAATGTTCAATTATTGAAAGTTTATTGAGAAGAATAAAAATTAGTTTATTAATTATTTATTATTTTTGTATTTCTTTTTCCGATCAGGGCCGCGCCAAGCGGGGGTGCAAGGGGTGCATGGCACCCGGGCGGCAGGCATTGGGGGCGGCAAATGAAAAATGCGACAAATTATTTATTGATCGATATTTATTACTTTCATGATGGTTTAAACTTTAACCAAACAAACACTGCTATTAATTAAATAAAAATATGTATAACTTGTAAGCATTTTATATACTAAAGTATGAAAATAAATACTACATATATTATCTATATATATAAAAGCGAAAGTTTGTTTATTTGTTTGTTTGTTTGTTTGTTTGTTTGTTTGTTTGTTTGTTTGTTTGTATGTAGCGAGTTGGCTCCTAAACTGCCCAGCCGATTTTCATGAAAATTTGTATATAGAGGTTTTTGGGTTCGGAAGGAAATCGTGGCCCAAAAATTTTGCTCTAACGGACCGCCAAGTTGGGGCTGTGGTGCAAATATTTAAACTTCTTTGTTCTAAAATGAAAACGGTTTGACCGATTGACTTCAAACTTTGTATACGTGATGCTCCTTGAGGATTGAGTAGACACTATTAACAGTTTTGGAATTTGTTAACCCATGTCGGGCCGACGGGTGGTCAAAAAATATTTTGGGTCCAAATTTTGTCCGATTTTCCGAAATTCTGCTTTGGCTTAAAAGAAAGCCCCAAAAAAAATTTTGTTGAGTTCCATTAACCCATTGCGACTCAACAGCTTTTTATAAAGTTTTTGGTTACTTTATTCTAAATTAGGAACGGTTTAACCGATTTTCTTCAAATTTTGTATACGCTCCCCTGTGAGAATGAAATTAGCTCTTTTTACAGACTTGCAATTGGTTAACTCATGTCGGCCCGACGATTGACAAAAAAAAGATTTGAAAGTAAATTACGTCCAATTTAGCGTAATACTGCTTTGCCCAAAGAGAAAGTATAGTTCCGTTAACCCAATGGGGCACAGTGGCTTTTATAGATTTTTGCGTTACTTAACTCTAAATTAGAAACGATTTGACCGGTTGACCTCAAATTTTATATGTGTGAAGCAACTTGAAAATGGAGTTGAGTATGTTAACAGTCGGTCCTACGATTGGTCAAAAAATTGTTTTGGAAGTAAATTACGTCAAACTTTGGAAAAGAGTTTGTACTGCTTTGAATTACAAAAAGTTTCAAAAATTACTAGAATAATCCTAGAAAAATCGTTTTAAAAAGATTGCTTTCATACATTTTTAAATTTACATGTGTAAACCGTGTGTAATTTTTGTGTTAACTTTTTGCAGTAACATCAACTTTAATTAAACCTCCATTGAGAGGCGCAGCAACGCGCACCGGGTATTAGCTAGTAGTCTATAAAAGTACCATACTGGTACTGTATTAATATGTAGTGTGAAGTATCAGTAATCAGTATGAACCTGTAGTCTGTACTGAATTCTGATTCTTTTTAGCGTATATTAAGCCCGACATGGATGCATTCGCGGTTTTAGATTATATATTTTCAAATGATCTGACTCCAATGTTTCCAAACATAACAATTGCATTAAGAATATTTTTGACAATACCTGTGACAGTGGCTTCTGGTGAAAGAAGTTTTTCTAAATTAAAATTAATAAAAAACGAGGAAGATTATAGTTGCCCTTGTCAACTTTTAGATACCCGTGCATACCCACTATGGTGTATAAAATAAACCGTAATTTACTTCCCTTATACATTTAACTCATTACCCCATAATTTTGACGTAAAAAAAAAAAAAAAATTAACAAAAAAAAAAAAATCACAAAAAAAAAAACAAAATTTTCATTCATTGTCCCATAACTTTAGCTTAAAAAAAAAAAAAAAAAAAAAATTAACAAAAAAAAAAAAATCACAAAAAAAAAAACAAAATTTTCATTCATTGTCCCATAACTTCAGCTTAAAAAAAAACAAAAAAAAAAAAAATTGGCCCACTCTAAAAGTCCGAAGGTCCGAGTGATGTCCAACTTTGCCAAGTAACTTGCCCTATTAATTTATCTGCCCAATTTTAATTTTAACCTTGTAGCTTCATTAGATTCAAAGTTATTGAATTGAAAACTTTGTATGGCAGCCCCCCGAAAATGGGGCCCTAACATTTTGAAACTTCATATAAGTGCTCGATTCATTATATAACTAACCGTGTGTAATTTTCAGCCTCGTAGTACAATTAGTTTTGAAGAAATTCATATTGGTGCAAAGAAGTTGTATGGCAGCCCCCCGAAAATGGGGCCCTAACATTTTGAAACTTCATATAAGTGCTCGATTCATTATATAACTAACCGTGTGTAATTTTCAGCCTCGTAGTACAATTAGTTTTGAAGAAATTCATATTGGTGCAAAGAAGTTGTATGGCAGCCCCCCGAAAAAGGGGCCCTAACATTTTGAAACTTCATATAAGTGCTCGATTCATTATATAACTAACCGTGTGTAATTTTCATCCGCGTAGTATAATTAGTTTTGAAGAAATTCATATTGGTGCAAAGAAGTTGTATGGCAGCCCCCCGAAAAAGGGGCCCTAACATTTTGAAACTTCATATAAGTGCTTGATTCATTATATAACTAACCGTGTGTAATTTTCATCCGCGTAGTATAATTAGTTTTGAAGAAATTCATATTGGTGCAAAGAAGTTGTATGGCAGCCCCCCGAAAATGGGGCCCTAACATTTTGAAACTTCATATAAGTGCCGGAGTCATTATAAAACTAACCGTGTGTAATTTTCATCCTCGTAGTATAAATAGTTTTGAAGAAATTCATATTGGTGCAAAAAAGTTGTATGGCAGCTCCCCGAAGCCTTGGTCCGATTTTAACCAAAAACAATAGGGAACCTAGAAATTGTCTAAAAATGACTTTGTGTGAAATTCAAGACTCTAGCCCTTTCAGTTTTTGAGTTATCGTGCTGACGGACGGACGGACGGACGGACGGACACACATAGCTAGATCGATTCACTTTTCGATGCTGATTCGATACGTACCCTTGACACTATATCTAGCTCGTCTAGATCGATGCGTTACATACGGAGGAGTAATTTTAATATACCCGATGTTCATATATGTATGCACGGGTATAATTATTTAAGATCGACTATGTCACAGGAGCGGTTAACAAATTTAAGCTTAATCAACGGAGTTAATTCACGAATTTTCGCCCAGAAAAGCAAGAAAAGTTAATTTTTAAGAAAAATTTATATATAATTTTAATAAACTTGTTGATACATATATATTATGTTGTTATTGGTTTTTGTTTTTTTTTTTCTGTAACTAATTTGTTTTGAGAATATGTATATGCAAAATAAGTAATTAATAATTATATATACACATTTGTTTTATTATGAAAAATATTAAGTTTAGGCTAAAAGAAATTTAGCTAATTACGGGCGGAAACTTGTGTCTGGCACCCCGGTGCCAATATACCTTGGCACGGCCCTGTTTCCGATTAATCCGAACCGGTCTGGAAATTCGTCAAAAATTATAATTTATGTTAATTAAATTTTTGAAAATTTTTTAATTTTTTAAATTTCTCAGTAAATGATTAAAGAATATTAGATCAAAAATATGGTTGAGATTAAATCGTTGTAGGTATATGGGATAGACTACAGACCTTCAACGATATTTTTTCAATTAAACGGCTGGGTGGCACAGTGGTTGCAGTGCCGACCTTTCATACGAAAGGCTAGGGTTCGAATCCTGATGAAAGTGAAAAAACTTTTCTGGTTTTCAACTGGACTCAGCTACCATTCGCTCTTGCATTCAAATTAATCGCTTTATCAATAATTAATAATTATATTTGTTTAATAAAAAATACATTAATATAACAATAAAGTGACAAGTGACAACGCAAAACTCATTGATGTATAGAGGTCTGCAAATGTTCAACGGTCTACCAAATAAAATCAAAGGAGAAAGAAATATTAATTGTTTTTATAAATTGCTTGTTAAATTTGTGCATGAAAATTTTTAAGTCTTTGTTATATAAAATTTTTGTTATATTGTTATGTTTTTATGAAAAAATTTTTTTTTGTAAATTTTTATTATATAAAATGTTTTAAATGAATTATTATTGTTATACAAAAAAGTTTTACTTACACAAAACTAATAAATAAAAAAAAAAAAAAAAAAAAAAAAAAATATAAACAAATGTAAAATATTTTATCAAAAAATTTAATTGAATAATATAACTCACAGATATAGAATATCATATAATCCAAACACAAAATATTTCAATATAAACAAAAATGGAACTGTATCTATTGAAAATCTAAGACGTTTCTATGCATGTCATAAGGCCCACTATCTCATGTTTAAATTGTATATGAAATTCTTTTTTTAAGTTAAAACCTTCACCCATCAAGAGAGTTAACCATTTCTTAATACCCTATATTTGTCACCTATTCAGTAACGGTACTTCCTGCTTCTCCATAAGTAACTTTATAACTGGTACTTTGTGACTTTGAGAAAAAATTTTCAACGTCTTTGGAACTTTTTAAGTCGTAATAGTATTAAGCTTAAGTATATTCATTGCTAAGTATATTTTAATACATAAAGTTAAGTTTATTATACCAAAATTTTATTTAAACAAGTAAAGAAACAGTCAGTCGGTGCAACCGACTTAGAAATACCCTACACCTATTTGGTTCAAAATTAAGGACATATCCATAAGTTATTTTAACACCATAAAAGCTGTTATTAATTTGATCGTAAGACATAGCTAACCAAATTAACTTTATAATACTAAAAACATTTTCTAATTATATTATCTATTAAAAAATATTACAAATTCTTACTAATTTGTCTATTTAAAAATATTCAAAAACAAGCAAACTTGAAATAAATGAAAATATATTTATTCCAATTCAATTACAAAATGAAAAAATTCTAATTATTAAATTTTGTGATAAAAAGATAATCAAAGCATAATATATTTAATAATCCAAATTTTTAAAAATTGCAATTATTTTAAGTGGTTAGTTTATATACCTAATAGAAAAGCTTACAAACGCAAAATATGCAATAAATGTATTTCTAAAATACAATTACAAATTTAGACCTTTTCATATAATTCATTTAAATATTCAAATAAATTTTACATAAATGCAGCAAGTACCTTTGAATATAGCTGAACCACTACAATTAAGTCTAGATTTCGGAGACACATAGGACATAGGAAATATATTCTTTGGCTTTGAAATTAAACTCAACCAGAACCAATTCCCATGGTACTTTCATTACTAGTAACCTAGAGTTTAAATTTCATCAAAATACCGGCATTATTTTTTGAGTTATGGTGTTTTAAGATATATGTTTGTTAGTCCTTGAACTTGTCAAGGGTTCCAGAACCCCAAACCATGGTACGATTTCGCCCATATGCAGTCCCGTCATACTTTCAATACTAGTTAACCCTTGTATACAATTGGAACGTTCTATCTTAATTTTAAGTTACTAGTTTTATTAATTTCGATGATAAGCTTTTACACATTTGGGGGTCTAAGAGAGGTCCTGAACCACCACTCCAAATGATCCCAAATTAGGGGGGCATGGAAGAAATAGTAAAGAACACCCTGGGCCAAAAGCTTCTACATTTGTTTCAAGTTACTATTTTTATTAATTTCGAAAATATGCTTTAAGGTCCTCGGAACTGAGTGCCTGGTCCCCGACCCACTAGTCCAATGGGGTCCAAATTTCAAAGACACTTACGCAATTGGAAGGGACACCCTGATACCAAATTTGGAGGTTATATCTTCATTGGTTTCGGAATTACGCTAGTTTGGCCTAAATTCGATAAAAAAGTTCTCAGTTCCGAACCCATTGTCCAATCCTCACCGCACGTAATCACCGCCGTAGTTTCATTACCAATAACCTACAGCACAAATTTCATGAAGATAGCCTCATTAGTTGTTGAGTTATCGTGATTTTTAATATATGTTCGTTATCCCTGACACCGACTAAAAGGTCCAGAATACGAACCCATGGGCTGATTTCACCCTTATACAGCCCGCGCTTTACTTATAGTACTAGTTAACCCTTGTACACAATTTAAACGATCTATCTTAATTTTAAGTAACTATTTTTAGTAATTTCGATTATAAGCTTTTAAAACTTGGGAGGTCTGAGAGGGGTACTGAACCACCTCTCCAATTGATCCCAAATTAAGGGAACACGCAAGAGATAGTAAAGAACACCCTTGTGGCAAATTGGAAGCTTCTACATTTTTTCAAGTTGTTATCTTTATTAATTTTAAAGATATGTTTAAGGTCTTCGGAAATGTGTGACTGGTCCCCGACCCAGTAGTCCAATGGGACCCAAATTCTCAAGACACTTAGGAGATAGGAGGGGACACCCTGATACCAAATTTGGAGGTTCTATCTTCATTGGTTTCGGAATTATGCTCGTTTGGCCTAAATTCGATCAAAAAGTTCTAGGTTCCGAACGCATGGTCCAATCCCGACCTTACGGAATCCCCGAAGTAGTTTCATTACTAGTTACCTACAGCACAAATTTGATGAAGAAAGCGTCATTAGTTGTTGAGTTATCGTGATTTCTTATATATGTTCGTTAGCCCTTCGATCGATTAAAAGGTCCAGAATCCGAACCCATGGGCCGATTTCGCCCATATGCAATCCCCGCCGTACTTTCAGTCCTAGTAACCTACAGTTAAAATTTCATCAAGATAGCTCCATTATTTTTTGAGTTATCGTGCCTACGGACGGACGGACGGACATGGCTATATCGACTAAGGCGGTCACGCTGATCACAAATATATATACTTTTCCATATCTAGCTCGCTTCCTTTAGGTGGTTACAAACACCATACCAAAGTTAATATACCCCTTTACCTATTCTATAGGTGTAGGGTATAAAAACGTTTATAATTAACCAACAATTAAGAATTCTTAAATAAAAATTAGAAGTGTGATATTGACCATAATAATATTATAAAATTTAAAAAACAATACAATTAATGTTCATATTACCTGCTACAAAAGATTCCAATTACCAAACCAATATAATATATATGTACATACTACATAGATATTTGTGTGTGGCATAATTACCTTAAAAAACTGAGTAATTTTTACGGCCTATAAACCATAATAATTACGTAACTTAACATACAATTCATTTAAAATAAGTTTAAAATAATGAAAAACAAAAACGCAACAAATAAACTTATATACTTATATATATAAATATATATATAAATAACATAAAAATGGTAACTAACTGGTCTTTAAACTTATTTAATATTCTATGTGATTCAAAATGAAATGAACATGCTGAGAATTTATTATAAGGTCCGTAGTAAATAAAACTTTTACTTTTTATTTTTTTTGTTCATGTTTTTGGTTCAAGTATAAATGAAAAATTCTTTTAAAGAAAGTTAATATTCTTATAAGAAGTACGTTATTTATTTGTTCTTGATTGAAATATCGATTATATATCAAGTTCCTATATTCACTACTAGTGTTTAAATAATTTAGTTCTAAATATTATTTAAATATTGAAAATTGCTTTCTAGGTTAACTTAATATTATATGATGAAAAGATTTATGTGCACAATAGAAGTGTTCTTCATTTTAAATAAGTATAAGTTTTATTGATTTGTCATAGTTTTTCTTTGGAATTACTGACTGACTATATATATACTTATGTTAGAATTATAATACATATATCTCATAGATAAAAGTAATTTAAAGTACATTTTATTAGTCATTTTACATGAGTACATGACAATCATAAATTTTAAAGAATAGAATGATGTCTATTTGAAAAGGAATGATTTATTGGGTACAAAGATAGTTTACTTTTATGATATGAATGTTGTTGATTTATGTTCTATACATAATTAACATATTTATTTTCCTTTGTTTGTGGGAGAAGTTTATTTAAGCTATTAAAAGTCTAGAGTATTTAGAATGGGAATTAAAGCCATTTAATATTGAAATAAAACGAAACATCAATGACAAAGTAAGAGAGGCTCGACCTTCCGAATTATGTCTTAAATCAGTTGTAGTATATTGCTTTATATTATATTCTTAAAATATATATGTAATTAGAATTCTAAGGTATCAGACTTCTTTTACAAATCGAACCTCCGAATTATTTATTTATTTTGTTATTTGTAGTACCAGACAATAGTAAATATTGCATGATAATATTATTCCTTTACCTATTTGACATTTGAACTTCTTATTAAATTATTTTAATATATACTATATTTCTTTATTAGATATGATCCGACCAGGATTTGAATCCGAGACTTTTCGATTGAAAAACTACCACTTTACCGCTGAGGTATCGCTCAGATTCATCCAAACTTTATAACACACATTATGCCACCATATATGTTTTTCCAAATTCTAATACAATGATTGTTAGAATGATAAACACAAATTTAACAAAGAACTTACTTATGCCACCCAATTATTACTTTAAATTATTTTTTCATGTATTAGTTTACTAAAAATCAGGCTATTAATCCACAAGTATGGATACAGGGGGAAATAATTTTCGAAAAAAAAATATAGAGTTTCTGATGGCTTTATAAGTTTTGTTTTTTACCTCACTTGGAGAAAAACCGTACAAAAAAATTTCACTTATTTTAAATTGCTAACTTATCTGATCAGTGGCGGAGCGGTAAAGTCGCCTAACTTTTTAGTGAAAGATCTCGGATTCAAACTCCTATGTTTCAGGTCATAAAATTGTATAAGTATATATGTATATTGTAATAGTTTATATCGTAATATAATATTAGATTAATATATCCCTTGTGTAATATAGTAATCTATATATATATAAAAGCGAAAGTTTGTTTGTATGTTTGCTTGTTTGTTTGATTTTTTATTTGTTTGTTTGTTTGTGTCTTATAGACTCCTAAACTGCTCAGCCGATTCTTATGAAAGTTTTTATATAGGGGTTTTTGGGTACGGAAGGAAATCGTAGGTGAACAATTTTGCTCTAACGGACCGCCAAGTTGGGGCTGTGGTGCTAGTATTTAAACTTTTTCGTCCTAAAACGAAAACGGTTCGACCGATTGACTTCAAATTTTATATACGTGATGCTCCTTGAAAATTGATTTGACACTAATAAAAGTTTTGGAATTTGTTAACCCATGTCGGAAGGACGTTTCTTCAAAAAAAAATTTGTCCAAATTTTGTCCGATTTTACGAAATACTGCTTTGGCTAAAAAGAAAGCCTCAAAAAAAATTTGGTGAATTCCATTAACCCATTACGGCCCAATAGCTTTTTATAGGTTTTTTCAATACTTTACTCTAAATTAGAAACGGTTTGACCAATCGACTTCAAATTTTGTATACATGATGCTCCTTGAGAATTGAGTTGACACTATTAACAGATTTGGAATTTGTTAACATGCCGGCCGACGGTTAGCCAAAAAAAATGTTGGAAGCAAATATTGTTCAATTTTGCGCAGTACTGCTTTGGCCAAAGAGAAAGTCTCAAAACATTTTTTGTTGAGTTCCGTTAACTCATTGCGACACAGCGTAATTTTTTTTGGATTTTTCGTTACTTTACTTTAAATTCGAAACGGTTTGACAGGATTACTCCAAATTTTGCATGCGCGAAGCACTTTGAAAATGGAGTTGAGTCTGTTAGCAAGCTTGGTGTTTGGTAACACATGTCGGTTCTACGATTGGTCAAAAAAAAATTTGAAAGTAAATTACGTCCAATTTTGGGAAGTAGTTAGAACTTCTTTGAATTACAGGAACTTTAAAAAATTAATAAAATAATCCTAGCAAAATCATTTAAAAAGAATTGCTTTAACACATTTTAAAATAACATTTACACCATGTGTAATTTTTATGTTAACTTTTTGCAGTAACATCAACTTAAATTAAACCTCCATTGAGAGGCGCAGCAACGCGCACCGGGTATTAGCTAGTCTTATCTAATAATTACAATCGAATAATCAATGACTATCTGCATATCAAGATTATCGAAATCAAATCTAGCCTAAATGACTTGTTGAATGTCCTGTACTCCTTAAAGGAGTGAAAAAGAAATGAAAAAATAACTCTTTAAGTTATTAATTTTATTTTTGTATCCGAATCATTCGTTATTAATTTCAATGGATAAGTTCAATTTCGAAATTCACCCCTTTAGAAACTTAAATAAAGCTCCCCAAATATTTATCCATCAAAATATTATTACATATCTGTAATATACAATTCTTCCCTAATATTAATTAATAATTATACATTATACTTAATACTTTATATATAGGTGTTAAAATAAAGGTGTATTCTATATTAATATGATCCAACACATATCTAATATTTAATTTGTTTTATAAAATCCAGATAACGTTAATTTCATTTCACGCAACATTGTCAGCTTACATTATCCTGACTATATATAGACTATTTCTTCATATATATATACTATATATATTATAATTTCATTTAATATTATTAGAAAACAGAAAACTCATAATTAAAAATAAAACAAAAAAAACTTTTAATATAAAAACTTTTTTAAATAAAAACGCAAAAAACGAAATATATTCTCAGATATTCTATCATAAATCAGGTCAACTGTCTACAAAGTTTCTTAGCTGAACCATAAAATCAGCTTTACATTATATACAAAATAATATTACTGATAATAAAAAAATATCTAAGGGTATAAAATTCAAAGAAACTCTCTTTAACTAATATTAAATTATAATTTTTTTCTAGCTACTAATCGCTCCTTCATCCAAAATACAAAAACTTGTCGCGTACATTTATTAAATTTTACCAAAAAAAAAATAAAATATCAACAACACCTTAAGGTGAAATTTTCTTTATGTACTTTACCGAAAATAAATATGTTTGTATTAAATGTATGTGTGTTTGTTAAAAAGGAAAATATCCTTGTGTTTGTGGTAATGAAACCATGATAAATAACATTTTAACATCAAAAACGTGAAAATTTTCTTTTACAACTAAGTTTTTTTTTTTTTCAAAATCTTAAGATGAAAATTGTATATATATATATATATTTATATATATATATATGTATGTATAAGTACAAGAGTTATAGAGGGATTAAAAATTTATGTCGATGTTATAAGACAAAGGAATATTTTATGATTAAGATAAAAGTGATCAGGGATTAAAAATATTTCTTTTTAATATAAAATAAAAAAAATTTTAAAAATCCGTGGATTAAAGGGTTTTTAAGAAAAATATTCATATAAACACAATTTTTAAAGATTTCTTAAAAAAAAATGGAGTGCTTTGATTTTAAAGAGGTTAAGATACATATTTGTCTTGTAAATTTATTTATATTATTTTTACATGTCAAACGCTATAGCAACGGATTCTTTCGTTTTTGTCAAACTGTAGCAACGGATTGTTTTGTATATAAGATAGATTAGTATTGTAGGTTAGAGACAAAGAGATAGTAGTTATAATAACATGGAAGCCATTAACCGTTTAGTTTAAATTAATTGTTAATGACATAAAAAATAACTAATAATTATATTTCCTAAATATAAGATATATTCTAAATTTCAAATAGAACTGAATAAACGGGAAATTCAAGATTTTTATACATGTTGTATAAGGCCTTGTCAGGGATATAATTTGTCGCAAAATTGTGCTTTTTTCAACACACCCAAAGTCAGAAAAGTACTTCAACACTCATAAGAAATTATTTATTTATTTATTTATTTATTTGTAGTACCAGACAAAAGTAAATATTGCCTGATAATATTAATCCTTTGTCTATTTGACATTTGAACTTTTTATTAAATTATTTTAATATACAGTATACACTAAATTTGTGATCCGACCTGGGTTTGAACCCGAGACTTTTTGATTGAAATGCCGCCACTTTGCCACTGAGCTATCGATCAGATCACATAAGACATTTTTAACACTTTTTTCTATATTAAATCAAAAATGGTTATGTTAACACTTTATTATACGTGTTTCTACATTTTTAAATTTTTAGTAATTTTAATTCTAATAATTTTACATTTCAAAATTCGTTATAGAGTTGGGAGACAAATTACGTTTGTCAATAAAAAAATTTAGGGAGGTTCTGATTCGGTTCTCTTATAATTTATAAAAAGCAAAACTTTTTAGTTTAAGAGGTTTCAATATCTCTTAGATAGCAGAAAACGGATAAGTTCTTTTGCCCTCCAGCTCGTTTTAAAACTCTACAAATGACTCCTAACTTAAAATTGACGATTTGAAGTATGGAACAATATTCAGACTTTCGACATTATTTTATAAGTTATTTATTTCCAATAAATAGCTAAAATATGTGTCAAGGTCAGCTCTTCTTTACTTTTGATATTTTATTTCATCACTAATTAATTGAAAAATCAACCACTTTTAAAATTAGTCAATTATCACCACTGCCTAGTACAACATAATGTTTAAATTGCATGGGGAATTAATTAAGATCAATTCAAATAATAAATATAATATGACCCCCTGTTCTATGATAGTACTTTGGTGTATAATAAGGTTTTTTAGTACAACAGTTTTACAGTTCGCACTTAAAAAAAGATAGGATAATAAGGAAAACTTAGAGAGCTTAGGTCGTAAACGAATCGAAATAAAATTTTTTGAAAAGTTGAAAACCATAAATGTGATAGTTGAAAAAACATTGGATGATTGTATAGATAGTCAGTGTGCAAATAAGTACATAAAACTTCGCCAATGTTGCGTTCCAATTCTGTATTATCAGTTCTATCTCTTATTTCCTTTTCTAGCTTTTAGTAACACTGTATTAGAAAAGTCTCGTTTTCTCCGTAGGATCCGTTCCACCCTCTTGTTTTCCTTCCTTTTGGTTTTATTATATTCTGCAGATTGTTTTAATAACTAGAAATCTAGCTACCACTACACTTCCATTTGGACAGTGTCTGTATCACCAATTCGCTCATACAAAATAATTGTTTATATACAACTGAGTTTAACGATTTTAAGTTTGTAAATATTTAGTTTTTTTATAATAATTTAAAAATTTTCTCAAACTTTTTATTTATTTACAAAGTATTTAATTTCGCTAATTAAAACAATTCACCACCTCTTCCATTATATATTCAGTTTTTATGAAATATTGTTCAATATTTTTTTGGTAGAGATGAAGATGATTTTAAAACTCAGTTTTATATTTCGTTAATGTATTTTATTTATTTGTTTGTCTTAAAATATTAAATTCTAAAATTAAATATATAAAAAAATGTACAGGCAATAAACGAATAAAACAAAAATTAAATCTTTTATATTTATGTTTATATCGATATTCCAAAAAAAAAAAGAAGAAAACATCTGAAAGTAAATAAACTAATCGTCTTATATTAATAAATTAATACATCAATATTAAAACTTTGATTTTTTTTGTTATTTACATGTGTGGTTCCAGTTTAATTTTTTTTTTAGTGATTTTCTTACGAAAAACGAAACCATTTGTAATTATACCCTGTGTAGCTTAAAATTTAATTCAAAGTGATATAAGAGCAGGCACAACAAAAGTCAGATAACAAAAATGATTCACAATTTTCTCTTGTGGTGGTCACTGGTTATCGGTTTTTATTTCTATCATAAAAAAAAAAAAACAAAAACAAAATAAAACAAATGATGAAAAAAACCAAGGGTTTTTAAAAAAGCACATTTTAAAAATTATATAGTGTTTCATACTGAGTTTAATTTTGGGAATATATACACAAGTGACTAAGTTACTGATTTATAAAAATACTAACAAACTAATGGTGATTCTCGTGGATCTAATCCCACCTCTCCCTGCCAAAATTTTTAAGTTTTAGGATATAAATTGAATAAGGAAGAATAAATTAACTTCCTCTAAAATTGGGATTTTTCTTAGAATTTTATTATTTCTGCAAAAATGGTTAAAACTAAGAAACACTTTCCTCAGTTTTAAGAAACCTCTTTAAATTTAAGGGAAACCTTTAACACATGTTAAAATATAATATTGGAGCTTAATATTTATAGTTACAGGTTCTTAAAATAAATAACAAAATTTCAATTTTCGACCCCTTCCCAGCTCCTAAACAGGGGGCCTGTCAAAAAAACTTTTCTTAACCGACTCGCACTGCTTTCTGAGAATCTAAATTCTTAATAAAAATTGTAGTGTCTAGCTTTAGTCGTTCAGAAGATATGAGAAGCTAAAAATTTAGCATAACGGTTATTTTTAGTACCGTATGCCAACCCTATGAATTTGCGTTTCCATATTTTATAAAACTTCTAAAAGCAGCTGTCTTTTACCATTTTCTAATTAAAAATAATCTTAATATAACTTTTTTTATAACAATTAAAACGTAGGACTTTTCCAGACATTTGGGGGCTGCAGCTCCGTAACGGTTGGGGCTACAGAAAAAAGTTCTTCCATAAAATTATTTTCTTTGCAATACTACCTAACCGTATTTAAAATTTCTTCTCTCAATATCAAACGGTGTAAAAGTTTTTGCAAACATACGGACAGACAAACAAACGGAATGACAGAGTTAAACTATGTAGGCAAATTTTTACAAAATCTTTTAAAAATGAGCTAAAAACGTGTAAGAGCAAATCCAAAGAAATTCTTTTGTAGATTCGTGGTTTTAACCTGAGTGAATATTTAAAAAATAATTTTACTGATTTTTATAACTGATATTGTAAAGTAATTGTTTCTTTATTTAATTTTTAAACTATGATTCAACATTGAGCACTATTACACACAGTCGGAGACAATACCTTTTAAATTAGAGTTTTAAGTGAAAGACAGAGGCATATATATTAATCTAAAAATAAAATGGTGAATTAAAAGTTGTTTGTTTTTTTAATTTTGAAACATTAAATTAGTGACTCATGTCAGTTGTAAATTTGGAATTCTTTATACCACAGAATAATAATAAGATTCATTTTTAATTTATGAACTTTAATCCTTCCCATCTAAATCTAATTACATATTTATTGTATCTATTGCTTACTATTGTAAATTATTTGTCATATTTCGCATGTCCATTTCGATTAAATAGGTCACACATAATATATTTATATTTATGACTGAATATAACAATGAAATCTTTTATACTTGTCTTTTGTTAATTAAAAATTAGTTTTGTTGGTGGAAAAGGAATATAAAGGCTTAGTTTAAAATAAGAAAATGCTGTCATAAGAAAAAGGACTGATAAAAATACCTATCAATTTTAAAATAAAGATTATAGAAACTTAGTGACTTAATAAGATAGTATACGATTTTTTTTGGGAAACATTATGGATATTTTACTTTAGTCAATATTTTGAATAAATTGTCATCAGACCATTAAATGCTCATCATTATCTACATATATTTTAATTACAAAAAATAAGATACTTAAATTAATAATTAATTTCTTTACAAATCTCCATGGTTACCAAATATATATAGTAAAATATAATATACACGATATAAACAAAATAAATAATATGGCTTATAAAATAATATTGTTGACCCACATCCGAAAGGAAAAGTGCCCGTCAATTTGCAATGCCATTGTATACACTTGGAAATACTTAATAAATAAATAAATATTAACTTTATTAAAATAAATTAATAACAATTAATAACTTTTTTGTAATTATAATTATAATTAATATAACAATATATTGTATTGTTCAAGATTAATGGTTAATTTGTTTAAGAACCAATACCAGAACAACAATGACATATTAGTTTCCATTCTTAAATATAACATTCACGTTAACCGAATTGGTAAAAGTAGGGAGGTATTAAATGCAAAAGAAGCACAATATATCTGTGTGAATATAAAGTGGTATTATTTTAAATAATAACTAGTTTCGCTAACGACTTTAAATTGGTGTCCCCTACCACATCCAATGTGATAAGTGAGTGATTCAGCCTTTTCTTTTCAGGTTGGCAGGTTTATGCTTTATATTATGATATAAACTATTTTTGAATTTTTTATATTCATAAACAAATAAATGAGCCGCGACTGAAAATTTTGTGACCGATTAATATGATTTATACAAGTTTAACGTATGACGTATAATATTTTCAGGCCATGACATGAAGAGAAACGAAAGCTATATAGGCGGCTGATTTAACACGTAGTCTTATGAGAAAAGGGAGCTTTGATTTTGCGCTTCCTTTTAAAATGATTATAACTCGGCAATTTGTAACTTTTTTGAATTTCGTTTAAAGGTGGCCCTAAAATCCCATCTTTTAAAATTCTTATAATAGTCGTATATTTAAATATAAAAAATTTTAATGTTTAAATTCAGAAATTCTTTTTTGTAAAAATAACCTCCACATGTTTTACTTTTTTAAAAGCTTCTTAATAAGCCTTCAATGAGATTCACAACAATAGTGTTGGCAATAAATAAATCGACAAAACAAGTTTAAATGAAAATATTGTACGTCGTGGTTTATAATATGTACATTACATATATTTATATCTATAAGTTAAAGTGTCAAATCAGAGTTTAATTGGTTTGCTGACATGTCATAAGTTCTCCTAATTTCAAATTCTTAACATGTTTTTCGATTTTGTCAAAATTAAGATTTTGTTCAGAATAGATTTTGTATCTTAATTTTTTTAAAAATTTTATAGTGGTTCAATATCTATTTTTATGTAATATCTTCGGCAGTATGTTGAAGTTTCTCTAAATATAAGTCCGTTATGACAAACACCATGTTTAGTGTGTTGTGTAAACTACCGGTTAATTTAACTTCCAAACGAATTTACAATATTTTAATGTAGGTTTGTTGGTTAACTGGTATATAGGTACCATTTTTACTTTCTTAATAAATTGTGTATTGCAAAACATTTAAATTTTCAATGTTAAACAATCTCTGAAGTTAATTTTTTTATATATTTAATGATTCTTTTATAAAATAGAAAAAAAAATTGCATAAAGCTTGTAGTCTCTTGTACTGTACTATTGTTTTGGCATCAAATGATGCTTTTGAGCAAATGTTGAATTATACAAAAAAAAAAAATCTTATTTTATCATCAAAAAATTCTTTGAATCGTTATTTTTTTTTTGTTTTTTGTGTGTCTACATTACGCGAAGTTTATTTGAAAACAAAGTATCTATAGGTAAATTAATATCTTCAGTTTAAGTCTATTATTTTTTTTTTCATCCCAAAAAAAAAAAAAAAACACCGAGTTAAATTCCTTCAGCCAGTTTTAACAAAAGAGTTATAGAAACTAAATAAAAAGCCCAAAAGCAATTCAAAAAAGGGTCTTTGTCCTAAGTTAAAATTTTCTATGGTCGATTTTTTTTTTTTTTTTTTTTTTATTGCTCTTTCATAGATTTAACATTTATTTTATGGAAAATTTCTTAAATAATTTTTTTATTTCTTCAAAATAAAAAAAAAAAATAAACGATGGTTGTGGGATCGTGAATTGTTGACCTTTTCTTATGATATCAGATTTTTTTTTTCTGTGTTTTATAAGGGCCAAGAGCATCATAATTTCTGTTTTGTTTTTTTTTTTGGAATAAAAACAAAATAGCAACAGCCAAGAGAGTGAGAGAGAAAAGAATAAAATTGAAAAGAAACAGCGACAAGAACAACAATTCTATTTGAATTCAGATTAAACTCATCATAGAGGTTGATAATGAATGTATACACAGTACCCATGTAACAAAGAAGATTTAAAATAAGAAAAAAAACTCTGAATTCATAAGAAAATTTAATAATATAAAAATTTATATATATATATTAAATGGCTTTAGAGTTGTAGACTTGTAGTATGAGTATAGTATATCAGAATACTTTATAAATATATATACATTTAAGATTTGTGATGAAGGATGAAATGATGAAATTATTAAGATGATTTCAATTCTTGTCTGATTCTTTTACTTTTTTTTTTTAAATGAAATAAAAAAGTTTATGACCTTTCATTGTGCACAATGAGGATGAGGTTGTAAAGTCAAGATAAATAAAAATTAAAAATATAATTTACAAACATTTATACTTGTATGCCTTACTGATGTATTTAAAGAGGTGTCATTATAAAGTAGACATATAAATATTCATCAGATAAATTAAAACAGAAAAAAAAATTACAAAAAATTACAAAAAGAATTAAGAGTAAGTCTATTAATTCAAATTAAGTTATAACTTTTTATTAATTTCATTTAATTTGTATATTTTGTTTTTTTTTTTTTGAAAGGGAAAATTAGTTAATTAATTTTATTTTAAATTTCTTTAATTTTTAAGATAATCAATTTTTTGAATCTTATAGTAATATTATTTAGGTATGATTAATTTTAGAATCCACTCTATAGTCTTTGTATATCAGATTGAGACTAAATTCACACTTAATGATTGAGTAATAATCTGAGTTAAGAAGTATTTTAAGTGAATAGAAAATAACCTATCGCATTTAGTTGAACTGGATAGTAAAGCTTTGATGACATAGAACACTAATTTGTTTTAGTCCACATGATAAATTCTGAAAATTTTAAACATTCAGAAACACCCAATGGCCCAACTGTATTAATATATACACTAGTTAAATTATAAATCTTAACTGAATCAAATTTTATATAATGTTTGTTTTCTGACACAAATCTTATATGGGCTCACCTTAACTTAAATCACTTAATAAACTTATTCATATAGTAGGTCATGTATATTTAATAATCTATTATTGCATTGTCACGTCATATTTGTAAATTAAGGCATCTATTCTTCTATATCAAAGTTCTTGCAGTTTGAATTTTGGAATGTATGATGTTTAGATTTTAAAGTAAGATGTTCAGATTTATTAAATAATGTTGATGGAGATCTTTGATGCTGATTTTACTGGGACAGCATAAAATTCAGCATAGGCCAGCATTTAAATTCTGCATATCATTCTCAAGTATTTATTTACTAAGATGTGCAGCTTATTCTTGGTAGAGTTCGTTAGTAGCCGTGGCTCACTGCCATATGTTAATGTGAATTTAACACAGGAGTTGAATATCTTAATTTTTGTTCTCCTTTATATTTGGTTACTATTCCATAAAGGCCGAAGTTGGCCAAAGCTAACCTGGCCTTGTTCGAGACATCTTTCCATGTTCCACATGTAGGATTAATCGCGCCCTTTTCTACACAGGGAAATAATGATTCTTTGTACTTCAACACTATAGCTGTACAAGAACAATTAACTTAAATACTACCTTATTAATACCTTCTCAAATACTAGAATACTGTAAATTTGTAACTTCAAAAAACCCTCAATCTCCTGAATCTTGCACTATTTTGCACCGTGTAAATCCAAATGTATGCAAGTATAAAAAAAAACAAATGAAAGATTTGAATACCAGATAGCAATATTAAAAATAGAACTTATAATCTCAGGATAAAGTTTAATTTCATAACTTTTAATGATTTGAGTCCTACCCTCTACTATAGAACTTTTCTTGTTCTTTAAACTTCACCCAAAGCACTTCTTGTAATATTCCTTACCTTTATCTTATAGTCTACTTAAAAAAGCCTATTATAATAACGAAAAGCAAAAAATAAAATGCTCTTAATGATTGTTAAATTAAATTGGTAACAACCTAAGGTAAACCTAAGGTAGATAAATGCCTGCAAAGAAAAGTGGGATTTGTTTTTTTTAAGTGGGATCTTTTTTTTTCAAATTTAATATCAAAGTTTAATATTCATTGAAAACTTTTGTTTATTCTTATAATCTTATCCATAACAAAATATTTCTTAAAGTTGTAAAGTTAATAATGACTAAAGTTTTTAATGTTGTACAAAAATACATGGAAAAATATTTGGAAAAAAAAAATAATAATGTATAAAATAAAAAAAAGAACTTAATTATTAACATCTAATTTTAAATTGAAATATCAAATTTCTTTAATAAGTCTTCGTTATTTTATCAAGTATGTATATATATAAATAATTCTAATCCAGCCAAATATGTATGATATTTGAGAACTTTGAGAAGTTTATTGCAATTAAGAAAGAAATTTTTGTAATACATATATATTGTAATACCTATATATAAATTTCTTAACTTAAATAAATTACCACGCTGAGGCCTACAAGTGGTATAAAAAAAAAAATAAAATGTTTTCAAAGAATATCAAATTACTTATTTATTTTTTTCAAGTTTCTTATTTATATTTTTGTAAAAATTGGTTTCAATTTTCATTTAAAGTATTCCGAACGAAAATTTATTTAAAATTTAAAAAGAAATATTGCAATTGTTTAATATAAATTAATTTACAAAAACACCTTTCAACTCTAAAACGTTCAACTCGCAGTAGGTGGAAACTGTTAAAGGCAAGGTAAAAGAACTTATAGATAAGAATCTCGACTGTATAGTAATTTAATATTCTTGGACTATGAATGCGTGCCAGCGATGAAAACTCTACTTACTTGTAAGTAGATCTACTTACTTTTACCCTTATCTACTTACCTACTTACTTCGCACTTAAATCTACTTACTTTAGTACTTGCTTGTAGAAAGAATGTTTTCGCAGATTAATTTAATAAAAACAAAAACGCGTAACAGAATTGAAAATCCGGCTATAAAAGGTTGCTTAAGAGCAAAACAATTAATGAAAATGAATGGAACAAACTGCTTCAATTTTGAAGTTACACAAGATTTGCGAAAAAATTTTAACAAATCTATGTATAATAAAGAATTAGAATAAGTTTTTATTTATTTTTGCACTGTTGAAATTTGTGTTTTAATTTTTTTTTTTTGTTATTGAATTTGAAAAATAAGTTCCTATAATATTACTTTATTTAATATTTAATTTAAAAAAAATGTTTTATATAATATATAATATATATAACTATAAGAGATTATATATAACTATATAAGTTTCGATAATATATTACTATATTTAATTATAGTAAAATAATAAAAAATGAAAAAACATAGTTAAATAAGTGAAAAAACATTTCTTTTTATAAAACTTCGTCAAAAATTTTTTTTATCGTTATACTATGGTACTATAGGGGTATTAATTGTCTACTTACTTTTACCCGATTCTACTTACCAAAATCTACTTACAAATATAAATTCGAGTTTTCATCACTGATGCGTGCCAAAAATTTTCATTCTTCTCAGGAAATGAGCATGCGCTAATGACTTAAGAAGTAGGTCTAAATACACTACGTGTGATTCTTTCCTTTACTTTTAACCCTTAAATGTTTGAAGTTGTAAAACCTTAACATCATGACTTGTGATCACAGAAATCTAACTATTGTATGCTTATTAAAGATCAGGAGACCTTATGAAGCTATAACTCGATTCGGATATTGTTATAAGAGTACCTTGAAGTATTCAAAGGACACAAACCAATTAGAGAACACGCGGCCTGATTTGGTACTTTATTCAAGCCATCGGTAGCATTCGGTAGCTGTGGTTAACAATATGAGAGAGAAACCAATATAAATTATACATGTGAATACCAAATAATTTGTCAAGAAGAGAAACATTCGGTGGAAACACTTGGTAGACTTCATGGATTGAATGATCCTAATGATATAGCGGTTAAGCAAACTGTAGAATACTTAATTCAAGATACTAAGTTCAGTCTTTGAACAAGGTAATTGCAAATGTTATTATAAGAAATGCAATTTAACAAACTTTTACTAAAGTATGTGAATTTATTTAAATCTGATCAATTTCGCCGATGACGTATTAGTTTTTAAATCAAAGGCTCTTAAGATCACTTTCAAATCTTGGTCAAATTATTTTAATAAAAAAAAAAAAAAAATACAATTTATAATGTTTATATACATTATATATATATATAAGAATTATATTTATTAATAACATAATATAAAATAAATATACCTGGCACACCTAAAAAGTGAAGACTGACTCACTCAGACTCACTTTTCACATTTGTCATAAATAAATAAATCAAAAACATATAATTGTAAAAAACGCTTGTATAAGACTTCAATAAAAATCTATAATTAAAAATAAATGGTTCAAGTTCATAGTTTAAATAAATTTTAGTATAGTGAGAAAGAATGTGATTTTTATTTATAATATATCGTACAGTTTCCTGATAGAACGTTATTAATATAACACACATTCGTATTATTATTTAACTATACATTTTTATTTTCTAACAAATTTGATCTTTTATTCAGTTCAATCTTAATGCATATTATACCCTGTCTATATATAAAATAAAATCACGTTTTACTTTTTATATTATAATAAACCCCGTATAAATGTTGATAAATTTTCCTAGTTAACAACGCTAATAATTTGTAACAATTTTCCCACAAGAAGTCAAATATATACGGTATACATTACTAGTCTATTTTTAAAACTTTTATTTTAACTACTTTTATAAAATAAGTATTTATATAAGTAGTAATTATAGCAAGTTAGTAAGATATCTAATAATGAATAAAATAAATTATTTTAAATGACATATATGTTATATAAATAACGAACACAATTTTTATGTAAGCCAATCATCTAAGTCGAACATTCGGAAAAACGCAAACTTTGCAAGAATGGTGATCTGGTTACTCTTCCTTCATAAGATCATTTTGATTTTATGGTTCCAATATCATTAACAGTCCTAGCTAATATCGATTTGATTTTACGGTTCCACTTTCATTCAACAGTTCAAACTTTTATATATGGCTTCATATTTTGAACTTAAAAACTCGCTGGGCATTGTTGGGCAGTTGCTAGGCAAAAGAACATTTACTGATTAATGTAATATATATTGATAACTGAAAACTGATTCTTCAAGTTTGCTAACCCCTTAAGGCCCGATGTTTTGTAAAAAAAAATGAATTATGTAAGTTTTTTACTGTATTGTTTCGCCTACAAAGATTTCAAAATTTTTTTTTCCAATTTTTGATTTTGATTGACGATTTGACCGAATGCCAGTGGAAAATTTTTAATTTCTATGGCCTAGCAAGCAGATCTCTACTAAATATACATATTGGAATAGGATAGGAGGTTCTGAATACATTTCAATCTTAGTATTAGGTATTTTCTTAATAATTTCTACATACTATTAATTCAGAAGATAGTATTTGGTCTTATAACCTGTACAAAAATCTTAGATTTAATAATTTTATATTTGAATTATAAGGTATTACTGTATCTGTGAGTTATGTTATTCAATTAAATTATTTGGTTTTATTTGGCATTTATATTTTTATGTTAATTTTTACATTATATTTATTGAATCCAGCGCTGCAGGGTAGCTGAGTCGAATCGAAAGGCAGATTTAAGTTTTGTTCACTTTAATTAGAATTCAAACCTAAGCCTTTAAATTATAGATAGTTATTATAATCAGTGTGCCATCCACCCGACATATGTGCCGCACAAATTAATTTAACTTTTGTTGTGGGACCCATGTTCATCATGCTGCCCATGGTCCCATTATAAAAACATTTTGACACATAACATATTTAACATATACTTTTAAAATGCATGTTACCCTAAAAATTTAAAAAAAGAATTTATAATCAAAATAAGACAAAAGATAATTAATAAATAACTACTTATTTCAGTAGTTAATAATAATAGCAAAACATCTTAGCAAAAGTCTTATGAGTTGGCAGGACGTCTCTGATAGAATTATAACTGCTAGACTATATACACCAATCAGAAAACTAACAATACTGCAATGTTATGCCCCTACAGAACTAGCAAGCGAAGAAACTAAAAATGAATTCTACCTACAATTAACAACAACTCTAAGTAACATACCCAGAACGGATATTGTAATATTGATGGGGGACCTGAACGCCAAAGTGGGCTTGGACAGCTCAAATGACATCAACGTGATAGGCAGACATGGATTGGGAACAAGAAACAACAATGGTGAAAGACTAATTGAAATCTGTCAAGAACACAATATGGTGATAGGAGGTACTCTATTCCCCCACAAAGAAATTCATAAATATACATGGACATCACCAGACCAACGCACCCGGAATCAAATAGATCATATATGCATCAGTCACAGATGGAAGCAGTCCCTGCTCGACGTCAGGACATGGAGAGGGGCAGATATAAACTCCGACCACATGCTTCTCACAGGGGATGTCCGCTTAAGACCTAAAGCAATTAGAAGTTCAAACATGGCTAGAAAGAAGAAAATCGACACTCAAAAGCTTAAAAATGAAGATACAAAGTCCGAATTTGTATCAAAACTCGAGGACTTAGTAAGAAACCAGACAACAGCGAGTGGCGATCCACAAAATATAATAAGACAAGTAGGAGAAGAAGTCCTAGGTACCAAAAAATCAGAAAGGAAAGAGTGGATTTCTGATGAGACCTGGAGAAAAATTGAACAAAGAAGACAACTAAGAACAAGTCTATTGTTAAATCCAAACAACAATGAGCTGAAGTTGCAGTATAAACATAAAGCAAAAGATGTGAAAAAATCTGCGAGAAGAGACAAGCGACAATATTACAACAATATAGCCACAGAAGCACAAAGGGCAGCAGAACAAAACAACATGCGCACACTTTACAACAAAATCAGAGTACTGTCAAATAAAGCAAAAGGAGGGCAAAACCTTACAATTAAAGACAAAGAAGGCAAAACACTGACATCCACGCAAGAACAACTATGTAGGTGGCAGGAGTACTTTGCGGAAGTCAATAACAATAACAACATCCAACAGTATCAATCCCGGCAAGAAATCTACAGCAATAGGAACCTTAGAATTAGTCAGGACCCACCTAGCAAAAGAGAAATAATAGATGCCATAAACAAACTAAAAACCAATAAGGCTGAAGGTTCTGACGGTATCCCAGCTGAACTACTGAAAGCAAATCCCAGTATCACAGCAAACATAATATACCCAATTCTGACTGAAATCTGGAATACAGAAAATATCCCAACAAGCTGGAAGAAAGGGATCATAGTAAAACTACCAAAGAAAGGTGATCTTACCGAATGTAAGAACTGGAGAGGCATCACGATACTAAACTCAGTCACAAAAATACTGGCACTCATTATTCACTCCAGAATTGAAAATATAATCGATGAGCAACTGAGAGAAGAACAGGCTGGGTTCAGAAGAGGACGAGGATGCATCGACCATTCCAACACCCTAAGGATAATTATAGAACAGTCAGTCGAATGGAACTCGCCGTTATACATCACCTTCATTGACTTTGAAAGAGCCTTCGATACAATAAACCGGGAAGCAATATGGCAGTCTCTACAGTACAAAGGAATACCCCACAAGCTAGTCCAAATTATCAAAGCTCTATATGAAGATGCAGAATTATCAGTACTACACAAAGGCTACATGAGCAGCGCAATAAAATTAAGAACAGGAGTCAAACAAGGCTGCCCACTATCCCCCCTCCTGTTCAATTCGGTACTTGATGTAGTAATAAAAAGAGCAACAACCACAGCAAGAGGAATAAAATGGAATCTAACACGCAGACTAGAAGACCTGGAATACGCGGACGATATCGCCCTACTCGCACATACCCACAGTGAAATGCAAGCGAAAATAAGAAGTCTCGAGGAAAATGCCTTAGAAGCTGGTCTCCGAATAAACGCAAACAAAACGAAAAGCCTAAGAATAAACACAAGAAATAACACACCGCTCAGCATCAACAACAAAAATATAGACGAGATAACAGAATTCAATTACCTTGGTAGTATAGTTACTATAGATGGAGGTACTGAAAAAGACATAGAAAACCGTCTAAAGCTAGCGAGAATGGCATTCGGAAGATTATGGGGCATATGGAAACAACCACATATAGCCAGGGGTACAAAACTAAGAGTATTTGATGCCTGCGTAAAATCGGTACTCTTATATGGCAGTGAAACATGGCTGGTTAAGAAATCATACATAAACAAAATCCAGGTCTTCATAAATAACTGCCTACGAATAATATGCAGGATATTCTGGCCCAGAAGAATTAGAAACACAGAACTCTGGGAAATAACGAAACAAGAACCCATAAATAAACAAATAAAGGAAAGAAAGTGGAAATGGGTAGGGCACACTCTTAGAAGGCCTATAAACAACATAGCACGGCAAGCTCTGGAGTGGAACCCGCAGGGTAAAAGAAAAGTAGGTAGACCGCGTGAAACATGGCGTAGATCAGTCCAGAAAGAGCTAGAAAGCAGTGGAAAAACATGGTCAGAGATTAAACAACTGGCCCAAAATAGAGTCAGATTCAGAAGCTTTGTGAAAGCCCTATGCTCCCAAGGGGAGTAGAATAAGGAAAAAAAAAAAACTTATTTCAGTACCTACTTTCTGACAATTACTCACCACCTAAAGATTTAGGTTACATGAAAAATTACTTTTATCTGTTTATAAAAACTAATAAAAAAAAACTAAAATGGAAACCTCAAAAAATTTTATGACAAAGACATAAATTTACACTGTCATTATTTAATTTGAATCAAGTTACTTACTAATATACAACAATATATACCTACAAACACATTTAAAAATTTTTCTAAATAATTTTTCAATCTCTTCTTTACATTTAACAAAAAATTAAAAAAATCCGAAGACTTAAAAAAAAATTTTTCAACTCTTTTATAATAAAAAAAAAAAATTTTATTTTTTTTTTAAATTTATTTTAATTTTTTTTCTTATTAATTTTTCTTTACAGGTTTTAAAACAAAAGAACTTCAAAATTTTTGCATAATAAAGAAATTTTCGTGTTCATCCAAAATTCAACAGCCAGCGCGCAGCGTATTCAGATTCGCAGCTTAAATTCAAAATCACGTTTCACATTTACATCTTTGGATATTCAATAGTTATTTTGGATTTCAGACTTAAAACTTCAAAAGGAGCTTAAATTTCAGTAGTTTTGTCTTTAAATATTCTTTCGACTACTTTTTATTTTCCTTTGATATCTTTGCATCTTTAGTTGCGTTTTTTATTCGTTTTTCAAAATATTTTTTGCCACAAACAACTGGGATTTTTTTTTGTTTTTGTAATTTTGTAACAAATTGATTACAAAACAAATTCGTGAATTAAAAAAAAAAGAAGACGAAATAAAGACGAGAGTAGCAGCTACTTACGCATAAATTTTTTTTAGTTTTTTTCAAAATTTTAAACAGAAAAAGAATTCAAAAAACAAAAAACATAATGCAGTGTGGTTTAGAATCAATGAATGATTGTGAAAGATCACCAAATCGTACAAATTTACGAGTGAATTTTAGTGAAAAAGGTTCAGAAGTTAAAGAACGGAGGGAAAAATTTTTAACAGCTAAATATGGTTCACATCAAATGAGTTTAATAAGAAAACGATTAGCTGTAGAAATGTGGCTGTATGATGAAATTCAAAAACTTTTTGAACCACCTGTAAGTAATAAAAATAAATTGTATATTTTTTTTTGTGAATATACAAATTTAATATATATAATACCATAATATAGTATATATAGCTGTAGATATACATACATGCACTTCAGTAAAGTTTTATATTTACAAAGAAAGGTTAAAAAAATAATTTATGTAAAAATTATATTGAAAATAAATACTTACGGAAAATATGTACATATATACATACATTTTCTTACATACCTAGGCTTTTTTGTAATGTGTAGAAAAAAGATAGTGTAGAAAATTAAAATAATTACGAAGGAAAGTAAAATAAATTGTGATTCATTTAAAAAATTAAAATCGCTACGACTTAAAAAACGCGACCATAAGTTATAAGGTTTTTCAAAAGTTTTATTAAAATCGTTTTCGTTAAAATATTTAATTATAGTTGTTTAAATTTGTTAATTAATCATATCATATATACATATATTTAACGAAAATAGGTATTTTTTAAAAAATACTTAGTAAATTAAACCTAGCTTAATTACGGTTTCAGAAACGTCTAAACAATTTCAAATATTGATTAAATTTGTCATTTCAAAATCTCTTAGAAATTACAAAAGTATTTTCTTTAATAAAATTATAAAAATGTAAAATCATCATATATTTTAATCGGCTTATTCGGTCATCAAGTTGTCAGTTGTGGCTCAATTATTTGTACACTGAGTGCGAAAATCGTTCTAATTTTGAGTGTTGCGCGTCACTAGTACCATAGAGTAAATACAAATACTCTATGCTAGTACATAACTATTTTTTTAAATCAAGATTAAGATCATGTTTCTTCAAGCCAAACTGCTTAAGATATTATTTATGCAACTTAAAGGTTGTTTCAGAATTTCAGCAATACTTTAAAAGCTTTCTTGTTGAATGAATTTATGCAGTGTGACTTCAAGCGTACTTCATGTCTGCTTTGAGCTCATATAAACGAGGATTGATTTTAAACCGGCTTCAAACGCGAATTTTTTCAAACTGGCACAAATTGATTTGAAATTTGAGAATAAAAACGCTTCTTCAGAGCTCGAAAGCTTTACATATTAACAGAGTAATTGTTTTATCTACATTTGCGCGTACTTTTTTTTACGTTATATCAAAAACCAAAGGGGATGTTAAAGAAGTTTTTAAAAAATTTGATTAATTTTCTATAATTAACACTGTAGTAAAATATTTCAAAAGCAGTCAAACTCAAGTTGATTCTATCTTACATACTGAAAACCTTCACTAAAATTTGAGCCGATTTCAAGACAAGTACTCAAGCCGCCATATAAACGCGTTAAATAAAATATAGAATTGGATTGATGAAATGTCATAAATGTCAATGAAACTATTTTAATTTAAATAGTTTTAATTTTTCCAGCTTTATAAAATACATTTAAATTTAAAAAAAACTTTTCCCCAACAAACTTATGTCGGACACTAAATCGAACCAAATATTTATTTTAACAAATCTAGTAAAAATCATTTTAAAACTTTTGTATTATACTGCGTATACGAGTACATGTCACTTATAATATTTTCAACATCTTTTAAGAACACTTATTATAATTAGATTTGCTTTACTAATTTACATATAATTTTTTTAATGATATTATGTACCTATATATAATATATTATATACCAATATATTTATATATGAACATAATTATGTGTATTAAATACATATTTTAAAAATAATTTAAAAATTAACTACTGTATTATTTAATAATAAATTATATTTTTCCCCATTTCTTTTTTCATAACATTCAATTTCAATGGAAACACTTCTATCATATTGCATATACATTGAATCCATTAGAATGAAGCTATAGATGTAGACATTGATGAAATATTAGATATGGACACAGACGAAATTCGTCGATCTCATTTGAGAGTAAGTATATAAGTATATTATGTAAATGTAATTTATATAGGTAAAAGAAAGAAAATTATTGAATTCTATATTTTATAAGGCAACATGTCTTATTCTTTTCACATTAGTCATAATTATTTAATTTAATAAAAATAAAAAAATCCAGGTGTAAACTTTAATATGAATACACTTCGTTTATAAATTGTAAAAAAAAAAAATAAACTTAAGAAAAGAATTAGTCAATAAAAATTAATATGAAAAACTCTTACATATAATGAGACAAAAACCAAAGTGAAATACAATTAGAAAAAATAATATAGAGAAATCGAAAGATAGACATATAGACATTTATATTTCGTATGATTCAGCATAAAATAAAAAATATAAAATAAAGTACAAAAGTTAAATAAATCATCTATTAAAGCACAACATATTATTATTGGGTTCATTTTAATCAAGATTTTTACACGTTTTCAGATTCAATTACCAACATACAGAATTAAAAATGAAAAACGACAATATTTATGTTTAATTTAAGGGCAATCCTACAACATTACTGTGTTAGTTATGTATCTGTTATACTTAATAACACGATTCTATATTTATTAAATCAAAAAGTTTTATTTTAGATTTAATAACTTAGGATAAAAATTTGTAGATTTGTACATCAATCACTGTGCGAATTGCGATGGGGCATGAGACTTCCATTGCAAATGTTTTTGTATTCTCCCATGTGTAGTTGGATTGGCTTAATTCAGTTATTATGGTGCGTCTATACCAGTGTTATTTAGACACTAACTTTTCCTGAATAACAGTTTTTCAAGTTCTGACACCAAGGTCAAGCAGCTGATGCTGTAAAAAAAATTTGTAGATAACAACTTTTATGTGTATATATTCCGTCAATGCTCTCATTATCTCGGTCAAAATAACATTTGCTCATATCAGTATAACATCAGTAGCTCCATCGACTACAAGGACCATTATCGGTTTGATATTTAGTAAAAATAATTTATACTATTATTATATTAGATTGTAGGTTGTAATGAAAATTACTTTTTTTGGTAATTTTTCTTGAAAAAAACTTAGGATCTGTGTTGAAGTCGAACCCACACTCCTTTTGGTTGATATTTCCCGGTACTTAAATATCCTAAAACAAAAATTCATAAAATTAATTTTGCATATTTCTAGGTATGAATTTATAAAATATTATTTAATTTTTTGTTACTCAAAACAGGTTTTGCCCTTCCCCGCGGCTTAAGTAAAAATAAATGTAATTGATGGGATATAGAGGGGGGATATAGAATAAGGAAATATATTATCAATATATTATATTTTACAGGACCTTTTGAAATTTACAAAATAATTAGAGCCCATACCCTATATAATTAATTATAGCCTATATCAAGTAAAATCTATCTATGTATTCTTTTAGAAGTTGAAGACGTTTTACTTAATAACAGCATTTATAGCAGTACGCTATCTCATAACCGCCCATGATTATAATTTTTTGAAGCCATGGCTTGTTAAATAAATGGCTGAATAATTGTTGAGTTAATGAATTGGCAACTATTCAAACATGTCAAATACACAAAAATAGACTTTTGATTGGGAATTTGTTTGCCGTATTATTGTCTGATGATATCTGAATGACAAGACGATCCATAAACCACCAGGTACATTCATCACAAAGTTTATTATCATAAACTATGAGAATTATTTGAAATAAAATTTGACAGATCTTTTGTATAATGGAAACAAAGATTATTCCAAGTCTCACTTCTTCATATATAATAAGTGTTTTTAAGTGTTATAAATAGACAAAGAAAAATTTCAATTGAATTACCAACAAGATCATAATTCACTAAAATTTCATTATTTTTCCAATGCTGTTATGTTATAAGAGTTATAAGAGGGAGTGAAAAAACAATTGTATATTTTTGGTTTTTGTTCATTATAATAAAAACTTAAGATAAGTTTTGAAGTGTCTTTTCAAATATATTATTGAAATATTGAAGTATTGAAGTTTTATGAAGGTATTTTGGTTTTCTTTTTTTTATTAAGAAATTAATAATTGTTAATATATTCTTTTTAATAAATTCAATTATGTATTTGTTATACTATCTCATACAAATGTCAGTTAATTGTTTAAAATGTTATTTTGTTGTGAAATATTTTTATATTTAATGTAAAAAGAGTTTTATTCGAATTTTCAATTACATAAAATTTTATTTAAATTTTTTTTTTATTTTTTTTTACCTCAACTTTTATTTAATTACTAGAAAAGCTTGTTGATATTTCTAATATCAATTTTAAATGTCAAAATTTCAATTTAATTTCAATTTTACGGTAAATAACAATAAAATTTCAACGATGAGATTTTAAGAATTGATATTAATGAATAATAACGATTAGATTCATTGATACATCCAATAATTTTTTACCTAATAATAAATAGTGAAAAGAAATATGATATGTACATATTATAAGATGAGAGTTTAATTACAAAAAACTGACGCTAGGATGTGTTATAGTTGAAAAAAGCATTGTTCTCAATTTGAATTGATGTTATGGTGTAAAGAATGATTAATTGATTTTAAATGTAATTAATAAGAGTCACTTTTAAAGATGTAACAAATAAAAAATTTTACATATAGTTACAAACTTATTATATTGTAATATATATTTATATTTAATTTTATTATTGAATTTTATATTCAGTCAGGTTTAAATCCTGGTCGGATCATATCTAATAAAAAAAATAGCGTTTATTAAAATAATTTAATAAGAGGTCCAAATGTCCAATAGGCAAAGGATTATTATCATGGCAATACTTACTATAGTCTGGTACTACAAATAAATAAATAAATAAATTTACATTGAGTTTTCAAAAGTAAATAATTAAAAGACATAGAATTTGAATTGAAACTGGACAAGTTTTTATTTATTTTTGAAGTACAATGTTTGCATTTATACTCTGAAAATGATATCTTCCATGTGACCACCTCACGCGTCTCTATACAGTACCTGTTTTTTTTATCAAAATTTTTGATTACATTCTGGCATAGTTGTGGCTTTATCTCACCAATTACTTGAATAATTTCTGTTTTCAATGCTTTAACTTTTCTAGGATTATGCTTGTAGACCTGTTCTTTCACATAGTCCCAGAGAAGGAAGTCTATTGGTGTCAAACAATAGGATCTTGAAGGCCAATTCACGACACCGAAGCTGGATATAACGAATGGTCTGGAAACTTTGTATGCAGTAATTGCAGTATTTCTCTGGCTGTATGACACGTAGCCTCATCTTTTTGAAACCGCATTTCCTCGGAATCAATATTTTCCAGTTTTGGCCATAAAACTCGATATCTGGTACCGTTAACGGTTTCTTCCAGTATCATTTTTGAAAAAGTGCGGACTAATCACAGCATCAGACACCAAACAGTTACTCTTTGTAGATGAGTTGGCTTCCCTTCCCAAATACAGCAGTTTTGTTTATTAACGTATCCGCCGATCTCGAAATGTGCTTCTTCCGAAAAGATGATTTTTTTTTTAAATAGTCGTTGTGTTCCAGTAGCCAATTTGCAAAGTCCCGACGCATGGAATGATCTTGTGTCCGCAATTCTTGTATCAGTTGAACTTTGTATAGTCCTTCAATACTAAATCTTTGTGCATAAAAGGACATGCAGTTGTTTTATCGCATTGTTTCATCGTACTTAATTCAAAATCTGGTCTGCTTTTCCATCAAATATTGCATCTGTTTGTTTAAAACGTTTTTATTTATTTGCTTTGTCTTACTCTGTAATTACAAATTTTGCAGTTGACTTTAATCT
This sequence comes from Dolichopus griseipennis, assembly GCA_963082915.1. NCBI lineage: Eukaryota > Metazoa > Arthropoda > Insecta > Diptera > Dolichopodidae > Dolichopus > Dolichopus griseipennis. The sequence goes on along the minus strand of OY720444.1, from coordinate 54,654,563 downwards.
TACTTCGCGTTAAGATAAGACTTTCTATTAAAACAATTGGTTACTGAGACCATTAGATGTTTGGACACTATTATTAGAATATGTACCAATAATATTTACTATATTTATGTAATTATATTATATTATTATTATAATTGAGCATAATCGGACTTTCTTCCCTGAAAAAAAAATTATTTTGAATAATTTTAGGATTTAAATATTTTTTTTAAATTTCATTGCATAGTTTTAGGATGATTCTGTTTTAATAATTTAAAAGTCAAGGTTACTGACTATCTGTAGAATATCTATATATTTATATGGAATTTATAAAATGTCTTCTCAAAATTTCTACTCAACAGAACATATAGCGGTATAGCTAATTAGGACCCACTCTGTAGTCTTTACCAATAATTATACAATAGTCTCGTATATTGAAGAGAATTTGGACATTATTTTTCGTATTAACACGCTATCTTTTAAATGCTTTATGACTCTTCTTAAAATATTATATTCTATGTTATTTAAATCTCCACTTTTTTAAATTAATTAATTTTTTTTCAATATATTTTTCAGAGATTATTATCAGACTGCAAAAAGCCTCAGCAAGACATATCGGTAAGAAATTAAAAAAATTAATTATAGTTATATTAATATAAAAAAATAATATTCTAATAAATATTATTATTTTATTTTTTTTATAGAAATTCATCAGTGATCTTCTGGATAAAGCAAAAACATTATAGACGCTTATGATAAATATTAAAATACATTATTTGTGTATTAATATAATTAAAAAAAACAAAAATTAGCGCTTACAGAAATGAATATACAACCCTCATTGTGTCTCTTTTATTTAAAATATTTCTGCAAGATAAATATTAATTATCTTAAGTATTAACTAAAAAAAAACAAAACAAAAAAAAGTGCTAATTAAAAAAAAAAAAAATTTATACACATCATTTATTTAAAAAATAAAAAAAATTAAAATAAATTTTTGAAATTTTTTGTATTTAACATTAAAAAAATAAATAATTCTTATATTAATTATAATATAAATAAAATATAAAAAAAGTAATTGTACTTTATAAATTAAATTTACATTTATACATAATTATTTTAAATATAGAAAGTAATTAATATATAAAAAAAAAAATAAAAAATTTAAATTAATTTATTAGTTGATGTTTTATATTAAATAAATAAAATTGAAATTCAAAAATTAAGATAAAAAAAAAAAAATAAAATTTAATATATACTTGCGCTTTAAAAAAAAATAAAAACAAATATACAAATATTTATTAATTTAGAAGTTCGTATACATTATTTTAAAAATTATTAATTTCTTTTCAACTCGTAGAATTAAATTTCACTAGATCTCTTAACAAAATGAAAAAAATTGAATTAAAATAATAATTATATTAAATAATAATTTTACATAACATTTTAATGCATAATCATTCACTTTATATTAATAATTAATCTGATTTTTGAAATTATATATTGGATATTTACATACAAATGAATCGAACTTCTTTTTTATTTTATATATTCCTATTAATTTTTATATTTTGAAATTTAAATATTAAAAAGTTGTTTTATTATTTTTTTTTAGTAAAATTAAAATAATTAATATAAAAGTTCATTGCTTAAAATAAAATTTATTGTAAACAAAAGATATTGTAATAAATTTTTTTTTTTAATATATACCTTATGTAATAATTTGGAACGGAACAACGCAATTATGAAATTTTTTGTCACAAAAATATCCATCCAAAGATATAAAAATTTAAAAATTAAAAATAAAAAAACAAACGAAACAGCATTAATTTTTTTATATACAAAAATGAAATAAATAAATAAATAAATTAATATATAAAATTAAATTAATATTTTTCTTATAATTATATTTTATAAAACAAAAAAAAAAAACAAACAAAAAATTAAAAGAATTAATTATTATAAAATTAAATAAAAATAAATATATATTAATAATCTTATATAAAATTGTAACATAACATTATGATAGGCCTATATATTATAATAAACGAGTTTTATGAAATTAAAATTGTTGAATGTTAAACATTCATCGAAAACATACATACATAGGTGAAATAATATAATATTATATTATGTATAAATATATACTTATATAAGAGTGGCCTAACTGCCAAAAAAAAAAAACTAAAAAGTATAATGTAATGTAAATTTAGTTTATGTGCTTAATCGAATTATAAGAAATATGGTGTCAAAACAAACAAAGATTTCATAAGTACTATTAAATGTTTTTTTTTTTTTTATTTTTTAATTAATATTAAATTCCAAAATTAAAACAAAAAAAATTTTTATATAATTTTATATAATATATATATTTAATAATGAAATTTATTTTATTAGTTATAAATTATACCAATGTTAAATGACAAAAAATATATAAAATCGTTTTGCTTCCGCTGATTATTGAATTAAAAATAATTATTTTTATTTTTCATTAATTTTTTCTTTAATTTAAAAAAAAAAAAAGAAAAATAACAACTTTTTCGCTCAAAATTTATAATTATGTTGCATATTTAATAAAAATTTAAGTATATAATATACAATACATTTTAAAATTTAGAAAATTTCTTTTTAAAATTTATATGTCACAAAAAAAAAACTCCTTGCATTAAATCTTTTTATCTTTAACTTTAAGCTATATTAGAATTCAAAAGTAAAATTTAAACGACAATTTTAAGTTTGTTAACCATGGAATTGACTATATAATAAATAAACGTTGCTCAAGTCCAGAGCTGTAAAATTCCAAGTATCCCAATATAGTAGGCTAATTTTTTACTAATTTCACTCTATTTGTTTTTGTCTACAAGTAAAAAATAACTCTACTGCAAAATACTGCAATAGCAATGCACTTTAGTAATTTACAGCTCTATGCTCAACAAATAAATCAAAAAGAAATTCAAGCTAATCCAATTAATAGAATTTAAAAACAAAAATGTTTCTTACAAATTACCAAATATTTTATGTTAATCTCTGCACAAAAAATAAGAGAAAATTTAAAGATATTAAATACCTCATCTGCTGATTAAATGACTTTTTTTTCATTCAAAACCCAAATATATTTGCAGTATAATAATGAGCAATTGGGCTGCTATTAATTAATAATTAGCTTAATAAAATACGTTTATAATCGTTCTGCGTACCAGAATATAAGTTTCAATCATTTTATTAACAAACTTGTTATTAATTACGGGCACTTGGATTATTACGTCTGGTATAAATATTTTACTTTGACGAATTTTTCAAATGATGTTAAATTAATAATTAACCACTTACTTAGTAATACATTAGTTGGCATCATAATATAGAAAGGCAGCTTTATTATCTGGTACAAACGCAATGTCTGAAAAATATCGTAATTTGAAAAAGAATGGAGTTAAATCTCTTGGTTAAATTAAAAAATATTTATAAATTAATTACATTTTAGTAATAAATAAGAAAAAAAATATTTATATTAATATAATTATAAAAATATAAAATATATGTATTGTACGCGTACAATATAATTAAATATTTTTTTTTGTACTTTTAAAATAAAAATTAAAAATGTAACTAGAATATAAAAACCAAAACTTTTAAAATAAATATACATATACACATATAGTACCTATATGAATATGTATACATATATTTTAATTTATACAAATGTTGTATTTATTACCTAATTATCGTTTAAATATAGAAAAATAAAAATAAATTTCATCTTTTAAAAAATCTCAAAACAGACACATTAAATAAGATTAATAAAATTACATTTTTTAAATTACAAATTGAATTCCAAAATTTAGTCAAAAATCCAAAAAAAAATAAATTACTAATATCCGAAAACTCAAATAAACTTTAAATGCAATTTATACATACATATAAATTAATATTTTTGAATCACATGACATTCATAAAAACAACATAAAAAATTAAAAATCTTATGTATATTTATTTATTTAATTACTGAATATTTGATTGGGTGCCGAAAATTTTTCCCAAAAGTTTTAGAACCCACTTTAAAAATATTATTAAAAGTTTTTCTAATTTCTTCTAAAAATTTAATTTGAACTCATAACATTGAAATCATAACTCTAACAATTTCCCAGAACGGAAACAAATGTTAAAAGTATTTATTTTATAATCAAAATTAATTAAAGATATAAATCGAATTTTAATTATTCCCCTTAAAGAATATTATCTTGATTAAGAATAAATTTTTAAATTTCAAAAAGGAAGATAACATTTTTTAAATTTATTGTTAGAACAAATTCTGCAATTTTTTTTTGTCCACATTCTCCAAAGCATTTTTTTTACACGAACAAACAAGTTGAATTTAAGAAACTTCTATATGTATTTGGATTTAAGATTTTTCTATACGTAAAATTTGACTAAAATGATATTAAATAAATTAAAATTTAATTAAATTGTCAGGCTGTTAGCAATTACAAAAAAAAAGGAATATTTTAAAGATGAAAACAAAAACTTTACATAAGTTTAGTGCTATTTGATGGTAATAATTTAAATTAATCTAAATAAATTAAAGAATATTTATAGAAATGTAGAAAAAATTATAAATATAAAACAAAAAAAAAAATAACAAAAAAAAAATTGAAATAAAAATTTATGATCACCAAAAATATCCTTGCATTTTATTTTAAACCCTAATCTTAATTAATATTTTATAGGTATAATGTTTATTATGGCATAAAATAGGTGTTTTGATTTTTGTGTTTTTTTTTTTTTTTTTGTATTCTACAATTATATTACCTGTGATCACTTTTCAGGACTATACCATAATATACTAGAAGCAGAAACGGTATGTATGTATGTATTGCATTTAACAGAAGCCAAAATTTGGTTTTTGATAGTAGCATAATTCCAGGAGCCATCGTCAGAGAAACTTAAAAATAAAATTCTTTAAAATTCATGAAATTACACTATCATGAAATTTCTTGAAAAATTTTGGTATGCATATCTAAATCCAATATAGAATCGAGCATCACAAAGCAGCTCAAATCAACTAAATATGCTAAATAAAAAAAGTCTATGAAAACTATCAATTTTCTGCCAATCAGGCACCCAAAAAATTTTCTATATAATGAAAGTATGTATACAGAAAGTATATGTATACAGAAAGTATATATAATGAAAGAATTATATAACACAGCTTTCAAAATAATCATACTTTTATCTTAAATCGAAAGATAGACATACACACGCATAGGCCTTTGAAATTTTAATTAGTTAGGAATAAATTCTAAGTTGGAATTAAATTTTTAATAAAAGAAATACATAAAGTAAATACCTAAATAAATAATTTACATAAACACATAAAGTTGTCGATTTAATATTTAATAATTTATTTTAAACTTTATTTTTTTTTATACACCAACTTTATAAAAATGAATGCTTCATAAATTTTTTATTGCCAATACATATTTTTTAATTAATGAAATATTTGTTAATATTTTCTTTTTTCACATGTAATTTTTAAAAATATTCCAAGATTAATCAAATTAAAAAAAAAAACAACTATTTGAAATTGAATATTTTAGTACACATATATTTAGGTTATTTTACATTTTTAAAAATAATTTAAACAAAGGGGATAACATGTTTTTGTATTATTTAAAAGAAAAATTAAAAAAATCGTGATAAGTTTAAAAGTTATTCTTCATTTTATAAATTAATTTATGTAAAATTTGAATATATTGGAAAAAAGTTTTTATATCTTAAATCTACAGAAAAGCATAATTTTAAAAATTAATGTATTAAAACTAACTATACCACTTAGAAATGAAAATTATAATTCGATTTTTATACTTGGTCTATTAAAAAGATTTAACAATTAATAGTTTTATAAAATTAATTTAGTTATTCAAAAATATAAATTTAATTAAAACTAATTAAGATTCTGGTGCAGTAACAGCTGATTGCGGTTCATCACATCGTCCTCTGTTTTTCATTAAGTAATTTGCCAAAAATTCAACCGGATTTTGTGGTCTTTCTCTTGCTAAAATTTGAAGTCCTTGCAATAATATTGGAGCTACAGTTTGATCTAAATATTGTCGAGTAGGTAAAGTTGTTAGATCTGGACGTGTTGGTTTTTGTTCTTTATTTTCCATTTTATAACTAAAAAAATGTATGGAATTAAAAATTTTCCAATTATCTTTTAATTACAAATATTTTTTTTAAATCAGTGAAATACATTCAATTATACATTCTTTGAAATGCCAAAAATATGTAAATAAAGTTGATATACCAATTCCGAAGAACCTAGAAATCAACGGATACACATAATTTTTCAATTTAAAATACCTTTTAAGAAATTTTTAAATTATTAAGAAAATTTAAATAGTTGATTTTCAAAAAATAAATGGTGATACCAATTATTTATTTGAAATTAATAGTTTTTCAAGGAATGCGATCCTAAATTAATCAACTTTTCTACAATTCACAAAAAAAAAGTCAAAACCAAACAAAATCCAAAGCCGACAGTCCGCAGTTAATTGACAGTTATAAACGTCAAAATATTTTTTTAAAAGCTTTCTTTAGTACCCGTCGGGCGCTTGCATAAAAAATTGGCAAAAAATTTATTAATATTCAATTTCAACCACTATTTTTATATTTTAGAAATAATATGCAAATTATTTTTATATGATATATAAATTAATATAATACTTCAAAAAACAAATATTTATTTACCATACCAATTTTTTAATTATTTTACCGTTTAAATATTACCGTTTCAAATAAATCGTGTCATCATAAAAAAATGGACATGTGTTACCCTTAGTTAAATAAAAATGACATTGAATTTCAGTATTTCACTTTTCTTCAATTCTATTGTAATTTGTAATGTAATCTAATTTCATTCAATTAAAACAGTTGAAATAATTTGTTAAAGTTAAATGACTAAATAAATTTCCATAATTCTAAATTATTACTACAATATTTAATTTTAAATATGATTGAGTTAGTAATAGATCCAAATATTAGAGTTTGGGTGTTTTTACCTATTGTAATAATAACGTTTCTAGTGGGAATAGTAAGGCATTATGTGTCAATTTTGATATCTACCCAGAAAAAGGCCGAATTAACTCAAATTCAGGACAGGTAAAACTTAAGTGTAATATAACTTACAAACATTTTCTGATCGTCGATTTTATAAATTTTTTAGTCAAGCAATGATAAGAGCCCGTTTACTTCGTGAAAATGGAAAATATTTAACAGCACATTCCTTTGCTATGCGAAAACATTTTTTCAATAATGAAGAAGTTGGTTATTTTAAGACACAAAAGAGGCCACCAGTTAGTCCAAATTCTACTGCTATGTTATCTGATTTAGTAAAAGGAAATTTCATTAATGTTTTGCCCATGGTAATTATTGGTGGATGGATTAATTGGATGTTTTCAGGTTAGATATTCAAATCAAATTGAAAATTTATGGACATGTGTATAATATTTTATATTTTTAGGATTCGTTACAACTAAAGTTCCTTTTCCTTTAACATTACGTTTTAAACCAATGTTACAACGTGGGGTCGAATTAGCATCTTTAGACGCAGCCTGGGTATCATCAGCCTCTTGGTATTTCTTAAATGTTTTTGGCTTACGTAGTATCTACACATTAGTACTAGGTGAAAATAATGCAGCCGATCAAACGCAAGTTATGCAAGATCAAATGTCGGGCGCAGCTACTGCAATGCCTCCAGATCCAAAAGCAGCATTTAAAGCTGAATGGGAAGCATTAGAAATAACGGAATATAATAACGCTTTAAAAAATGTAGAATCGGATCTGTTGGGACAATTGGGAAATTTATATAGAGAAATTAACGCAGTACATCAAAATAAAGTTGACGTAGAACCAAATACTTCTAGGAATTAAGGAAAATATTTAAAAAAACATTTTAAATATTTAGTAATTTCATTTTTCCTTTAAACGCAATTGTTGTGTTTTTTATTTATTGTTTTGTTGAATTTATTTTATAATTCTTATTTGTGATTAGTAAATAAGTAAATTAAAAATTTTTGGTGGTTCAATAAATTGATTAAATATCTAAAGAATTTTTTTTTAATTTTTTAAGTAAATGGTTTAATAAAATATATATTACTATATATATATTAGATGTAATTTTCCACAGTACAAACAGAATACAGTATATGTAAAATATATATTGTATTCTGTTTATAAAATTACATATTAAACAAAAATTATCTTTACATTAATTACATATTTTTGAGTTTGAAGTTTTAATTTAATTCCATTTCAATTTAAGTCATAAATTTTTTTAATCAATTTTTTAGTAATAGAACTATCTAAGTATTTGAAATTTTTCGTGCATTAAACATTGGACGAGACTAGATTCTTTTCACGATATAAAGATTTTTTTAATTATACAAAATTTCGATTTTAAAATAACATTTTAATTCCGTTGGTTGAGTCGGCCTTTTAATATCAATTTCTCCCTCCAATTATTAATTATACAATTGTCCTGAAAAAAAAAATTTGGTAAGAAAATAAGTTTGTTTATAAAATCAGTTATATTAGAAATATTACCTCTCAATCTATAGAATAATAAAACTGGATCCACTCCGTCCCCCTTTGATTTTTTTAAAAGCTGGCAATATTTACAGGTAGGTTTTCGGGAATTTTTTTTTGTAAGGAGAATAAATACTATTCACAAAATGAAGCGAGTGATTGAGCGAGTGTTGATACAAATGTAACTTTGTTATAAAGAGAAGATACAAATTTTAAGTTTTACTCACATTTTTTCCCAGACTGCCATAGTCTTTTCAACTTTCTGATACTACTGTCGTACCGGAGAGAATGCACTAATTTATAATTGCTATCAATATTTACTGTGAGTTGTCGTTCATTGGTTCCATAAAAATTCTTATAATACACCGAATTATAAATTCTCAAATACACCGAAAACCCAATTATAACCGTGAATATAGCCAATATGAAATTCGAAAATATTCTCCTCACCATCTGGGCGTCTTGCTTTTCCATCATTATAATATTAGTGACCTCCCTGCAAACAAAGTTCCAATATGTGCCTGTTTGTTTACTAATTGAAAGTTGCTATACATATATGAAAGTTTACATAAATGAATGCACTTTTAACAGAAACCCAAGATTTGTTTAATTGAAAGGTCAGATTTTTCGAAAAACGTCTTCGTCTTCGTACCGACTTACAGAAATTCGGATTGTATGTTGCATGATTTTCTTTTTCATTTTTTATTGCATGATTACTCGAACAAATTTGGGCTTTTTTCCATTTTTAATAATCAAATCTATTTTGTAAATCAAATTTGTTTTTTTGTTTGAAAATTTCAAATAAAATTTAGTGATTTAGGTATTAAATTTTATCTGAAATTCTATAATTTATCTGCATTTTTTTTGTTAATTCTTTTCAAAAAGTTTATCGTCCACACGAGCCTCCAACTGATTTTGATTTCTTTAACATAATAAATAATTCAAATTATTTTATTATGGATTTATTCCTTTTCTATATTGAAATATTTGAAGCAATCACTAATTTTGATACTAAAAAGGTAGGTATAGGACGTGACCTAGTCCCACCGACTTTTTTGTACAACTATGCCGGTTATTTAACTTATCCGCTTTATTTTTTTTTTAATTAAAACTCTTTTCTCATGTATTTCTCCTCTTGTTTGGAAATATTCTTATCTAACCGCTATCCAGAAAAAGGGTGATAAATCATTCGTCGAGAATTACCTCGGTATAGCTACTTTTCTATCGACTATTAATAAGTTGTTCGAAAAATAATTTGTAAACAAAATTTCGGTCATCCTAAATACATAACTAAACGAATAACATAGAAAAGGTCGTTCCACAACAACAAACCTTTTAGTTTTTACCTGGAATCCTTAATGAAATGGAAAATGGGCACAAAATTTATTCATGACCGAAGACAATAATTTTAACATTCAGTATATTATATTGCAGTTCAAGTTTACATTATTTTATAAAAGTAACTAATTTTCAACTTTATTTATAAATATAATTTTAACTGTTTTTTGCTTTTTTTTTTGCATTTTCAACAATAAACAAATAAATAAACTATTGCTTGCTATGTAATCAAATTTCATTTTAAAACTCTTAGCTTTAAAAATTTTTTGTAAAAACCTTATTTTGGTTCAAAATAAAAAAAAATATAAAAGAGTTAAAAAGTATAAATAAATATGAAAAAAATTAGGTTCATTCAAGATTTTTTTAAAAAATCAAAATTTGGATAGGTAGGTATTGCATTAACTGCAAAAGAAACAGAGCAAATAAAATCGTGCCAATAATAAGACAAAGCAAATATGATTTAGAAAAAAATTGACAAATTGCCTTGAGGCCAAGTTACTCTAGCTCATCACCCTCTAATGACCTCTAATACAAACATACTACAAATTTTATCAACCAACCTTATATGAACTCCCCTCTTATAAATGCCAAAGCAGTATTAATTTTACCTATTTCTAAACAATCTATCAAAATTAAATACTTCGTTAAGTTGAAGTTATTTAAATCAAACGTTTAATAATGTTTCTGTTCATCTAGTTAAAACAAATGCTGGTAACATCAACGACCTGAGAAGAAAATTGAAAATCGGATTTAAAGATAAATATGTAATCAAATTAACATCCAAACGTAATCTAAGGTTGATAATACTAAATGCTGACTCTCTGATAATTGATTATGGTCTTACCAATAACTCTCACTAAACCATTAGTAAATATGAAATTATACGATATAGCAGTATTTGATCAGAAAATAATAAAAATGAAAGTTGAAAAGATCCAAATTCAGAAATTTTTGGATTACAGAAACTAAAACCAATATCGTCAACTACAATAAAATTAATGAGTTGCTCAGTTCTTCGATAGTCAACAAAGCTAAGTGAATATAAAAATGTCTAAAATATCTGACACAAAGTCAAAAACTATTAAAACCCGAGGATCAACTGAATCAATTGTGAAATAATAAGAGTGATCAAAGAAAGGGACAAGTTGTATAAAAAAGCCAAGAAAGATCCATTCAATGTGATTAAAACAAAAAAGGCAAAAAAAATAACTACTCTTATGGCCACAAACAAATTTAAGAGTCCTGTAGCAATCTAGAAAAACTTTGTAAAAAGTTTAATACGAATATATGTATGTATGTAGTTGGCAAGGCTAAAAATAAAAAGAATCCAATCTCAGGTATTAAAAAAACCAAAATTGAATTGTTCAATGAGAAGTAAGTACTAGACAAATTTAACAAATATTTTAATGTGGTGCAACATCACCAATAGAGTTCAATGCTTGGCCAATACAACCAACTCGGATTCAATGTACTTATTTCCCACTGAGATATATTTATTGATATGAGGAAGCCTTTAATAATGTAGTGGCTTTTTATTAAAACACATTTAGGACCTGGGCATTAGAGGACCTCCTAATCAACTGATTAGGAGTTATCTACGTGAAAGAGAAGTTTTAATTAAAGTGAACAATATGATTAGCAGTAGTGGAGAGCTCAGAAGTGGTGTTACTCAGGGATCCAACCTTGGACCAACTTTATCCCTGATGTATCAGTATATTCATAACATTAGCTCATAGTATTTTCCAATAAAAAAAAGCCAGTCATTGAATCCAGAATGTTAAATAATAAAATCAAACATAATATTACTGTGGGAAACAGATTCCAACTAACAAACAGATCAACTAGAAATACAAACCTCCTCAATGTACCAGTAAGTAAGGCTGAGAAATTAAATTTCTTGAGACCAAGTAAATCAATATTAATAATAGATAATTTAATAAAATGAAAAACGTTCTATTATCATAGAAACCGTAGGACAAACCTTCTAGTTTGGTATAAAGCCAACCGATATATAAACCTTTTCGGGGCAGAGTTTACATAATATATAAATAACAGCAAATGCCATAAAATCCAGGTTCATTCCATTCGGGAAAGGGAAGCATGACAGTATTCCTTGTGAGGCAACAGGCATAAATTGTTGCATTTGCTCTAAAAGGAGACCAAGAATCATCAATCATTTGTCCGCTTTCTCTGGTTGCCCAGTTTATTTAGCCATGATTGAAATGTTACGCTCCAAAACGGGTTACAATGTGACGTCTCTTCCTGTTATAATTATTTTGCATTTATTATTAGCATATAGTAGTCACAAAGCATGATTAATAAATTGGATGACCTTGTCCCCGCTCATGGTTTAGATATTCCAGCTCTCTAGTCTCAGAATGATCTAGAACCGTAACGACGTATTGGTTAATTGCCTTAAATTATTCTACGAGTTACTGTATCACGTGAAACACGCATCTCAATAATTGTTATTTAAAAAACGCGTTAAAATATTGATTATTTAATGAATTTGTAACAATGAAAAAACGAACTCCACAGCTGATCATTAACTACAATTTACTCCATCCGCTCATAACACTTAATGTGAGTCGTCCTTAAAATGGACTGGGGAATGGTCATCTCATTATATTCAACAAAGATCTCGATTATCTCTGAGCTTTTGTTTTGTGATATATATTCGTTATTTTTTTAATTATTAAAGTAATAGTTTGTTATTATTAATAGTTTTACTCCAGAATTTAAAGTGATATTGTAAAAAATACAGTAAAAAAAATAAAAAAAATTAATATGATGTTAATTAAAAGTGGATTTTCCAAAAAAAAAAAAAAAAAAAAATATAAAAATAAATAATATTAATATGATGTCAATTAAAAGTGGATTTTCCAAAAAAAAAAAAAAAGCTAAAAATTAGAAGTGTGAAAAGCGAACTAATTTATTCAATAATAATTAATTTGAAAAAATTTTTTTTAGACTAAAAAACAAATCAATTCAAATTCATGTGCATTAAGCGATTTAGTTTAAAGAAACTTCATTAAAGTTATGACAAAGGAAATTATGGGTGGATAGATTAATTTATATAAATATACATATTTACATTTACATTTTGGGTAAGCTTGGGTATCATCATATCATTATGGGTCAAAACACTAAAGTCGACTAACACAAGCAAACGTAAGCAAAGCGAAATGTAGAAAAAATCATATTAGTTACGGTTGTAGGTTATTCAGTCAATAAAATGACATGAACTTTTATTTATATGAAACTACATTACATATATTTAACATTATTTTTTTTTTAAGTTGTAAATGTTAAGTCTTTTCTAATACTTTACAATACCAAAAAAAATATTTCTTTAACGTGTTTTTTTTTTATATACGAATACAGAACAAATTGTGTAATTTTAAACAAGAGTAACAGTAATAAAAACTAATATTTGATTGTGAAGTAATACCATTATAAATTTATAATATATTTTATAAAATTTAAATTTAAGGAAATTTAAAATAAAAATCTTAATTATTGGTATTTGAAGAAAAATATAAAAATTCTTTAAGATTGGCATAAAGTTGCATCAATTTTTTGTAGCCATGGAACTACATATTTTAATTTTTTTCTGTATTGAACATCGGATGCAACTGGGTTTCTTTCAAGATATATAGTTATCAACTTTTTATTGTTATGTAATTCATCAATATTTTTCCAATTATCAATTTGATTATCATTCAACTAAAAAAAAAAATTTAAATATTTTTGTTTTTTTTTTTCATTAAAAAAACTCACCCAAAGTTCTTCCAATGCACTTAAATGTGAAATATTTCCAATTGATTTTAAACGATTTTTAGCTAAATCTAATGTTTCAATTTCAATGTTTTCATCCAAGTTTTCAATTTTTTCTATTCCATTTTCAGAAATGTATAATTCATTTAGTTTTTTTAAATTATTCAAGTTTTCTAATTTAACAATTCTATTTGCTTGAAGGCTTAAACATTCCAAGTTAACCAAAGTATTTAAATTTTCAATTTTTGTAATTTTGTTTTTGCCTAAATACAGTTGTTTCAGATTTATCAAATTATCTAAATTCTCAATTTTCTAAAAATATATAAAATCATTAAAAAAACATTCAAATTCCTAATTTAAAATATTTACACGAATTTTATTATCGCCTAATTCTAACATAACAAGATTTGAAAATTGTGACAAATTTTCGATCTTAGAAATTTTATTAGCACACAAAAAGAGTCTTTCTAACTGCACTAAATTGTCCAAATTCTCTATTTTAGCAATTCTATTAAAGCTCAAGTCCAATATCCTTTTTAAAAACATTTAAAGTAAATATACGAAGATTTTTTTTTTTAATTTACAATATTACTTACTCCAAGTTAACAAGATTCTCCAGGTTTTCAATTTTAGTTATTTGATTGTCATAAAATTCAATTTCTCTTAAAGTTACCAAAGTATTAAGATTTTCAATTTTTTTGATCAAATTCCATCTTAAATAGAGTCTTTCGACATTGGTTAACGGCTCTAAGTTTTCCAATTTTCCAACTCTTTGATGGTTTAAATCCAACTCCAAGCATTCTGGATCAATTGTTATTAAATCTTCAATTTTTGCCATGGTTGGTCCATCGCCACTACCTTCTGCTTTATTTAGACAGTCTTCTTCATTGTCACTGTTGGCAGATAGTGCGGCTAAAACAAAATTTAATTTTAAAGAAATGCATATGTTATTTATTGTTAAAAAACACTCATATAATTTATAAGTAATGTTATGACTAATGCACAAAAAGTTGTATATTATAAATAGGTACTAATTACTAATCACGCATCTATTTTTTCTTTACCTGCATCTCCATCACCTGAACTCATTATATTTTTTATATATATGTATATTTTTATTGTATAATTAACAAATAACCACTTAAAGTTTTGTGTTCAAAAATCTATAAACTATGTAATATATAATTATTACCGCTTCTATTATGTTTTATTTTCTTAATTAACCAAAAATTTCTTAAGACAAACAAGTCAAGCGGTTCTAATGTCAATTTCAATGTCATCTGTCAAACCAAAAAAAATTCAAATTTCTTGAACACAATTCGACTCTCGACAATAGTGTTTTGTTATAATTTAATTTTAATTTAAGATAAAGCCATCTATGTTTTATTGTGGAAACTATTAATTTTTAGTTGTATCTTATAACTCACAGATACTAGAATTTCTGTAATTAGGTTTATATACCAAATTAATGAAAGTACCGTTGGAAGTGTATTTCTTCTGATTGTGATGGCAATCTGACTGATCGCTGTAAAATACGGTTATTATCTGTGTTTGTCGCAGATCTGCTCAGTGGCTTTCCGTCACACTCAATAAATTTCCTCAATTTTCTGGCAGATTTTAATAGAGTGGAACTGAGTATATGGGACTCCCGCTGCAAATGACCTTTCGTCAATACGCACGGTGACAAATCCGATTGAAAATTCTTCCGAATTTCAGTTGGCTCTTTGTCGTAGAGGCCTGTAACTGTTCCCAATCTGTCAAAACTATTTCAAAATTTGTAGGTTAAGTAACTTAGCTTAGCTTCGGATTTTCGTTAATAACTCATTGATGAACACTTCCATTAATGTGGCATTGCCGAGCAATATGCCCATTTTTTGCATTATTTCGATTTCAAAACTCATTTTAATAATAATTTTATAAATTTTTTTATTTTTATAAATAGAACACATACTGTAAAATATACAAATATATAATAATTTAAATAAATAAATATAAGATAACAATTAAATATATAGATATGTAATAAAAATTATTTTTGAACATTTACTTTCTATAGGGTTTTTTTTTTTACAGTCTATTTTACACTTTTCCAAAGTTTTTGTTTTGTTTTCATTTTTTCTTTAAAATTTGGCAAGAATTTCGAACTTAATGTTTTTATTTTTCTGAAAAAATCCCAATTATACTGACTGGCTACTAATTTTTTTTTAAATAATTAAATAACAAAAGTAAAATAAATAAGAAAAGAACATAAAATTAAATAGTGCAATTTTTTAAGGTTGTACATAACTTGGAGCTTGCACAAAATACTAATCCCGTAGAGCAAGTCATCTTATGGCCATGCATTACTCCATCTTTCGTTTTATAACAAATAAAATAATTTGAATTTGTTGTCTGATCTGGAATTTTATCACCTTCTCTACAATAATATTTTCTTTTCTTGTTTTTATGATGGTTTAATAAATTAAGAATTGGTCTAATTGTAGTTGAACTAGTGGTAATAGTTGATGTCAACATTACATTATTCATAAGATTGTTTGATGTATCACCAACATTATATGCACTCACAAAATTTTCCAATTCCGAAGGATTCGATATTAATGAACTGTAATCGATTACAGGTGGTTTTCGAAGTGTTTCATTTAATGCTTTTTCAGTTTGATATCGCATCATATTTGCTAATTGTTGGGCTTTAATAGTTTCATCACGTATTCTTTTGGTTTCTTGTAAAGCTTTTATTGCATCTAATTGCATTTTACCACTGTCTTGAGTAGAAAGTTGTTTAAATAAAAGTTCTGGATTACAAACAGCGTAAGTTTTGGCATCACAAATTCTTGATTGAGCATTGAAAGCTGTAAATAGTGGACATGAATATGTTAAAACTTTAGAATCTTTACGGCTACAAACAAAATATTTTGTACAATCTGTTGAATTTGGTTGTCTTATACCAGGAGTACATGTAACAAGTTCTAAATTTGCTTGATTTTCACTACTACTACTCATTCCAAGAGCAGGTAACACCTTATGTTTATAATCGTCATAACTAATAAAGTTTCCACCAAAATTGATTAATGTATTTGCAGTTCCACCTTTTTTAATACTATTTTCAAGAAAACTTAACGCTGTGTATGGTGATAATGATGATGATGATGATCCGGATGATGTTGATGATGCTGACTGCAAATTATGATTTCCATTTAAATATGAATGTAGTTGATCTATATTTTGATGTGTTAATTGATTAGTAACGAATTGTGGATACTTTTGCTTATTCAAACTATTTGATAAATCATTACTATTATGATAATTTGATGATGACGATGATGATGATTGTGATTGTGATTGCGATTGTGATTGTGATGATAATAATGGTTCATTTTCATATTCATTTGAATGATCATCATCATTAAAATTTGTGTTACTGGAACTTATATCGTTATAGCCTAGTCCTAAATCTAAAATTGGTTGTTGCTGTTGCAATATTTGTGAATTTATTGATGTTGATGGAATTTTAACATTTGATTGATAAAAAGCATCGTTATTATTGATAATTAAATTTGGATTTTGTATGATTTGTGATCCATATTGATTTTTTGATGGCTGATGATGATTTGGAAAATGTAAATGTGTTGATAAATGTTGTTGCTGTTGCTGCTGTTGTTGCTGTTGCTGCTGTTGTTGCTGTTGTTGCTGTTGTTGTTGCTGTTGCTGTTGATGAGGATGGTGATGAGGATGGTGATGTTGGTGATAAGGTTGATTATTATAATGTTGTTGTTGTTGTTGCTGTTGTTGTTGTTGCTGTTGTTGTTGTTGCTGTTGCTGCTCTTGTTGATGATGTAGTTGAGGATGATGATGTTGGTGATGAGGTTGATTATTATAATGTTGTTGTTGTTGTTGTTGTTGTTGTTGTTGTTGTTGTTGTTGTTGCTGCTGCTGCTCTTTTTGTTCATAATGGTGATGTGGATATTGATGATTTTGCTGTTGTTGTTGCTGTTGTTGTTGTTGTTGCTGTTGTTGTTGCTGTTGTTGTTGCTGTTGTTGTTGTTGCTGCTCTTGTTGTTGATGATGCTGATGGGGATATTGATGTTGATGAGGATATTGATGTTGATGATGATGTTGATGATTATGGTGATGTTGCTGGTGCTGCTGTTGTTGTTGTTGCTGCTGCTGTTGTTGTTGTTGTTGTTGCTGCTGCTGTTGTTGTTGTTGCTGTTGTTGTTGTTGTTGTTGTTGTTGTTGTTGTTGTTGTTGTTGTTGTTGTTGTTGTTGTTGTTGTTGTGGTTGTTCGTTATAGTTTGTTGATATTACAGGATAACGTTTATCGTCTACACTTTGAAAAATACTATTTGCATTTGAATCATCTAAATGGGGATTTGGGGTGTAATAATTTAAAAATGAAATAGAATTGGCAGGAGGTGAGGGGGGATATTTATATAAAAATTCCGTTGTTGCAGAAGTTGAAGGAACCGCTGTTGTTGAAATCCCATAAATTTTAAAAATGTTTTTCTTGTTAGATGCAATCAATGCTTGTTTGTCGTTTAAATGTGTTGATAGTTCTGCAAACTGATTTAGAGCGTTTCCATAGGTTTCGTACACATTTGAACTTGTTGAAGTTTCTGGTCTTTCAATTATTCCTATTGTTGTCAAATAAAATAAAAAATTAATTAATATTTTTTAGAATTTTTAGAATTAATTATTAGAAATTATTTTACCTTTATCCGAATTTGTTGTTATATGAACAGGTATAACACTATTTTGAATGACTGTAGTTGATGGTAATTTATGAATATTTTTCTCTTTATTGGATATGTATGCAGTTGATGTAAATTTGTCATAACCAGGATCAATATTTTCTGAATGATCTGAATTTGACGGTGTTGATGATGGAACATTTGAATGATAATTATTAATTGTTGGATATCCATAATTAATTAAATTAGGATTGTTTCCATTATAAGCTACTGGTGGTACTGGTGGTATTGGCGCATAATACATTGGAGCCATATACGATTGATACATACCACCTACATTTGGTAAAACTTGGCGAAAGTTTTGATTTGAAATCATTTGTTTTGATAATTCCAAAACAGTTTTTAAAGTTTCTTCCGATATCTTGGGTTCTGTTTTGTAATCATAAGGATCATGTTTATTAATTATATTGAATTTTTTGTCTTCATGTTTTTTATCAACTGAATTTCCTAGAGAAAAAACAACAGATCCTTCTGGTCTATTAACAACTATTTGAGAATTTGAATAACCACCTTTTGCATCATTATTTAATTCATTTAAACGATATCCAGAGTAACCTGAATTTTTTAAAATTACTTTAGTTTCTGGATTTAAATTCGTAATTTTATTATTAGAATTAATAGAAGATTTTTTTGATGGAGTGGTATTATTTTTAAAAGGTTTTATTTGATTTTGTTCAAATATCGAATTAATGTTGTTTTGCTGCAATGTTTCATTAAATCTATTAATATTCGTTAATTTTGGATTTTCTTTATTTGGATTAAAAGAATCAAATTCATTTTTAATATTGAAATGAGCCAAAAATGCATTCAACTGATCCGGTCTTAATTCATTTAAATTTGAAGATCCTTTTCGTTTATAAGTATTTTGTAAACCTTCAATCAGCTGAGATAATCTTTGTAATTGTGAAGTTAATTTTGGATCAACTTTTGAAGTTGTTTCCTTATCAGATAGTTCATCAAAATTTTCACGAAGTTTTGAAGATTCATCTTCGTCAATTAAATTCATTTCAATTGGTCCGTCACCACTGGACTCATCTACTGGGTCTTCAATAATATTTGGTTTATTATATTCTGATAGTATTATTAAATGTTCATTATTTTCTATTTCTTTATCATTACTACTACCAATTTCTATAAATTCTGCCGTTTTAACAGCCTCTCCATTTTCTTTATAATCTAATTTTTGTGGTTTTATAGGAACGTTTGGTATTATATTTAATTCATTAATACCATATATATTATTTTCATCTAAGATATTTTGCAATGATGAATTATCTAAATTACATTCCCAATCTTCTCCAGGCAATACACACATTTTTAAATTTGGTTCAAAAATTAAACCTCGTTCACATTTTGCTGGCATCCATACATGAGATTTTGATGGTAGAAGAACACATTTATAATAAGTATCACATCTTGTTTTGTGTGGTCGATATTTTTCTGGGCATGTTTTACCTATATATATATAAAATAATTAAAAAAAATAAATAAAAAATAATGTAATATTATGAAGATTTTTCAATATGGCAATATTAATAAAAAAAGTGCAATTTATATTTAACTAAAGTTTTAATTCATAAATGCATAAATTTTTAATTAAAATTTTCATAGCAAAAAATTAATTATGAAATATATATTTATAATCTTTATAAAAGTCCCATTTATTTATAAATTTAAGATGTTAAAAATAATTTAATAACAGTAGATAGAAAATATAATATTTTAATAGTTTTCCACCTAATTTTTATAATATTTTATTTATTTCTTATTTTCAAATGATTTTTTTTCAATCTACACTGATTTAGTTGCATAATACAAATCTTAAATGAATCTTAAAGATTCTTATTATTAAACTATTAAGGCTGTGTAAAATTTAATTTATAATTTAAATTAAGTTTAATTTAAATATATAATTACATTTATGTGGTTTGATTACAAGCACTTGGCTTATTATCTTAGAAAGTACAGATTTTATTACTGAAAAATTTATAATAATTTTTAATTTAATGAAAATTAATCAAATTCAGTTACCAATTCGTTATCAAATATGAAAAATATTAATTATAAGCTAACAGTAGATTGGGTCCATAACAGTAGATTGGGTCAATAATATTTTTAAATCCTATTTTATTTAAGGTGGAATAGTAATTCTGACTTTTTCAAACAAATAGTATGAGTTGAGTTGAAGGACAGCTATATTTTAAAAAAATGAGATTTAAAATCTCTAAAAAAGTTTAAACTCATGCAGAGGATAAAGTTCAATATCGCAGTTAGATTAGAACTATGTATAAAATAGTGAAATAATTCAAAATTCTGAAGAGATCTTCTGATAATTTACAGGGTGAAACAACTTAAACTGATTTAAAATACTTATAATTTTTTTAATTTGTTTTTTAAATAAAAGTGTAAATTATTAAAATTTTTAAGGAAAGGGTGAAAAATGACATCCTCTTAATGGCTTCCATTTTCCTGATGGCAGTTATTTTTTAAACATTTTGCATTAAATTTCTGTCTTCAATTTGATCGCTTCGAATATTCTGATATAGTTCCATGTACATAAATTTATTGTAAAAATTTCATATTTTGGCCATGTAATGGATCTGAAGCAGGAAAATGTAAATTTTTCCAACCAATACAATATAAAAATGTAAAATCAGATACATTACATGGCCAAAATATGAAATTTTTACAATAAATTTATGTACATGGAACTGAATAAAAATATTCGAAGCGATCGAATTAAAGCCAGAAACGTAATGCGAAATGTCATAAAAAGAATAGAATAGTAAATAACTGCATAATCAGATTAAGATTAGATAGTTGATGCACATAATATCTCGGAAAATATCTCTTTTTAATATTTTATGTTTTTTTTTTTTTTTTAAATTATTTTTTCTTATTTTTCTAAATTATTGCATAAAGTAGTGCTAGATTAATCCTTCAATTTGATCCTAGTTTTTTTTAAATCGATTTATATTTTTAATAGCGTTTTAATGCTTTTAATCGAATTTTTTTTATTTTAAATTAATAAATCACATTGTAACAAATGACACAATAATTGAAAAATTCTATTGTAGGGCTAATTGATTTTAAAACTTTTGTATTTTTTTTATTCATAAATTATAAACTAAGATTTTATAAAATCAATTTATGTAAATAATAATATCTTTTACACAATAGTAATCATTTAAATTTTTTTTTAGAATTTCATTATTATTTTTTAATTATTTTTTTTTTTAAATCAGATACAAATCGGTCAATTCCAGTGTCGATTTTTGGATCTTGATTTTAATTTAATAAATTTTTTGGATTTTTCTCACCTTCCGAAAAACAAAATAACGAGATTATTACAAAAAAACACAGTAAAATTTTCATAATTTCAATTTAAATTTAAATAACAGCATTAGATATTTTTTAAATATTTTTTTTTTTATATTTTAGAAAATTTTATTTATTTTCAATTTTTTTTTATTTATTTATTTTTCAAATTTTTCTCTTTTTTATTTATTTAATTTTTTATTTTTTTTTTTTTCAAAAATTTTAACATTAAACAACCGTAATTCTATGCGCACGTTTTTGTTTTTAACAGTTCAACAGTTTGACATGTATTAGACAACGACGCGTTCAATATTTAAAACTGCACTGCAACAAAAATATTTTAATTTTTAGTTTTTAACTTAAATGAATTTTTGATTTTGTACTTCTTACTAAGTTACTACTCTTTAACTTAAACTATAATTTTGTTAAAATAAGAAAAAAAAAACAAATTATGGTGGAGAGGAAAGGTTTATAATAATAACAATAAAAAATAGAATATGGTTATGGTCATTCACAAAAATTTTATATATATTTTATTTTTCTTTTTAATTTACAAACTGTCTACATGTAAAGCGTAAACTAATTTAATTTTCATATTAAAATAAAAAATACAAGAAATGACAAAATCAGAAAAAAAATAAAAAAAAATAAAAAAAATAAATGAAATGTAAAGAATTTAATGATGAAATAGAAATTGAAATGGAGGCACCACCTTGAGGAAATGAAAGAATTAATTATGAAAGTAAATAAAAACTAATAATAATAATATACGCATATATACTATAATTTTGATAAATAAACAAACTATAAAAACAAGGTAATATTTAAAAATAAAGGTTTTTTTAAAAGTAGCAAAAGTTCCAAAATTTTTATTTTATTTACAATCTGTTAATTCGATAAAAATATCTGAGATTTCCTGGAGTTGTTATAAGATACAACATATTTCAAAAATTGATTGAAATCAAGAAAGAACACACTTATACTAAATTTGCAGTTTCTATCTTTATTAATTTCAAAGATATGCTTTTAAGTCTTGGGTGTGTGGACACTATTCCATTTCTTTCCAAATTTTAGAGACACAAAAATGACATTGACCTCATTCTTGAACCATGCAGGCTCTGTTTTTATTTTTTTCGACGATATACTCGTTTGCCTTCGGTCCGTTTGGATGATATCAGACTATGAACAACTGGTCCAACTACTCCCTATCTTAAGTCATTAGTAAAAGATAATTGTATAAATTGAATGAATAGCATCATTATTTTTTGAGTTATCAACGGACATAGATAAATCGAATAGACAGATGACGCTGTCATCAAAAGGTAATATGTATACATTTTTATATCAAGCTTTTTAGTACTGAAAAATTTCGGTCATAATTTGATAATATTTATTTTGAAAATAAAATTCAAATAATTACAAAAACAAATCAGCATCTCTTTTGACGCACTCAAAAAATCGGCTTCAGAAAATAGTTTAGAAAAGAAATTTGACAGTTGGAACTTTAAGCGAATCTATTTAAACTCACAGCTTCTGCTCTAATTTAATAAATTATAAAGTTAGATAATTTAATCACAGTTCGAATAAGCCTCTGCTTTTAGTTAATAAAAAATTAACTCGGAGGGCTTGATAATATATATTTATTCAGCATAAATTTGGATCAAAAAATTAAAACTCCATTACGAAAAAAATTAAGAAAAGTGTTTTACATATATGTAAGATGTAATGATTACGATTAATTTTTGCATTTAGTTTCAAAAAAGCCATTGAGTTTATAAGAAAACCAAACATTCAGTTTTTAAGTCTTATTCTTATTGGGGCTTGGTAGCTTTGGAGGAAATATGAAAATTTATTCTCATATAAATGTCATCTCTAACTTTTTTTTTAAATATTATGCTTTTAATTTGGATATTTAGATGACAGGTTGTCAATTTTGCAACACTTTTATACAAATAACAGTAAATTTAACCTAATTAGGTAAATCCACTTTTTCTCACAAAATATCCCCTTTTTAAAAAATTACTATTTTAGAAATGAGATTAATCAATATTGATACAATACTTTTATTTTATTGACTTTATTACAAACAGTTGAGACGAACAGTCAGGGTAGAAATGTTAAGCACGTTTATTAAAATATAAAAAAGTTTTTTCTAAAAGTTAACGATTATTGAATTGAAAAAGAGTTAAAAGCATTAATTTTTGGAAATAAATTGCTGAAAAGTTCAAAATTGAATTGTGATGGTATCTTTTTAGTTTTAGAGATCAAAAGAATTGAGATTAAGACATTGTTTTTTTGTTTTTATACTTTATTTTGTATTTTTTATACTTTTGTGATCTTTATGAATTATATTTAGATCTTATTAGTAAACATTAGAAGTTAAGCATATACTTAGCTACTACATTTTTAGTATAATTTTAGTACGTAATTAAGCGAAGAAAATAAAAATAAAAAAATAAAAAATTTCACTTTTTAAAAGTAAATTTGTGAGTTTTTAAATTTTATGCTGTGATTAATTTTTATTTAAGTGAAAATTGCTACAATTTCTTAATTATGTGCAAAAATTTAATTTTAATTTC
This sequence comes from Dolichopus griseipennis, assembly GCA_963082915.1. NCBI lineage: Eukaryota > Metazoa > Arthropoda > Insecta > Diptera > Dolichopodidae > Dolichopus > Dolichopus griseipennis. The sequence continues at coordinate 54,630,247 of OY720444.1, read as the reverse complement.
AGTTTCAATTGGATGTATATATACAATATATACGTATATTCGTAGTTTAAATGTAGAAAGACTATAAAAAAATCTCAATTTTAAGGACAATATTTTTTTTTTGAAAAGTTTCTAACAAATTTTGAAAGTATAAGTTTATTTTTGGATAATTATCCAAAAAGTTTCTTGGAAAAGTTTAATACAAATTTGTTTAACCTTTGATCATCTGTAGAATATTTTTGTCATTTATAATATAAAAAAAGATGTAGTAATTTTTAATTACAAGTTTTCACTGACTAATTAAGTTATAGATCACAAACTTAGAGAAACTTATTTGTTTTTTTTTTTGTTTTTGAATAGAAAACTTCAATACATATATGGATGCATATGCTAAGGTGTTGATAAATTTTTATAACCAAAAGTATATGAACGCCTTTAATTCAAAAATTTTAATTAATAGCAACAGGTTTTTAAGTAGCAGGTGTTTAAAAATAGTAAAATTTCAATTTTCGAGCCGTTATAGCTCCAAAACATGGGGCTTGACAAAAAAAATTTGTTAACCGACTCCTACTAATTTCTGAGGATCTAACCGAACGAAACGGTTAGTTCTCTGTAATTAATAGTTATAATTTTTATTAAAAATTTTGTTCAAATATTTATTATCTTATAGAAAGTCGGACAGATGACAGCTACCATGTATTTGATAACTTATTAGATCTGATAAGTATATGACTTTGTTTCCTTTTCTCTAAGGAGTAGATATAGGACATCTAAACAGTCACAGTATCAATTATAAAACTTTGATTTTATAAACCATTATTTTCATTTAGCAATTATTTCAAATTATTTCAGTTTAATACTGGGCTATACTTTAATATGTTTAGATATGGGCAACAAAATAATTTCACTTTGTAGGTATTTTGAAATATCCATAACCCAGTTATGCTTGAAAAAGGATTCTCTCATTCCAAGTGCAGACCTGTGAAAAGGACTGAGAACCCGGAACTGGTTAAGAGTATAAAGTAACTAAACAAAGAGAACTAACTCTGATTCCAGTTCTAAAAAGACAAAAATCTGTAAAAAGCTTATGATAAAGGAAAAGAAGTTTGTAAATATATATATATATATACTGTTTATCAACACTTACTTTTTTTATATCAGCTCTTTTATTCCAAATTTTAATCTACAAAATTTAAAAAATTTTTAAATATTAAGATTAAATTAGATATAAAATAGGGGGCGTTGTGTAGAAGATAAAGCATTTGGCTTATTAACCGAGGGAGTGCGAGTTTCAGTACATGTCATAAACTTTAATTAGAAGTAAAAATTATAAAAAAAAAATTTTCCTTTACAAAATGAGCTACGTGATCAAAATATGTAGAGTAAAATATGATATATGTTGTGAATTAATGATTTGAAAAAAACAATCTCTACGATCCAACTATGTTGACATATAAACTATTACCCCACATCCAAAAAAAGTATTATGAAAATTAACAATGGCTTTTTAATGACATCCCACATGATGTATAAGTAACTATTATACTAAAGGTTTAAAAAACTTTCTTATTACCAAACAGAAGGATCTATCGTTGCATTTGATGATATAAATCATTTTTTTATAACAAAGGTTTTAAAACCCGCTGAATATCCAAGATCTTAAAGACCTAAAGGAGTTCTTGAATTATATGACCATAGTTGAGCTGATCATATTATACACAATTTCAAAAAGAAAAGAAACCCACGAAACTAGGAAAATGTTAAAATTTTAGATTTTTGATTAATGATCTTGAACCGTGCAAGTTTTTCAAAAATAGATCCCAAATAACATATTTTGTTTTTTGGAGCTTTTATTCTCCTTAACACGCTCTGCTTTTAAAAAAATATTTTCCAAAATTCAGCTTTCTATCTTAAGCCGTTTAACAGTCGCGCATCCAAAGAAACAATATACTATATAAAAAATATTTAAACATTTTTGTTAAACTTTGGAACACTTGAAACAAAAGCTACCTCGAAATTTTTTGTCAAAGCTATATATATGATATAAACAAGATACTCTTAAATAATATTACTTATAAAAGAAAGTATTGAGAACATACACACTATGTTGCAAGCTTAGATCATATATACATAGAGATAGGGTAAAATGAAGTACAATTGTACGCAATGTTCTGTCATAAAAAATAAATTTTTTAATAAAAATTTATACATCTATACAAAAAATGACTATCAAAATATTAACAAAATAGTCACTTAAAGGTACTAAAAGATGAAAACCAATTGACATATTAGTAAACCCTTAGAAAGAAATGTTCAAAGTTTATTCTTAATTATGTCTACTTATACATTTTAATAAACCCTAAAACAAAAGTTGAAAATTAAAATATGCTTATGTTTAACCAAACGAATTATAACATATAACCAAAATAAAATAAACTAATATTAAAATTTCTGGACAGAAGTATACGTACAGTATTGTTTTTTCAATTTCAATACATTTTTATTCTCATATTCTATTTATATACATATATGATCGAAGGTTGCGAGGCATAGATGTTTGGATAAAATGATATTCTACATTTTAAAGGAAAAAACAGAAAAATTAGCATGACTTTATATTTTTTAAAATCAAATAAATTAGTTACTTAATAAGAATATTAAATTTTTCAGCAACTATATATAGAAATTGAATCTTTTAATTATACCCGTGCATATTAATAAGGTCACGGGTATATATTAATTACTACTCCGTTTGTCACGCATCGATCTAGACGAGCTGGATGTATAGTGGCAAAAGGTATGTATCGGATCAGCATCGAAAAGTAAATCGATTGCTCAGAGTGCGTCCGTCCGTGTGTCAACACGATAACTCAAACACTAAAATGTTCTGACTAAAATGTCCTATTGCTAAGTTAATAGATTAAGGCGTTCCGCAAAGGCTCTATTCTAGGAGTATTATTGTTCCTTATACATATCAATAATATTTGCTCAGCATTAAAGTTTTGTAAAGTTTCGTTATTTGCAGATGATACACTAATATACATATGATTGGAAATTTGATAACTGAATGTGAGAATAAAATGAATGAAGATTTAAATAATCTTTATGCATGGTTGAATATGAATAAACTTAAGCTTAATACAATGAAAACAAAATGCTTAACAATAGGTACAACACAAAAACTAAAAATAGCTATAATTGTCGAAGAAATTGAAAATGTGGATGAAATTAAATACTTAGGGGTAATTATTTGATAACACGTTTCAAAGATATGTTAAATAGATTAAAATGGATGGATGTTAGAAATAAACTGAAGTGCAACATTTTGATGCTTATGTTAAAACTAAAACATAATCTACTTCCCAGCTATATGCAGAACCACATTGAACATGTCGGTGGATATTATTATTTAAGAGGTGAAACAGAGGTGATTTTAGATTGCCGTTATATAGAAAAACCAGCACACAAAATTCCCTTATGTATAAAGGAGTACAAATTTTTAATGAGCTACCGCAAAATATTAAGAATGAAAATAGAATTAGTATATTTAAAAAACTTATAGTAGAGCATATATGTAGAATATAGTTTGTCAAAAATAATTGTAAATTATAAAGTTTGTTAGAAACTAATAAAATAAATCTAAATCTAAAAGGTTACAAACTTAAAATACAAACTTTTAGAACCAATATTATTTTTTACAAAACTAATAACGCTGTTAGGATGAAAATTACACAAGGTCAGTTATTTAATAGAACAAGTATTTATAAGAAACTTTAAAATGTGCTACCATACAAAGTTGTCAACTCGATAACTGTGAATCCAAAGAAGTAAAGTTATAGGGAAAGTTACTTGGTAAAGTTGAACATTACTCGGACCAACTATTAAGTTAGTGGATATGTATGGGTATCTAAAACTTGACAAGGACAACAAAAATCTTCCTCGTTTTTAAATTAATTTCTAAAAGCTTTTATATACATACTGGAATCTTAGAATTTATGTTCATGTGTGTTCAATTAATTTTTTTGTTTTGCATTATTATAAATCCCTTCATTAAACCCTTTTAACCGTATTATTACCTTAACTTTTAGTATAATATTAGCTTTTAAGCTTTAATTAAAAAAACAAAAAAATTAATTTAAATATTTTATTTTTGAAACATGATGTAGTAAATTTGGAACAAATACACCTTAAAACCAAAATTACAAGAAAATTCAAAACTAGATCATTACTAGAACTTTGACCTTAACATGTATTTTTTGTCAACACTTTCTTGAACCACAAAAATTTGACTTATATTTTCTTTTGAATAATATTTTTTTTTTGAATAATTTTACACATGCATATTTAAGTACGTTTATAATAATTATTATATAGGTTCAAAATTTATTAGCGAAAGTTGACAATTTTATATGGCATGGTATGGTTACCATAAATTGAAACTTGTATAGAACTTTAACATTTACATAACCATGGCTAAAAAAGTTTAATTCTTTAATTCTCCAACATTATTATAGACAGAAGATATAGACAAAAGAATTGAAAATTTAATTAAATCCCACAATTATTAAATGTTATAATATTAAACTCAGTTTTAAAAAATTAAAAAATTAATAAAAATGATTTTGTTAACAAAAGAAGATGCTCATCCATAAAAACAAAAATAGAAAAGAAAACAAAATCCGAACTCATTTTTATATTCATTGCTTTCTTTACAACTCAATATATAAATCAAAATGCAACTTTTATAATAAACTTTAAATAATATTTCACGTTTTTTATGTTAACACTTATTTAACAATTAAAACATAAAATAAAAAAAAAAGTCCAAGAAATAATTATAAAAAGAATTAGTAAAAGCAGTCACACCAAACTATAGGTTATCATAAGTTACTTCAAAAATTTCTTATAAAAGTAACTATAACAATTATTTAATTTTCAGAATTACAAAAGTAATGAATAAAACAAGGGTTAAAAAAAGCACAATTTCAAAATTAAACAATTGTCCCATATTAAGTTTTAGGTAAAGAGTGTATTGAAAAGAAGTTCATAATAATTTTCAAACACTTCTGTTAATAATATAAGTACGTAAACGTATGGGCAGAATTAAACTTCTTTTCTATGGCGCTACAGTCCGTTGTCGAACCTCCTTAATCATTCTCTTCCATTTCACTCGATCTTAGGCAGCAGTTATGCAATTTTGCTCTTGGAACATTGATACATCGTCTAACTCGAACATATGTCAGAGTTAAACTATATAGGTAAATTTTTTCAAAAGTTTTCAAATTCAAATAAGTTTCCAAAAATATAAAATACTTATGATTGTACCAAAGTTTTTACGATTTACTTTGACAGCTTCACTTTCCCCGCCATATTCAAATTAAATGTCAGGAACGTTAAAAGGGCATATGATAGAATATGACTTTTGCATAAGATTTCTGATTTTATTGTAATACCTGGGGAGATTTGTGATAGCTACCTTGACCGTCCCTCAAATTCATATCGAAACTTAAATGTTTGTTAACTTTTGTGCTCAATTGGAAGCCTCTAAAACCGAGGGTAGAATTTTTCACATTTGTAATTCCATATAAATTTGATTAAAATAAAGTTTCATTGGTTTTATTAGTTATTGAGCTAGAATGCGATCAGATGAACGGTTTCCTTTAAATCGAACCAGGATGATAGTTGCTTAAGATAATTGATTATGAAGGATTTAGTACTTTTTTTTTTAAGCACTTACTGTTTAACTGTTAGCCTAATAAGCCGGTTTACCATATGCACATGTTGGAACAGGGGGTATTATTATATTCGTGTTATTAGAATTGATTATACTGAATCCCACATAAAATTTAAACATAAGATAATACTAGGCCTTGTACTTATAACATGTAGAAACGTCTTAGATTTTCAATAGATACAATTCTATTTTTGTTTATATTATAATATTTTGTATATTTTGTTATATTGTAATTCTATATCTGTGAGTTATATTTAATTATTTATTTATATTTTGCATTTGTTTATTTTGCTTTATTAATGTATTTTTTATTAAAGATTTATAATTATTAATTATTGACTAAGCCATTAATTTGAACCCAATGGCGAATGGAGATCAGTCGAGTCGAAAACCAGAAAAGTTTTTTCACTTCACTGGGATTCGAAACTGGGCCTTTCGCATGAAAGGTAGGCACTCTAACCACTGTGCCACCCAGCCTTATAACAACGCAATAATGTACATGATAGTGTGTGTAATATGGATAGCACATATTGAATTTATATAAACGCTTTGCATTGGATACCATCCTTTATAGATAATTAGATTATATGATTCTTAATTAATCACATCTTTAATCTTAACTCCCATACATTAAAAACGAAAAATTAATTTCACTAATATCAATATAAAAGTTAATTACTAAGTTATACATAAACAATTTCATATGTAATATAACCATATATTTTATTTTGATTGGCTGTTACTATTTGCTACTTGTCTATCTTACCACTTAATATGAATCAATCACTTGTTTGTCGTCATTTAACATATAACAGCTACCATTTCGCATAAAAACAAGTATATATGTATAATCAGAAAAAAAAAGTTATGTGGTTTTAGTTCAAAAGATTCACAAAATCTAAAGATACATAAAAACAAAACTTGAAATAATTTAAAACATTTTAACAATCTAGAGTAATTAACAAAAAAATGTTTTAAGTTTTTTTTTTACACATTTAATGAAAAATACCTTAGTAAAGAAATGGAAAACATAAATAAACCTTTTTTTTTAACTTTTTTTTTATTTGTAGTTTAGTAGGTTGAAAACAAAAAAAAAAATAAAACAAAAACAATAAAAAGAAAACAAAATTAATATTAATATTTTCTTGTTTTTGTATTTTTGGGGTAAAAATACAGGAAATCGAGACTATATTGGAAGTGATAAATTATATGGCACGCAGAAACAAGCATCAAAAATAACTCATTCAAATTGTTGCATATATTAATATCAATGTACCAGAGTTAATTTTAGCACATTTTCAATAAAAAATATTCTAATTAGTTTGCTTTTGTCTGATCGTCTATCAGTTTGTTAATTTGACTGTTTTCGAAATTTTTTACGGGAAGATTTTAATATTTTACTACTTGAGATAGTTAGTAGATCTAAGATCTTACATTAATACAGGGTGGGGATTAATAAATTTATGGTTACAGCACTTCCATCTTCATTTTCGAAAAAGTAAGGACAAATGATATTTTCTGATGTAATGCCACACCATACTGTAAACCTAATGGGGTGCAATTGGCGTTGACGAAAGACTCTTAGATTTTCAGAACTTCAGAACCTGCAGTTCTGCTTATTAATAAAGTCATTCTAATGGAAATGAGCTTCATAACTCATAATCCGATTTTCCGACTTCATTTCTGGCCAACTTTTTTAATTCCTGCACCAACATTCCTAGTTGTGAAACGTAAGACATATTCTTCCGGTAGATGTTTCTGGTGTTTCTTTACCACTTTGTTCTGCACATTCGAAATTTTCCGCGGTGCGAATTAAAGTGTTCTACCCGTTCGAGGGAAATCTCTTATGGTGCCATGTTGCTGGTGACGATCAACTAGACAACGAATCATTGCTTCAGAGAGCGAAATTATGACGTTAAAATGGCGATAATACGCTCTCTCCGTTTAAATAATTAATCGATTATTCTGATTATATGTTCAGTTGTCAATTTCTTCATTATTTATTCTCCAGGTGTTATTTATATAATCGTAAAAAAAAAAATAACAAAAACTTATAAACGAAAAAGTTATTAACTTATTAAACCCCATGCTGACTTTTGTTCCACCCTGTATTACAAGTGTAGAATAACGGTTTTAGTTGGTTAATAACATTTATATACTAACGAATTTATAATCATAATATCCTCTCAAAATTTCCTGGATAAACCATATTTCGGAATTTGTTATGCATATTCATCCGTTAAAAATTCCAATTCCAAAATTAAACTTTGCATATATGTTTAAGGTCTATTCAGAGTTTATGATTAAGGGTTTTAAAAAGGGTTTGGTTTTAGTTGCTTTTACAATAAAGTGTAATTGTATAACTTCACCAAAAATTATTTAACTCTTCATCTGTTTAAAGAGGGGCAAAATACTTCACATATTTTTTTATTCAAATTGGCCTTAATGAGTTCTTAATGCATACAATTAAAACAAGATGTATTAGGCCGTATAATTCCTGGATAAAGCTTTAGATTTTCAATAGACATAATAATTATTCTATTGTTATGTATTGTGATAATTTTGTATTAAAATATTAAGCTATTTTTTTATCTGTGAGTTATATTATTTAATTAGATTATACAAAATATACGTATTTTGTATTAATATAACTTTTATTAAATATATAGGATTCTGAATTATTGGTTTATTCATTAATTTGAACCCAATGGCAAATGGTACAGCTAAGTCTAATCGAAAAACCAGATAAATTTCTTTTTCACTTCAACGAGGATTTTAATCTTGCTTATAGAATGAAATGCTGTAACGATTTTGAAACTGTTCACCTTTAATAAACCTTTATTTTACATACTACCTAATTCTAATATATAAGCATTTCTTTTAATATTTCCTTAAAATTTTTTTTTAAAAATGTAAAATAATTTTTCGAATCCAATATATTTATTTTATGATGGAGGTGTTATTAAAATAGAAAAACTATCTAAATAAAATACATATGTAATAATAATAATTATTAAATACATAAAAAAAAAGTTTTTTCCATGTGAAAATTTCACTTTCAATGTAAATTAGTTGAACATGAGTTAATTTGATTATAGTATGTTACGTTACGACTGCATACGAGTTTATCAGAGTTTATAACAAAAACAAATATTTAAATTTCTTATGTTGCACCTTAAAACTTTTCCCAAAAATTACCAAATAAAAATCAACCAGCTATCTTTATCTAAAATCTAATATCTTTTAAAAGTTTACTCTAATATAGCTACTAATTAACAAAATATACATATATTATATTAATATTTAATGAAAATTTAAAATACAATAAATATTTATGTAAATTTTTTGCATAACTTTATAAACTCAAAACATTTCGAAATTATGTTCGAATATGAATTTTCTTTTAATATTATAGACTTCATTATCTATCATTATCATTAATTAAGCGGTTTTATGGTTTATTTTTTAAATTATATTTTAATTAATTTTTATTCCGAAGTATATATAAGTCTATTTCTGATTAAAAAATCATATTTTCAATCTAATAAAGTGAGTTTTCATGAATTTCTAGAATATTAATTGATATTTGATATTAAATCAATAAAAAATTGGAATACTAAAGAATAAGAAACCCATAAATATTTCTAATAAAACTCCAAGGACTGCAATGGTTAATCAAAAGATAAAAGATTTCATGAGGGTGAAATTAAAAAAAAACAAGTAAGGAAATAGTAAGTCGTTGCAACCGACATGGGAATACCCTACATCTTATTGGTTCAAATTATATTAAATTACAAGTCCATAAGTCATTTTAAAACCATAAAAGCTTTTATTAGTTTGATCTTATGTCTTACAAGAAATGCAATTATATTATAATACTTAAAACTTTTTCTTTATCTATTTCAAAATATTAGAAAACAGAAAATAAATGTATTTATAAAATGCAATTACAAAATTACATATTTTTAATATCAAGTTTAACACACACGCAGCAATTATTCCTTTTCAGCATTAATAATTTTTGCTGTACTGCAGTTACTGTTAAATGATTACCTTTGATTAATTATTTCAATTTTAAATAATTTTTTAATTTAGTTTCTTAATTTACTTATTTTTTAATGTTACACATAATTAAATTTTTAATAGTTTAATTCTTTTAGTTTGAAAAATTCTGGTTTGATTTAATTTTTAGAATTGTAGGAATCCATACTTACTTTTCCTTAAAATATGACCTGATCCAGGTTACAAGTATGGAAAAGATTGATTTCAAATTGAAATATTGGGATTAGAATTGGTTTATTCTCATCTTTTATATTTGATAATGATAAGCAATTTTGAATTTTATTGTAAATAAGTATTACAATCATAATTAGAAATAAATATTAATTTGTGATAATATATATATATAGGTTTATATAATTTATTGGTTTTTAACGTAAACTAAAAACATGAACGCTTTGATTAAGTTTTTGTCACACAATTATTAATTAATTCAAATTGAAAATAATTTAAATTGCTAGTTTATATACCTATTAGAAAAGCTTACAATGACAAATTTAGATGTAATTCAAACTTTTTTAAATATAAAATTAAATTTTACATGCATGCAGCAAGCACCTTTGAACACCATGCCAAAGTTAATATACCCTTTTATCTATTTCATAGGTGTAGGGTATTATTAGTGTAAAAAGTGACTTGTGTATATATATATTCATATATACATGTCTATTTTACTCAAATATCATAATTAAACTTTCTTAATTAACTTGAAAAAAAATTTTTCCAATTAGCATGATAGAAAATTTTTCTCTGACAATAAACATAAGTTTTATAATTTTTAAAATAATTTTTATTATATTAATTATTTAAATATAGTGAAAAGTTTTTGATGCAATAGGATTTTCGTATCTAAACTTTTTCATTTAAAACCACGTGGTTTTATTTACTAAATATGTTTTTATAATGAACGAATTTTTTTCGAATATTATACTTCGAATATTATTTTATACTGTCGAGTATTCTACTTGACCTTGTAAACTTTTAGATACCTATGCAAAGCCAGTATGAAGTACAAAAAAAAAATATAAAAATTCACATAGTTATCGGATTGAAAACTTTGTATATGACGATGACAGCTTTGTTAAAATTAGGGTTCAAATTTTTCGAAACTTTATATTTACAGTGTATTTATAATGTAAATATTTCTAAAAGATATGTAAGTAAGCTTCATAAAAATCATGTGGCCGCTTTCTGAATACGAAGCCTTAATTTTTTGAAACTTCAAATAAGTGATTGCCCTATTATATAACTTACAGTATTATTAGTTTTGTAGATATTAATATTGTTTCAGTAAAATTGTACGACAGTTGTCCGAAAATGGAGCCTTAACTTTTTGAAAATATATAGAAGGACCTGCCCTATTATATAACTTAATGTGTATATTTTTCTTCCTCCCAGCATAGTTAGTTTTGAAGAAATTCATATTGGTTAAGATTTTAACCAAAAGCAATAGGAAACCTGCAAATTGTCTAAAAATTACTTTCAAAACTCTATACCTGTTAGTTTTTGTGTTATCATGGTAACACACGGATGGACGGACAGACACACTCTGTACGATCAATTTACTTTTTGATGCTGATCTGATACATATTTTTGACACTATATCTAGCATGTAAAAATCTATGAGTGAAACGTAGGAGCAATTTTAATATACCCGTAAGCCCGCGAGATTTATATATATGTCAAATTGTTTGCACGGGTTTAATTAACAATGTAAAAACTAAAATGTTTGATTAGGTTTTATGTAATATTATTAAACTACTACAAACATAGTTTTAAAAGCAAATAAAGTAAAGTCGTATTACAAAAAAGGTTAGCAAAAGTTATATGGTACCTATATTTCACTTACTCACATTTTAAAAGACGCATGTTTAATGAGAAGAGTAAGCGACTAAAATAATTTTCAAGAACTGACCGAATTCCACGTTTTTACAACAAATCTAAGTTCTACAGTTATATAAAGAGAGTATTTTGAAAATTGGAACTATTTGCATTTCTACACTTCTAGATGTCGTTCATAACATTAAGCAATAATTAGTATACTTTTGAAAATCCGTTACTATTTTATTTTATTAACAGTTAAAGTGACATCTAGGAAATTGAAATAAAAAATGAGCCTAAAAATATGCAAATTAATAATAAAAAAGTTTTTTTATATTTATTTTAGAAATTATGCAGGTGACTTAGTTTCGTAGTGAAGCTGGCGTATCAACTGAGGTAGATATCGTAACTTGTTCTTTTTTATAATAATAATATTTTTTTTTCTCTTATCATAATAATAAATAAATAAATGATATAAAATTAAACATTTTAAAGTAGTATCTGTAGCAAAGTGGTAGTTTAAAGCTTGCATAGGCTGCCTTTTTTTGTAACATATCAAGGAGAATTTTTAATATTAATTTTACATTATATGTTTATAAATTTATTCTTCTTTAGCATTGGTTTCTAGTATTTAGTATTAGTTAGTATTGATTTGATAGAAAAAAAGATGCAATTTTGTTTAATTTACAGTTAAAAAGTTAAAAATGACGTTAATAGAGTTTAAGTTTTTTTTAAAAACTTAATGAAAGTTGTGAGCTGTAACTTTAGTAAAAATAGTCTGTAGTGCTGGTATATTTTCTTGCTTCCTTATAAAATGGATGAGATGGGCATTCTGTAATAATATGTTTAGTAGTTGTGATACCGTTATTGCAGAAATAATAAGTTGGAGGTGGATCCAATTTTAAGAGATGTTCGTGCTAAAGGAAAGTGTGTATCTTGTGAATGCAATTGAATTTCTTCTTTTGATCGACGTGCGTGACATATTCTTCCTTTGTTAAGTATTTTATTAGTTGTGTCCTTTATTGAAGTTTACATATTACCTTTTTTAACTATTTTAACCCTTTATAAAAAAATTCTAAAAAGGGTTTTAAATTGAGTAAATACTATCGAAGATTGGTGTTAATTATATATTAGAGCTGTTATTCATATTAAAACTAATATTTCACTTATCAACTACATATTTTAACAGTTGAGTAGAAATGTTTTGCAGACTTTTTAGTTTTAGGGGAGAATGGTTGGTGAGTTACGTACGTGTTTAGAGAAAACGTATATCAAAGACGAAATTTTAAAAGTTCAGTTGAGAAAAGACTAAAGGAAACGACTTAACTTTCTTACTTATCATGTTTTATTCTAGAAAATTATGAATAATAAAAAAATTCAAAATTCAGTAAAACTAGTTTTAAATTTTAGCAATTTTGTAAAAATACTTTTATTATAAGTTGAAAATTTTTTTTTTTTTTTTAAATTTTAAATAACATTTGTTTTTTTTTTTTCTAATCTTTTTAGTAAATCTTATCACTTCAATTTTTTTACAAATAACAATAAATTTTTTTTTAATTAAAAAAATTAATTATTTAAAAAATATTTATTTATTTTTCCTATATTAAAGTGTTTTTTGTTTTATTTTAATCTTGAAATATTTTTAATGAATTTGCCAACAAGTGAACTGTATAAATTACATTTAGAACTACATTTATATAGTAGGTACAGGTAAAAATTTATGAGTTTTAATTTTTGTTGTATTTTTATTAAGCTCTAAAAATTGAGTTTTAAATTTATTTTTCCAATTTACATTTAAAAAGATTTTATTTAAAAGGAAATTTCGTCATCAGATTGCCATATTTGATTTTTCTTTAACAAACACAGGACGAAAATGTCCTTCAATTTTTCAAGTTTTTTTCAATTTATAATTAACCTTGCTTTTATTTAAATGTACCCAATCTTTAACCCTTCTTCTCCTGTTTCTGCTAAGCTGTTATAATGTATAGATTTATTATATAGGTAAACATTAAAGTGTTTAAATATTGTTTTAATTCTTTTCGAAGATTAATCATTTTCATTAGTAAAAAATTTTTTGAAAAAATTTACAAATTTGTAAAATCACAAAACCGAAAAATCGTGTATTCAACAAAATTATTTATTGTTTGTTAAATTTTATTTTCTTATTAAATGTTTGAAAATTTTGTTAAATAATAAATTTCTATAATTTTTTTTCAGATAAAAAAATATTTTAAATAATATTTTAATTGACTTTAGTTGAAAACAATAAACTTTACTAATTAAAAAAAATTAAATCGAATATTTTATTTTGCATAAAAAATTTTTCAATTATTTGTATTATAAAAACTATTAATACTTTCGCATCCAAAAACATGTTTTATTTTTGATTTTAATTAATATTATACAATTCCATATAAATCGCAATTAATAGTATTTTCAAATTTTCGAAAATTCGAATTTTTATTCACATGTTAACTTATTCGTAAAAAAAATTTTCTATATTTATCCAATGAGCTTTTGTAAATTATGTAATATAATTGTTGCAATTAAATTAATAATGCATATATATTTACATATATATTATATATATATAAACAATAAATATTCACTTCTAATCAGTCCAATCATCACTCGAACCTCCACCATTTAGAAATAAATCACTTTTGGATGAAACTAAATGTCATCTAGTTCTATTAGAATTATGATGATTTGGAATTCTGCCTGGTATAACAATACCTTTCGGTGGTTTTGGTAAACGTATTGCTGCTTTTCTTGTTCTTTGAGCTACTAAATATTCATCTGAACTTGGTATTTCAAAACAAGAACAACACCAAGTATCACAACGTATTACTAAAGCAAACCCAGCTAAAATCCAAAATAATATTGCAGGCCAAGAATCTGCCATACAAGTAGATAATAAAATTGATCCCAATGTTAATGAAATTGAGCATATAATTGGTGAAACATTTACAGAATTTCCACTATACTTTGGTATAAATGACATTACAATACTAACAAGAAATATTCCTAAAAATTGAAATATAGTATTAAATTAATAATAAAGTTTTGGTATTATTTCTTTGGGTCAACACTCACCAATAAGACCTGTTATATAAGCTGGCAATAAATTACAATGAATTCCAAATAGTATTAAACCAATTCCGAAAACTATTAACATAATGGCAAATATAGTTACACGCCATGATGCAATTGATGGTAATCTAGATGTACGATCAGTTGGTCCAGCAGTAGTTACTTTAATTTTTTCACGATATTCATCAACAATTGCATCAATATCAGTGGATGTATCTGAGTCAGTGTTTTCAACTCTCCCAGGAAATTCAAAATCTGTAGGCTAGAAATTTTATAAAACAATAAATGTAAAATAAATGCCATGAAATTCAAAATAATGTCCAAATAAATTTCAATATGTATTTACCGAAGGCTCTGTATCGGACAATATCGTTGATTCTAAGTCATCTTGTTCTCTAGGTACTTGACATGGGGATGATGGTTCACCAAGTAACAACCATTCTTTATCAACATCATTTTTAACTTTTTTCTTATTTTTACGTGCAGATTTTTGTCCCGGTAATCTCCAATTACTATTGTTTCGACGTACAGATGGTCCCTGTAAATTTTGATTTGCAGCTGGTAGTCTGCTATATGATAACGATGATTCAACTAATAGAGCAATAAAACTTTAGCACTGAAACTTTAATTAGCTTTAAAATATTTTTTTTAGTAATACCTGTATGTGTCATGAATTTTGGACGGAATGGAAAGTAAAGCAAATAGAATGCTTTAATTAAACCAGCAAATAAATGACTTGCCGCCATTATATGTGTTAAATTTTGTAAAGGTGCGGCAAAAGCCAACATTGCACAAAGAGATCCTTACATAAGAAATTAAACAAAATCTAATTTTTTACTAATAATTAAATTTTATAAAAAGTACATACCACTAATAAATATGGCTAATATTGGATTTCCACTATCTGGACTTTCATAATTTATTTGTCTTGATAATATTTTAAATTCGGATGTTGAAAAGCGTACAATTAATTGATATAATTCTGGAAATAATTCCAAAAATGCTGCTGATGAAGTCAACAACAGAAGGCACGCTGCAGCAGCAGTAAACTTTTTAAAGTTATTTTCATCTAAAATAGCAAAAAGCGGTACTGCTACATAATCATGCGCAGTCCTAAAATTAAATTATTCTTTAAATATATTTTGTTTAAAGTTGGGTATACTTTGTTAGCATACTTATAATGGACGATAGTTGATAAACATCCTGCAGCTAATATAGTTGAACCACATACCAGCAATATTAATACTAATCCTAGTAATCTTTTCCATCCTTCTTTATTCAACATTTCACTAGGATATGAAAATGAACCTATTGCTGCAGCTGTCAGGAACTATTTTTGAAAAAAAAAATTCCGAAACATTTTCAATAAAATAATTAAAATTAATTAAAGAATGACATTTACTAACCGAAAATAATCCATTTGGAAGAAAATATTTTTTATCCCATTCTGTATAAACGCCATTGTACCATGAAACACAACTGACAATTCCATTAATTCCGAGCATTGAAACTGTCATTATAATACCGAAAGCTTTTGAATTCTAAAAATTTTAAGAATAAAAGAAAATAAAATTATAATCAATGCCAAAAGTAAATTGATTTCTGTTTATTAATAAAATAATAACTGTACATTGTACAAGTATAAATAAATGTTTATGTTAATAATTCTACTTTGATTATTTTTAAAAAAAAAGAAAAAACAAAATCAAATTAAAACACAGATAAATAATCGTTAGGTAAATTAAGTAATCGATATTTTTTTTGCAAATTTTTTGCGCTTTGTTTAATTTATTTACAGTAATATATATATATTATAGAAAATTCACTATATTTGTGAATATATATTAAATTACAGTACAGAAATATAATTATTTGGTTGTTTTTTTAAATAACCTCTAGGCATTTAAGATGTGCATGTGCGAAGGCTCAAAAATTTTTCAAAATATAATAATGGTTATGTTTAACGGTAAAATTAAATGTCAAATAGATAAAAGAGGTTCGAATGTTTAAATTTATTCTATTAAACATTGGTAAAAATATTTCAACAAACTTTTAAATGCCGGAGTTCTTACACTAATTAAAAAAAAAATAAATTGTTTCAAAACATTTTCAAATTTTTATATTCATTTTAAACTAACGCGAGTTTCAAAGGATATACTAAAATTGCCATTACGTTTGTGTTACATTTCTGCCATCGAAGGCATGGATCGAATCAGAATCGAAAAGTAAATCGATATAGCTATGTGTGCAGTCCGTCACTGTGCATGATAACTCAAAAAATAAAGGAGCTAGGACTCTGAAGTTTAAAAAAAAATTCGTTTTCATGCAAGAAGCGTTATTGAAATTGGTATTAAAATCGAGGTAGTTTGCTTAACGGGTTCGAATAGCTCAAATACAACTTCTTTTTTTTAATATGAAAGTAGCTCTTTATTTAATAATGCTGATTATTTGAAATTCTGCCAAAAGTATTTTTATTTCATGGTCAAAGTTAGTGCAATTGGTTATAGTCTAGTCACTCTAGTACATTAGGTTAGAGTAGGCGTTATAAAACTTCAACTACTTTTTTAATATGAGAATAACTTAATATGTAATAAAACTGAGTTCTAACTCAAATGGCCAACATATGAGCCAAAATATAATTTGTGTAATGTAAGTGGTTCGAGTAGTTGTTATACAACTTTTGTACATAACCTAGAGTCTATTAAGTTGCGTGCTTGAAATTTTGCCAAAAGTAATTGACCAGATGATGATGATGAAATTTAGAGTTGATACATTCTACTTTGCACTCTTCCTCGTTTCTTTTGAATAATATTAATAATAATTGCTAAAACTAACTGTAATATGTGCATTCTTTCTTTTGCAATTATACAAAACGTCACGTTTCTTAATACATATAGAAAAACGTTTTAGAGTTTATGAGTTTCATTTTATAGAAAAAAACGTAAACTAAACGCTTTTATATTATTCTTAATAAATTAAGCATTTAAAATGCATAAGGAGGCGCGGCGCTCATTTCTAAAAAAAAAAGGATAAATATTTTAAATTCGTTAGATTATGTGGGGATACAAAAAAAACATTAATAAATGGGTTAGTGCTCCTCTAAAAAAAAATATGTACATTAGATGTAGTAGAAATCAAGAGATACACCCTAAGTTGACTACGAAGATTTTCTTTAAGAAAATATTAATTTAATTTTCTTTTGAAATCTCAAAATCATATTATAATTAAATTCGTATTAATAAATCTACCTAATCTCACAAAAATGGATAACAGAGCTTTCAATAACTTAAAGGTAATTATCCTTTTGTTTCAATGGGTGTCCCACTTAAGGGTTGAAGTGTTTTTTATTATTATTATTTTTATCAACAAAAAAAGTCAATCAAATAACAAATGAGCAAAAAAAAAACTTACCTCTAATCCTAACATAAACATTCCAGTGATAAGAAATACAACACCTACACCTAACACGTCGGGCCATGGTTCATTTACAGGTGAATTTCTACCTGCAAAAAATACAAAATACCTTTATTATTAAAAGTTTTAAAACTTTAAAATTTTTTATTATAAATATTTTTGTCCCTTATTTAAAACAAAAAAAAAAACTTGTTGCGTGATTTAGGACAATTTCCTTTATATATAGGATAAAAAAAGGATTTACTTGTTTTGTTTAACAAAATTTTCCTTATAGTCAAATTGTTCTATATTATATTATAATATTGTTATTATGATGATTATTATTATTATTGTTCTAATATATTTTTATAAATTACCTAATATTAAAATCCTAACTAATCCTCCAGTCATTGTGTCTACGCATATACTTAAAGTCCTTGCTAGAATTGAGCATGCCGTTAATATGGCTAAAGCATCAAACCATAAGGATAAAAATATACAAATAAAATCAAATTTATTACTGGCACGAATGTATGCTATTTGAAGATTTTTTGTTCCATTCCGACACATTGCTATAATAATAATAAAGAAAGAAAGAGAAGAAAAAGTTCATAAAATTTTTGTTTTTATAAAAATGATTTTAATAAAAAGTTTTTGTTATTTTTTTCTTTTATTTTGTACTTGACTTAATAAAGACAGGATAAAACCGGATTTATTTAAACAATTTTGAAAGGATAATATTTTGTGTAAATTACTTTTTGCTTTTGTTTTTATAATATTTGTGTAAAAAACTTTTATACATGTGTTGGAGCCTATAAATTATAATATAATTGGAGAGAATTAATGTGTTAAAAACAGTATCATACATTTCCTTTTCTTTTTGTCTATTAAGATTAGTTTAATATTTAACTTTAAAATTTAATTAACTAGGCATATTGTATACAGTGACTCACACAATAATACGGCTATCAATATAAAGTGTTTTGAATTGCTTGTATGGCGTTTGTTATCAATTATTTTTTTTAAATAGAAGAGCTCAGTGAGACACATTTAATTTTAAGTCATCTTTTCTAAGCTAAGATAATTTTGTAATTTTACGCATTTAAAATTAAATACAAATAAATTACTCTTAGTAATTGCATGATAAGGGACCTCGCTGGTGTTGTGGGTAAGTATTTACTTTACTAACCAAGGAGATGCTGATTTGATTCCTGTACAGGGCATATAAAATTTGTATAAATAAAAGAAAAATGATTGAAAATTAATTTTTTACAAATCCCCTTGGTGACCAAACATAATTGAAATATAAAAATATATAATATAAGCAAAATAAAATTATATTACTTATTAATTAATAGAAAGTATTGGAAGTGTGATGCACATCGGGACGCAAGATCTACGTGTTAGGATGCCTTCTCCCATAAGAAGCTACAACAACACTTGCTTGATTGGATTTATATAGTTGTAGCTATTTGTGTAGATCTTTTGACTTTAGTTTTTAAAGTAAAATTACATGATGAAATTAGTATAAATGCATTAAACTGTAAAATAGCAATAAATTGTTATAAAATTTAATACTAATTACGATATATTGCAAAAATTTTAGTTGCTTGCAATAATGAAACTAAAGTATCACTATTATATTATATTGAATATTTGATGAAAGCATCGTTATACATTATATTTTTTTATGCATTATATAGTTAGCAACACAATTCTTACATTAAAATTTCAAGCAAATTTTTTAAATGTTTAGCGGTGGAATAAGAGATAAATAAATTGTTAACTTCTTCTTGAATATTTTAAGTCTCATTTACTTCTTACTTCTACTTCAGAGTTCAACAGAATAAATATGCAAATAAATAACTTTTTGTGGCTCATTGTTTCATTCATTTTTGAGAAAAAATAATAGATAGAGTTAGTTCCAAAATGTACCGTTTTCAACAGTTTAACCGTTCACTATTTGTCAGATTTGCAGTGTTGTCAGATTCAAAAACTAGTTGCAA